>CM052437.1:68861053-68945963 GCA_028533085.1 Varecia variegata | reverse complement strand
GTTTGTTCTTATCCATTGAGATAATAGTGTTTGAGTAAGTATCTATCCTGGTTCATTTGTTGTCTGATTAATGTTCTTTCTTGGGTATTTTCCTCTAATTTGTCACAAGAGTGATTTATTCACTGAGATATGGTATGTTTTCTAAAATTTTTTGCTCCTTAAAAGATATAAACTGTTTAAAAAATTCTTAGGTCACATCCTCTTCATTCATTTGTCCACTTATACTTTCTAGCATTGCATGGAGAATGTCTGATAATAAAGTTATTGCTCATGACTAATACCACTTTATTTTGGGGGGCACACTAAAAGCTATGACTTCAGCATTATAAAATTCATCCATGTAACAAAATCACTTATACTCCCTTAATATTTTGAAATAAAAAATAATAAAGTTATCATTCATGACTAATACCATTTTATATTTTTGTTGAGTATATTGATTTATTTTTTATGATTTGTGTCTCAGACCATTAATTCAAGTCAGAAGTAACCCATCCTCAGGTTCTGTTTATTGCTGATTTTTTTAAGTAAAGAAGTCATTTTTTTTTTATTCCTAAAATTCTCCTCTGTGTTAAACTTGAATTTCCTTAAAACTCTTATTGTATTCTTTTAAAAATTTCAGGTGGTCTATGTCAATGATTTCAGACTTATTTTCCTCTCTACGAATGCTGTGTCCTCTTGCATGGCTTGTTTTGTTTTACTTTTGTTTCGTTTTGTTTTGTTCTGTTTGTGGAGGCTCAAGTCTGATCACTGGAACACCTAGCTACAGTAATTCCACAGGTAAAAGAAGGCAGAGGCCCTCCCAGATAGGAGATGCTGGCCTCTAATGAGACCTCTGCAGAAAGCCTCTGCTCATTGGTCTCTTCCCTCTTCCCCAGGCTCAGGGACCAAGATAACTCAAAACCACTACTATTATTCATTCTTAGGTTTTTCGAACCAGGAGTATTCACAGAGTCCAGTGCTGACCTACATTTGACTTTGCATCCCTTCCCACCATCTGACACTTAATTGCCCAGAGCTCATATTGCTGATATTGCAGTGTTCACCTTACCTGTGGGACTCCAAGTTTGGAAGAGCAAAACTCCATACCTCTATTCACTATCAGGAAACCCATGTCCTTACTTATATCTCTGCCATATTTGATTTGGAAGAAATAGATTAGACTTAAGGACTGAATGACAGGAAATGCACATTTCTAGGCTTGCTCAAATTCAAAACCAGAGGCTGCATCTTAATAAGCAAACTGAGGCTGTTTAGTCATCAATAAAGTTAGTATGATACCTTAGGGAAAGATATAGTTTTAAAATTTCATAGACAAGAGCAATTATTGGAAAAATATATTTATTTTATGCATATGAGTTGAGAATTCACCAAATCAAACACTGTTATTGATCAAGAAGAAATATAGGAGGTGGAGGGAGAAAGGAAAGAGAGAGAGAAGAAAGGAAAGAGGGTGACAAGAAAGGAAAGAAGGGAGGAAGGAAGAAAGGAAGGAAGGAAAGAAGGAAGCAAAGCAAAAAGGAAGGAAAAAAAGAAGGAAAAGAGGGAGGGAGGGTGAACAGGGATCTGGTGATCATGGAAGTCTCTTTTCCTGCTTGAATCAAGGATGACTAAACCTTGTCATTTCTCTATGGGAAGAATCTGAATACCCCTGAAAACACTACAGAATAAGGTACAGAAAGATCAGGTGGGCAAAAGGATGACTAGACAGCATAAACCACAGCCAAGTTCATGCCATAATAGAATTAGTAGAATCATTAGAATGTTGCCACTGGCCTGACATTCATGGCTACAAAACTCTGTATAAATTTTAAACTCTCTCCATACCTTTGGGTCTGTACCTCAAATGTCACATCTGTGGGTGGACATCAAATGCCCATGCACTGCCTGGACTGCCAGGGGGCTGGGAAAGTGAGCATTTCTGAGGGTTACTTACTCCTGTGGTGAAATGGCCACTGGATTCCACCATTACTGCCTGCTGGAGGTTGGTGTGCTGAGTAGCCATAAGGATGAAAAAATGTGCACAAAGAGCTTGTTTTGTGACCTAATAACCATACTCTTCTTCCCTTAGTAGCTCATCCAAATAAAAGGGTTTGCACCCAAAGCAATGTAACTTTCCCTTGTAGAAATGGAAATATACTCATCTCCCCCTCCAAGGGAGATCACTAAAGTGTCTTCATCTATCTAGTGCCAAACCCAGATTACTGATGATGCATATTCTTCGTTTTATTGGGTTAGAATCAAGTCCTAATATTCTATAATGTTTGGACAAAAACTTCAAATTTAACTAACATCAGTACACACAAGTTGAGGGGGTGAGAGAAACTACAAATTTACATGTGTGTGTGTGTGTGTGTGTGCATGTGTAAACAAAATAAAGGAAGTATAAACGGAGTCTAAAGCCTTTGCTTCCCAGATGGCCAAGACTGATACTTACAACTTCTCTGAGGTGATCCGCCATTTCATTTCTGAAGTACGTGACTCTTTAGTGATTTTTCTGCTATGGAAATCACCATCATCTCCCATTAATTTTACCTCTGAATAACGTTAGTACAGGTAAAGGTCCCAGGAATTCAACCATGCTCCATGCCCTGCCACCCGACCCCTATAGCAGAGTGGCAGCCCTGTCTCCTCATTGATCACTCAGATCCCCATAGCATCTGTTTCTGCCACCACGGCCAACTGGGCAAACACTGCATTGACAGTGGAAGGAGGATCCCTGACACCCCACAGCTGGGCTAACATGTGCACTGAGGAGACTTATGTGCAGTGGGAACTGTTTGATGAGCATTCACATCAGACACAAAGATTCTCACATTCGGAGCCTCCTCCTAGCTTTCCATCCACATAGCTCTTCCCCATCATCTTCATCATCGCCCCACCCATGTGGCTCATTCCATATTCCTGACTGTTCAACCACACTATTTGCCACATTTTGTGAAGTTGTATAGCTCTGTACTTCGGCTCTCCTTCCAGGATGGAATGAACTAGTTGATCTTCTGTCCATGGGGAGGATTTCTATCCTACCTTTTTGTTGTTGTTGTTGTTGTTATGAAGAACAGTTTTATGACACCCCTAAACCCTCTTCACTGTGATGCCAGTCACCTGTAACTCAGGCTAGCTTATTTCCTCTCTCACACACCGTGACAGGGACTCCTGATGGGTCTACTGTGTGCGTTGGAGGAGGGTGGCCAGGTGGTATAATGCAAACATGCTCCAATCACTCGTGCACACTGCATTTGCTTTTATGATTGTCTTCAGCCTTGTCTCGACATAACTGGATGATTTAGTGCTCCTGGACATGCCAGCCTTCATAGCAACATGAATCAAGTTAACACTCAGTTTTTGATGGGCAGCATGCTCAGCATGGCCACCTGGAGTCCCATGGTCTAGTAATAAGCCAAGAGCCATTTCTCAGAAGGAGACTAGTGACTCTATGCATAGGGGCTTCCATTGTGAGTCTCCTAACAGGATATGGCAAGGTTTCCACACCACACAGCATCCATATCTGCAACACAGGCTGTATAACTTAAGTTGCAGGCAAAAGAAACGATGCTACATGAATTCAAATTGAATGGACTTGAATATTTCAGGTGTTTCTTTACACAAACTTTACTCTCACTTGGCAACCTAAGCTAGAGAGAATTTAATTCTATAGAACTTTCACAGCTGATGTTTCAGCACTTGTTGATGTCACACCAAACATCTAAATTGATCTGATGGTAATGATCACTTTCTTAGCAAAAATCACCCCCAATTTAAGATGCATTTTTGCATTAAACAATAGCAGCCTTCTCATTGAAATTTACATTTGGGCAGAATAAAATTTAATTTTAGTATGGGCTAATTTCAAAATCTTTTGGAAAAAGATCAATAATTTGTTTATGAAATGCAAGAGTAAAGATTATTTTAACATTATAAATGTGAAGAAAATAAATTTCCAAATATAAAATCTTGTACAATAAAGTGTGTTGATTTTCTTTTGGGGGAGATATCTTAATAAGATTGTTAAATAACACCATGCTACTAAAAGGTTAAAAATCATTGATCTGAAGATTATCTATTAATAGATTCTTCACACATTTTAAGCAACAGCATCTGCTACTGTTTCTCACCTCATAGTTTTTAAAATTATTTTTGTAATTATATTCTCTGAATGTTTATCTATTATTTATATCTTATTTACAAATACAGTTAATTTGCCTTAAATAAGGGAAAACTTCAAAAGTCAAATAGAGCATTTTGGTAGTTAAATTAGAGATTAAAGAGACAAATGATAACATGACAAGATGATAATTGAAAGTTCAGATTTGATCAAAAGAACATCTTTTGTGCATCTTTTACTTGGCAAAAATTTAGTCATTTCTCATATACCAGTTGCATAGATATTTTTTCCTAAGTAAAAGTCATTGTTAAGTGTGATCACAATGAAATACTTTAGAACATTTAATAATTTAATACAGATTTCATTATAAGTACAGCTCTTACTAATGCAGATTGAAAGTTGACTGTGTTTCACATAGCAATTCCCTAGATTGAAACCTAAACAGGGTCCAGCTTGACCTCCTTAATCAAAGTTCTGGCCAACAGAGATGCTGATTCTGAATGCTTCAGGATGATTTTAATGGGAATGCATCTATGTTGGCTGATGTGGAATTTAGTGAACACTATGGCTGAAAAGAACAGGAACTCAGTAAAGTTGCTGGACTTCAAAAGACAGAATGGGTTTGTTTTTATGTTGAGTAAAGGAGTGTCTGAATGTTTCTTGGTAATGGACTCTCTTGGCCTAACGTATTCTTAATCCGTAAGCGTACTTGGCACTATCCTTATTCAGGCATCTTACAAGAGTTATCTATTCCTGGGTGATTCACTAAAGACACATAGAAAACTAGAACCTTCCCCACCTCACCACCACCTGGGCTGGGACACCTTGAAATCCACAACCTTTGAATGCCTCTTTATTCTCCACCCACTGATATTCTTGTCCTGTATCTTTCCATCATTCAGATGCTAGACAGTATTATAACCTGATGCACAGTGCAACTTTCTAGCAAGATTTGGACAAGCCTGAGGTTTACTGTATGACATACTGTTTACTGGACCAAAACAGAGGACAACTTCAAAACTTTCCTTTTCTTATACACACACACACTCTCTCACACTCACACATATTAGTGTAAGATTTGCAGCCTTGGCTGCAGTAGAATATTAAACCCTGTTTTCTGTCAATGTGATATAAAGAAACAAGAGGCCTCCATGTAATTTGGATTTTTCCACGTATCTAATTTCAATCTAATGTACTGTTGTGAAACTAAGCCAGTAAATCTATATGGCTGTTCCATTTGGGGACTTGGTCTGTTATCTTTAGTCTGTGACAATTCTGGTTTCCATTCCTTGTTCAGGGATGATAACAGTGTGATTTACAGGTATAACTAACAAATGAGATCAATTAAAATGTCTAAAAGTGGCACCTGTCTGAGTATAGGGTTGCACTAAATGATTCCCTCAGCTTCGTTTCCTGTAGCCCCTGCCATTCGCAAGCCCTCTCCGCATGCAGAGTAACAATGGAGGGTTGTTTCCTAATGGGCATGAACTAAGAAAGAAAGCAGGCCTTATCCTATGATCCAGATATATGATTATTATCACTGACTGGAAACAACAGGTGTATTTTTCAACTCCACTTACACAAATGATCCCTGTGTTTCATAGCCTTCATTAATATAGCTTCTTAAATTGCCCAATTTGTTACAAATTTGTGCTATCAGCTACCTTTGTGATTGAATTGAATTTGCAATGAAATGGAAGCTATCTCATTTGTGTACATCACTGAATACTTTGATCACTACAAGACAAACTTGATACTTTTAAAACATCTTAGGTTGTGGAGAAGGGGAAAATAGTTACTTCTGAGGATAAAAGTAGCAATTGGATAAAACACTCCAGATCTTCTTATTCACATTTCTTCCACAAAAGTATTGTAAATAAATAAATTAATAACATAATCATTTATGATTATAAAGCCTTATGATGATAAAGCATTAGATTAAACAGTATGTAGAAAACCTGAAACCTCAGGTATATTTTTATTAGTAGGTTTGATTTCAATTTAAATGTTCAGTTGAACTTTATAAACATGACTTTCAGTCATGTACCCATTTGGGGATGAGGTCGATTGTATAACGAAAGATGAAAATTTCTGTTCCAGGCTATACCTCTGAAATCTGAAATGATGTTTATGCAATAAGTTGATATTATGAGTATTCTTGAAACTATAACAATAGAATTCTGAAAAGATAACTGGAGTCTCCATTCCTAAGTGACATCAATCCCCAAATTTGAATATACCAGAGAGTGTGTGAGTAGAGAGATTTTGCCTACTAAAACATTCTCAATTCTTTATCTCAAATATCCAAGTCTTTTATAAATAAGATAGCCACACATGCCAATCTGCCTGGGATGGTCCATGGTTAATGTCTGCCACCCAAGCATATTTTTAAATAGTGACTCCTTTCATCTTCATAAGTGGATTGAATGACCAATCATGTAGACACCTAACTTGTAAGTCTAGCAATATGATACTGTAAAAGTTAGTTACATCTTATTTAAGCAAAATAATAGAGCAGTTATATAAATGTAATTAAAGGCATTCATCCAAATGAGAAACAGTTAGATACAAGTGATTTCTTTTTGTTGCTAAGACAGCCAGAACACCCTCAGCTGTGTAGACTGTGGCTCTAGAGATGCTAGTTATGATATGATTCTGATGAGTTAATGTTCAATTGGTTTAGTACTTTAAAAATTGTACACAGAATTGCTACATCTTGTTCTGCAACAAATGATAAAATACATCAGGAGGAAACCTAATTATACCTTATCTCATACCATTTCTCTTCATAGGTTGCAGACAGTAGGATTCACACTACCAAATCAAAGCTACTCTAATAATTTCTAGCATGAAGAGTAGCACCAACAAAGTTTATATCACAAAGAAATAAAATTCACACATATTTAAAAACTGATAGTGCTTATGTTATTCCGTAAGAATACCCTAGAGGTTATAGACAAATAAGAAAAGATGTTCTTCTGTGGTAGTACCAGGTATTTATAATTTTCTTTTATACATATTTTAATTATCCTCATAAAAAAATATTACTGAAGTTGCTAAAAGCTTCCAGAAACTTCTTAGCTAACAGTGTATTGAAGTAGATAGAATCTGAGAAATAATATAGGTCAATGTCTTCCAATAAGTCTAAGAAACTTTACTTTAGAAAGGTAGACTAATTTATCAAGGTCATGGAGAAAGTATTGGAGTTAGGGTTCTGGGCCTTTCTTCTTTCTTTTTCCTTCCGTCCTTTCTTATTTTCTTCCTTTCTAATTTTAATAACTTTGTTAGGCAACTTCGTACTACAGTCTCTGCCACTGCCCTTGGAGAGTGCAGGGTGCACAGGTATGTGCCATGTTTATGAACAGGGGCTGCCATTAGCCCATGAGACCTGATCCAGTTCACACCAAAGTTGTTCACTACATGTTTGGTGGATTGAGAAGTTTTAGGATGCCTTCATAGCTGGTGAGTGCCATAGATGAAGACCTAGATGTATGTCACACATCGATTGATTCCCCATCCCTAACTTTAGGAGTCATGAGCCACTCAGAAACAGTTCAAATGGTACTATGAGAGTAACTCACAGTGGAGTTCACTGTTCAGTGGAGTGAGTACTGACCTATTCAAGTAACTGCCACAAAATACCAGATACCAGGTTGGGAGGGCTGTGAGTGTTATCACTGTTCTGAATATAAATTTTTACCACCACATTCATGGCAATGGGCCAGGATTGTCTTTGTTCTCCACCCTGTCCTTTCCAACTAGACCTTGAGCACTTTGAGAATTGGGCCAATGTTTTATTCATGTCAGTTTTCATACACAGCAGGAAACTTATACTTTTTAATAAATAATTGTTTAATGGATGGCTGGATGGATGTGATAGGCAGATCATTCAACTAGACTAAGACAGGCAATTGGATAAAGAGTATTTTGGGAAGAATAGATTAAGAAAGGTGGGAAGAAGGGATTTGCCAAAAACTGATATAAATTGGACTATGTTTTTGTAGGGCAAGTAGAAGATTATGCACATCATTGAGAACTCAGTATGCTGAACTAAGGAATTGGAATTTTTAAAAATATAAGAGACCAACAACACCTTTAATGTTCTTATTAAGGTAGAGAAGATATTTGATATGCATATTTTTAGGGTAATTGATCCAGGAAATGGGTATAGAATAACTATCTCTGTTTCCAGGTCTATTTAAATATGGGAAAGGTAAACTATAAATGGTATTCTCTAGTGGTTAAATATTATATAAGCAATTCCACTGAAAATAAGACCAAGCCAACCAACCAGAAGACACTTATCCTGTCTCCATCAGTTGCCTGCAGGCCCATGAGGCTTGTGGTAAGCTCAGGCCTGGCATTCAGGTTTAGAAAGTATCAAGTGAGGCTACTTAATTCAGCTAATCATGTATGGCAGCCCAAACTTGGAAATCTTTCCAGACAGCCTTCTAACCCAGGAATGGGCTATGATCCCATGCGCCAGTCCTTATGGCCCTTTACCAAGAGGAAACAGAAGTCAAAGAAAGAAACATCAATTAATTTCTCTCTCCCCATCAACTCCTTAAAACCTCAAACTTATACTAATAATAATTATATAATAATAACAATACTAATAATTTCTCATCATGCTCATAGACCAAAAACAATCATTATTTTTCTTGTCCTTTTTCAATGGCCTGGCAATCAGGATTTGACATAAGTTGATGACGATCATTAAGGGATAAAAAGTAGCATTTTAACAGGGATACTGTGTGGGCCACCTTCGGGGGTTAGAGCTACAGCACACAGGGAAACTACTCTACCTTCCTGTGGGTCTTTTTGAATTCAGCTGATTAATGTTGTGTGTGTTCTTCCATTCGGGCCCTGTGTTGAAAAGCACTGTTTACCATCAACTTGTAATCAGCATGCCTCAGCAGCCTCCTATTACCCTTGATAACAGCGTGGCTGCAATTTGGATCTGAAAGAAATAGGTCCGGGATGGGCCCTCTGATGCTTGGAGAGACTCGGCAGCCCTGTTATCTCCATTTGTAATTTGTTTTCAAGAACAATGATTTACATTTCAACTGGATTACACCTTTCCATGTATCACAGAGTAAAGTGGCTGCAGTGCAAACTCATAGCTCTGTCACATTTCAAATGATGCATTTGAGCCACCATGGAGAGGACACTACAGTTACAATTAAAACCCAAAGTGGGACAGTTCTTTTCATGATGGGGTAGTATCCCTTGGTGGGTGACAGGAGAGAGGCCCAACATGCTGTCCATACTGCTATTTTAAGACAGTATGAAACAGCGCTCTGCCACTGAGAGTTCTCACGACCCTAGGTTCTACTGAATGAATGAAAATGAGGACACCTGCTAATATTATGTCACAAAGCTAAGTGAAAGTAAGGTTTACTGTGGGCTGCTTCACATCATCTAAGAGAGTACACTTTTTATTGGTAAATATATTCTACTAAAACACCAGATTATGACAAAGTAACATTACAGAGCAAAAGTCGTGTCAGAATAGACAAATTATTATTTTTAGTAAGTGATTTTAAAGATCTTTATAAATATCTCTTATTAGATCTTATTAAAGATTTTATAAGGTCTTTATTAAAAGATGCTTTCCTATTATTTCACTCCATTATTGAAATTAGTTCTTTATTTTCAGATTTATTGAGGTCTAAATTACACATAATAAAATTCATTCCTATGAAGTGTACAATTTGATGAATTTCAGCAGCTGCTTGCAGTCACACACAGTCCCTACTACAGTCATGTTACAAAATGGTTCTATTGCCACGGGAAGTTTCCTCAAGGCCATTTTTAGTCAATTCACTGCCCTGACCACCAGGTGCAGGCCAGACTGGTCTGTTTTCTGTCACAATAGGGTTTGCCTTTTCTAGAGTCCCCCATAAGTGGAATCATGTAGTATGTAGTTGCTATGGTTTAAAATTTAATCCCCAAAGTGACAATGCTGGGAGGTGTGGCCTTAAGAGGAAATTAAGTTATGAAGGCAGAGCCCTCAGGAATGGACTAACACTCTTATTAAAAGAACCTCCAGAAGTGACTTTGCTTTCTCTTTGCCCTTCAGCCTTTCATTGTGTGATGATGCAGCGAGAAGGCCTGGCCAGGGTGCTTGATATTGGACTTCTAAGCCTCTAGAACTGGAGCCAAGAAATTTCTGTCTATTATACATTACCTAGTCTGTGGTATTCTGTTATAGCCCCACAGAACAGCTAAGACAGAAATTGGTACTGGGAGTAGGGGTTTTGTTATAAAAAATACCTGAAAATGTGGAAGTAGCTTTGAAACTGGATAATGGGTAGAGGCTGCAACAGCTCTGAAGTGAATGCTAAAAAAGCCTGTATTGCCTCGAGCAGAGCATTAAGAGCAATTCTGGTGAGGGCGCAGAAGAGAAGCGATATAGGGAAAGTCTGAAAATTCTTAGAGATGACTGAAGTGCTCGTGCTCAGAGTATTGGTAGAAATATGGACAGTAAAAGCCATCCTGATGAAGTTTCAGATGGAAATGAGGAATATCTTATTGGATATGGGGAAAGGGCCAGTCTTGTTTTATAGTGACAAAGAATTGTCTGAATTGTGTCCATGCCTGAGGGCTTTATCCAAGGCATAATTTAAGAGCAATGAACTAGGATATCTTGTAGAAGAAATCTCTAAGCAGCAAAACATTTGGGATTGTGAGTGGCTTCTCTTAACTGCATATAGTAAAATATGAAAAAAGAGAAGTGATTTAAAGATAGAATTTATAATTAAAAGGGAAGTAGAATGTAAAGATTTGAAAAAATCCTCAACCTGACCTTGTAAAGAATGAAAAAGCATGTTTAAGAGAGAAAATCAACGTTGTGGTTTTGATAATATTCTTATCAAATTGTCATTGGCAAGAAGGAAGCCAGGTACTGTTCATTAAGACAATGGGAGAATGACCCCAAAGGCCTTCAGGGCTGTTCTTCCCATCACAGGCCCGGAATGCTAGGGACTTGAGAGCAGAAAAGGTTCCAGGGAGAGGCCTAGGGGACCTGTCGGATGGTGGGCAGTATTTGCTGACTGTACCACCTCAAGTGTTTGCTCCTCATGTTCTGGTACAGCACTCCTCAGCTGTTCCCAGTCATGGATCAAGCCAGACCAGGTGCAGCTCCAACTACCACTCTAGAAGGTACAGGGAGTGAACCTTGGTGGTGTCCACATGGTGCTAATTCTGCAGACATATAGAATGCATGATCTAAGGGGGCATGGCTGCCTCCACTTAGCTTGCATTCGAAAGACGTCATGGAGACCTGCTGCAGGGGTAGAGCTGCTACAGAGATTCCCCACTAGGACAATGGCTAGTGAAGCTGCAGGGGCAGGGTCACTTCAGAGAGCCCCCACTAAGGCAATGCCCAACAGAACTGTGGAGCTGAAGCCACTGCAGAGAGCGTCCACCAGGGCAATGTCTAGGAGGGCTGTGGGGTAAGCCTGCACCCAAGACCCCAGAACTATGGAACTACCAGTGTGCAACATTAGACTGGGAGAGCTTCAAGCATGGAACTCTAGCTCAGGAGAGCTGCTGCATGGGTTGAGGCTGGCAAAGCCAGAAGGGTGAGGCTGCCTAAGGCATTGGAGACCCAGCCTCTGCCCCAGTGTGTCCAGAGGTGAGACTTGGAATCAATGAAGATTATTTTGAAGACTTAAGATTTGATGTTGTTCACCCTGCTGGATTTTGAACTTACTTGGGACAAGTTACCATTTTTTTCTTACCTATTTCTCCCTTTTGGAATAGGAATGGAATACGAATATGTCAGTCTCGCCCTTGTATTTTGGAAGTAGATAACTTGTTTGATTTCATAGATTCACAGGTGTCTCTAGATGAATCAAACCTTGAGTCCCACCTATATCTTATTTAGAAGAGCCTTAGGACTTAGGTTTTTGAGTTGATGCTGCAATGAGTTAAAACTTTTGGGGCTATTGGGATAAAATGAGGGCATTTTGTAAGTGGGAAGTATGGGAATTTGGGGGGACATGGAGTGGAATGCTATGGTTTGAATATTTGTCCCCTCCAAAACTCATGTTGAAATTTAATTGCCATTGTAACCATCTTAAGAGACAGGACCTTCAAGAGGTGATTAGCCTATGAGGTCCTACTCTGTGTGGGTAAAATTAATACTGCTATAAAAGGGCAAGTTATGGCTGGGCACAGTGTCTCACATCTATAATCCCAGCATGTTGGAAGGCTGAGGCAGGAGGATTGCTTGAGGCCACGAGTTCAAGACTAGCTTGGGCATCATAGTGTGACCATCTCTACAAAAAATAAAAAAAATTAACCAGGCATGGCAGGCACCTTTAGTCCCAGCTACTCATGAGGCTGAAGCAGGGAGCATAATTTGGGCCCAGAGTTTGAGATTCACTGAGTTGTGATTGGGCCAGTGCACTCCAGCATGAGCAACAGAACAAGACCCTGTCTCTAATCTTCTTATCATTGATTCATAGCAACTTCTCATGTACTTTGGGTATAAACCCATTCATACTTACATATTTTGCAAATATTTTCTTCCAAAACCTATTTTTTTTTGTTTTGCTTTGGTTTGGTTTTGTGTTTTTCTTTTTTTGACAGAAAAAAAGTCACAACAATGCTATGTTTGTTTTTATTTTTAAAAGTTATCAGCTAACAGCTTAGAGATCAGAGGTTTTATATTAAATGATTCCTACATGTATGCCAACAGTCGATTCCTTTCTCTTGTGTCCCAGATACATTGACAAATATTTGTTAAATAAATGAAAAATTAATTATACAAGTTTGCTTTCATATCCCATGGAAATTCACTATTAGTAGATCCCAAACTGAAATCATCATTTTCTCTTGTCAAATATGAGTCTTTCTCTATATTTATTCTTAATCATTGGTCACACAAGTCACAAATTTGGGAGTCATTTTGTGTAAGACCCCACTTAAAAAATATTGAAAATCAATGAAATTAATAGTTGGTTTTTTTTAAAAGATTAACAAAATTGACAAACCTTTAGCTAGACTGAGAAAAAAAGAATACTCAAATAAATAAAATTACACATGAAAGAGAAGACATTACAACTGAAACCACAGAAACACAAAGGATCATGAGAGCCTACTGTGAAAAACTGTAGCCCCAGAATTGAATAAACTAGAAAAAATGGATAAATTTGTAGAAGCACATAACTTACCAAGACTGGATCACAAAGAAACAGAAAATATGAACAGACCAATAATGAGTAAGGAGGTTGAATCAGTAATCCCTTTGAGAAAAGCCCAGGATCTGATGGCTTCACAGGTGAATTTTACCAAACATTTAAAAAAAAATTAATGTCATTCCTCAAATTCTTTCAAAAAATTGAAGAGTAGGGAACACTTCCAAATTTACTTTATGAGACCAGCATTACCCTGATACCAAAGCCAAAGATACTAAAAGAAGATCACAGGCCAATATTCCTGATGAACACAGACACAAAAATTTTTGGCCAAATACTAGCACACTGAGATCAACAGCATAGTAAAACAATCATGTATAATGATAAAGTAGGATTTATTCTGGCATGCCAGATGTTTCAAAGTACCCAAGTCAATAAATTTGATACACCACATTAACAGAGGAAGGATATGATTATCTCAATAGATGTAGAAAAAGCATTTGACAAAATTTGACATCCTTTTATGATAAAAACTCTCAACAAATTAGGTATCGAAGGAATGTACCTCAATATAATAAAATCCATATTGGACAAATCTACAATTAATATCATACTCATTGGTGAAAAGCTTCCTGTAAGATCAGGAACAAGACAATAATGTCCACTCTTGCTACTTATATTTAGCATAGTACTGGTAGTCCTTATCAGAGCTATAGGCAAGAGAAATAAATAAAAGGCATCCATATGAGGAAGGAAGAAGTCAAATATCATGCTTGCAGATGACATGATCTTATATATGGAAACCTTAAAGACCAAAAACAGAATTAATAAACAAATTTAGTGAAGCTGTAGGATACAAACGAATGTACCAAACCAATAGCTGTACACTAACAATTATCCAAAAAATAAATGAAGAAAACTATCTCATTTATAGTAGAATAAAAAAATACTTAGGAATAAATTCAACCAAGAAGGCAAAAGATCTGTAAACTGAAAACTATAAAACGTTGATGAAAGAAATTAAAATAGAGGCATATAAATGGAAAGACATCTTTTGTTCATGCGTGGGAAGAAATAACATTATTAAAATGTTCACTATTCAAAGTGATTTACAAACTCAATGCAATCCCTATCAAAATTCCAATAGCATTTTTCAAAGAAACAGAAAGAACAATCCTAAACTTTATATGGAACCACAAAAGACCCAGAATAGCCAAAATAATCTTGAACAAGAAGAACAAAGTTGGAGGCGTCAAATTACCTGATTTCAAAATATACTATAAAGCTATAGTAATTAAAACAGTGTGGTACTGGCATAAAAACAGACATGTAGAATAAGTGAACAGAATAGATAGGAAACCCAGAAATAATGCCATGAATTGATGTTCCACTGATTTTTTTTTTTTTTTTTTTTGAAATAGAGTCTTGCTCTGTCTCCCTGGCCTCCCTAGTATCTGGGACTACAGGCACCCACCACCATGCCTGGCTAATTTTTTCTATTTTTAGTAGAGAAGGGGTCTCCCTCTTGCTCAGGCTGGTCTCTCACTCTTGAGCTCAAGCAATCCTCCCAGCTTGGCCTCCCAGAGTTCTAGGATTACAGGCTTGAGTCACTCCACCTGGCCAGTCCACTGATCTTTGACAAAATGCCAAGAACACACATGGCGAAAGATTGTCTCTTCAATAAATGGCATTGGGAAAACTAGTGTTGGGAAAGCAAAAGAATAAAATTAGACCATTATTGCATACCATACACAAAAATCAAGTGAAAATGGATTAAAGTCTTAAAATGTAAGATCTGAAACTACAAAACTACTGGAAGAAAACTTAGGAGAAAAGCTTCTTGACAGTGGTCTGGGCAGTGAGTTTTTGGATAAGAACCTCATACCACAGACAACAAAAGCAAAAACAGACAATGAGATTGCATCAGTGGGATACTATTCAACCTTATAAAAGAAGGAAATCTTGTCATTTGCAACAACATGGATGAACCTGGAGGACATTTTGCTAAATTAATCAATCCAGGCGCAAAAAGACAGATACCGCATGATCTCACTTATATGTGGAGTTCATCAAAATCGAACTCATAGAGCAGAGAGTAGAATGGTGGTTGCCAGGGGCTAGGGAGTATGGGGAATGGGGAGATGTTGGTCAAAGTGTACAAACTTTCAGCTACAAGATGAATAATTTCTGAGGATCTAATGTACACCATGGTGACTATGGTCAATAACACCATGCTGAATTCTTAAAATTTTCTAAGAGAATAGATCTTAAATGTTCTTACCACAAAATAAAAGGTAACTATGTGAAATAATGGATGTGTTAATTAGCTTGATAGTGGTAATCATTTCACAATATATACATATATCAAAACATTATGCTGCACACCATAAATGCATACAATTTTTATTTTTCAACTATACCTCAATAAAGCTGGAGAAGAAAAGATACCAAAGAAAGTTATTTTAAGAAATGAGAAGATAGAATTCTATTTTAGAGAAATATATTCTCTAACTTAAGTATCAAACACGTGACTTCATATATCAAGATCTTTCACTGGAAAATATTAAGAAAACTATTTCTCTCATTTTTCCAGAATAAAATCATTATAATGTGAAGAATATTATAGATATTCAGATATTCAAAATCAAAGGAATGGAGAGTAAATGTGAAGTAGAAAAAAATTACTTGTAAGTTGTTGTTTATTTGTGGGAAAGTAATATAATCACCTATCCCTCTTTCAGTGTTATAATATTATTTTTTCAACGTGTTAGAGTGGTGAGGCCAGGCCCAACTATTATTTATCTGAGACATTAATTCAGAATTATATTATCTAGAGAGCCATAAGGCCCAGCAAGAAAAGATATTACCTACATTTTCAAGAGAGAAAAAGTAAGTGAGGGATAATCCAGTTAAAGTTGATATAAATTTACAGAAACACCATATCATATAACTGACAAGTTCATGGATATTCAAATTCAGAGATGACTGATATTTGAACTGTCAACCAACGTCAATAGTACTATCTTCTATTCATTTCTTCTGACTCTGTTCTGTTGCATGTGGTGGCTACTGATTACACCAATCTCCCCCCATGCTCATTATTAGAAGACAAACTCTGGCACTTCCATTCAAGTCCAGGATTTTAGAAGCTCTAAAAAGGCAAGAGAACAAATATTCTAGATCCTTCAGGAAGGAACACAGCCCTGCCACCACCTAAATTTTAGTCCTGCGAGACCATGTGAACTTCTGATGCACAGAATCATAAGATAATAAATGTGCGTTCTTTAAGCTTATGGTAAGTTGTTGTGGCAGCAATAAAAAAACTAATGCAATACTCTTTTAGTTATTTATACAGGTATAAATTTATATTGAAATTGTGGGGGGTTGGTTTGACTAGGAGTGCTAATAGTCTGGTTATTAATATAATAAATAAGGATCCTTGGAATAGTCACCCATAGTATTCCAGTTCCCTCCTAGCATTTGAATGTCCCATCTTTACTCATTTTTTTCCTCAAAAAATAACATCAAAGGAAACAGAAATTAGTTCCAGGAAGAAATAGAAAGTTTACAAAAAAGAAAAAATAAATTATTGGTTACCAGCACAGAAAGAGAATCAAAGTAAACCATATTCTGTCCCTACATGCTAGGACTTATCCAATATATTATCTCACTTAATATTTCTGAAAACATGCAATAAAGTTGCCTTATGCTTACTATTCTTACTAATAAAGAAAAAGAGAAAGATTATTTGACCAATGTTACAAGCTAGTAAATACTACAGTTGAGCTTCAAACCTAGCTTTTTCTGACTCCAAAATTCTTGCTTAAACCAAACCCAAAATTAGTGGAAGGAAAAAAATAATAAAGATCAGA
Source organism: Varecia variegata (assembly GCA_028533085.1). Classification (NCBI taxonomy): domain Eukaryota; kingdom Metazoa; phylum Chordata; class Mammalia; order Primates; family Lemuridae; genus Varecia; species Varecia variegata. Next base: position 68,928,840 of record CM052437.1, on the reverse strand, counting down.
GCAGAAATAAATTAAATTGAGACTAAAAATATACAGAAGATTAACAAAATGAAAAGTTGGTTTTTTGAAAAGATAAACAAAATCAACAAAGCTTTAGCTAGACTAAGAAAAAAGGACCATAAATAAAATCAGAAATGAAAAAGAAGACATAACATCTAGGACCACAGAAACACAAAGAATCATTAGAAACTATTACAAATAACCATAAACCAACTAATTGGAAAACCCAGGGGAACTGGTTAAATTCCTGGACACATACAACCTACCAAGATTAAACCATGAAGAAAGAGAAAACCACAACAAACCCATAATGTGGAATAAGATCAAAGCCATAATAAAGTCTCCCATCAAAGAAAAGCCCAGTACCTGATGGCTTCTCTGCTGAATTCTATGAAACATTTAAAGAAGTAATACCAATTCTACTCCAACTCTTCAAAAAAATTAAAGAGGAGGGAATATTTTCAAATTCATTCTATGAGGTCGGTATTACCCTGATACAAAAACGAGACAAGAACACCATGGACAACAAAAATGAGGCCAATATCACCAATGAACATAGATGCAAAAATCCTCAACAAAATACTAGTAAACTTAATTCAACAACACATTAAAGATCATTCACCATGATAAAGGGAGATTTATCCCAGGGATACAGGATGGTTCAACACATGCAAATCAAAAAATGTTATACATTATATTAACAGAACCAAGAACAAAAGCCATTTGATCATTTCAATAGATGCTAAAACAGCATTCAATAAAATTCAGCATTCTTTTTTGATAAAACCTTCAAAAAACTGGACATTGAAAGAACATCTCAAAATAACAAAAGCCATGTATGACAAACCCACAGCTAACGTTGTACTGAATAGGGAAAAATTGACAGCCTTTCCTCTGAAATCTGGAATAAGATAACGATGCCCACTTTCACCACTAATATTCAACATAATACTGAAAGTCCTGGGCAGATAAATTAGGCAAGAGAAAGGAATAGAAGACATTCAAATTGTAAAGGAAGAAATCAAAATAACCTTGTTCACAGATGGCATGATCTTATACTTAGAAAAACCTAATGACTCCACCAAAAGACTATTAGAACCAATAAATGAATTCAATAAAGTTGCAGGATACAAAATCAATATACAAAAATCAGTAGCATTTATATATGCCAACAGCAAACAATCTGAAAAAGAAATCAAGAAAACAATCCCATTTATAATAGCTACAAAGAATGTAATAACCTAGGAATAAATTTAACCAAAGCAGTGAAAGATCTATACAAGGAATATTATAAAATACCGATGAAAGAAATTGTAGAGGACCTAAACAATGGAAGTATGGTCTATGCTTAAGGATTGGAAGAATTAATATTGCGTAAATGACAATATCACTCAAAGCAGCTTACAAATTCAATGCAATTCCTATCAAAATACCAATGACAATCTTCACAGAAATAGAAAATATAATTCTAAAATTTATATGGAGCCACAAAAGGCCCTGAATAGCCAGAGCAATCCTGATCAAGAAGAACAAAGCTGGAGGCATCGCACTACCTGACTTCAATATATACTACAAAACTATAGTCAACAAATCAGCATGGTACAGGCATAAGAACAGATACATAGACCAATAGAACAAAATACAGAACTCAGATGTAAATCCATACATTTACAGCCAACTCATTTTCAACAGGGGGCCAAGAACATACAGTGGGGAAAAGACAGTCTCTTCAATAAATGGTGCTGGGAAAACTGGATAACTACATGCAGAAGAATGAAACTAGACTCCAATCTTTTATGAGGTACAAAAATCAAATCTAAATGGACTGAAGACATAAATCTAATACCTAAAACTATAAAATTACTAGAAGAAAGCATTGGGGAAATGCTCCAGGATATTGGTCTGAGCAAAGTTTTTTTTTTTTCTTTTGTGTGTGTGTGTGTATGTGTGTGTGTGTAAGACCTCAAAAGCGCAGGCAACCAAAGCAAAAATCAACAAATGAAATTATATCAAGTTAAAAAGTTTTTGCCTAGAAAGAGAAACAACAAAGTGAAGAGACAACCCACAGAATGGGAAAAATATTTGAAAATTATCCATCTGACAATGGATTAATAACCAGAATCTATAAGGAGCTCAAACAACTCAATAGCATCAAAACAAATAATACAATTAAAAAATGGGCAAGAGGCCTGAATAGACATTTCTCAAAAAAGGATATACAAATTGCCAATGGGTATAATAAAAAATGCTTAATATCACTAATATTAGAGAAATATGAATCAAAACCACAATGAGATGTTATCTTACCCCAGGCAGAATGGTTATTACCAAAAAGACAGGGAATAATGGATGCTGTTGAGGATGTGGAAAAAGGGGAACCCTCGTACACTGTTGGGAATGTAAATTAGTACAGCCACTATGGAAAAGAGTGTGGAGGTTCCCCAAAAACCTAAGCATAGAATTACTATATGATCCAGCAATTCCGCTACTGGATATCTATCCAAAAGAAAGCAAATCAGTACATCAAAGAGACATCTGCACTCCCATGCCCATCATAGCACTATTCATAATAGCCAAAATAAGGAAACCTAAGTGTCCCTCAGTGGATGAATGGATAAAGAAAACGTGGTATATATACACAATGGAATATTATTCAGTCATAAAAAGAATGAAATCCTGCCATTTGCAGCAACATGGATGAAACTGGAGGTCATTATGTTAACTGAAATAAGTCAAGCACAGAAAGACAAATATCACATGTTCTTACTCCTATATGGAAGCTAAGAAAGTGGATCTCATGAAGATAGAAAGTAGATTGGTGGTTATCAGAGATGGAAGTAAGGAATGAAGAGAGGTTGATTAATGGGTATAAATATATAATTTCATAGAAGAAATAAGACACAGTGTTTCATCAATCAGCTTGGGTGACTTATAATTTGCAATAACCTATTGTATGCTTCAAAATATCCAGAAGTGAATAATTTGAAAGTATCAAGCATTAAATTACAAGTATTAAGGTATACACTGATTTGATCTTCACAAATTATATAAATGTATTAAATTATCAGATGTACATCTATTATACGTCAACAAAAAATTTTAAAAAATTCTTGTTGATTCTACTCTACTAGACCTGCCCTCTGAGGAAAGTCAAGTGATGTGATTATGCTTTGTACTCAGCATATTATCATGCCAAGAAAGGGGTCAGTATATACAAGGAGGTAGACCTTCCCTACTGCTTTAGAAATCCCCTCTTTCTTCACCCCAAAATCCATCAACTTCACATACCCTCAGCACCTATGACAACTACAACAACTAACCTCAACACTAACGACAAGCACCTAAGAGAAAAGCAAGGCATGGCTTCTTTCTTCAAGAGGCTTGCTAATATTTGGAGAGACAAGAGAGAAAGAAATTTGAAGAATACATAAGTTATACAGTGTTATATGTTTCTAGGAGGAAGAAATCAGTATGATCTGGGATATTCAGAAAGTCTGCACAGAGTGGGAAGGACTCGGACAAAGTCAACAATGGGGCTGAATCCCTGTGGGCTTTCAGTTCCCACCTGCGTGCTTATCTGAATATAAACACTTGGAAGGTACAGGGTGGCATCCCCCTGCTCTCAAGACACAACCATTGTATGAGTTTGCAACAGATCAGAATTCATCTTGGGATGTGATATGTGTACATCAAAGAATTTACATAAAAATTGGGGAAAGAGTGTATTATCAATCCTGACAGTGTAGGACAGGTTCATTAGACTCAATATTGCCACAGTTTGTTGTTTGTTTTTTAATAGGTTCATGCCTGCACTAGTTCAAACTTTGTCAGTTCCACTGTGTTGTTCCAAAAGCACCGACTTGCCAATTTGTAAGGTGAACCCCAGAGGCAGGCACTCCTGGAGTTCTGATGACTGAGAAGTACTGATTATCAGCAAAAATGAAGGGAATTGGCTAACCGTTATGCCATTCCAGTTGCACTGCAACATCCAGAGGATAATCCTTGGATAGTGTGAAATCTGTTTTGAATTTATAAGTTTCTTATATAAAGATTCAGACACATACATGTTACATTTTACTCGCCTAACTTGTATTAGATATATTCTGCAATCTGATATGACAGTAGTTAATGGAACAAGAAATGCATTTCAGAAAATTGGTCTCTTCGTGCCATGTGGCCCTTGCAGACTTTTTCTACCCAACTCTTGATTGATGGATTCGATACAATTTTTTTCCTAGGTAAACCAACCTTATATCTCTGGTAGTTAACTCTCTTTTCTATACAGCGTCGAATCTAGCATCTTCGGCTTTCACTCACTCGGGATAATTTCTCTGGAATAGAGCTCCAGCTCATACTTTTTTTTTTAACCCTGCAGAAAAACCTGTTGCCCAAAAAGCTTTGCCCACCCTCCTGTGCTAACCTTCCCCACTCACTCTGAGAGCCACCAGACCCAGAATATAGGACATAAGAATGGAAGGTGCCAGTGTGGTGTATGCCACGTGGGCAGCTATTCTATTTAAACTCTTTACTTAGAAAGACAAATTTGCAGAAATGTAAAAAAAAAAAAAAAAAAAAATCTGTCACAGCTTAAACAGTTCATAGGCAGCCAAAGCCAGAAGGGGTTAAGAACAATCTCTGAAGGAGGGTTAGGCAGGTAAATTGTACAGGAAAAAAATTAAAAAATAAATTTTGAAGGTGGTTAGGTTTGCTTAATACATTTCTTTTTTTTTTTCAAGGTAACTGCTTTATATATATGGTTGATGTTCTGAAATTATGCCAATTGAAATGTAAAATAATCAGAATTTTCCTGCCCCATTCTTATTTGAATAAACCTTATTACACATTGCTTTTACTCATGACTAGGTTATTGCAGTGCAGAGTCAATATCGTTCACATGATTTGGATTAAATTACAGGAGTGCAGGTCTCTCTTCTTTCTTTCGTTTCTCTCCTGAATGTAAACTCACTATAATTTTTCTTTGGCTGGCATTTGCTCCTTTGACTTCCCCCCATATTCCAGAGATGGTGTATGCTCCAAACACATAACATTATCAACTTTAAGGGCTGCAATTGATTGAATATTTTGACAAATATACCTCTCTAATTCCTGAAGCCATATGGACGTGCAGGATGCCATATGGAATAAAGTACTCTGCCTCATGAAATGATCCAAAAGCATTTTTTTTTATTAGCGGTTATTTCCTTGAACTGAAAACTGATTAAATTTTGAATATTCCATCACTGGGGTTAGTAATCTAGCCAACTCTATATTCTCAGCAGCATCTTTAGTGATGGCAGTATATTGCCGAAGTAGAAGTCCTTGATAGGGGTCGCCACATTTTGTAAAATGTCAGGGGAAAGGTTACTGTCTGTATTATTTGTATCCATTAGGACACTTTCTGCAGAAAGCAACAGAAAAAGCCTCAATTAGCTGTCTTAAAGCAATGAGGAAAATGATATTATTTTGTATAATAAGGAGTCTCAGGCATGGCAGTGAAAGGGTTGGCCAAGTTCAAGGCTCTGCAATGTCCAGAACCAGCAGTCTTTCTGTCTTTGACCAGACTGTCAGCTCTGTTCTCCAGCGGGCTGCCCTCCTGGTTACAAGATGGACTACAATGACATAGATGGGACAGACACCCGTGGCAGTGTCCAGTGGAAGCAGATAAATAAGTTCCTTCTGACTCTTGTATCAGAAGAAACTGTTTCTCAGAAATAATCCAACAGATATTCCCTCACAACTCATTCTGTGTGTATCACATGCCTGTTCTAAAACTAAGCATGTCCACGGGAGGTGGGATTCCATGAGTGGCCTAGTGAAGCATGTGGCTGTAGGAGAAAGACAGAGACCCCCCAATCCAACTGGTGGTCTGTTAGAAAGGAAGGAAGAGGCAGAAGCTAGATGGAGAGCCATGTAACCAACAAGGTTTGCCACGTGTTTATAATATGTCTTTATATTTAGAAAATTGGCTTGGCCAGACTACCTCCAAAAAATCTGCTGGGTAAATTCTTTCACATGGAGTAAATAAATGGAATTACCTCCCAAAGACCATCAAAAAAATATTTCATTGAAATCTGAGGCAGCCACAGGTATTTGTTGACGTTGACCTTTCCAGCACTACATGGTCTACTTCTTTTTCTTTCTTTTTTAAATTTGAGACAGGGTCTTGCTCTGTTGCCCAGTGTCAAGTACATTGGTGTCATCATAGCTCAATGTAACCTCAAACTCCTAGGCTCAAGAGATCCTCCTGCCACAGGCTCCTGAGTAGCTGGGACTACAGGCATGTGCCACCATGCCTGGTTAACTTTTCTATTTTTTTGTAGAGATGGGATCTTGCAATGTTGCTCAAACTGGTTTCAAACTCTTGGCCTAAGGAGATCCTCCTGCCTCCGCCTCCCAAAGTGTTGGGGGTACAGGCCTGAGCCACCAAGTCTGGCTCACTCCTTAGAGAAGCTCTTCCTGAAAATAAAGGACATATAGGATTGGCTTGTTTTGGTAAAACAGGTACAAGACGTCCCATGAGGCTTAAGACATAAATGTCCTAGTTGACCTTGACCCCATTGAGCAAGAACAAGGGTCCCTGGGGCAGAATTCAGATTTTTTTTTTTCTTTTTTAACATTTGCAAATAGTTTGGACAGCCTTATCTCACTAAGAGGCAATGAAAGCCCTGGAATTTGGAATTCCTAATATCTGTAAAAGTTCATTCTCTGATTCACTGTGTGAAGTACAGCAATTTACTCTATCAGAAACTCAGAGTTTTTAAAGATAAAGTGGTGGTAGGTGGGAGTAGTATTCAGTGATTTCTAAACACACATTTCTAAGCTCTGATTCTGTGATTCTTAGTTGAGTTAAAATAAATTGAAACTCCCAGAGAGTCAAATGAAAGCAAATCATGGTACCCACCAGGGCTCAAAGCCATAGAGAATTATTGATATTAAAATTTTGACTATAGCTTCTATACAGATAGAGGAATAGAAATCAAAGTTTTAGCAAACCACACTTCACAATTGATAGATTCCAACCCAGAATGAATTTATCAGGCCTGTCTTTCCTCAAACATTAAGAAGTTGTTTGTTTTTATATACAAAATCTAACTCTTAATCTTGGCTACAACGTATTCTCTGGAAAAAATTATAGATTTTAGAGACAAATATACCAAAAATTCAGGGGCATTAGACTTTAGTTTTCCTTGTCTAAGACTCCATTAAACTTCAACCTCTAAAATCTAAAATAACACACAACATTTTGTATCGGTGTGTATGTATAAGAAAAAAAGATTGTAATGTTTACAATCTATTTATGTCATCTGCTTTCATTTTCTCATTCACAATTCATTTTGATTCATCTTCATCCTATGTATTGAAATTCCTTTATCCCATTAACACCCTTTCTTCCAGAAATCTGTAAATGAACATAATTAAGAAACATTTTTTTAAGCACTAGCTTCTGAAATATTCATTATTAACCTGCTGGCTACACTTGTCCCTTTTTATATTTATACAATTAATTAAGTCTCTCCCTTCTAATACATACATTTTGAAATAATTTATTAATACTATTCAGGTTTTGACTTGTCTACTCCTTTCTGCATTTAAAGGAAAGGGTTTTTGCTAATCAGAACCTCCTTACCTTTCAATTTTCTAGTAGAGTTTAAGTACTTGAGGACAGTAAAATTTGGATGACTTTTTATGATTTTCTAGAAAGGAAAATCACAATACATTTAGAAGAACTTGAGGAGGGAAATAGTTTTAAATATAAGTGTTTCATGATAGAAACACATACGATGCATGATCTACACATTAGTTTGTGGAAGGAGGTTAGTGCCAGATCCAAATAAACTAAAATTGCTGCTTTGAAATAGTATTTGAATTCTAATTTTGGTTGATGAGACCCATCCACTAGTTTTTCACAGATGATTTAATAGAAATAAGTCTTGTACAACTTCCAGGTTCTCATTTTCTGTATTAGAAAAAAAATGGGCCAGGGCTAGTAATGAAGTCATGTCTGGCACAAAGGATGAGGCAGCATCATTCAATGAGCTGCAACAATTTAGTATCAGGATACAGACCCTACAAAGCATCTCAGACTGTCTAGAATTACCAAGGAGGAACCAAAAGCATATTATAATATCTTTTAGTAACAAGTTACCTGTCTTTGATACTTTTGCCCAAATAAAATACATATTAAAAAAGGAAGAGAGGAAGTAGAAAACTTGGCACCACTTCTTAAAGTGTTCCCAGATCTTGAGCCTTCCTTAAATGACTAAATTACTAAGGAAAATTCATTTCAGTCTTGTTTACTCTGCATAATCCCTTGTCTGGATAGCTAAGAATAATAAAAATTGGGAATGGTCCTGGTGATGCCAAAAAATGGCACTGATTTTCCTAAATAAGCGTTTCCATAGATGTTAAAGTTAGTAAACTTTAACACAGATTTGCTGATTCCCATGAACTATATTGCTAGAACTAGATCTGACAGTGCTTGTCAGAGAACAATTTAAAGTTGCCTGCTGCAAGTTAAGTCCCTTGTTTTAAATCTCAAAGGAATATATTCAACCACGCTAAGAAAGTAGCTTGATGTCATGCACCTATTATGTGTTGTCTAAATGTATTGTCAAAAATACTTTCAACTTTTAAAAAAATGTGTTCTTCTCCACAAATGCCTGGATGGGGCTTACACTCTCTTTCCTTATACCATCCAAAGATTCCAGTTAGGAAAGACAAATGAAGGAAAAATAAAGAAGATAATATCAGATATTGAAAAGTGTTTATAAAAAAGTAAAACAGATCAATATGATATAAAGTATATGTGTTTGGTTGTTTCTGGTGGTGATAGATCAGCAAGGTGAGAGAAGAGATGGCACTTGAGCTAAGTCTTAAATGACAGAAATGAACAAGCAGTCAGGATATCTGGCTTTCCAAAAAAAGGGAACAGCTGGTACAACGACCTCAAGACTGAGAAAAAAATGATGATGTGTTTGAAGGCAGAAAGAAAACCAATGTGGAGTGTCAGTTGTACTTGAGAGGAGTATTGTATGATAAGAGAAAGAGGAAGGAGGAGTCTGAGTCCAGGTCAATGGAGCTCGAAAGCTCTGCCAAGAAGCCTGGGGTATACAACTTTACTTGCAATGGTGAGCTGTAGGAAGTACTGGGTAAGAGCATGAATCACATATTTAAAAATAATTGTGACTATCCTGGATAAAATGAGTTATAAAGAAGCACAAATAAGAAGGGGTCAGTTACAAGGCTTTTGCCTATCACTGAAGCAGGAAATAATGGTGTGTTGGATGTGGGTCGTGGAGAGAGGTTAGTGAGACACAGATTCAGGAGAGAGATTGAAGATACTTTGGAAAGAACTTGCTGATGAGTTGAATGTGGAGAAATGGGAGTGTAGGATCATGAATGATTTGGGGGTTGGCTTGAGTACTCACTTGGAGGTGGTAAGTTAGTTGCCATGGGGAAGGCTGAGAGGAATGTGTAGGGAAGGGAGGAATCTGAGATCTCTTTTGTACATATGAGGTGTGAGATGCATATTAAACATCAGAGTAGATATTTCCAATAAGTAGTTGAATACATGACTCTGGGGAGTAAAGAAAGAATTTAGGACTGGAGTTTTAAGTTTGTAAATTCTCAACATTTAGAGGGAGTGTTTGAAATGACCTAGGACACAGAAGGTAACTGTCCAACAGACCAGGACCCACCAGGAAGGAAGAAGATAGTAACAGAGGCCACAGCAGACGGTCCTGGGCAAGAGGAGGGAAACCAGGTCACACCGTGACTGAGCTAAGATATGCAGGAGCGAGTGGCCAACGTAATCAAATGAAATAAGAATAGAGACAATCAATGGTGTGGCCACAGGGGTCACTGATGCCCATGGTGAGAGCAGTTTTAGTGGAGTAGAGGGAACAGAAAACACTATGGAAATGGACTAAAGAGAGAATGTGAGTTAAGAAAATGGAGGAGACAACTATGGACTGTTTTTGTGAGTTTATTTTTTTTAATTGTTATTATTTGCTTATTTTAACTTGAAAAGGTGTCAGAGAAATTAGGTTGTAGCTGGAGGCAGGAAGTCTGGATTCAAGGACGAGATTTTACTTTTAAAGTCTGGACATTGTGATAAATATGTTTATATGCTGATAGGACATATTAATAGGGTACCAAATGGGAAGATTACACCTTTCAAAGGAAGAAAATAAAACTGTAAGTGGCCCTTGAGGGAAAAGTGCTGCAGTATGTACTGGGTGTGACTCTGACGTGTCTTCATTGCAGGAACAACCTGAAGTTGCAGCTGCGAGGTTCTTCAGAGATGTCATTGCAAATGATGAAACACTCTGGACACTGAGGGTTCTGGGGTAAGACAAGGGAGTTTTGAGGCCAAGCTTATAGAAGCTCAAGGATGCATACAAGATATATATATGCCACAACACCATTTTGTCAACAAAGCAAGATTTTCTAGTTGAATTCATTCATTCATCCTTTCATTTAATTCATTCACCCAATAAATATATATTAAGCACCTAGTATAGTCAGAGCTATTTATTTCGCTAAATACTGAGGATAAAATAATAAACAAACCAGACCTGGTTCCTGTCTTTTGTAATACATTTCATTATATTGTTGAAATGTGGACATCTTAAGGAATTCACACATACACACCCTTGCACACATGCACTAAAACTATATATAAAAAATATAAAATTAAAACTATTTATATATACACAAATATACATTTTATATATAAAACTATATTTCATATATAAAACTAGAACTATATATACTTTATATATATATATAAAACACTATAAATAGGCATTATTTTGGATGAAAATTTTGTAACAGCCTACGTGTCCTAAAATTTGAAAAATGTGGATTTGCTTTAAATGCTTAAATCTAGGACAACTTATCATAGGCACTGAACCCCAAATTAATATAGGAACTATTAGGGTACCCCATGAAAATTGAAGACTTTTGTCAAATTCTTGGTTTTTAATCTACATAATGGATCTCAATGTAAACTCAAGATGGAAATAGATAAATATATGTTATCCAGGCTGTGAGGCCTCTTTCACCAAATATCCTTAATGGCTGATGTAAGAAAGGGCAAACCTATTTTTCAAGGATCCTTTAGAGATGGTCTACTGTATGCTAGACTTTTTGCTAGGATTCAGGATCATCAAGATAAACAGAACGCAATACTTGTTCTTGAATAACTCCCAGTTACTTAAGACAGAGAGACACTCAGATCATAAATATAGTATAATGTGATAACTATTGTGAAACAACTATGGACACCATGCTATGAGATAACAAGGGAGAGGAAACGTAACTCATAGAAAAAACACCTCTTCCCTTTTGTAAAGAAGAATTCAAAGGACAGTTCCTGAAAGGTGGAAGATAAAGTGATAATAAAAGAGATTTTCAGTGTTTTCTATTTGTTTTATAATGACAGTTATTGAGTTTGTAGTACATATGGCTCTGAATCAAAGCCTCCAAAATTGTTTTCAATTTATATTTAGTTTAAGTTTTTAAGTTTCTAAAATATTGTTATTTAAACCTAAGAATGTTTTTTAAATGCGTAAGATTGGCTATGTGTTTGTGTGGGGTTTTTTGTTTGCTTTGGGGTTTTATTTTATTCTTTTAAGGAAGAACAATTTAATTTACCAAATTTCATATGTATGGCAATTGCTGTAGATAAAACTTTGACATGTATGCCCAGAAATGGTCACACAAATATAAAATTGTTTGTATTTAAAATGCTATTTCTGGCCGGGCGCGGTGGCTCACGCCTGTAATCCTAGCTCTCTGGGAGGCCGAGGCGGGCGGATTGTTTGAGCTCAGGAGTTCGAGACCAGCCTGAGCAAGAGTGATACCCCGTCTCTACTAAAAAATAGAAAGAAATTATCTGGCCAACTAAAAATATACATAGAAAAAATTAGCCGGACATGGTGGTGCATGCCTGTATCCCCAGCTACTCAGGAGGCTGAGGCAGGAGGATCGCTTAAGCCCAGGAGTTTGAGGTTGCTGTGAGCTAGGCTGATGCCACGGCACTCACTCTAGCCCAGGCAACAGAGTGAGACTCTGTCTCAAAAAAAATAAATAAATAAAATGCTATTTCTGAGATGTTTGAATGTAACATCTGGGTTAAGTTATAATATCTGGACCACTTCTATATGTCCATTTAAAAATACAACAATTATTTTGCAAAAAATATATACAGTTTTAGACAACCAGTCAATGGATAAGGCTGCGGGTGAGCAGTCCGCAGGAGCAGGCTACGAGTCAGAGCTGGCTAACTTCAGGTTGGTTAGTGCATGTCAGGACTCCACCAGAAGATGCTCGCTGGTTTAGGAGCTCCTTCCCCATCATCATCTCAGCAGATCCAGCCATCAGTGTGTGCTTTATTCACATGGCAACTTAATGCATAGTATTGCTTATCTTGGATTTTGTTTCTTACACACTAACTAGGTATGGGATAATGGGCAGACAACCAAATGTCTTAGGGACCCAAATGGCCATCTGTAAATGAATGGTGTACTAAGCCAAGCCTCTAGAGTTCTTATTTTTTTGATAGCACACCTCATCATATTAATAAAATGTGAGTCCATGTAAATGCAAACTTATTTATTCTAACGTACTACTTATTCTAAAGGACTACTATATAGCTATATTATATTCATTATAAATCATATTCAAAATGGAAAATTTAAAAACCTGGGATATATGTGTATGTAAATTATTGGTAACATTTTAGTGCTTACCTTGGGTGATGAATTCATGTATACTCATGAATCATGCATGTTTCATATATCACATGATAAAGAATAATTAACATGAGAGGGGACTTTGCATGGACCAAGGTTGATGCAGAGTCATAAATTAAAAAATGAAAATGAATTCAGTTCTATGCACTTGTTTCTTTTTTCTATTTATTTATTTATTTTTATTTCAGCATATTATGGGGGTACAAATGTTTAGGTTACATATATTGCTTTTGCCCCACCCAAGTCAGAGCTTCAAGCATGTCCATCCCACAGACCATGTGCACCGTACCCATTAGTTGTGAATATACCCATCCTCTTCTCCCCCTCCCACCTGCCCGACACCTGATGAATGCTACTACTATATGTGCACTTGAGTTTCTAAACTTAGATTTTTAAAAGCATGAGATGATGATGAATTTGAACAATATGTTTAAATGTCTTTGTAACTGTGATTATGTCATTCTGTTTTATCTAAAAGACAATACACACTTAGGATGTAGTTCAGCATTACTGAATTGGGTTTAAATCAAATTTTAAATGCTATTTTTGATGATTTATATCTATACTTTTTTTTTTGCCAGTCTGTTCATTGCAGTTTTCTCAATGTCATGATGTGACTGAAGAGTTTGTGCTGGAAATAGGATACATAAGCTCTTCTCCTGACTGGCTCCGATGAGCTTGTCTTACCAGTGGCATCTTAAAACAGTGCCTTCTTTACAGGAATAATTTAAATCACTTGTCCATTTTGTACTTGTTAGCCTACCTCAAACTACATAATCCAGTTCCTAAATCTGTTGAGCTAGCTACACATAAACTGCACTGCATAATGCTATGTTGAGTAACCATGTGAGTAAAGCTGCCCTGTCCATGGCTACACGTGGAGGAACTCCTTTTTCCTTCTTCATTTTACTGTGGGTACCACATGGGCCTCACACAGCACTGATACTAAAATGGAATGCAATAGTGCTGCTGGACTGGTCTTTGAAATAAAGAATTGAATCTCTTTCATACCAGATACAGGTGATCAGTTTCTTGAGCCCCTCAAAAACGTACCACTCTGACCTTCCCCTTAGATCCTCACATCAACTAAAGAATTAATGTCTGCAGCTCTGGGGCTGGTGTTCATCCTGCTTGGCCTAATGAATTAGTGCAAATTTGTGGGATACCTCACGGTGCTTCTGACATTCAGACTGGGTGAGAGTGTGGGAGATAGTTTATATATTAAATACTAATAAAGTTCAAGTTCTTTTTCATTTGTTTCAGTTAAAAAAAATAGATACGAATTAATTATCAGATTCCTTCCCCAAAGCCCTCTTCAAGACCTCTGGACTTAACGGTATCTAAGGTTCCTTTCAAATTACCAAAAAAAAAATAAAAAATAAAAAAAATAATAATAATAATCCTGTGATTTTATAATCCACACACGAAACTCTTCAAATGCATAATTACCTTTATGCATAGTATTTCATATATAAAATTCCATTTTCAAGATAACTTTTCAGAAATACACATGTTCTAAACATACTTACTGATACTTTTGTTTGTATAAACAGATAATAAGGGAACTAAAATATGATACATAAATTCAAATCTAAGCCTCATTGCTTAGCCTTACCAACTTGATAAGAGGAGACTCATTGTCACGTAATTAAGGGTAATTTTGAATATGTGAATTCTTCAATAGTTGACCATATTTACATATTTGGATTTTCTATTTCACTGCCTACTCTTTTTGCAATTTTTCTACTTCTATTGAATTAATCTAATAATGCCACTACTTGAAATAACCAAGGATATAGAAAAATGTCAATGATTTTTAAAAATGTCACCTTTCTACATAGAGAATGGCATTTTGTTTTCTTTAAATATATATATATATAAAATAAAGCATTTGCATTGAAATATTCTTTGTAAAGGCAGCTAGGAATCTGCACATTACTTCAGAGGTAGAAATTAATTGATCTTCTCGTAGACACGTTGGCTTTACCCAAATTTTGAGCAGAAGGTTGTTGGATCATCAAAACCGTTTGTGTGGTTGTTTTAACTGGAGTACAGCAGGATGAATAAAATCCTCCCAGGAGGAATTCATTACACTTAGAACCTTCTCTTTTTAGCTAAATAACACAAACTGGGGTTTATTGGAGGTCACCAAACCTCCAGTTTCTAAAGGGAACTGAGAGGAAAAAGCTAATTTTGAACTCAAAATGGAGACCATTTTGGTGTAGGCCACCAAATTCTGGCATTTTAAAAGAGAAATAGTAAAGAGTATAAATGTTTCTTTCTGTGCAAACACATTTGAGATTTAGAAAAATGATAGCTCCTGATCAAACAAAAACCCCCCATCCAACTAGCCCCCCCCAAGCATTAAGAACATCAAAAGCAATGTGTAGTCCACATGTCCAAACAAAACAAAACAAAACAAAATCCTTGATACTTAGAATGGTTCTGTTTTAATAAAACAAATCATATCACTGTGAATTACACAGATTCTGGGGTAAATTTGCATTTTAATTGCATTTTGAAATACCTAAGCTAATGGATAAGGAAGTATGATGTGATACCAAGCACCTATCTGACAAAGGGAGACTAGAGAAAATCAAAACAAAACAAAACAAGACATCCAAACCACAGAGATAACAGAGAATGGATCTGCCACATAATTTATTGCAGTATCTCATTTGGTCCTTTCAACTATCTTAAGTGTTAGGTGTTACTATGGCCCCCACTTTACTAAGGTTTATAGAGACAAAATATATTGGCAGGGGTTTAACAGATAGTAAGAAGTGGAGCAGGGATTGAAATCCAGGTCTATCACACCAGAGTCTCTGCTTGTGTCATAAAGAGAAGGCAATGTGCTCATGGGCACACCGTGTGCAAGGGACTTTTGATACAATGTTCTATTTCATCTCCACAGCATTAATCTTCCCGACATGGTGGGAAGTTAAAATGTATCTATTGAAAGAATAAACGGAATCACAGAAAAGAGAGGATATTTTATACCTGGGAAAAGAGAAGGAAACAACCACAAAAGACAGAAGCCAGAGATCAGAGCTGGAGAAATGGGGATAAATGTAACATCTCCAACCTCAGTTGGGCAAATACTATTTCTACCATATATAGGATAATTATTACGGCATTTTCACTTAATCCTTAACGGGCAGGATTACCCCAGCAGACATGAAGATTTAGGGGGACATCTAGACATCTGGGTTTAAAAAAAAAAATGACATCTAGTTGATAAAATTTGACAAAAGTTTGACACAGACCCTTCTGTCCCTCAGACACATTTTAATTATTGTGGTTCTGTTTTCTCTGACAAATCAAGCATTTTCTACCAATAAGTTTAATTGGGATTAACACAGGAAATATCAACTCAAATTTCAGAATGACACACTTTTTAGTATAGGAGAGAAAATCTAGAATAATATTATCCTTCAAAGGAGTTGATTTAAAAAAAATTATCACAATATCACAAGAGTTAATTGCAGATAACATCTGGCTCCACTCCTATATAGCATGATCTCTGATTGTAGCATTTAGGTTGCATTTGGCTGCAAGTAACAGGGAACTCAAGTAGAGCAGGCCAAACAGCCAAGAGCTCAGCTCTCTCTCGCCATGACAACTCCAGTGGAAGGCAGGTGTGGCACAGGTTTGTCGGCTTCCTGATGCCATCAGAGGCCAACCGTAAGGGGCAGCTGTATTACATTCATGTACAAGGTCAAAAGGAGACAGGAAGACAAAATGCTTTAAGACAAAGACAAAGTGCTTTAAGACAAAGAAATTATGTCTTTTTATTCAGGAAGGAAACATCCTTCCTCCCACCCATTTCCTGGCATACTGCCATCAAACCCCTGCGCCTGTCCGCACCCCCCGCCCCCCAACCCAATAGATTTCTCCTTGAAGTCTCATCTACTGCACTGGCCACGGGCCTCATGCTCACTCATTGACCAGTCATTGGCAAATGGGAAGGAGATTAGGGGAACTGACTGATACCATCAAGATTCCTCCAAGGCCTGGCCAGGAAGGTCTGCTCATCTCGAATTCAAGGGATTTCAACAAGATGCCTAAGAAATCAAAATTTCATTGGCAGGGATGCCTGGGGGTAAGATAGGGTAGCTTGCTGCTTGCTAACTACTAAGTGTCTTCATATCCATGACAGAATTCTCATTTCACAAGGTGTAGCGGTTTGGTTGAAATCAGTGCACATCTATTTAGCCAAAAATCATTTTAAAACATCGATATTTACCTTTATAAGTAAAAAAAATACTGGGACCACAATAAGTTGAAGGCAATTGGTATAAAAATGTAATTTAAGAGTCAAGATTGTATTTCCTTTCAAATTAAATTGTGTGTAATATAGACCAACACATTTTAATCTGCAGTTTTGAAATATGCAAAATGTTTTTATACTAACAGAGTATAATGATTAATATAACTACTATACATATGGCATCCTATTTCTAGTAAAACATCAGTTTTCTTCAATGTCATCAGTGTTGCACCATTATTTCAAAAGGCCATGAACTGCAACAATATAGTTTTCAAAACAAAACCCTAGATGGCAATGACAATGTGTAAATGTACTCATTTATATATAATGAAATATTAAATTCCTAAAAGGCAACTTCATTTAAATGTTGGAGAAATTCCACTATTACATTGCATTTAATTGTCATATGCATCAATAAGACACAATTACTTATTTAATGTTTTAAAGATTTGATTAGTTCTACTATCCTTATTGTAAACAACTAAAATGGTAACATCAGAGGAAAACATTAAGAAAAGTGGAGAATATTTAAAATTGCTTGGGTTTAAAACAATGCTATTCATAATTTAATTGTTTTGATTCTGTGACATTAATAATTTATCAGAAGCTGCAGCCTGGGTGGCAGCCCAAGATGTGTAATTTATCTCATGGCATCACTGCTGATGGTCAGTAAACCTAATATGTCCGGAGTGACTCAGCTTGTTAGAAGATAATTTAGTAACTGTCCAGCAGTTGGCTCCTTTAGAAATTTCATCGTCTGCCTTCCTCTGCATAAAGTTCCACAGGAGTTGAGCTAAGAATAGTCGGGACTTGGATTTTAAACACTAGACTGCACTCAGGTAGTTCTTGCATGAATACTCAGTGGCGGTGCCAGATGTTTCCTGACAGCAGCATACCAAGAATTCACCATTACTGGGCTCAATTAGGGTAATATGTTTTTATTCTTAAACTATGCAAAAACATCTCATTCTTTGAAGAACAAAACTGATTTGTTTTCTTAACTCCCCAGCCCTCAGCTTCACAGAATTTCATGTGCTATTTATTCTGGGCATCAATCATAAAGTGTCTCCTGTGATTTAGAAAGTGTATGTATATTCAGAGCCAGATTTTTCTTCTAATACCAAAAAAAAAAAGGGAGGGGTGGGTAGCAGTCTACATGTTTCACTAGCAGCCTTTGAGGCATGGCAGAACGTCAATACTAGTGTGAGACCTAAGCAGGGGGAAAAACAAAACCAAACAAAAAGAAAACTAAAGAGATTAAGATCAAGATCATGTGTGTGTGTGTATGTGTGTGTGTTGTGTGTGTGTGTGTGTGTGTGTGTGCCTGTTTATAAAACACTTTTCTATCTGGGTAATGAGTTAACCAGTAAGCAATGTTACTACTAAGGAAACTGGCCTAACTTGGAAACACATTACCTTCACTCCATATCACAAGGAGAAATTTGAGTGAGCTATGATCAGAAAGAGCATCTTTCCTAAATTAAGAAAATGATCAGGTTAATCTGCCGTCCAAAATCACAAAGGGTTATTATTTCTCAGTCTTAACTAAAGGTCAGCTGCATATATATAACAAAGCACCATATCATGTAGTGAGTTATTAGGGTTGGGTTTTACTTAATAGTCCAAAGAAAACTTTAATATTTCGCTTCAGTCCTGTACTGAGAGGCCGGGCTGAGTTCCCGTCCCCTGACATGCATACAGCCTGAGAGACAAAGCACCTTACACTCCAGAGCGCAGTAGCAAAGGGGACAGTGAGCTGTGACTGCCTGATTGGTCGGGAGCTCAAACTAACGAGGAAGTTTATGAATGGATTATTTTTTCCTCAGTTCTTGAGCCAGTTCATTCACACGTGCGTGTTTTAAATTTCAGAAGACTGCTAAGTTCTGTTCTTAGGAGCAAGGTTATCACAGGGACTGTAAATAGTTACTAAGTCATGACACTTGTCATTCTCTTGAATGCACCCATCATTTCTCTTCCCACCACAGACCTGTCCTGCTTTTAAAGTTGAGATATTGGTCCACTTATTTTTTTGAGGCTTAAGGAGGAAGGTGGACTCTCCAATTATTTGCTTTTTTGTTTAATTGCTTATGATTTGGGACCTATCTGTGTAACAGGCTTTTTATTGTCATAAAAAAATTTAACTGCATTGTAGTATTTATAGCCAATATGTTGTTTATGGTTTAGAAAATCCCTTGGAATCATTTCATACGTTTCAAAGAAAAATCTCATGCCATTTTTTTTTTCATTTGTCCAGAAAAAAAGAAGAGGAGAAGGAGGAGGGGAGGGGGAAGGAAGAAGGAAGGGAGAAGACGGATAATCTAGGAATGTAAGTAGTTACACAAGAGAAAGGATATGGAGGAACAGGGCAGAAATGTGTGAAATACAAACAAAAAGGCAAAAATTGATTCCGTGGTGAAGTGAATTAAAGCAAGCAAGGAGAGCCACTGCACAGAGCAGGCTATCCTCCACGTATGTGAATCTTGCCAGTGAACTTTGCAAGAGTCTCTAAAGTAAGAAAGCAGATATAAATGCCCACCAGGAACCAGACACAAGGAAAACACTTTTTTTTTCCAGGCAGAAAAAGAAAGAAATGATATGTTTAACATGCACCGACCGTCTATACAGTGCCAACTGCATTCAAAAGCTCGTCTCTCAAATCAAAACCATGCTTGCTTGGACTCTGCAGATCAAACAAAGCTGTTTGAAGATAATTATGCTCTAATCCATCTGTAGTCTCCTTGTAGGTGTTTGGGAAAGTGAACTCGATATTCAATAGGAGAATCTTCCCTAATGTCTCGGGTCAATAGGATTGCCGGCTAGAGACCTCAATTTAAAAGCACGGGCATGAATTGAAGGTCCGTACGAGGTGGCGGATTTCTATGACGTTTGAGTCTTTGCTTTACTTCTGCCTTTTCCTCAAAGCTGAGAACAGAAAGAGATCGTGCCTCTTCCTTGCAACTCTACTTCTGTTGTGGGCACTTTGCACCGAAACATCCCAGTCTTATTTATAATCAACAAGGTTATGATTTTCCTTTCTCTGTTTCCTCTTTTATTTTTGCCATATTTGGCGACAGAGGATTGGCAAGCCGTTCCCCTTTGCAGCATACATCCCTGCTCCAGGACTTGATTAGCACATTTTTGCCAACAAAACAGGCACTAATTAGTTTTTAATAATCAGTATATTTCTGTTACATCAGCATGCGATTCCGAAGCCTGAGATATTTTAAAAACAGTACTCAATAGCACAGGATGCTGCATATTAACTTTGGGGCAAATATAGCTTTTAGAATAATGTTTTGAAAAGCAGCCCCCTGTAAATATAAGGTGGTATGGCACCATATGGAGACTGGCTTTCTGACATATGGCTTGAATTAACAAGTTTAAAACTGTTAGGATCAGTTTTTCTTTCACTGAAGGCAAAACCACAAGATTCAGAAGTGAAATATGCTCCAGTCACTGATACAAAGGCTCACCAAATGCAGGGCCTCTTGGGCTAGATTTTTTTTGTTGGCAGTCAGTGCAAGTTATCAATAGTAAGGCAAGTCGTAACACGCCGAGGAATCGCAAGGCTGCCAAGGCTTAAGATTTCACTTCCAATAGTGCTTACGTGGGCCCACACCACACTGCCTTGCACAGGACGTTGCCTTTTCTGAAAGTGGCTTTGGAATTATGATTATTACATCCTCAACCTAAATTGTTGTTCCCAGGCTGATATAAAAGATATTTGAAAAGACAAACTTGAGTGACAGATGGAAATGATGTCTTCTGATCTCTCCTAATGGAACCTTTGTACAATGAATTGAACAGGAGAAGTTCAAAGGTCCAGGGTCTATATTACACAAATATTGTTTCATTTAATCAAAGCTGTCTTTGAAGTGTGGCACTTGTGGACCACCTGTAGCTTTGAAATTTAAAGTCACATGGAGGCTTTGGTGATGCTAAAGAGGACAGGGCACAGAGACATTAAGCTGCTGGACAAAAAGAGAAAAAAAATCAAGATGAGAATGAAGGCAGTTTTCATATTCATGTTTCCTTTTATTTCCCTTTCACTTTTTTCAGCAAGCAGAGCTCTCCAAAGTTGCAAAGAAAAGCACTGCTACATCCAGACATTTACAGAGCTTATTTTCCTCATTGGACATGTGTTTGTTTGTGGTTCAGTATCTAACCTAAAATTATTTTAGCTTTGAAATATCCCATCAGGGTTACGTTGAGCCCAGTTAATCTGATTCTGCTTCCTCTCTCTGCAGCTCCCTATATAAAGATGATTATAAAATTTCTCCCTCATAAAAATCGGGCAATACAGTTTCCTACTTGATCTAAGTGGCACCAAATATATCTGTGACCAGAATGTGAAACTCCTATCAAGAAAGAATATTCCACTAATTAGGAAGAGTGTCATTGTAATAATACTTTATAATAATTATTATACAGTTTACAAAATAATATCCGATGTGTTGTCACCATCTAATCCAGAGAGCAGCTGGAGTGAGTCTTCTTCCCATTTTATAGATGAAAAAAAGCAAAGACAAAAGCCCAAGGTTCAGAAGACTTCAAGGATTTGCCCAATAGGTCACAGCTAGTCAGCAGGAGAAAGGGGATTTGAACTTGGGATTGATGTTCAAGCTCTCTCCACTATATCCCTTCTGGCAGGCTGCTCTCTCCAGCCACCTTCCTTGCTCTGTGGCACTCACCCAGAGCAGGAGGGAGATGCGTCTCAGGCATTGTGCAAGCTGATCCTTGCTGTGTTTGTTTGCCACTGTTGTCGCCACCCTCTGGTGCACGGGAGCAGCAGGAAAGCGGGGAGATGTCAGGAGGAGAAGCAAAGGCAGCAGGGCAGTAGGGTCACATGAAAACTCTGGCACATCTAGGGTCTTGCTTATTCCTCACCAGGGTCCTCGTCGTGTTTAAAAAATAGATTTTAGGTAGATCCATTTCCCTGCTGTAAACACACATACGAGCCTTTCTGTAAAAGCATTCTAGATAACACTTTCATGATGTCCATGCCCCTTTTAAAAAAAAAATATTTATTTATTTTTTATTTTAGCATATTACGGGGGTACAAATGTTTAGGTTACATATATTGCCTTTGCTCTGTCCATCCCCCAGACGGTGTGCACCACACCCATTAGGTGTGAATATACCTATCCCCTCCTCCCGCCTCCCACCTGCCGGACACCCAGTGAATGTTACTACTATATGTGCACATGAGTGCTGATCAGTTAATACCAATTTGATGGTGAGTAATCTAGGTGATTCCTCTGGATTCCAAGATGCTGTTCTTCCGTAACTACCATTGGATGTACGGAGGTCTGTAGTGAATCTGGTAATGATTATTATTTTTTCTAAGCATTTGTTTCTGCCCTTAGAGGAGTCTTTTTGGTCTAGCTGGAGAAATTCCATTTAATCATTTAGTTTTAAAAATCAGGAGAGAATCACAAAGCAGAGAGCAATCTTAGGGAACATTTGGTCCAATCCAGCTATGTTATAAATGCAGAAAATCACAGGTATAGGGGCTAGCACCCAGGCCTCCTGTCTACCCCACTCCAGGCCTCTTTCAGTCAAACCATCTTGCCTTAAATGTTATCCACTAAAACAAAAAAGAAAGAAAGAAACGAAGAGAAAGCACAATGTTTCAGGCATTTCAATCCATCATTCTGTCTATCCTCTGCCATTCTTCAGAGGACAATTACCATCTGACCTATCACATATTTATTGTTTATTATTTGTCTCTCCTCTCCCCCAGGAGAATATAAGTAGTGGTGTGCTGGTAAATGCTAAACAACCAGCTCTCTGAAGAGAAGGAAAAAAAAAAAAAAACTGACTTGTAGCATTTGCCGAATTCCATGATGTAAATCCACCCACCAGTGGTTGATTTCAGGCTATCATGTGACTGAGCACAGAGTTGGGAAGATATGTGCCTCTTAGGTTGTCCAAGGTACTCCATCTGTTTTGCAAACATTCTGGCTATATCTCCAGGTTCTGACACATACTGACTGCTCAATAAATATCAGTGGAACTGCTTTACTGGAGTCATGAGGCTAGTTTTCTGAAAACCGCTGGAATTCTGCTGCCCCGGTTTCCCCTCTAACATGGAAGACTGCAGCATCTCTTTCTTGGGGAGTATATTCATTTTCCCAGCGTGTCTCTTTCTGGTTGATGGACATTGGCCAGATTCTGTTTTAACTTAAAACGTAAGTGAAAGAAAGCATAAAGGGTTTGTCAGGTGAAATTTTAAATGCAGATTGAGAAAAAATGGATTATCATAATAAGACTCTGGTGCTTGGGAACATTGTGATAACAATACAATTCTTCTATTTCTTTTTCTTTTTTAAATGCATGGAATGACATCCTTCCTTCCCTCCTTTGGGGTGCAGGTCCATCACTCTGGCAAGCATTTCTACAACATCTCCCTCTCTGCAGGTCTGTCCAGGAGCCACTCACAAGAGACTAGTAAGCTCTGACCAAGGTTTTAAGCAATTGGAGAATCAGTGTTTTTGTGGTAGATAATGTAACCCATTGTGACCAGAGTTGTGTGCTTTAATAATGAGAAAAGGAAATCCCAATTCTGCTCCAGTAATTAATATAACTAGAACTTAAGTCAAAACCAAATATAAGGAGGGCTTTGTTCAGCCATATATTTTTGACATTTTTATCTACAAAATACTTCATAAGAAACATGGCCACCATGAAAAATATGTCTAATAATTTTGATGAACTTGAGTTTAAAATAAGCTTGAATACATGAAGGAAGAAAAAGGGCATGAAATAGAAAATTAAAATCACACCCTCCTGGATTGGAGAAGAGAGCTGCATCTTCAAATACTGAGCAATTCTCTCAAAGGGCAGTATTTTTTAAACATGAATGTTGGTGTTTTCTGTGCTGAGTTACCAACAAATGACCAGCAAGCCCTAACAGAAGTTCTATATATCTCACACACAAACATATACACTCTGCATGTGCATTTTATAGGAAATTATTAAGACAGATGAGAGTGTTTTTGGACCTTTCTTACTACAGCATGTAGTATAACTCATAGGAAATTCCACAGGAATAGTGCAAATCAACGAGACATTTAGACTAAGGAGTTCCAAAACTAGCACAGGCAAACAGTCTACTGGAAATTTATATATACAGAAATTTCAGGGAATTTATACCTTTCAGAAATTCATGCATTCAGAAATTTCATTTCAGGAGATACATTTAATTTCAAGTAACCGATTTGAGGGGAAACATTTTACGGAAAAGTCTTACAAAATATAAAATACTGTAAGGAATGACTTTCTGTTGGGGCACATTCAATGCCTGAGTGATCACACTCCCCTTGGAGGCAATGCTCATATGCAGACATCTTTGTGTGCCCACTGTCCCTCCCACGCAGTGTGTGCTCAGTAAATGTACACTGATTAGGATGAGGAGAAATGATTCAAATTGACTGAAACAGCTAGTTTCAAATGTACCCCTGTGATTCATAACTGTAATGACAAGGAAAGGCTTCATTTTGGATTGATTATTTAGGAGAAACTTGTATTTTTCCTTATGAACGCTCTGACTTCATCTGTATTAGTCAGAGCAATGTTGACTTAAAACAAAACAAGAAAATTTCAGGCAGTTGTGGTTCTTCAAAGCCAGCCCAATTAAGCTGCCTAATTTTGGTTCCAATGGAAAATATAATATTTGTATTTTTCTTTTTCCTCTAATGAATATCTTGAGCAAAATCTAAACCATGTTGGCCTGTTTAAATGAGGAAAGTGATGGAAATACAGCCACAGGAAGAGAGCATTTTTTTTTTTCCTATTTACATGAAACTGGCTAATTGCCAAGCATTCTGGTGTTTCGCTTAAAATGTGGAGTCGTTTACCCCACAGAGCATAAGTCAGCTGCCTTACCTGAGAGAACCTGCTCCCTTCCAGAACTGTTCTTTTAAGGAGGTTTATTTTAAGCTTGTTTATAATCAGCCATCACAGGGACATTAATATAGTTATGTAAGATAACGAACAATCCAATGATTAATTACCCATCCGTCAAAACACAATTGGTAATTCCCACCTAAAAAGAGCAATGGCTTGTTGAACGTGCTGAATAAAATTTTAAAACATCAAAAAAAAAACCTTGAGTTATTTTTAAAGTATAAATTATCATGAAACCAGAGTTTAACTTTTTGTCCTACATACTAATTCAAAACAAAACAAAATCAAAAAATGAAAGGAAAATAAAAACCTCTCAAGGTTTTCTTATGAAAGGCATTAGGACTCAATTCCACATCAAGAATTGCACTTTCTTTCAAACGTGTGGCTCTAGGAAGCTTGAAGAAATTTTAGTTAAAATTTATGATGCTATGAATGAGGGAAATATTTGGATTTTTAGGATTTCTGCAACTTAGGAAACTATTTTGTGAGGGTCAAGGATTGTCAGGACACCAGACAGCCCAGGCCACCATTTCCACCTTTACTTCTGCCCTTGCTGACTGATACATTTTACAACTCTTGGAAGCTCTAATTAGAGAAATTTCAAAGCAAAAAAGTAAAGCGTCGTCCAAAAAAGGGCATACTTAGCCTAAAAATAAATGAGCTTTCATAGCTCAGGTGAAGCATGCTCTCTCTCTCTCGTGCTCTCTCGCACGCAGGCTCTCTCTCTCCCCTCCACCCTCCCTCTCTCTCCCTCTCTACCTCCCTCTGTCTGTCTTAAGCAAACAGGTATATTAATAGTCAGCTCATAACCACATCATTTTGCTAACAGCAAAGCTATATTTAAATGCAGGGCGCTGCTGCCATGAATTTTATAGTATCTTTATAATCTTGTTTTTAAAATACTTGCTATTGCACAGCATCTTTCATCCCAGCTAGGTGACCATGACCAAAGAGATCTTGCTGCCATCCCCTCTCCTTCTTCCCCACCCTCCAGGAGAGGCTGAAAGTGGAGGTGGCCCCAGGTTGACCTCTGCCCTTGAAAGAACAGGAGGCAGACCCAAGAGCCTAGGACCTAAACTTAGCTCTTTAGCTCCCAGGTGAGCTGGTTTGAAGGAGTTTTTCTCCTTGTAACCTGACATTTAAAATGCACACGAGTTTGCACAAAGGGGTCCAGAGGTGCCGGCCCAGGGAGGCTCAATTCCTTTCTGGCATTCAGTGTCCACGCAGACCTCGGCCCTGCCCCCAGTCACACATCCATTCACTGCAAGATAATTATGCAAATATATACTAACTAGGCTTAGTTTCCTCCTTAGACTTCCTTCCCACTCCCTGCATCCTAGCATGGGTGCTGACAGTGTTTTGGAAGAGTTACTAAATAGCTGGAAGGCTTTCTGAATATATCTATCCTGGCCTGTCAAAGCTAGAACAGCGACGGTCCATCTGGGCCTGGAAGACAATTTCCATGGTGTAAAATACTCTTTCAATTCTTTCCTACCATAGACAACCAGCTGGTGCTACAGGGAGACAGCCAAATCCACTGTGTGTAGACCTCCGCTCCAAGCTACAGAGTGGCCTGGGATGACCCTGAGGCTGTGTCTTCAGAGCAGTGAGCAAAAGTGTTCTGGGGGGGAGAAGGCAGGTCCCGTCTCAGAGCCACCGTCTTGCACTGAGGCTGTGGAGGGCGACGATGGTGGGATATGCAAAGCACTTGAAAAATTGACAAAAATGTATTTTTCTTTCAACTTTCTGGATATTAAGCACAGGAGAGGATTTGGGGGAAAAAGAGCCTGAAGTTTTTCAAACAAATGTTTCACTTTTCAAATGTCTATCTTAACCGGCAGCCCTTCCTGGCACTTTTCTGTTGTGTGATTCTGTATACCATTATAAAATCGTAAACAGCGTTTGAATCTGGCTGTGTGGGCAACAGTGGAGGAAGTTGTTTCTTTCCCAGGAAGTCCTGGGATTCTTCTCACCCTTTAGTTCTAAAACAGAGTTTGTGAATGTGCTTCGGCACTAATGTACACAGAGTATTTATGAGCCATGAGGACCCTTTGGGATGGATCTCTGGACATACACCTTTATCCACGCCTTATCTTCTGGGAAGGATGAGAAACAGGATCATTTCCCAAACCACAAGGGCAGGGTGAGTCAGTCTCAATATTTGATAAGGAGTCACAAACAGCAGACCAAATTATCAAGCAATGGGAGTCATTAAGACTCCACACCTCATTGCCTGCCTGGAATCAGAGGTGAAGGTCTGGGGAAGCAGACACGGCTAAGCAGAAGCCTGGGAGAGAACAGAGCCAGCCTTTGCATCATTAGTTGGCCAGGAAGTACAAAAACCAACAAAAAGAAGTTGGTCTGTTCAGATCAGGTAAAGAGGAGTCAAAAAGAAAGGACAAGTTCACTCCAGAGTCCGGGGAGTCATGGCACCCAGAGAGAAAAGAATTGTTAGGGACCTTGAATAAGCAGCTTTGCCCTTGACTTTGAATGAGTCTTTAATAACCACTATTTACACAGCTTTGTTCTAAACCTTACAGTCTCTCTCTCTCTCTCTCTCTTTTTTTTTTTTTGTCTTTTTTTTTTATCAGGGCCACCGCATAGATGGCATGCCATAAGAGGTCAGTTGCTGAATGCCCTGTCAGGACCCTGCCTTCACAATCCTTATTGTCCAGGAGGTGTCTTGGTGGTGTCTCAGGAGCAGGTGTTCAAGAAGGTGGGCAGTACCCCTGCCTCAATGACATCTGGTTTGGCAGCCCCCTGATGATGTTACTACAGCCAGGAGAAACAATGTCCAACATATTCTGGTTTAATCATAAGCTTGGTCAGTTTGGATAGAACTTTGCAATGTATTTCTTATCACCATTGGACAGGTAGAATAGAGCCTGCGTGTGCCCATGAGAACCTCACTGATGGGATGCCGCAGAGGAAGAGAATAGTGGGTAGATTTATGCTGTGCTCTTGCCAAGGTTATAGAGAGAAACAGTACTTATGCTGCTGAAGCAAGCACTAGAGAAAAACAGTAGAGGCTGACATTGTCCACGTAACATTCCAAAATCCCTGATGATTATGGTGAGCACTGGGATGGAAGAGTGGAATTGGATCACTCAAGCTAGTGATGCCTCTGAACTTGGCAACATCCCCACTTGTTGCTAAGAGCCCACTCTGCTTTCTCACATCCTCACTTCTGTGAGTGAGTTTAAGGGAAGTAAGGCTCGCTCAGGCACAACGACAGTTCTGACATCCCTGAAGAGTCCAGACTGCTAAAAACTCACTAGCAAGGTAACTACACAGTGAGTCTACCTGGGTGCCAACAGTATCCTGGTCCAGTGTTAAAAAGAGGCCCATGATAAAATTACAATGAGACTCCACCACACACCAACCAGCATCTTAAAATTAAAGGCTGATGATACCAAATGTAATGAGGCTGAGGACTAACTGACTCACAAACACTGACAACAGAAGTGTAAATTGGTACTACAGCTTAGGAAATTTGTTTGGCACTATCTACTGATTTGAAGACATACATATCCTATGACCCAGCGATTCTATTCTTGTGTACATAACCAACATAAATGCTTGAAAATGCCCATTGAGAGACAGGTACATAAATGCTCCAGCAGTATTATTCATAATAGCACAAAACATGGAAAAACAAACAAATGTTCACAATCATCAAAACAGATAAATAGTTTCAAATCTTATGTTTAAGTCTCTAATCCCTGTTGAGTTGATGCTTGCGTATGGTGAGAGACAGAGGTCTAGTTTCATTCTTCTGCATATGGATATCCAGTTCTCCCAGCACCATTTATTACAGAGGATATCCTTTCCCCATTGTATGTTCTTAGAAACTTTGTTGAAAATTATTTGGCTATAAATACATGGATTTACTTCTGGGTTCTCTATACTGTTCCATTGGTCTGTGTGTCTGTTTTTATACCAATACCATGCTGTTTTGGTTACTATAGTTTTGTAGTATTTTTTGAAGTTAGGTAATGTGATGCCTCCAGCTTTGTTCTTTTGGCTCAGGACTGCTTTGGCCATTCAGAGTCTTTTGTGGTTCCACGTGAATTCTAGGATTGTTTTTTCTATTTCTTTGAGAAATAGAAAATGGTATTTTGTATTGGTAGGGATTGTATTGAATCTGTGAATTGTTTTGGGTAGTATGATCATTTTAATAATATGAATTCTTTCAATCCATGAGCATAGGATGCCTTTCCATTTGTCTGTGTCCTCTTCAATTTTTTCATCAGTGTTTGGTAGTTTTCATTGTAGAGGTCTTTTACATCCTTGGTTACATTTATTCCTGGGTAGTTTATTTTATATTTTATAGCTACTGTAAATGGAAATTCTTTCTTTATCTCTTTTCCAGCTAGTTCACTATTGGTGTGTAAAAATGCTACTGATTTTTTATGTTGATTTTGTATCCTACAACTTTATTAAATTCACTTATCAGTTCTAAGAGGTTTTCGGTATAGTCTTTAGTTTTTTTCTATATATGATCATGTCATCTGTAATAAGAGACCATTGATTTCCTCTTTTCCAATTTAGATGCCTTTTATTTCTTTCTCTTACCTAATTGGTTTGTGAAGGACTTCAGTACTATGTTGAATAAAAATGAATAAATAAATTTTGGAATATTCATAAGGTGATTAACCATCCTAGTGTGCTCAAGGTTAAGGAATCTCCAGGAACGTAGAATTTTCAGCACTAAAACACAATTGTTCAGGTTTTCTGATAGACCATAAGGAGCTTAGAAGTTGCCACTCCATCCTAACAGGTGAAAAGCAGATCAAACTGAAAAATCAACAACTCTTCTTAGATCAGTCAGAGACATGATGTCATAGGGCAAACCACAGTCCCCAGATTGAAGAAGCAATCAGGTGACTACAGAGAATCGCAACTTAACCAGAGCAGAAACCACAAACTGAAACCAGTGCCAGGATAGGGAAGTTCACTGATTAATTGCTGTAGGTTCAGTGAATCTGAGAATTAAAAACTCCAGGGGACTCTGTTGTGGGTTGGGGCGGGGGAGGGGTCCACACTTTTGTGAGTTTTACCTCCCAAGGTTCTACCAAGTTCTCCTAAAGAATATCAGAGAACAATCTTCTCACGATTCTGGCAGGAGAAGGGGAAAGGAGCCATTGTGAAATCCCCACAGCATTCTGTTCTTCTTAACAAGTCTGACCTCAACAGAAACTGTCTAACCAGAACCAGACCTCTGAGGTTTTATTAAAGCCAAACCTACTGGGGGAGAGGGAAATGCCCAATTCCAGCCGCCTCTAACCATCTTGTCCCCACTACCGAGGGGAAAGAACTGAGAAGAACTCATGAAGATCACAGACCAGAGGTACAGGCTCATTAAAAAGCTGAGACCTGTAGGACTGTAAATCCCACCCCCATATACCCACCTTGCCATTACATTACTGAAGGTCTATGTACCACAGTTTCTTTTACCAAGTATTGCATGTCTATCTTTCAACAAAAAATTACAAGGCATCCTAAAAAATAAAAAATTTCACTAGAACAGCCTGAACAAGTATCCCAACATGAGTCAGCAATGGCAAGAATATTAGAACTATCAAACCAGAATATTCTCTAAAAGTTATGATTGATATGCTAAGGGCTTAAATGGAAAAAGTAGACAACATGAAAGAACAGGGGATAATGTGAGCAGAGAGATGGAAATTTTAAGAAAGAATTACAAAGAAATGCTAAAGATCAAAACCACTGTAACTGAATTACATTTGACTTCTCAGAAACCACACAGGCAAGACAACAGTGGAGTGAAGTATTTAAAGTGTGAAGAGAAAAAAAATCATCAACCTAGAATTCTGTACCCTAAATTTGAAATTACACTTTAAAATGAAGGAGAAATAAAGACTTTCTCAGACCAACAAAAGTTGAACAAATTTGTTACTAGTAGACCTGCCTTTCAAGAAATGTTAAAAGAAATATTTCAAAGAGAATGAAGGTGATATAAAAGAGAAACTCAGATCTAGTAAAGAAAGGAAGAACATCAGAGAATGAAGAAGTGAAGGTAAAATAAAAACTTTTCTCTTTTTTCTTAATTGATCTAACAGACAACAGTTTGTTCAAAAATATTAGGTCATTAAATACGAAATATCTCATTTTAAATCAAAAGTTTAATTTATTATATATCAAACAAGAAGCAGTACAATTAATCAAAGTATGCACCTAAACTGTTGACACAGTTTTGCCATCTTACCGGTAGCTTGTGTATGCCAGCAGCAAAGAAGCCTGGAGAGCAAGTGGCGATGAAATTGTGAAAGGCATTTTTCACAGCTTGTTGAGAATGGAATGTTTTTCCTTGAAAGAAGTGGTCCAAAGCCTGGAAGAAGTGGTAGTCAGTGATGTAAGGTTTGGTGAATATGGTGGATGACAGAGAGTTTCCTAGTCCAGCCTCTGAGTCTGAGCAACGTTGTTTATGCAACATGTGGTCTAGTGTTGTCCTGAAAGAGGATTGACCTGTCTCTGCTGACCAATCTCAGCTGCTTAATCACAAGTATCCTTATCATTTCATCCAGTTGGTTGCAGTAGACACCACTGTAATTGATTGACCAGGTTTCATGAAGCTGTAGTGGATAATACCAGCGCTGAACCACCAAACACACACCACTGGCTTTTTTTTGATGAATATTAGGTTTTGGACTGTGTGTCGGCACTTCATCTTTATCCAACCATTGTGCCTAATGCATGCAATTGTCAGAAAGAATCCATTTTTCATCACACATAACAATATGGTGTAGAAATGGTTCCCCTTTATGTTGTGACAGCAAAGAAAGGCAAGCATCGAGACGATTTCTCTTCTGATGCTCCGTTAATTCACATGAAACCCATCTATCCAGCTTCTTTACCTTGCCTATTTGTTTCAAATGGTCCAATATTGTTGGAATAGTAACATCAAAGCTTGCTGCTAATTCACACATAGGTTGAGATGGATTTGCTTCCACTACAGCTTTCTGTTCATCATTATCCCCCTTCATCTCAGGGCACCCATGTGGCTCATTTTCAAGATTAAAATCACCAGAACAGAAATTTTCAAACCATGGACGTACTGTGCATTCATTAGCAACATCCTTACCAAACACTTTGTTGATACTTCAAGCTATCTGCTCAGCATTGGTTCCACAATAGAATTCATATTTGAAAATAACACAGATTTTTGACTTATCTGTGGTTTCACAAAAATTGCTCTTAAAAACACTTTGAAAGATAATCGTAAGCTAAACTGTGTGTTTGAAAGAATAAAGATGTACCTTTAAAATAAAAGTAAAACAAGAAGTGTCAAAATGATATGTCAGAGATATCAACAGTCAAACTTAGTACTTAAGAAAATCAGACATTTCATATTTAATAACCATAATAATAGCAACAATGTGTTTGACTAAATTTGCATATACATGTATATATGTGTATGTGTATATTCAGGCATGCATCACTTAATGACAAGGATGTGTCTAAGAAATGTATCCTTAGGTCATTTTGTCATTGTGTGAACATCATAGACTGAACTTACACAAACCTAGATGGTATAGCATACTACACACCTAGGCTATATTATATTATCCATTGCTCCAAAGCTGGACTTTATTAAAACTAAAAACTTTTGCTCTGTAAAAGACAATGTCAGGAGAATAAGAATACAAGCCACAGATAGGAGAAAATATTTGTAAAAGACACATCTGATAAAGGACTGCTACCCAAGATATACAAAGAACACGTAAAGCTCAACAATAAGAACACAACCCAATTAAAAAATAGGCCAAAAACTTTAACAGACACCTCACCAAAGAAGATATATAGATGGAAAACAAGTATAGGAAAAGAGGCTTCGCATCATATGTCATCAGGGAAATGCAAATTAAAACAACAATGAAATACCACTGCACACCTATTAGAACAGCCAAAATCCAGAACACTGACACACAGAATTCTGACAAGGATATAGTGCAATAGGAACTCTCATTCATTGCTGGTGGGAATGTAAAATTATACAGCCACTTTGGAAGACAGTTTGGCAATTTCTAAGAAAACTAAGCATATCTTTTAGTATATGCTCCAGAAATTGCACTCCTTGGTATTTACCAAAGGAGTTGAAAACTTATGTCTACAACAAAAACCTACACATTATGTTTGTAGAAGCTTTATTCATAATTGCAAAACCTTAGAGGCAATGAAGATGTCCTTCAGAAGGTGAATGGGTAAATGAACTTGATGGTTCTAGGGAAACTGGGATGACTGGTTACCTACATTAAAGAAATGGGATGAATGAATACAATACCTTGGCTGAAGCTCATAAGCAAATTGTTGATGGAAAGAAATGAAACACGGAACAGTAGCTTCTGTATGATCCATTGATATAAGGCTCCTAAAGCAGGCAAAACTAAATGATGATGATTGGAGAAACATACAACTATAAAGAAATGCAAGGGTGATTACTCAGTAAGACGTGGTTACTCCTTCGCTGGGTGGGCCTGGGGGATGTCATGAGGAAGATTTCTGTTGGGAAATGCTTTCATTCGGGGCAAGAGTGGAGGTTTCACAGTATTAGCTATATAATAAATCATGAAGATGTATTTGTGATTATTTCATTTTTCTATACTTTTGTTATATTTCACGGTTGCAAAAAGTTAAAAAAAGAGAGTGGGGGGAAAAGTAGCATTATACACAGCAAACAAAGCCCCTTTTCAATGTCTATTCTTCAAGGTCACATATTAGAGCAGAAACTGCTTATATCTTTGAGTCAGGATACCTGGTTCAAATTCTGGTTTGGCCATTGCTTTACTCCATGACCTTGGGCAAGCTTCTAATTGGATCTGAGCCTGTTTCTTCCTCTGGAGAGGAAAAATGTTTTGGAAGACAAATCTGCACAATGTCCTTGGCACTTCACTTAAACCCCTGGTGTCATGTAGCAGGGAGACAACACCACCTATTTCACAAAGCTGCTGTGAACATTGAAAGATATAATGAAAATGAAGTGTCCAGCAGTGACCCACCCATGTGAGCCGATCAGTGAGTGGCAGGTCCCCTCTCTGCATCTGCACCCCTTATGTTTATAGGACAGTCCTCCCATAGTGCCTGGAAATCTTATGTTCTATATTTGATTTCAAAACGACATGCTCTGCAGGCATCAGACTGCACATGTGGATGCAAGTGGAGGGAGCAGTTCTCACGGTATTGTGGAAAGGGAGGACCCTCATTCACTCTTACTTCTGAGTCTGGAGAAAGGCACAGGATGCTAAACTTCATCTTCACCAAGAGGGGAGAACCCCAGATATTTTAACTAGAGTGGGCAAGACATGACTGTAACAAAAAAGAACAGCAAATGCCAAATTCCTACTAGGTGTCACAGTGTTTGGATCCGTGCAGCCCCATTATTCAGCTCCAAGGGGACCATGGTGGCCCTGTATCAGTGTTTAATGGTGAGTGAAGCACTGTCTCTACCTTGAGGAGCTTAGAGGCATGGTGGGCTCATGTACTAGCAATGCAAGCTCAGGTCAGTGAATGCTGCATGTCTGACCCCTGCCAAGGCGTGCAAATGGGTTGGCCTCACACTTGATTACATGATATACATTCAGCCCATGTTACAAAAACACTGCAAAAGACAGAACCAAGTGTAAGCTTGACCAGTATCTATGTAGCATCTGCTCTGTGACAGACACCTTGCTGGACTGTAGCTATATTAATTCCCTTGGTCCTCATGTCACCCTTATTTTAGAAGTACAGAAATTAGGGCTCAGAAAAATTAAGTAGTTTGTCTGTGGTATTATCTGAATGAAATACTAAAACTAATTTATACAGCTGGAGTTAATAAAACCCATTTTTCTTTCCACCATACCCAGAGGGCTATTTATTAAACATTCTCCATAGGATATCATAGGTTAACATTTCCTAAATGGTGTTCCATAATACGCCAATGTCCCACAAAATGTTAAAATAAAGGGTCTAATTTGATCAAAAAATGAACGAAACAATTCTCCCTCCCCTCACAGGATTTTTCACCCCCTTAAGCATTTCTGTTCCCGACTATGACCTTCCATGGGAGAAGATATACTTCATTTTACAAATTTATGTTGACCCTCAAATATTTTACTGTCTCTCTGGACACTCAAATGTTCTGTGGAACCCAGATTGAGCAGTGATGCCTACTCCCACCCAGACACTTCTTTGGATAATAACAGGAAGTGCAACATCTCCCCATAAAGACTGTGTAATAAAACTTCATAAACCCAGCCAGTATCCTTCCGGTTTTGAGCATAAACCCAACTGTGTGCTTCATGGCAAGGACAGGGAAAAGCCATGCTTCACAGCAACCATCAGCAAGCTTGGATTTTTCATTGTTTTTTTTTTTTTTTTTCATTCCTTAGAGGAATTCAGAACTTTTCCTAAGATTATATCCAAAGGGCAACAGACATAAAAACAAACTGATTCTTAAATCCATAAATAGAAAACAATGTCTTTGTGGCTGAGTTAGTAGAAGGTTCTTATCTGTGGCTGCCCACCAGGATTGCCTATAGAGCCTATTAAACACATAGACCCGGAGCACAGCTTCCACCCTCGGCGGTTCTGATTCAGCAGGTCTATTTTGTATTGTTTTGTTTTTGTTGTTCCATTGGGCTAGGCCACAGAGCCTTTGCTCCCCAACTCTACTGCACCTATAATAAAGATAGAAAATTAAATGTTTCCAAGGACTGCCTTGGTGTTCTTGATTTAAAGTGTAATTTTGTAGAGAAATTGGAAATACCCTAATGCATAAGAATAGAGAATTTCTTGAATAAAATATGGCACTTCCTTACGACTGAATACATTGTGGTTCATTAAACATCTTATCATGGAAGGAATTCAGAGACTGGGTTGTCCCTGCTCGGTGGCCCACCCCACAGCCCTGAACTCCTGGTCAGTTTCTACTTCTCTGTGACATCCCCCTAACCCACTTGCCTCGTCAAAGTCACAGACAAATGTCTCCTCCCCGCGTGGGTGTAGGTGGAAAACTCTGTGACCTGCAGGCAACTCAGAG
Source organism: Varecia variegata (assembly GCA_028533085.1). NCBI lineage: Eukaryota > Metazoa > Chordata > Mammalia > Primates > Lemuridae > Varecia > Varecia variegata. The sequence continues at coordinate 68,892,863 of CM052437.1, read as the reverse complement.
AGGGGAGATGAGGCCAAGTCCCCCTGGGCCCCCTTTCCCCAGTCCCCCCACACCTGACCGGTTCCTGAGAGGGCAGTGAAGGACGTCCCTGCTCCCATCCTGTTCTGGGTTCCCTCTGTCCTTGACACATGGTCAAACTCTAAAATGAAATCCACCAATTTTCCCCCTTTGTGTAGATTTTCATCATTTAGTAATTCCTTCATCTCTGTGCAAAATCTCTTTTAAAATCATCACTTTCCTGAGACAGCCGTGAACGTTAGCTCTGAGACTTTTATGGAGCACTGGTCTTGTCCTCTAGGCTGCTACGAATGCCATGAGCTTCAGGACTCAGCCTTAGCTGCAGACAGTAGTAAGGAAACATGACATACAGAGGAAAGGTAAAAGCTAGTTTTTCTATTTCCAAAATACTGGATCTATTACAACTTTTAAAAAATCTTTCTATTTTTAAGGGTAACTTTACCAACATTATCTGCCCACCCGGTCACTTTCTCTCATTCCTAGGAACCTCCTCCTTTTTTTCCCCCCATCACTTGGGCCACACCAGCATAAGGGGCTCTGGAGGGACCTGTCATTGAGTGGGAACGATTTGCCCAGCAGGGCGAGGGTGCTGGCCTCACACTGCAATTCAGACCACAAGGATGGGATTGGACAAAGCCAGGACTGAGGTTCACAGTGCCCACAACCACCCTCTACTGCACTGGAGACAGATGGATCACCTGGCTCCTGAGGGCAGAGATAGAGTCCCAGGCCCTTGCTAGAGATTCTTGGAATGAATGAACCCCTGCAGTGTTGATCCTTAAACCTCCCTTCAGCATCTGCCTCTGAGTTCAAATGATCTACTTTTTCTGCCCCCAAACACTCATCTTGCTCTTCCTCACTGGGTCATTTTTATCACCCTTTTCTTTATCTCTTCTGTCTGTCCCTCACTCCCCCCCCACCCCCTCACCAGTACGTGTATATCCCATTGTCATAGGATATACTTGGAATATTCTTGGACACTCTATTAAAATCACTACATTTTATAAGTGGGACACACCTTAAGAAGATATCAAGACTAACTCCTGCATTTTGTCAGTGACACTCAGTGATGTTACCTGACTTCCCCAGGACTACACAGCCAGGCGGCCGCAGTGTGGAAACTGGAAATCAGGTCTAATATCACGGCTCCCCAGCTCCCCTGTAGCGTATTCCTAAAAAGCAAATACATTTTAACGTTAACTCAGGAAATGCACAGAATGCTAAATCTGTGTACTCACACACATACTCGCACACAGTCCTTAAAACCATACATAAATGCTTTTGATTATCTGCCTTTAAAACAAGTGCCTTTCCCTGCTTATGCCCTGCAACTTCATTAGCTCAGATAGCTAAAAGTTGACTCTGTGTCTACATTTCTGAAAGCTCTCCTTTTTAGAAGCAATGCCCATTTTGAAACAAGCCTACACATATGTGAAGAATGTCATGCTTTATATCATGTGGTGCCTCTGGGCATTTTGTCAAATTATTTCCTTTTTTCTACTTCGGGTCCTAATGATCCCAGACACTCACTACGCAAGGGAAGGAAATATGTTCCTTGCCTCCCTCCCCTTGAAATATTCACAGCTTCAAGTGGGAAGGGGCTCTGAGGCTCTGCATGCTCTGCTCAGAGGGATCCTCCATGTCCTCTATTCATATTCGTGACTTTGTCCTTGCTGTTACCCTCATCTACATAAGTGCCCTGATAATCTGCAGCCTGTCTTTTCTTCTTTGGAACAATCTCTGTTCTTTATATCCAAGCTGCCAACTTCCTGCTTTCATTTTGCTGTTTCCACTGCTACTTTGCTATCTGGGTATTTGTGTCCAGGACTGGGAGCAACTAGCAGTGAATAAAATACATTCATTCAGCACTTTCTCCACGGAAACAATAGCAGGACGCCTCCATGTCTCATGCAAGTCCTCCACTGGGTTCCGAAGGGACCTGCCTACTAGGACCAATGTGGGGACAAGAGCAATAGGCACATGTTTCCCCTAATTCTAACGTTTTCTTGCTCTGTTGGCACATTCTACAGGCCTGTGAGCAAGGACAAAAATGAATTCGAACCTTTCCCGGTTGCAGCGGGTCTCACGAGGAGTGAGGAGTCAACAGGACCTGGTTTACAAATCTGCTCAGAGCTTCTGAAAATTGCCAGCCCTAGGTCTGGGCTTGGCTCTAATAAGGACGGCTTTCAGTTAAAAGTGCTGGCTGCCCCCTCAAACTCAGGGACTTTTGTCAGGACTGATTAGAGTGTCCACAAAATAATTCCTTTAATGCAAAATATTTATATTTTCTTGGGAGAAGGAAAGCATCAAAAAAACAAATAAAACATTTCAGTAATGGGACAACCCCAAAATCACAGAAAGTAGACTCATTAGGAAAATAAAATATATCATTGTGCTTAAATTGGAGAATATTTTGTCACTGGTAAATTGGAGAGGATAATGCAAGACACTGGAGATGAAATAAGGGAGAGCTTGCTAGCCTTGAGGTCACAGCACACGATGATGCTTGCTCGTGTTTTTTCTGAGATACACTCTGCACGGGGACACAAGGGTATGATCTGAGAATCCTAAAAGGCCTTGCAGCTGGCAAAAGGGGAGTAGAAGAATCTTCTTCTAGCCACCGATGGAAGCCTGAAATTTTACACACAGAGATTAGTTTTTTTTTTTTTTAATTTAAAAATTTGTGTTCTGATAAAATACAAATGTCCCCAAGTGGAAGTAGTATTCTGAGCTGCCATTGCTTCTTTATACTTCAGACTTGTCAAAACCTTTCTTGGGAGCAGACTTTCATAGGGTGGGGCAGGTACTGAGGAGGTGGGGAAAAATCTTAATAATCACGGAGGCAAGAGGAAGAATGAGAAGTTTCAAAATTAGCACTTTACTCTGCTCAGCCCCGTTTGCTATGCCCAGAGTTGGGGAGTTCCCTGTCAGTGAGGTGTTCTAGAATAGGCTGAATAAGCCCTATGGCAAGAGGGCCATAGACAAGATATAAATATCATGTGCATGGCTGGACTCGCTCCATGGAATCAATAGTTTAGCAAGCACTTGCTGTGTACCTGCTACCAGACACTGTCATATGATGCATATGACATGGTCCTGACTCCAGATAGCTCACTACGCCAATAGGTAAATCCCACCAGCTCTGCTCCTCAGTCTAGTGCCTCTGCTTTGTGAACTCTGCAGAGGGTAATAATGTTTTTACTTGAGCAATAATGTTAACTAAAGGCTTTACCCAACGTGTTTAAAAGAAGCCAGTTAAGTGGCGCACTACGCTTCTAACCCTGCCGTGGCTGCCAAGAGAGCAGCTCATCATTTCTTATGAGAACTGCCTGAGCAGAGAGCTATAGGGCTCCCTGTAAAGGGATCTGATTAGGGATGTGCAGCATATGACTAATAAAGGAATGCAGAACCTTAGATGTTCAAAGCTTCCTTCTAAGCAGAATTCTGAAGAGCTGTTTCTTAAGAACTATTTAAATAAATAATTGGTCGTACAGGGAAGACAAATATTCACTAGGAGTAATTGGCTTTTAAAAAAGTAACTGATTCAAGGGAAAAATCAAAGACAAATCCAGCTTCTTTCATTTTTGTTTACAACGTCATTGAGAGGCTCCCAAATCACCATGGTGCAGGTTTTCTGCCATCTCCCAGAGCCCACCCACCAGGAATAGGGGATATGGGCTCAACTCGAACTCTGAAGGGAGAGGCAGTCAGATCCAAGTAGGTCCAATGAATTGCACTTATCTTTATTTTTTTTTCTTTTTAAAGAAATTTTCCCTTTTCCTATGCCAGTGTTTGAAGTCACTTATATAAGTACTTATTTTCTCTAGCTGTGTGGAATCTGAATGAAGGTAGCCATATGAATAAGACAGCCATGATTACCTGCCCAATTGAAAGACCACCAGTGGTTAACAGCTTCAAATCAATAACACATCTGCAAATGACGACCAAAAAAGGTACACAGATGTTAGAATTGTAGTCATTTGTTCAAAGCTAAATTTTATCTAGTTACATTACAAAAAATGGTGGTCATAAAATCATCGAAAGGTAAAAACAGAAATCCATCTTGACACTATTTCTTTTTTTTTATTTCAGCATATTATGGGGGTACAAATGTTTAGGTTATGTATATTGCTCTTGCCCCCCGCCCCCGAGTTAGAGCTTCAAGCATGTCCATCCCCCAGACAGTGCGCATCGCACTCATTATGTATGTATACACCCATCCCCTCCCCACCTCTCCCATCTGCCCCACCCCTGATAAATGTTACTCCTATATGTGCACTTAGGTGTTGATCAGTGAAACCAATTTGATGGCGAGTACATGTGGTGCTTATTTTTCCATTCCTGGGATACTTCACTTAGTAGAATAGGTTCCAGCTCTATCCAGGAAAATACAAGAGGTGCTATATCACCATTGTTTTGACACTATTTCTTATAAATAAAGGATTTCCTGTATTGATACCATAGTGCCTTCCAAAGCATTTTTACATAAATTATTCAATTAAGTCCTCAAGAAAAAAAATCAGGTAGATATATTATCTCTATTTTAAACACGAGCAAACTGAGAGTCAAGAAGCTTAAACTTCAAGTCCAACAGATAAGTAGGAGAAAGACCTAACATTTGAACCAAGGTGTTAGGACTTTAAAGTTAGGATTCCTTCAGTTAAAACATACATTCTCTAAAGTATTGATTTTTTGACAATATCCAAGAATTTTAGCTATAGAAATATAGAAAGAACTTTCTTTATTCCATAATTTAATCAATCTATCCATTAACAGATAGAGGGTACAAGGAAAACTCAGAGCTGGTCTCTACCTTTAAAGGAGACATGTCACACACAAAGAAAAATATAATACAATATAAATAGACAATAGAAATGAAATGCTAAGAAGCAAAAGGTCAATGATGATTGTAATAATTAAGAAAAGCTGAATGAAGGAGCAGGTTGGAGTTGATAAGGAACTTGCAAAAAAGCTTCAAAGGAAGGATAGAGTAGATATGTATAAAAGGTGGTAGATCGTGCCTGAAGTCAAGTGGGCTCATAGAATTTTATACAGTTCCAGGATATCAGTTTATAGGATAGTGGGGATTGTGTCCTGAATGGAGATGGGCAAGGAAGTTCCAGAGAAACATGAACCTTGACACAGGGCTACAGTAGCAGCAAGGATCTCTGGGGCCTATACAGGAAAAGCCAAGGTGGTGACCTGCTGGGGTTAAGGAACAATAGTAATGCAATGGCTTGGTGAGCACCAAGAATAATCCAAACACAGATACCCAGTCTACAGATTGGTCAGTATCCCACCAGTGCTGCTGGCTCTGAACCTACTGAAATAGCTTGGCTCAAAAATAAAGGTGCTCCTCAACTTATAATGGGATTATGTTCTGAAAAATCCATCATAAGTTGAAAAATTATAAGTTGAACCATGGTAGGTCCATGGCAGGTTGGATGGGATGTTATTCAGTGTCAACAGCTGAGCAGGGTACAAAAGGCAGGCTGTGGCTGACCAATTTAAAACTAAAAAAAAAAAACAGGGACAACAAATAAAGATGATGACTGTGGAAAATACCTGCAACTCTGCTAAGAGAGACCTGGGAACCTACAATATGGCATCATTAATTCAGAAAACAGAATTTGTAGCTACTTTCTACGTCATCAGAAGATCTCTATCTTGTAACATAGATGAGAAATATAGTTGAAGAAAGAACTGTAATGGGTCAGAATCAATAATAATTACTATAATTGCAATATCAATAGTATTATTATCAACATATAATGGCTAACATATATGGAGTTTTGACTCTGGCAAGCACTGGTACACACAGTCTCTCAGTTAACTGGCAGTAAAGCTAAACGATATGCAAACAGTCCATCCACCTCACAGGTGAAAATCGAGTCTTTGACTCACCTAGAGATTCTTCATTGAGGAGTACCAGAACCAGTGTTCTCACCCTTCTCTGTCTTATGAAGAGACTAAGTTCTTAACCATTCTGCAATAAAGGTGTCCTTTTCATGAAAGATTAATATGTGGATACCAAGGGGTCCAGGGAGAAGAATTCCATTGTGCATTTTTGAAACAAGTAAACAGACATTTGTGGTCCAATGGGGGATACAGGGTCAGAAAATCCCAGAGAGCCAGTGGAAATTTGTCTAGTGACCTGTTGCTAATGTTTGTATTTCTCTGGGTTATGGAGAGAGAACTCCTCCTTGAAACTGTGCTTTGTGCCCTGATGTCATGAGTCTGCCCAGCCACCTTTGGGGATGTCACCAAGCTCCTGGAGGTAATTCTTATCTCATCTTGTAGTTGAATAAGCTGAGATAGAGAATATTGATTGTCCTACTTTCCACCTTGTTCAAGAAGTAAGACTCCTGCACTTCCCACCCCTAGTCCCAGGACCTTATCCCAACCACAAGTCCATGGGATTTTCATTAAGAACATGAAAGCCTCAACTGTTATGCAGAATTTTCTTTAAAAAATTTCCTCTAAACCTGGCATTTGTGGTATAGAAATGAAACAATTCATTTTGACAAGTTGCACTAAACTGAGGCCTGAACCATACTGTGAGAGCCTCTCCGTGGAGCCCATAAAGCACTCAGGAAATATGCACTTGACATCTGGTTCGCTGGATTCCCGCTGAGAAATGGAGGCTTTGGTGTGACGCTGTCGGCCCGGACTGGCAGATTGGCTGTGCATATAACTGCGCATGAATCCACACAAAGGGGTCATGTTCAGGCATTAATTGGGCATGTTCCAACAGAGTCTCAAGGAAGCACATGAGCAGAGATTGAACAGTTGGATTCTTGTGCAGAAAAGGCAGTGGTAACTTAGGGATGTGAATGTGAGGCATGCACCTCCAGGAAATATCGAACATGAGGTGCATGCAGCAGAATATGATTCAAATGCCAAGATACTTTAAAGTACATATACTTGGGAAAAGAAAGGGTAAAAAAAGTGATCAAGCTTTGGTAAATGTTAGCATAATTACAAAGTTGCACTTCTCAGTGCTTTCCTGGGTAGATCACAATAAACTACTCTTAAATATTTTATATTTTAAAAAGATTTTTAAATATTTTAAATCTTGATATGGGTATCAATGTATATCCACAAAATAGAAATGAAACACATGAAGACTAACTTACCATAGTAATGCTTACAGGCCCGTTAGTTAATTAACAAACCTAGTTAATTTTTTTATACCTTTTCCTAACATATATTAGAGTGTATTGAATAGCAAAACATAGTGGTAAAGCTCTGAGCTTTACAGTTAGGCTGCCAGGGTTGAGGGCTGAAATCTACCACTTCCTAATTGTAAGTAGCCTTTGGCAAGTTAGTTACTTAAATGCTTTGTGCTTCATTTTCCTCATCTGCAAAACAAGGATGTTAATATATCCTTCATAGCATTGTTGTGAGTTTTAAAGGAGAATAACAATGAAGGAATCTGGAAGTTTCTCCACACCAATTTCTTCGTGGCCTTTTGGGATTCCTGATAGCATGGCGGTGAGATTCCAAAAGTCAGTCTCCTAAGAGACAGGAAGAGGAAGCTGCCTTTCTCTTTAGGACTGCAACTGGAAACTGCGTATAAACTTACGCTATATTCAGTTTGTCAAAGCAGTCACAGAATTCACTCAGGTTCAAGAGAAAGGCACATAAAGTCACTTCTCAATGGGGGATATCTCAAGGAATTTGTGGCCATCTTTAATCCACCATATGGAGTCACAGAATCTTTTGCAAGTTTAATGAAATCTATGGGCCTCTTTCCAAAAATGCACGTGTGCAAATGTACTAAGTTGAATATTGGCTCGCTGCTTTATTAGACACTAAAATAACATTGGTTTAAACAAGATAGAAGGTTTAAATCTCTTTTACAGAAAATTCTAGAATGATAAGGGTACAGCTTCAGCCACAGAAGGTCATTCAAGGACCCAGGTTCTGATTTAATATTCTGCCAACTCCTGGGGTATTTTCCTTCTTGGCCAAAACAGGTTCAACTTCATCCTATTTATGTTGCATCTTGAGAAAAGAGAAGAATAGGAAGTGGAGGACAAGCACATGGTGACAAAGAAGTTGTCCATATCGCTTTTGCTCATATTCCTTTAGTCACTCGGTCACATCCAGCTACAAGGCAGACTGGGAAATACACTTGTCTGAGTGGCCATATAACCAGTTAAAACTTTAAATATTCAATTACTAAAGAACAGAAGAGAGTGGATATCATTTATCAACTCCTAATCTCTTCAACAGCAAATAACAACAACCACAGCAACACAAATTTGAATGCAATTTCACATGGTTCATAGAAAATCTAATCACCCATTCTGGGACCTCAACCAAAGATCTAAGGTGATGAATCACCTTGTTTAGGGTTTTAGAAGAAAGCATTTTAGGTTATAATATTTTCAGAGTTAGAAGGATCTTTTTAAATCACCTAATTCTGTTTTCTGATTTTAGAGATAAGAAAACAGAAACTCAGAGAGTCTATTCCTTGCCTAAGGTCATATACCTAATCACCAGAACCAGCCTAGTTCTTCTCAAGGTTAATCAGTGCTCTTTCCACCATGCAATGACTCACTAATTCTCTTTCAGTTTATCAACTAAACAAGTGTAATAAAACGGTGGCAGATAGCTATGAGGAAGTGTTTAATCTCCTTGGAAATTTTAAGCTACTCTTTCTTTCTTGTATTCATTAAAAAATATGTGCCAATCACGTGTCAGGTGCTGACAATACTGGATGCATGGCATAGCACCAACAAACAACAGAAACCATGCCTTTAGGAAGCTCACAGTCTTGGTTTTAGAGAAAGAAGTAAATAAGTATTTATTTTGGAAGGTGATAAAAGTGTTCCACTAGAATATGGGGATATATAGAAACACAGAGATGGGAATGATGAGTTGAGTAAATCAGGACAAGCATTACAGAGACAGCAATGCTTGAGCAGAAATGCAGAAAAAGCAAAAGGAAGGAGCAGAGGAAACGCGAGCAGAGGAGAAAGAAGAATGGCAAGCTCATGGTATTGATGACATTCGTGTGCCTAGAAGAGAGGCATTTCTCACTTGCTAGGTGAGAAACAATCATTTAAATGAAGGCAACAGCAGAGAGAGTTGAGAAGATGTATCCAAGTGAGCTCAAGAACTAAGCTCATATGATATGGCACGAAGTGGTTCTGGGCTATAAGGAACAGTTAGAACCTAGGATGGCTCCTGTGTGTCTGGATCAGACAACTGTGTGGGTGGCAGTACCATTCAGCAAGGAAAGGGATGAATAGAGGAGGCATTCCATGTTCACGTGGGAAGAAAATGAATCATGTTTGAATATATAATATCATATATAAAAGTTAAGGTAACTTTTTTGCTGAGATGAAAATATAGAGTAATCATTCAATGTCATGGTCTTAATTTTGGAAGAGTAATCAGGCCTGAAGATATAAACAGTGGAAAACTTTGATGTTTAAGTGATAGGAAGTAGATGAAATGGCCTACAGAGAGAATGTGGCACAAAAAGAAATTTAAGGAAAATATTTGTGACCCCTCAGTATTTAGTGGTACTAGGAGGAATGGTAGCCAATAAAGGAAATTGAGAAAGAGTTATCAGAGAGGAAAGAGGAAAACTGCTCCTTAGAAACAAAAGGAGAAGTAGTAAAATTCAAGAAGAGCGTAGCTACCGATGCCAAATGTTGCAAAGCAATCAAGTAAACATGAAGATTGGAAAGCCCACTGGATCTTGTGTCTGGACATTATTGGCATTAGAAAGAGCAGTCCCAGAAGAAGACAGGGACAGAAGGCAGATTTCAGCAGATTAAAGAAGTGAGATAGCAGCAACTGCTGGTGTAGACTGCTTGCTTAGGAAGTCCAGCTATGAAGTCCAGGAGAGAGATAGGGCAATGGCTATAAGAAGGTACAATATGGGTAAGATTTTTACTGATGGGAGAGAATTGGGCATGTTTGTATTCTGATAGAAATTAGATAGCAGAAAAGAGGAAGCTAAAACATCTTTAAGAGAGAAGAGAGAATTGGTGGAGGAAAGTGTGAACATAAACAAAAAGGCAGGCTCTAGAAAAAAGATGTAGTTAGACTTGGAACTTAGAGGAGAATAAAAAGCTGTTTTCCTCTGTCTCTTTGGGGCTAGAAGAAGGATGGAAAGAAAGGCAGGAGGGAAGGGAGGAAAGAAGGAAGGAGGAAGCAGAAAAAGGCTAAGGAGAGAAGAGTTGAGGAAAGCCTAGATAAACACATTTGTTGGTATGGAGATGGGAGGTTGAGAAAACTCAAGTCTGAGTGTTCTCTGTGTAGCCAGAGAGAAGGTGGGCATCTTCTGAGAGTGAGAAGGGAGACAGGAACATCTGAGAGGAAACATGGAGCCTCTAAATAGGAAAGGAAGGTGACCAGGACACGTGGAACTACAAATGGTATGTGCTTGGTTCACAGTTGGCCCACAGCCCTGGAAAGGTTTGGTGTGGGATGGGGGTCCATTCTTCTAGAAAGGGAGACAAGCTGGGACATTAGGCTGTGGGGAGATGCAGCTGAAGTACCCCACGGTACCAGGCTGGATGTAGAGGTGGAAAAGCTAAGAGAAGACATCTGAGATCCTGGCATACAAGAACAGCCTAGAGCTGGAAGATACCTGTGAGAAAATGGAACATGGGTGGATAAAGGAAAGGCAGGAAAGAGATGTGATTACAGATAATACTAGCAAAAGACTCAGAGCGAGGAATGCTTAAATAGAGCCAAAGCAAATCCCTATGTGGTTAGCAAAATCAAAGATGATCGAGAATGGAGTGGAAGGTGGAAGGTGGAAGATAGATGGATAACACACCAGGAATGACCAGAGCTGCAGTGGAGAGAACAACTGCTTCTTCCATTCTGCTAGTCAACAAGAGACAAGGTGCTGTCTCCTATCACTAGAAGAGGCCTTCCATGGTGTGTGGACAAGATGGTTTCACGTGTTATTGGCTGGTGCAAGGACCTGGACTTTTCGTGGTGATTGTTTCCCAAGTCATCATATCATATAGTTTAGGAGTTAATCACATCACATCCACTGCCATGCCATTCAGAGTATCCACAGCCATTTATAAGAGGGACATTCGGGCTAGATGGAAATGTCACATGACAAGCTACACAATGACCACTGGGCAAAGTGCAAGTGCCATTCTCTTCTCTGAGATTATCAGCTCACAAAGGGCATAGTTTAAATTTCAGTCCCCGCCATGAAGAGCAGCCTGCAGCTGCAGGAGAGCATGTGAAGGCTGTACAATGTCCTGCATCACTCCTGTGATGGGGGAATGTTAAATACAGCCACACCTCCAAACCCATTCATGTGGCACAAAAATGTACTCACCACCTGCCTCCTTCAGTCACCCTAGGCATTCCTGTAACAGTCTTCTCAATGGTTCTCAGATTTGTAAATTGTCTCCCATTCAATTCACTTGAGCAGATGTTTACTGAAAACTTCCTAGGTGCTCAGCATAAAAGAGCATGGACTCTGGAGCCAAGATCTGTGGGTTAAAATTTAGACTTTGCCAGTTTGACAAGTTAACTTTAAAAATCTCGTCTTCAGTTCCCTCACCAGAAAAATGTAGAAAATAGTAATACTCTACATCTTAAGATTATTATGTGTATTAAATGATATAACAGGTGGAAAGAGCTTAACATATTGCCTGGAAGACAGTAAGTACTCTGCCTTGCTATTAGCATTAGATGCTATCAAGTTTATTAAAAAATGTAGTATATGATATAATTCTTGCTCTCAGTCTTGTTTGGGATAAAAAGAGAATGATATAGGATAAGCAGGAGAAAAAAAGCAGATCTAACGTATACCAAAATGTGTAAATACTCTGAATGAGACACAACCAGGGTTTAGCAGAGGTTTCATAAAAAAATGGCTTATAATATGAACTTACAAGATGTGGAAGAGCTTAGCCAAATAAAAAGGGAAAAAGAGACATTGCAGAATAGGATTTAAAAGATAGACTAAGAAGCTACAAAGGTAGGAATGATTGTATAAGGCAGAGTGGGGAAAAGGAGAACCATATGCCCTCTGAGCAATGTGCTGAAATTCAGGGAAATTGGATAGAAAGATTGGCATTCCAAAGCAATACTGCAAGAACACCAAAATGTGATAACTATGTCTTGAAAAGTGCAAGACACACACTCTGGCATATTGGGAGAGAGAAGTCTGGTGCTGTGATTCCTTCTATGAATTTGTTCCAGTTTTCCCACCACATCATGAACTCCTGAGACAGACCACGCCTTATTCTCCAACAGAACCACAGCTTCACACTGTGACTGACACAAAGGCAGTGTTCGGCAATTTGGAGAATTAAAGAAAATGGAGGAAGGAAAGAAGGGATCACGGAAGAGAGGGTGGGAAGGAAAGAAGGACAGAGACAACTTCCATTGTCAGAGCTGGATGATGTAATGTCTAGCCCCAGGCATTATTAGGTGGGGGTATGAATTTGACTGAACAGCCCACGCTAGTCCAATATCCAAGATCTTTCAATAGGAGCAGACTGTTGCAACTCACTGTTTTTGCTGTTGAAGGAGTTTGGGTTGCACATTGAACTACATTAAACTATTTGCTCCTCTTTCTTTTTTGATGACTACCCCAAGGCATTCCATCCAGGGGCAGCCCCAATAGTACAGAGGCAGATCTGTAGACCAGGCAGAATATTCAGCATGCTTTTTTTTAAGGTCATCAAACAGTCGTGTAGTAAAAGACAGGCTAAAAAAAGGGTGCAACTGAACACTGAGTTGAAAGCTGAGTAACTGCCTGATAGAAAACAAATGTAGCAGAACAGATTTCCCTCTCTTTTCCTTTTCCTCTAAATATGAGATTTACTAACACTTTAACTTTCCTGGGTGAGCTGCATAAGGCTTGGAAAAAAAAAAATATATATATATGGTTTCTGTGAGTTCATGAAGGATTGGAGAGACTAGGTGATAAATAGTTGGGGTTAATGACAATTTCCTCAGTCGGGATCACAGGCAATCGTGATTGGTTTCACAGAGAAAGAATGGATGCTTTTTGGAAAAAGAAAAACTCTGACAAGTCGTTCCAAGAGCAACATGAAGTGTGGAAAGAGAAGATAACTTCCCAGTGGAAAAAAGCCTCTCCACTTCTTGTTTAGCGAAGATTGAGCAGCACCTCTGCCTTTGTGAAAATGAAGGATGAAGAAATATTTATGCAACTTGTGATCACCTGAGCTTTGCATCTTTCCTATTTCTGGAGATTTTCCTGTTCTTTTCAAAATTCTACATGCAAACCACCAGGGCTCAAAACAACAGAACAGAGAGATTTTAAGGAGTTCCACAAAGGGGGAGGAGGTGGGCAACACTGACTCTTTAGCCTCGTCTGTTTCTTTTTTGTTGTTGTTTCTTAAATAAAGCTGCAATTGGCCTGGTGTAATCTGATAAGTGTCTTATTATAAACTTGAACATCAACGGAGGGTAGAAAAAAAATGATGAAACGTGCAACTAAAGAAAAAAAAAGAAAGAAAGAAAGGAAAGGGTCTAAATGACTGGCAGTTCCCATTTCTTTACAAGTGTTACATTTCAGTCCTCTGCCACTACCACATGTTTCCTGTTCACAGATAATTTGTACAACATATTTTATCATTCAGTTTTAGACACAGTTGAAAGGCTTTTGCCTAAGGCTTGGAACACTTTGAAAATTGTATACCATTTGCAAGGCTTTCTTCTGCTTCACTGTGCAATTAGGTGACTGTCTTTCTACAAACGTCGAATTTATCATTTATGGAATTGTGGATGTGTGTGTGCGTGAGTTTGTGTGTGCATGTTTAAAAAACCAAGGTGAGCAGAAAATGAATGGGAGGAGCTTTCAATAATCTATAGATGAGGGTTAAAAAGAAGCAATACAATGATTTCAGATCCTTGAAGGACTGGGGTTCTCAAACAGCAAGTAGGTTTTCTCCCCTAAAGATATTAGGTTCTGGAAGATTTTAGTTCCAAATGTTGTCTACATATTTACTCAGCTCTACATTCTCTACTACTAGTTAAATCCCAGTGTAATGATCATAAAGAAACCCAGTCTCATTAATCTCTGAGAAAGCAATTTCAGGACTTCTTGTTAGCTTCCCCTGTTGTCTTCTTTGCCCTGTCTTGCCTGAATTTCTCAGTTTGCCTGTGAAGCACTGACGTGCTCAGAGCTTCCCCTGGTGGAAGTTGCTGGCAAAAGGTGTTCTAGCCAGGAAGGGCGAATCTGAGTCTTGCTCCCAGGCACGGGCTCAGTGGAGTGTTCAGTTGCCCAAGAACAGAGGGTACACAATGTGACTGGAGGTTCTGATTGAATTTCCTATGCGTTTCTATGTTTTACATAACCTGAATTTTAAAGTCAGATTTGATAAAAGATAACTTATTCCCATCATTATGCCACTTTGTATTTTTCCACTGAATAATGCAAACGAAAAGAGAGAGCTAGGAAGCCTAATTCAACCCTCCCAGGAAGAGCCTGACTTTCCTCTGAGGTTGAATTCAGCATCCATCATTATGCAGTGATGCGGTTCTTCTCCTGTATTTTAAAAACATGGCAATAAAATGGTTGCGGAAAAGTCTAAACAGCATTGACTCTTTTGATGGGAAAGGCTATTTAGGCTTGTATATGCCCTTTAAAGCATTGTTGCCTTTTCTTCTTCAAAGGCAAACTTTCCATATTAATTTCACTTACACTATGTTTCCATATTGTTTTAGCCTATAAATCCTGAATATGTCTGTGTATATGTTTTAAATCATAAAACCTTCCAAGACAAGATTTTGGGGTGGGGGTGGGGTTAGGAAACTAAAAACAAATATTCAATTAATAAATTCTAGCACTGTTGATTCTAACGACAAGTATGATAGATTTGTAATTCATGCCAATGGTGGCGAAGAAACAGCAGAAATTGAAATCTATTTAGAAAATCTTTACAAGCTTATATCAAAATTTAGCCTTAAATAATGAGGATGGAGGGCTATGGGGGAAGACAAACAGATATGATCCACCTGGTACTGCTGTTTCAGGAGACATTGTCGACCGAAGAACAGCGACTTTTTGAAACAACTAATCATTGGATTTAAATAATTTTATAGTCCATATCACTCTGAATGCTAAGCAGGCTAGAAACACCAGAAACATGTTCTGATGTCAATCTATTTAAATAATTGCCTGAGTAATACACTTTCTATGATTATATGTTTAATAGAGACATATACCCCCCCCAAAAAAAGACACAATTATATTCAAAGACGAAGTCCACCTAATACTGACCCTGTCTATTCTGCAATAGAAGCTGGACCACACAGAACTCATAGGTCCCCAACTCGACACAGGCAAGTTTGACTCCCTAGCTTCTTTGACAAAACATTAAGGATAATGTAAAATAAAGCCACTTAGAAATGCTATCCTCTGTAAGTAGTAGGAAAGGATGATTAAAGCTGTACAGACATTTGCTAGATTTATACATGTGCCCAGAGCCAAGTCCGAGGGGTTTGGGTCAGTCCGAATGTCATCATAATAATAATTTATGGAAGGGCAGCAGCAGGCGGAAGCAGCAAAGGCACCGATGCCGAGAGAGCCGTCCTGAATAAAGCAGAAAGTACTTGCCTTTTGAAATCCATCCAGGACATTATGCAATGACATAGACTTTTGGATCCCAGAAATCAGGGCAATTTGAGCAACCATTTGTCAAGGACCTGCTGTTCCTAGGGGGCACCTGCAAGGTGGATGTGTGGAGCTCAACACAGCAGCTTTTTAGTAAGGCTTGCTCCCTGACCTGTCCAGTTTCTGGAAAGCAATGACACAATTACTATTATCTGCTTGAATACTTTCCACCTATCAGCTCAGCTCCTTGGGCTTTGGTGAGGAACTTTCCTGTAGACTAAAGAGGCTCCACTGTTCTTTACTAGCCAAGTGGGGATGGGGCGGTATGGCTGGGTGGGGGGAGGAGGGCTGTCTTTTTAAACTGTTGCTTCCTTAACATATGGTCCAAGTTAGAGCAAATCCTGAGAGATGGGAGAACGGCATCTGCTGTGGTTTGAATGTGTCCCCCAAAAAGCACGTGTTGGAAATGTTATCCACAATGCAACAGTGTTGGGAGGTGGGGCCTGATGGGAAGTATGTAGGTCCTGTGGGTTCCACCCTCCCAAACGGATTAATGCCAATTAGCATAGGGCTTGATGCTGCAAGCTCCATCTCTTGCTCTCACACACTCTCTTGCCCTTCTGCCTTTCACCATGGGATGACACGGCACACAAGTCCTCACCAGATGCCAGCACCTTGACATTGGACTTCCTGGCCTCCGGAACTGTAAGAAATACATTTCTTTTCTTTATAAATTACCCAGTCTGTGACATTCTGTTATAGCAACACAAAACAGACTAAGACAGCATCTTACAACAATCTGATCACCCTATGGAAATAGAGTTTGGAGAAAATTCTCAACTGTGGCAGTTTAAAAATACCTTACATCTAAGTGGCAACTTCCCATATGCTGAGTTCATGGGTGTACATACAATGAGGACCTGCCTTCCAGGGCAGGACACGGGAGCAGCTGAATTCACATGCAGGAATTGTTCAGGAAATTGAACTACCGAGGGCTGCTTTTAAAGAAGTATGACTTTCAGGATTCTGAGTTGAGCCTATTCTCGCCACTGACTTTCTATATGACCTTGGGCAAATCATTTAACCTGTGGGTGCCTCAGCTACAAGAATAGTATGGTTCTTAGTCTAAGAGACAATTTCCGAACAGAAACTCCATCTTAATTTTCCTTCCCTTCCCACTGCTTGATCTCATCATTGCAATGCGGCGGGCTGCTCTCCGGTGCTTTTTCATTGACCTGCCTGCCCGTGGTATTAGGAGGCCTTGTTCCTCCTGCTGGGCTGACACACAGTGTACACCTAGCTGGAAGGGGCTGTCCTGGCACGGAGACAGACACATCTGCCTCCCCTGTGCAGCTGTGCAGGCCTGAGCTCCTCTATGGATTCGACGGTGCTCCCGCCCTGGATCACCAAATAGATAGTCAGGTGAACTGAAGGTCTCAGGGTCACCTGTGGTCCTGCTCTGCTGTGTGCCTTCGCACTCACGTACTGCAGGAGCACACGGAAATCAATACAATTAAACGTCCTGTGTGCAAGGGGGCAGTAAAGTGCTCTGGTTAAAAGCTCCACTTTGGTGGGGAACAGCTCTGGGTTCACAGCCGGGGACCTTCAGGTACCCTCTCGCAGCCCCCGTTGTCTCCTCTATAGTATAGGGAAAGACTTAGCCCCAACTTTGTGAGTCCTGAGAACGAAATAATGTAACATGCGAAGGGTGTGTCACATACTCAATAACTGTTGGCCGTTACACGTTCACATATATTAATCCTTTTCGTTTCTACATCCCCTGTCTTTGCACTCCTACCTCAACCCTATGGGGTTACTGAGATCACGATTCTTTACCATCCCCTCTATAGGTGTGACCATGCTGTGAGCAGGTAATGCAGGAGAGGGCACACGAGCCTGGGCCTTAGGAGGATTTGTTCAGTGCTCTTTTGTGCTCTTTCTGCTGAACTACATGCTGCTTGTCCCTCCCGTTTTGAAATTGGCATGACCTGTTTAACATATTCTCCACATCTTCTGCCCACACTCCTGGTCTCGGTGGCTTTAAAGCATGGCTACTCAGGAGCTCAGAGTTTCATTTCATTCTTGCATTTAATGGCTACAAGCAGAAAAGGCTTATCTATGTGGTTCACTCAATGAGCTCAGTTGGATAAAACTCTGCTGGGATCAGACATCCTGGCACCTGTGCCTGACAAAGAGGGAAGATAAGAAAATGGGAGCGGAGAGTACAAACAATTGTCATAGGATCACAGAACTAGTAAATGGCCATGCAGAGATTTGAACCCAGGCCTGTCTGAATGAAAGCTAGTCGCTGTCGCTGGAGTCAGTGGGAAGGTAGACAACATGCCAGATGACTCTTCTGTAAGACACCAACTGTAGGCAGGTGATGGTGACGCACAGAGAAGGGCTCTCAGCGCTGCCTGGTTTACAGGGATGGCTTATACACTGAGATTTTGAAGGGATTCCAATGAATGAAGAAAGGAAGATGATCCAGCAAGGGGGACATTCTGAGTAAGTTGATGGTGGCACAGAACAGCACAAGAGGTTGGGCGGGAGAAGCACCCAGGGGACAGTAGTCCTAGGTCAGAGGCTCTCAGACTTCTCGGCATACATCAGAATCCCCTGGAGGGCTTATTAAAACATATTGTGGCCTGGCCCTAGAGTTTTTGATTCGATGGGTCTGGATTGGGCCCAGAGATTTGCATTTCTCACAAGTTCGTGGGTGATGCCGATGCTGCTAGTTCAGGGGTCACATTGGCCTGGGGCTTTGTAAAGGTGATGAGAAAGCGGAGCTACAGCAGGGAGCCCTTGTGTGTTCCCAAGGTAGAGAAATGAGGAAGATCATTGCTTCTTCTCTTAGCATCCCCTCTTCCTTCAGCAGCCAAATGTCTCAGACTTCCTTCTCCCACTTGAGGGTCAGGATGGAAATTCTCTGCCAGGATTGCTGCTCCAGGGTGAAGCCATGGCATGGCCCTACCTCTGTGCTGGGAGGATCTCCCAGGCATTTCTTAGCCCTCGGGGGCACCAGCGAACACAGGCTCTTGTTCAGAAATCTCAATAAGGAGTACCTGAGCTAGCAGCCTGCATCTGCCTCCGCTTGTGACTGAGCAAGTGGAGACACTTCCAGAGCTGCTTCAGGAAGTGCTAACTTAGTACCACTTGGCACTAGGGACTGGTACACTGCCCCTTGCCAGAGACACGACCTAACTCCAAGGCACATGCACTTAGTGAATTGAACTCAAAGACGTACAAAATATTTAAAAATCCTTCCAAGATCCTTCTGCAGAAATCAAGTCTATTATTCTTATCGTCCTTCATTTCAGGTGCCTTTTTAAAGCAGTGCACATATTTCCCCCACATATTCTGCAACTAATAATTGATCTAATAGTACTCAATTGATGTGAATATCATTTTTGGAACAGACGTCGTACATTAAGTACTTGTTTATAATAAATGCTACTGTTTTTTTCCTAAATCCAAATTTTCCCAGCTAATAGAACTTAGAGGAGCTATGAATATTAATAGTTCTTTTGAATGCAAGTCTTAATTCAGCATCACCCTGTTTGTCAATTCTCATTGGCTGCATCACAAAAGTAGTCCAACGTTTCCTTTCTCTCAGTATTTTCTTTATTGCTGTTCTTGGGCTTCATAAAAAATGATTAATATGGTGACTTTTTTCCCATGGGAAATGCAATAACTCAAGCTGCATTGTACAGAAAACAAAGTAGAGAAATAGAAACATACAAACTACCTAATGCTTTAATAAAGGCAGACTGCAGTGGCCCTTTTGTTCCTTTGAATGCTTCCAAAATCCCCAAAGTTCATGGGAGGTCATGTCCAATGGATTGCATTTTGTAGTGCTATAGCCCATGTATAGTCAGACTTCACACATTCAATGTATTCTAGGCTGAAAGTAAAGTTGAACTCCACGTTTCCTCACACATTTTCTTGCTATAATCATTATAAGTGTGATCTTACAGTGGATCCCATTTACTCTTTGCTTGAGAGCTCAACATGAATTGAATAATCATAAAGAAATGCTTCTTGAGAATTCTCTTAAAACATACAAAGCTTAGTGGGGCAGCAGAATGATGCAAAAACTCTCCCGGCTCATGCATTTCAGATCCATGTCTTGTGTTTTTCAATATTTTGTCCTAGAAATTCTCCCCTGCCACATGTCTAGGGCAGGACTGATGCAATTCCAGGCAAAAATGAGATACCTGTGGTATTAGAGGAAAATGACTGGGATTTTATGGGAAGAAGAAGCACTAAGCACCAGGAGACCTGCCCCTAAGCCTAACATTGCCTTTGTCAACTTCATGGTTGACAAGTTTCTCCAACTCTCTGAGCCACAGTCCTCTCACCTCCAAAATGGAAATAACACAAAAACCAACCCCGTAGAATTATGACGTTGCTATGGAAAGAACATTTGAAAAGTAGGGCCACTTATAAATGTAGCAGCTTATCAGACTTGCCCACAATGTTGAAAACCCAATGCACTTTCAAGATGGAACACATTGACTATAGATATTGCTTCTGTCATTGGACCAGGAAGGAAATTCTAACTATGAATTCCTAGTTTTCTCTAGTCCCTTTCTTACAGCTAGGTGGAGATCATCCCACTGTTGTGTGTCAAATGCAACATATGTGAAAATACCTCCCTATCATCTTTCACAGAAATTCTTTCCAAGTGAGAAAACATGTAACAGGGTCATGGGCTTTTGGAGTAATACAACCCAGGTTTCTGGTGTGATTTTGATTAGCAAGTTCTGTGCAGTTGTTGTGTGGGTGGGTATGCTGCAGTCTGTGATTTCATGCATTTTTTGAAGGAAAAAATGAAACTTAGCTAGAGGTATTTTATAACTCTTCATAAGAAGGAATCCTGCAATTCATGAGGATTCATTTTGAGACACCCTACTGCTAATCCAGGCCAGGAAATAAGGCAATGGACAGAAGTCATGAATTAACAGCTGATGTAGTACACATTTTGGTCACAGCTTATCATCATCTATTCTCTTCCTCATCTTTGTTATCCATGGTGAAAGTAGTAAAATGGGGGTGCAGAGGTTTCTTCTATTTTGGTTTTTAAAATATTCAATTCAAACAAATGTCAGTTTGCACCAAGCTTTCTTGTGGGAAATCTCAGTCTATGTAGAGAAAGGCTTCCATCGTCCTCTCTCTCCTCTCCTAGATGTTTAAAGTCCAGTGCTGAAGTGCTAAGTCCAGTGAACTCCAGTGCCTGAGAAAACATACCAATGTATTTGTTCCTCTTATTAAATTCAAGGGTTCTTGATCTTCCCAGATAACTTCACATCATCCCAGATGTTGCCTGTTTACTTCAGAGCTTTATCTTAACATTTAACAAAAATTAGAAATACAGAAATAAAAAAAAGTTTTCACTTCTTTCAAGTAAATTTGATTTAATCTGAAGCCATTAGGACTACTCAAATTGCTAACAACTTTAGCTACCCCAAAATTAGAGTTCATCTGTAAATGATCAGTGTAGATTTTGGAGCAAAACCAGAAAGTTTTGCAATGCCTTCTTCTTTCGCAGAAATCACTCTGCCTGTAAGTACATTTGGGTGATATTGCCATAGTCATTTGTGGATGGATCATATGTAGCAACCAGGGGACAAATTCATAATAGCTCAGTGAATAAGAAAGAAATGCTCCATTGCAATTTCAATGCTAGAATAACACACTGGCTGATCATTAAGCTGGTCTGAATATAGAGTGTGCACAAAGGTCTGGGACTCAGCACAGCTCAGCCTTTGTCTCATGTCCCTGTGACCTCCATAAGCATTCTCATAGGAAACTAATTTGGGAACAGAATTTGACGGATCTGGTTACAAAAAAAGTACATCCTTGATATATAAAATGTTTTTCAAATGCTAATTCCAAAATGAATATATTAGATACACAAGAAAGAAGATTGATGGAGGAAACGACACGCTGAAGCTCTTCACAGTAAGAAGCTATGTGAATAAAATCTATCATGTATGTATACATACGCATGTATACACACATTCTCACACACTTGCACAGGTTGAAATCTTGCCCTTCAGCCACCATGGGTAAATTCTGAATTGCTAACACCCTCAGGACCAGGATCAGGAAGAATTGCTTTCTTTCAAGGTAGCAACCATGTGGGATGGCTGAAGAACAGGGCTTTGAGATCAAATCAGCCTGGCTCAAATACTGTTCATAGCTAACCAAGTCACCTAACCTCTTTGACCCTAAGTATTTTCCTGTGTTAACTGGGGATAAATTACATCGCTCTTAAGGCTGTTGCAAATATTTAATGAGATTATGTCCAAGGAGCATCTCTAGCCCAGTGGCTGGTGTTGGTCAGAAACCTTGCATGGTGAGCTTCCAGCTACACTGCAGGGCTCCCGTATCCATCTCAGAATGGAAAGAGCAACACCTTGTTTCTATTGTTACTGCATTTTTGTCTGTAATAGAAGTTCCTTGGATCACTCTAGAATTCAGCCTTATTCAATTCTTTATGCTGTTGTTGGCCTTGTACTTTGTCCCCTTTACTCATTTGCCCTTTGGGTTCTTTTTATTCAAAATATTTAGAGGCAATTCATTTCTCTCTAGTCTCCCTTGTAGATGACCATAAAAGAAGAAGGCCACCATGGCATTAATAGATTGTGCTCTGATCTACTTCAGGAGACTGTCGAACACTCATAACATTTAGGACTTTGCATGATCTTATCACATTCAGGAAATTCCATTTTCTAGATGGAATGTTTTGCTTCCATTTGCTTATCAACATCCTGTCATTTCACTGTATCTACATAAAATTGTGGGGGTGTAAGTGAGGGAGAAAGAAATATTTAAAGTAAGATGAAGAAATTTTGCTCCCTAGATTTCATCTCAAGGAATTTGAAAAAAAAATTACTCTCCTAAATTGACCATAATTAACAAGTACCACATATGTTAAAGCACAAATTTCATTCCTAATCATTCCCTCTTTAAAAATTTGAGACATACTGGGTTGAAAAAGTGGCTCTGAGTTTGATGTATCATCTGCCATAGAGCAGAGTTCATGTCGCTCTGATGTTGGTGCCTGGTGTGTTTTATCTGGTCTACATCTGCCTGTGGTTTTAATAATTCACTTCATTCCAAGGTTGGAGTGTGTGTGTTTATCAAGGTTCTCTTTTGTCCAAAGGGATTTCCTATGACCTAAAAGACAGGTTCTTCTTTGAGCTGTGTCCCTCCAGCTCCACAAAGAGGATGTCATATTTTTATTTACATGAATCTCCTCATCATTTTTTTTCCTGGATAGGAAGACAGGCAAACTATTTTATCTTAAAAAATCATTTTCTCTCAATGTTTTAACATTATTGGGGCTGATACTCTTAGGACTATTTCTTAGAAGTGCATATTTCACTTAAAATCATCTAGAAACCAATTGCATTGGGTGATTAATCCGATTTAGATGAAAGGCATGTTTAATTATCCATTTACTTTATTTCTCACCAAAGGACTCCAGGACCCTGATTTATCTCACAGAACCACAATCCCAGGTTACTGCTGCCCTTATATTATTTAGGAGAATCCCATGAGATTGACTCTAGGACCTCTCTGAAAGAAAATATAATTTACTTTGGAAAAGTCATTGGTAGACTAAATCTCCATGAAGGAGAATAAGAACGTTGATAAGCATTAAAGGAAATGCTTCACCCCCATCCCTCTAGTTTCCGCCAACACTCTCTCTCTCCTTCTTTCTTGCAACTCCCTACAGGAAGCAAGAGTTCTCTCCCCTGCTGGTTGTTTTGTAGAAGCAGAACTCCAGCAGGGTCCCACACTGCCTGGGACTGGGTGGGTGAATCTATCATTAATAGAGTTCCGTCATGGGAAACCCTTTCTGCTACACTCCAGCTACTTTCTCTAGAATCAGCTTTAGCAACGAGAAAGGAAGTCTGGTTATAGACCCCCAAGAGCCTCCTGTAAAATGCTGCCCAAATCCCAAACATGCACATATAATTAGCCATATTTCTCCTTTTGGTTCCAGTTACTGCCCAGCTGATTACTAAACCCCAGGTCTGGACCTGAAGGACTCATCTACAGTCCTTTGAGGTTACAAACAGCCCCAGCTTTGACAGTAACCCCCAACATCGACCCTGTGTCCCTCCCTTTATTGCTGGAGTAGTGAATGAAGGTAAGATAAGCAAAAATCAATGTTCTCAGCATAGAATAACATTTGGCAAATTCACAGTAATAAAACAATAACAACAATGTACACTGAAACTTGAGTGTGTATGTTTTGGGGGAAGTGTTACTAGCATCTAATGAATAAAGGCCCGGGATGCTACTAAATATCCTATGACGCATAGGACAGCCCCCACAACAAAGAATTATCTAGCCCAAAATGTCACTAGTGCTGAGGTTGAGAAACTCATATCTAACCTCACAGCACAAAGCATCATGGTGGTTCTTCCTACTCAGAGCTGCCACTATTATTAGGTGCTCCACAAGGACACCATGGGATGTGTAACATTTAGGCAGCAATCATTAAGGAATAGAATAGAGAGGATACCTGTGAGTCTCCTACTGCAATTTGAACTCCATTGCTCAACCCCAAATCCATAACACCAGTACAACATCATACAAGTATAATTGCAAAGCAAAATTCCAAAACTATAATCCACCATGCCAACATATCTGATTAGCTACTTGGTATAAGTCATTCTCCATTATATATCCCCAAATTATCTGATTGTATTAAAGACATCATTCTGACATTTCTATCCTATTATGTGAAATCTCTAAAGACAGACTGAAAATGATTTTCCCTTCAAATTTACTCAAACTACATCAATAACCAACCTCCACTGCCATCTCTTGGATTCTGTTGCCCATCTATTCCTCCCCATCTCCCACCTGCTAGTCCTGAGTTGCAATCAACTTGGCACTTCATTTTCACACTCCTTTTCCCATTAGATAGGAAATATCTGATGGGAGGGCATCAGCCTTTTTTTAAAAATAAAGTGTGTGCCGCACATATTAATTCATAACAAATAGAATATAACAGAAGTAATGGGAAGTTACTTCTAAGATTAAGTTTAGAAAAAGAAAGTGGCTTCTATCTTGGTTGCTGTCTTTTGCCCTCTTTTGGGTCACTTGTGCTGGGGGCAAACAGTTGGCGTGTTCTGAAGCAGCCTCATGGAGAGTTGGGCATGAGTGGACTTGAGGTCTTCCAGAAGCCTTGTGAGTGGGCATGGAAGTGGATCCTCCATACTTGAACATGGAGATGGCTGCAGCCCCAGGCAACACCTTGGATCACAGCCTTCTAAAAGACCCTAAACCAGAACGGCCCAGCTCATCTGCTCATGGATTCCAAACCCACTAGGTGATAGCAAATGTTTATTGCTTCCAGACGCTGAGGTTTGGAGTTGTTGCTTGACTGGGAGCTCAGGGTCTCATCAACCTTCCTCAGCATTCTGATGATTCCTGAGCATTTTGAGTTCAGTATCTGGCACTTAGTTGGATCCTGTTTTCATCTCTTCAGATCAGTGTGAGCCCACGGTCTGCTCACTTCACTCTGGAGTGTCACAGGAGAGAAGTGTGTGTCACTGACTCTGTCAAAGCAACCAACCTTTGGGAAAGACACATCTCAGTAAGGTTGTTGAGAACCTGAAATTTGAGACGTTCATTCAAAATTCTTATTGTTTGCCATTATCTTAGTGCTCTGTTACAAATGACAAAAAGTACAAAATGGAGAATCGAAAAAAACAGTGAAGCTTTAACTTAACTCTTTCATATTCAAATATTAAAGAATTTCTTTAAAAGTAAATCTTTATATAATTCAGTGAACACTATTAATTTAGGGAAATTGCATATAGAACAGATGAGTACCTTTGGTTTATTTTCTCTTTTTTGCCATGTTTGACAATATTGTTATCAGTATATTTGGCTATATACCTTCATTTCTATAAATAATATTTCAGTATATTTGGCTTTTCTTTGCCTGTATTAAGCATATCCAGTGTATAAGACAGTTTCTGCTTGCCTTTAGGTGAACATTGCTAATAATTCACGTAAGCCAATTCATTCCAGTATGTGCTTCTGTCTCTATTCTTCAGTTGCTAGAGTCAACCCATGAGTTAGTCTGTATTTTACACACATTTATGCCTATGTCTTTGGAAATGCCAAAAATTTTCAATTATCTGTATAGCTTTAGTGCATTATAAGAATATATGAAGAATTTTAAACTTCCTGTAGTGTCTACCTCTATTCAATCTGTTCCCAAACTGCTTCCTTGCTCTACCCGGTGATTTTACACCTGTGACTACACCTTCAAGAGAAATGAAACTATGATGGAAATGTGTGTACTCCCTGAAAATATTTAGTGTTTTCCCTGAAAAAAAGAAAAACATAAAAATACCTCCCTAATATCTGCTTTGAGGGGTTATCCCTTTTTAATTTAGCTACTTCAGGAGCTTCCCCTTTGTATGCATTTCTGGTATTTTCTGTTCCTGAGCCAAGGCTCATGGAAAAACAGTGAAGAGAATGGTTATGTAATTTGTGTTACCCTAAATTTACAATGAGAACAAAGAGATGGATGTGATATTAATTTGCACATAGATAAAAAATAAGACAGATCTGAGGACCCAGGAGAAGAGATGCAGAAGAAATATTTTTTTTAAGTCCTACACTAAATTTCCTGACTTACGTCCCCAGAGATCTGATCACTGTATCATAATATTGAACAGATAAGGTGAGGTGTTTGAAGGTGTTTGGTACTCCTGAACAGAACAGAAGGCAGCTCGTTTCCTACCGGCTTGGAACTTCTAAAATTTTCAACAATAATGTATATTTGATGAAAGAGATGGTTTTCCGGCCTTTGTGCTACTCTGTATTAACGTAGCATACTTGGTACAGTGCCTGTATACTTCAGTGGTAAATGCCATCCGCATAGCTTTCCCAAATGCAGAAGGAAGGATAATTAAAACCAACCGTCTCATCTCAGAGATGTGTGAAGATTAATAAAATGATTTCTGTAAAGGTCCCTGAGCTTTTGGAAAAAAGAATCCAACATACAAAGTATTACTGTGTATTTTAATTTATAGTTATGTGAGGTAGTTTATGAGCGCTTTACATCAAATGAAAAACATAATTAGTGCCACATTACTACTTCAAAGGTTATTTTATATACAAGGCAACAAATGCAAAATTTGAGGATTTAATCACGAATTAATTTATTGCACAGCATATGTTATGTATATTAAGATATAGGTTTTAGAATTTAACTAATAATAAAAATGATGAAAGAAGTACAATGCTGGCGAATTATTTGATTTCCTTTGATTTAAAACTTGATGAAGAAATCTGAAGAAACCTCTTCTGCTTTATTTCTGTGTGAGTTCCAAGTCAAGGACAGGTCTCTGACGCCCATACAGTCCAATCGAGAAAGAACTTGTTCCAGCTATGTTTTCAAATTTTTAATCGTGGCAGGAGGGAAGCTGGAAGGGAATAGATCATGTAGGACTGAGCAATGGTTCGTAGAACCAGTAATAGAGGCTTGGACTTTATGACCACAGCAGAAGTGGAAAAAAAGGAGAAGGGGAAAAAAAAAAAAAGCATTATCAAAGAGGAGTCAGGTCTTGTAACTGGTAGCACGAGAGAAAATAGTCTTTGCTGTAAAGAAACAGCCAGCGTGGAGAGCTGGAACAGTGCTATCCGAGAGAACTTTCTGTGGTGACGGAAGTGTTCTACATCCACTCCGCCCAGCACGGGGGCAAGCAGGCACATGTGGCTATGGGGCATTTGAAATGTGGCTAGTGCACCTGGCGGGGGATGAATGTGTTAGTATATTTCATTCCAATTAATTTAAGTTTAAAATTAAATTTTAAGTCACATGTGGCTAATGGCTACCATACTGGCCAGTGCAGATCTAGAAGAATGAGTAGTATCAGAGGTGCCATCGGTAGGAAAAGGGAAGCCAGGAACAAATGTTTGCTCAGGAACTGGCAGGGGTACAGATAGTAGATGAGTATGTCACAGAAGAAAAAAAATACATACAATCATGTGGTGGAGGAATAGGATGAAAACTACCAAAATAATCCCCTTTAAAAAAATTATTCAAAATCCTCATTATTCTTAGAGCTGTTCAGTACCTACTGTCCACCATCTCTTTTCCTCTGTAGGTGCCATTCCTTTGGTACACTGTTCATCCACACCACCTGTTTATGGCCAACATAGTACCCAGGAGCTCATGTGAGGGAGGAAGAAATTTAGACCTCGCAAAGGCAAGTAGATACCAAAATATCAGGGGCAAAATGTCTTGAAGTGAGTCTATCCCACTTCCTTCAGGCCATCATATTGACCTTGATTAAAGGCACATAATTTCTATGGGCAAGCCACCAGTAGCTCATGGTACAGTCAGAGTTGATATGTAGAATAGAATTCAGAGAGCAGTAATAAAAGCCTTACATAATTGCAATAATAACTCATAAAGGGACAAATGTATTTGGTGCAAGAATTGTTTTAGGTTGCAGCTGTGAACTTAACAGAATATATCTTGCTTCTCTTCCCCTACTTCCAAATTGCCAACATTTCCCCAAAGTTACATATAATTAAATAATACTTTACTATCTACTGGGAGTTTGCATTTTTTCCTACTTTAACTCCTTTCCCAGGAATAAGTAACATGTGTCATTGTATTTGAAATTGCAAATACTGTATGTATGATAAAAAATTAATGTGCATAATGGGAAATTTTCAGGGCTTTTCATCCCAAGGGATTTTATAAAGGTAGAAAATATTAGGTCTGTGCACATGGTAGCAATTTATTTATACCATAGGCATGTTTGTACACAAGTTGATTACTTCTATATTTATTGCTTTTGATCAGCAAACAACTTCAAAAAATGGCATATCCTGGCAGCATGCTGTTATATGTAACCATAATAGTAAAACAGTTTGCTGAGTGCATCTTAGAGGTATGAGCTTTCATCTTATGTGTGATTAAGGCTTTATCATGCCACAATATTACAGTAGAAGGTCCTTTCCAGCTTTAGTATTCTATGAGTCTATAATGTTCAGTGAAAGAGAATGCCACAAGGGGCTTATTAGATTGTTTTTCAGTTCAGTTGCAAAAACAAAAATGTCTGTTAAATTTGCTTCTGCACTCTTCATGGTGATGATGGAAAGGCATAACAGGTTCCATTCACCCCATGCTCCTATAATGATATATCCCACTAGTGTAGTAGTTTTTATACTATATTATTCAGGCTGCAGGGAGATAGATGAACATGCTTCAGGTAGGTCTCCAGGCTTCCCTGCCTTTGCCTCAACCCAAACAGCTTGGTTTTATGCTTCATCTATTGACATTCCCTGTAAGGTTTTGTTATAAAAGCAGTTGTGCTATAGAAGCCATAGAAGAAACCTAATATTGCAGACAGACATACACGCACATGCACACATGCACACTCAGCACATATCTGTGTTTATTTTTCTTCCATATTTCCCTGCCAGTCACTCTGCTCTGGTCTTCACACTTTCTTGCATTCAAGGAGGCTGATCCTTAGAGACAAACCACGAGCTGTGTCACCCCCTGCCTTTAACAGAGGTTTAGGCAAGGGAAGCCCATGGCAGGAGATCTCAGAGCTCTTGTGCTGATGAGATAGGTGCAAGTCAGGTAAGTATTGCTCCTTTTCCCTCTCTATGGAGCCCCAAAGGCTGGCTGTGCCCCTCAAGGAAGGCTGCCACATTTGTCAAGTGGTCGACTCCATAGGACTATTCTCTCCTACTTCACAAATTGCTCCCTTCCCTATTCCTTTAGAACCCCTGCTATGATATTGCACTATCCTTTTCAATCCCCTAAACCCTGCCCATGACCCTGTAAATAGCAGTTCATTAAAGTCTCCTTTAATGACCCAAGTAAAGGGTGCCATTTGCTTCTTGCTGGGCTCCCACCTAATAAACACATCTATGCTCATGCACACACGTCATAAACACATACACACACACACAGAAAGAAAACCCAAGCCTCTAAGAAAACCACCACAATATCAATGTCATGGTAAACAGTACATTTACCATAAAGGAAAGAGAAGATACTCATCCATCCTATTTGTAGAGCCTCTAAATGGTTATTATTTCTCAAATTACATAGAGAATTCACTTTTAAAGAGATAATAGTGTTTTTAAATATTAGAATATCAAAGTTTTTTTTTAATGTTTCAGTTAATTTTCAATGACTCTTTGTCACAATTTGAACTGGGTATATCCTTCAAATCAGTAATAACAATTCTAGAAAAACAACCTTTGAATGCACAAGAGCACACAATTGTGGACTTATTAATGTTCATTGCAACAATGTATATAATAGGGGAAATAAGAGCACTATAAAATAGGAAAAATTGGGAAAATTCATAATGGCAATCATTAGGTGCTATGGCCTGATTGTGTCCCCAAAAAGCCATGTCTTGAAACTTACTCATCAATGTGATAGTATTAAAAGTGGGGCTTTTAGAAGATGATGAAGTTATGGGGGGTAGAGCCTTCATGGATGCTACTAGGGCCCTTATAAAGGTCTAGAGGGAGTAGGTTTGGTCCCTTCTGTTTCTTCAGCCATGTGACAACACAGTGTTCATCCCTGTGGAGACACAGCAACCGTTGCTAACTTGAAAGCAGAGAGCAATCCTCACCAGACATCAAACCTGTCAGAGCCCTGGACTTAGACTTCCCAGCCTCCAGGACTGTGACAAATTTTTGTTCTTTATAAATTATCCAGTCTCAGATAATTCATTATAGTACCACGAACAGACAAAAACATTAGGGAAACATAAATTTTGGTACATTTATACTGTGTCATACTATGGAGAGAATAAAAAGAATATGAATATTAATTGAAATAGAATGAGGTTGAAAACAGGTTGCATCGATAATAGTACATACAGTATTATCCCGTATATATCAAAAAGTGCACGCTTGTGTACATTTATCTATGTCAAGTCATAAAGGTGGTTCTGAAAGGTGTTTTGAGTGGTTGTTTTGGAGGTAAAAGTTGGGTATTGGAGGCAGTGGTGGGAAGGTCGGGAATGGGGGTGTATATAGGTGGAGATGAGTGAAGAGTTGAAATTATTTGATGGAAAATTAATTGAACATATAGATCCAAACTAAAGATTTTTAGACACTATTATTTCACTTCTTAATTATTTACTGTGATGAATATTAATTTGAAAATATATGTGTACCTGTAATTATCCATGTCTTTTTTTAGAATTGTATGTTTAGGAAATTTTGTTTGTTTTCTTTGACTTTTTGCAATCTCACATGTTGGTAACTCATGTTACCAAAAGCTCCTACACATATTTTTACTAATTTTTTTTTTTTGGGGGGTAGTGGGAGGAGTAAATTTCCTAAGTTATTTTTCCATGTCTATATATTTTAACTTCACATTCTATCCAGTTACAACTATTTTACATTTATAAAAAAACGTGTTTAACCAAATGTAGGGAACATAACTCAATTGTGTATTTATGGAGATAAACAAAATTTCAGAGTAATAAGAATATGAAAACTTCCTGGTAATTTTTTTCTTTATTTAATTTTATAATATATTTTAAAATTTCAAAATGCATTTCAAATAATAGGAAACAGAAAATACCAGCTATTCTTTTATTTGAGTTGTAATCATATTTTTTTCATACAGAGTATCATATCAATGCTACAGAAATATTTTTAAGGTGAAAATATGACCAAATAGAAAAATTAGATATTATTTGTTATGAAAGAATCAAAAAATAAAGGCAAACTAAAGTTGTAAAAAATACCCTAGAATGCATAGTAGTTATCAATATATGAAGTAGAGTTTGAAATATTTAATTTAGTCTTATTCATTTGTAGATATTTCATATCATTAGTGACATTTAAAAATATAATTAAGTCCTTGAAAAAATATCAGAATTGGTATAATTGTTTTAATATGGACTAAAGCAATATTTGTGAAAACCTGAAAAAAGTAAAATTAAACATAAATGTTGTAAATTGAGACCAAGTGTGGAAAGCAATATGGAGATTCCTTAAACAGATTCAAGTAGACCTTCCATACGATCCAGCAATCCCATTATTGGGCATCTACCCAGAAGAACAAAAGTCATTCTATAATAAAGATACTTGCACCCGAATGTTTATAGCAGCACAATTCACAATCGCTAAGAGGTGGAAACAACCCAAATGTCCATCAATCCATGAATG
>CM052437.1:68763269-68860553 GCA_028533085.1 Varecia variegata | reverse complement strand
GGGATAGAGGCTTCTTCAAAAATGGAAGACACATGATTACCTTTTATGGATGAGATATTCTAATTATTCAGTGGGGATTCGTTTCAGGTTACAGGATTTTTATTGGAAACCATTTAAATTTCAGTACCTGTCATTCGAAGTGGACAACGTAGAGGCACATCTAAGAATTACTGGAGCACAAGGCCAGGCCCTCTGTAATTTGCATACACCCATATAATATAATTTTTATCTTCTTTTCACATAGGAAGGCAGTGAAATTACAGATATCATCCACAGACTGCTGCATACCATATTGGTCGTAGCAAACTGTTAATAATAATAATGCAGGAAATTCAATTTTAGGAACCAGCTATATTTATCCACACAAGAAGAACTTTCTCAGATGCTAGCTAGAGCAAATGAAGGGGAGAATGTGTATTTTCTCCTGCCTTTCTATTTCTTTACTGCTCACCACATTCAAAATTAAACCTAGTGCATAATTTCCTGCAGCAACTTGATCATTTTAATAATGAAGATTCAACAAAAAGCAGACAGATGAGTAAGAAAAAACTGTAAGAAAATATGTAAGAGCTGAAATCTATAAGTTGCTCCACTAATGTGTGCTACTGGTTGATCTTAGGTCTATTAAAGCAATTTGTGAAGCTATTACGTTTGGTTTATGCAGCTGAGGAGTATCTCTCAAGTCAGACAGCTAATACTCTCACACCCAGCACTTACACTCATGCCTGCTAATATCCTGAGAGATGCTGTTTGTCACCATTCAAATGAGGCTTCCAGAAGTTACCTTGTCTTCAGAAAATATCACCTTGTCAATAAATTTGCATTTCATATGTTGCAAAATTAGTCTAGGAAATGCCTTCTAGAGTGGTGTTCTTAAGGCAATGCCTTCCCAGCTGTTTAAGATTCATACAGTTTTGCCTTCAAGGGCTTCTTCTTCCAGCTCTTCACACATTTTTCAGTAGCCCACATCATCCTCCAAACACTACCACCAGCACCGCTGTGAGAAAGCACGATCAGATCCTGCAGTCTTAGAAAGAGGTGAGTGAGGATGCTGTTTTCCCTCTTGGAGGGGAGCTTGGGGCCTGCCCACATAGGATGCCCTCAAGAAACATTAAATAAAATAGGTTATGAGTAATAGGGAACTGAAATGGAAAGGCAGTGAAAAAACAAACTAGTGACCAAAAAGGGGACACTGGGGACTGACAGAGTGGCAGGGCTCCTGCCTGAGTACTTGCCAGCATTGCCCAGTGTCCTAACCCTCAATCGAAGAAATACTAATGAAATAGGTGGTCATGAGAACGAATTGGTTGTTCTATAGGCTCGGTACTATAAGTCTCAACATATCTTATAAATGAGGGCTTTCGGCAGCAAATCGGGATGAGGAGCATGACAACAGCAAGAAAGCAATAAACTATGGCCATGGGTCAAAGGGATGCAGCACCTTTCTGGTGAATTCATTTTATACTAACTAAAGGCCTTAAAGCTCTTCTGAGCTTCCTCCGTTGCCTGTTGTAAAAAGTTAACTCTGATATAAACACCCTGAACCAGTGGTTTATAGGTCTCCATGAAGCTCTATTAACCGGGACCCTGCTCTATCACAATGTCCCCTTTACCAACTCACTTAGTAGTCCCCAAACAGCCTTCTAGCTCCGAGTCTTCAGCCCCTACCACCTGTGAGCAGGGACTCAGGGAAAGTGATCTGAAGAGAGCCCAGTGTTGAAAAATTCATATTCACACTTTGATCACAAGCGGCGTGGAACCAAAAGTTTTTGAACAAACCATTTGAGAGTGTGTAACATGCTTGTGAAAATATTCAAGGCATAATTAGATAAATAACAGATCCAGTGTCTATTTTTACTTTGCCTTGATGAGAAGCTTTGCAGGAGAGACTGCTGGTAGTTAATTCTCCTTAACAACAATCTGTGTAATCACAAACCCCAATTAGCCGTGCCTGTTCTATGCTATACAAACTATTTCCTTAGCGCTTCACATCACTACTTTGTAATTAGCTTTCATCTACACGAGCTTTGACTAAAAAAATATAAAAGAGTGTAAGTGATTGTACTGCCACTCAGTATTCTGCGAAATAATCGCTAGCGATTTCAATCAGATTAATTTTATCACCCGTATTAAGGAAAATTACCTCCCTCTTCACTCTCTACAGCTGAGGGCTATTTCATTTCCTGAGATGTTCATAAAAGCATAATATAAAGCAATCTGTAATTGTAAATATCCTTCCCTAATAACTTTGAGATATTTCCTTAATACATCTTTACATTTGGAGTTTCCGTTCCATAAAATACAGTAACAAGTGCTCTATTATGTTTTAAGTGTGTGCTGTTAAGCTGGACAACTTAGTGCTGTCCTTCCTGTTTTTACATAGGGTTATATTTAACTTGCAGATAATGGGAACAAGGTTTAAAAGTGATGGAGCGGAATAATGGCGTTACAGCAATAATATATCTTGCCTTTGTGAGGAATAGAACTTTACAGCCCTATTTCAGGTCAGCCAACACTGATGCCATTTTTCACACCCTGACAACTTTCACCTTCACCCAAACTCCAAATGGATTTTAAACACCCTTTCCAGCCGGGACACAGGCCTGTCGCTGCTTATGTCCTTCCTGGCAGACCTCTTCAGAGAAGAACACAAAAGCAGGAAACAAATGAAAGGGGCAAAAAAAGACTATTATACTCTCTTGTCACAGATTCTTCAGGCATCCAGAGATTCCCAGATATGGTCATTCAAAGGACTGAGACCTTCCAAGAAGAGTGAGTGATCACAGGAAAGGTTTCAATCCTGGCCTTGCAGAGAGCTGAGACTCTCCTATTGGGTTGTGTGGCCTCCTCTAGGCCCGGAGCAGGGCGCGGTTCCGGGGTGGCGGGAGGCCCTCTGTGCCATGCTGCACACTCCAATGCAACCCATGGCCGCCCTGACAAGACCATTTATTAGGTGGGTCATTCCATCAGAGTTGTAGCTGGAAGGTGGATTTTAGAAGTGCTCTGAATTCTGAGATCAAAAGTATGTCGAAGCCCCAAAGCTGGGGACCCTGGAGAACCTACTTGAAACCTCACTCATAATATTAAAATATAATTTCTATCCTGAACTAACTATCCATAGTTTCATGCATTAAAAGTCTACCAGCATCTAAGTCCTTACATACCTAGAATATGCACACAACTCTATATATCTGTCCTGGTGGGCACAGGTCATTTAAATTTGATGAAGACCACAGGGGTAGGCTAGTGAGGAGGGGAGTTCCATCGCTCAGTGCAGTGGACCTTGAATTATTCTCATATAGTCAGGCCCCGTAGGGAAATGAAGTGTTTAGGCGGCTTTAATCTGCTCCCCTGCAGCAAACACAGTGGCGTTTGCCAGCTCAACTCCAAAGTGCTCTCCCTTGCTTAACATTCCTCATGCCTCTCTGTCTCCTGGCAGGTTTGTACAGATTTTTGTTTTGGTTCTGTTCTTTTTTTTCTCTGCAAAATAATGGATCAAAACTTTGGGGTTCAAAATAGGAAAGGGAAATAAAATAAAGTAAAACCAGTGATTCTTTTCTTGGCCTACCGTGGCAAGAGAGATATAGTGGAGAGCTGCATTTCTGCATGAAATAGCACCCAATCCAAGGGCTTATACCATCCGTTTCCTGCATTCATGTTTTTCTTAACAGTATTCTGATCCCCAACTGACAATGTAGGTGATGCTTTGGAGCAGCAACTGAGATGTGGGGCAGCGTGTGACATCATGCTATCTCTGAGGACAAGCCTTCTAGAATGTGAGCAGTGAAACAAAAAACTAAGCCTCTGCAAAGGAAGAAGCCTCCGTCGTATTTCCTTACTCTCTGGGTAGTCAGAAGAAATGGGCTTAACACGTGTTCTTGCCTTGTATATTGTAATGCTTCCATATTGATGGAAGACCTTTTAGAACATGAAGATGTCATTGGGACTTATGAAGGAGACTCAGGCTTGTGCATTCACAAGAAATCCAGTGCCTGCGCAGACTGCTAGAGGTCGCCATGGTGCAGTGTTCATTAGGAGACATCACTAGGCTACGTCATGTTAAGGTCTAGCATAAAATCCCTGCGCAGGGAAACCCTGGTTGATGATATCTAGTGACATCAATTTCACTTTAATTCTTTAACAATATCTCCCAACACTGCAAATGTCAATGGACTATTGCAGGTGAGGGAATTTAGGGACAACAAATTAGAGATACAGAACACATGTGGGGGCGGTAGGGAGGCTAATAGTTTCACATTGCACAAGTAAATGGTTCAAAAAGAAAATTTATATTTTGAATAGATCTCATCAGGCATTAGGAATCAAAGTAGTCTTGTGGAGGAAGTTTCATTCCCTGCTATTTTCTGTAAAGTTCTAAAGTATAAGGAAAAGCCAGCAGGCATATAAATGGCGGTGAGTGGGACACACATTCACACCAGTGAACCTGATGAGCAAGTGTCAGAGATGACCAAGGAAACACAGGATGTTTCTGGTACCACCACCCATACTGTCCCATTAGGTGGGCTCACTTAGGAACCTAAGCTCAACCGTTCTTTGCTTTTACAGAGCTTGAGGTACACAATTAACATAAAGATTTTTCTTTCACATTGTGGAAAAATTACCTTAATAGAAGAAGTTTTAAATATATTTTAACCTGTGGATTTTAAAATCTTATAAAGGACAGTTGAGTCACTTCCAAACAGCTTCAAAGAGTTATGACAATACATTTCATAATTTATTCATTCCTCAGGCAATAATTTTTATTGAACACTTATGATACGTCAATGCTATTCTAAGAGCATTAAGGGAGGACCTTTTTTAAAAAAAAAAGAAAAAACATAGTAGATAGAACCTTCTTTTGCACTGAGTCATATTGCAAAGGTAAATAGCCTGAGGAAGAGATGCAAGGCTGAAAACTATGAAATCCTTTTACAAGTTTTCACTTCACATTACCAGGAAATATTCCCTAGAGAGGATGAGGGTGAAGGAACTCAAATAACCTAGCACATTTAAAATTTTCAGGTTTTAAGAATGAAAGTAGATAAAAATAAAAATATCTATGCTCATTTGAATTATTAATTTAAATGAGAAAAGTCAAAATGTTCAATTTTATTTTTAAGTGACACTACTCACTAAAACGGCTGTGCACTTCCCCACCTGCCTGACTCTGACCCACGGCTGGCTCTCATGAGTAGGAACAGAGCAGATTGCACTGGTCTGGTGGCTTCTGTCTGAGTATAGTAAACAAAAGGGGGCTGGCCAGAATGGCACCAAGAGTCCATTTGGTTTATAAGCAAGAAACGCTGACATCACTCTCTTCAGCATGGAGCACCGTAACCATGCAACAAGCGCAGAATGATGGCATTGGGACAATACTCAGTTAAGCTGAAAAAGTAAAAATGATTGAAAGAAATAGAGGATGACGAGGCGGCCAGGGACTGCATGTTCTCTGGGTTTGCTGGGTTCCTGCACATCCTTCCTTTAGGCCCAGCCTGGGGAGAAACAGCAAACAAAACCGCAGTCTCGCTGGTGGAGCTGTGGGGTCCCTCAGGATTGAGGGCAACACAGTTCCAACTTAAAGAGTGATGGAAAAATCTCCAAATATTCCATAACTTCAATTGGGAGCAAGGTAAAAACTGTATCAAGATTAATGGTTTCAGAATGTTCAGGGATGTATTAGCTCAGGCTGCTATCACAAAATATCATAGACTGGGGAGCTCAAACAACAGGAATTTATAGTCTCAAAGTTCTGGAGGCTACAAGTCCATGACTAAGGTGCCAGCAGGATTGGCATCTGGTGAGAGCTCTCCCTCTGGGTTGCAGGTGTCAGCCTTCTCATTATGTTCTCATATGGCCTTTTCCCATGTTTATGCAGAGGGAGAACAAGCTCTCCAGAGTCTCTTCTTAGAAGGACACCAGGCTTTATTTAAACAAAACCACGTGAAAGTTTTTGACTGTTTTCTGAGAAAGCCCATGTGAGCTGCCCAAGATCAACAGCAACACTGACCTTCTTTAGTCCTTTGCCTGCTACAGCAATGAACAGGCATCTGGTAATATTCATGCATTTTTATAGGATGAGTTTAAGAAGGAAGAGATAACTGTACTCTATGCACAAATATTCCAAATAAATCAATGTCCAGTTATGCCCAGCAAAACATCTACTTGCTGAACATTTTTTTTTTTTTTTTTGTAGGATAATGCTTGGTGGTTTTGTGTGTTGGGGATTTTTTTTTTTTCTGTTTGTTGGTTTTTTTTTTTTGCTTGTTTGTTTTTATTTGTTTATTTGTTTTTAGCCATATCTTTTTGTTTTCTCCCTTAGTAGTTGCTCTATCATGTAAAATATGCATCTTTACCTTATCACAGTCTACCTTAAAATAATATTTTACCACTACTCATGTATTTTAAGAACCTTACAACAGTATACTGCATTTCCCACTTCCCAACTTCTGTGCTATTGGCACATATATTTCATATGTTAGACACTTCACAATACATTGCTACAACTTTTGCTTTACATAGTAAATTATCTTTTAAATAATTATTTAAATAAAATAATTTAAATAAAATTAATTAATTATTTAAATGAAAAAATATTTTATATTTACCTCTATATTTACCATCCTTGGCACTCTTCATTCCTTTGTGTAAATACAAATTTCCATCTGGTATGATTTTTCTTTAGCCTAAAGAACGTCCCTTAATATTTCTGGTAGTACAGGTCTGCTGATGACAAATTCTTTTAGCTTTTGTTTATTTTCAAATGTCTTTATTTTGAAGGCTATTTTCACAGGATACTTTGTATAGGGAAAATCTATGTTGATTTTTTCTTTTCTTTCAGCATCCAAAAAAGTGTCATTGACTTTTCTTGCTTGCCATAGTTTCTAAACAAAATTGGCACCAATTCTGACCTTTGTTTCCTTTTATATAGCATCAATTTTTTTTTCTAGCAAATCTCAAGAGTTTTTATTTTGTCATTGATTTTTAGCAACTTGATTACCATAAGCCATGGTGCTTATCCTACTTGGATTTGTTGAGTTCTCAATGGAGTCATAATTTTTATTATATTTGGACATTTTTATGTCATTATTTCATGAATTATTTTGCACCTTCTTCTATCTCCTTTCTTCCTGGGAGTCCAAATATCTGTACTATAGGCCACTTAGTATTGCCCCACAAGTTTGTTCATTTTTTTAGCCTTTTATTCTCTGTGCTTTTGTTTGGATATTTTCTATTTTCTTGCTTTCAAGTTTGTTGATCTTTTCTTCTGCAGTGTTTCATCTGCTACTAATCCCATCCAATGAATTTCTCATTTCAGATATTGCATTTTTCAGCTATATGATTTTAGTTGCTTCCCTTTTATTATTTCCATTTGTAACTTCATTATGTTCATAATTTTCCTTTAAATTCTTGAATATATTTATAATGGCATTTTAAATTCCTTACCTGCTAATTTCATCATCTCTGTCATTTATGTATCTGTTTCTATTGACTGATTTTTCTTCAGATTATGGGTCACATTTTTCTGCTTCTTCAAATATCTAGTAATTTTTATTGGATGTTGCACATTGTGATTATTACATTGGTGAATGCTTGGATTTTGTGGCCTTTATATAGAGTGATAGACTTTGTTCTGGCAGATAGTTAAGTTACTTGAATAGCATCTTCATCCTTTGGAAGCTTATTTTTAATCTGCATTAGGGTGAACTTAAAGTAGTCTTTATTGGGTGCTAGTTTTGTTATACTAATAAGGCCTCTCCCTGCTGGTATCTCAACTGAATGTCCTACATATGAAATAAAATCTCATTACTTTGGCTATTGAAATGTAGGAAACTACTCCTATAATTATTCTTGTAAGATATCTGTGTCTTTCTCTCTCTCTCTCTCTCTCTCTCTCTCCTTTGCAAATTCTGGCCACGTGAAACTACCTGAATTCCAATCATTTCACAATGGCAAAAGCTTCTCCCCAAAAGATTCCAAAGCTTCCCAGGGGAACACATTTTAATCCTTACAAAGCTTCAAATACTATGTAAAAATTTAGAGAATATTTTATAGGGTCCATTTGAACAAAATCATAAAAAGATTATCTGAAGAATATTTGAATCTTGACATTTGAGTCCTGCTGAAAGATGAGTAATTAAATCATTGATGCCGGCTTACTCTGAAATTTATTTATTTCCTAATAAATAAAAGGAAAAAAAAATCAAGAGAGAAACTGAAATCTTTTGA
Organism: Varecia variegata; assembly: GCA_028533085.1. Lineage (NCBI taxonomy): Eukaryota > Metazoa > Chordata > Mammalia > Primates > Lemuridae > Varecia > Varecia variegata. The sequence continues at coordinate 68,852,327 of CM052437.1, read as the reverse complement.
CCTAAAGAAGCATCACTAGAATGAGAAGCTCTTGCAATGAGTACACATGAAAAGTCCTTATTATAAAGGAAATGACTATTTATTAGAGTGTTGAACACAGTTTCTTCTGATGCATAGAATTAAAACAATAGAAAAATCCAGTAATGGTGACTGATGACTCCAAATTCACAGAATGATTTTTTTTGACCAAAACTCATTGATTTGAAGGGGTTAAATAAGACCAAATCCTTTTAAAATACAAGACCCCAATTTACTAATGATTTGTACCTATGCACAAATCAAATTAATTGCACTATTTCTGGAAATATTACAAGTAGAGAGGGAAATTTCACATTCATCAAGCCCATTTAAATCCATTTGGAACCCTTTTTGAGAGGCATTAAAAAGATTTAGCTGTTTAAGGAGTGAGCAAGGCTATTTGGACACAATTATTTAAAAGTGTTAAAACACTCTCTGGTTTCCCCTAAATTTAGTAGCATGATGCCCGGGACCTCTTATAACACTCTTATGCAGTGAAACCATTCTGTATTTGACATTGGCTTCAGTTGTTTTATTTTAGAGAAGCTTCTGGCATTATAAGAGCCCAGACCACTTTCCCCTTCAAGAAATATATATTATTAAGTCTCTAATTAGAAAGGAATCAAGAAAAAAGCTGTCAGCTGAAATTTATGATTACTTATAAAATGGTAAGGGCCACAGTGGTTCATTTTAAAATGCTGGCTGCCACTAACATATCCTTTCTTTTTGATGCAATCACTTAACAAAAAAAAAAAAAAAAGAAAGAAAGAAAGAAAAGCATTTCTGAGCTACAAAAATTACATTTAAAAACTCACAGGAGTGATGCTCAATGCAGTATTTTGCAGGACAGAATCTAATCATTCTGATAGGATTGTGTTTTAGTCTTGCTGACCAATCATCTGTTTTATAAGACCTTAAAGACCCTCTTGGGGAAAAAAAGGCAACCATTTCCCCAAATTTAAAATGTCCTAGTTTGGTGTCATTAACAAACATATATGGGTGAGGCTAGGAGGGGGCAGAGTGGATGGGTGAGTAGGGTAAGAGATGCACTCGGTACCGAGCAGGAGGGTTTCACAGCATCCCTGCCAGTTCTGTTAGCAGAAACCATGTGGTCTAGCCCCACTTGCCTAGTGGACAAGTGCAGTAAGCCAGCTTGTCCTATGACAGCTTTTAACCAGTGAACAACTGCATGTCTTTCCTTTGCACACTAAACATGGGCTACATTGTATGAACAGAAACACTCAAGGTATTGACCGGTGACTCACCTCCAGCTCCGACTTTGTTTGTCCCCTTGGTTCAGCCCTTGGTCCAGCGCATTTCAGCTCTGCCCCGAGGCTGACACGTGCAGGGGGCCAGGGGCAAGTCTGTGCGGGCAGATCACTGCCCTCTCAGAAGGGCAGCGTCAGGATCCCCAGTGGAGGTAGCCTTGCCAATCCCTGATCCACCTGCTCACAGACACCCACACAGCCATGGCCACTACCAAAAAGGCTTCCTGGGATGTTAAAATCAAGGGGCCCCGGGATGTTCTTTCTCAGGTGCGTGCATTGAAATGTATATCAATCTGAACAAATCACATGAACATGCCTAATGCCATTTACAGAGCTGAATCTTTGGTGCCTTCTACTTTTCTGCATCTGTCATCCTATTTTCAAGAACATTTTTAACTGACTATTAAAACATACTTTTCAGCTTAGCACTACATAGTCTTATAAAAAGACTGGGGAATTTTTCACAATGATAGAATGTTCGAAAAAGTTCCTATGACTAGCAGACTCTTTGCTCCCTCAGTCACCCCAATTTTTAAAGTGTAAAAAGGTTCCCATTTTATATTCTAGAGGCATTCTGATCCAACTTCCTCTACGGAGGTAAATTTCTTTAGTGAGAAGCTTATAGTTGTTTAGGCAACCAGATTGCCTTCTAGTCACACCCCCTTACTCTCAGCACCCGTCAGGCTGTTACCAGTGGTTTCACACAGCAAGTCTTATTGCAATGAATTTGTTGACCTTCAAAAGCAGGAGAAGTGTTTCCACTATCTGAGTTGGGTCAGACATCATCTTGCCGGCAGGATCAACCAAGAGGTATTAGGCTGCCCTTGTTTCCAGCATATTCTCGGCCACTGAACAACTCACACCCTGCCCCAGGCAGCATTGCCCTCCATCCCACTTTGGGATCTTGCACCCCTTTCTGACCCAAGCCTCCATGGCCCCTGCCCGAAGTGTCCACTGCTTTCCCATCTCTCACTGTACCTCCATCAAAGCTTAAAGGTCATCTATCACATTTAAACAATTATCGACGGCTAGAGAAGATATGTTAATGAGAGGTAATTTCACCAAGTTTTCCATTTTACAAATAAAGAAACTGAAGAGCATACTGATGAAGTGAGTTGCCCAAGGTCATGAGCTAGCCAGCAGCACAGCTAATGCTGGAAATTCTATGCAAGGGTGGTGCCTTCCCTAACTCAAGGCTGTGTCTTGTCCAGTGACTAGTTATTTGTATTTCTATGATAACCTAAGTATTTCAAGACCATGCCAGTCTGCTTTCCAAAACAAGCAAAGGCTTATTTTCACAGCTTTGTGCTCTAATTGAAGGAGGGAGAAGTTACAGACCCCATGCCAGGTGGGGTCTTTATTCAGTGCTCCCCTTCTTCTGGGCTGGCAGCCACCTCCATTGGGACCACTACTAACTGCAAAAAGAAAACAAAAATGCACCACTAATTCTGTTGTCATAGGGGTCGTCCTTTAGGGGCAATGCCCCTGTGAATTATTGGCATCTTCCACCCTCCAATTTAACCTTCAGACATTTCCTTCAACTCTCTTAACAAAGGGAAGAACAACAAGTTTTTTATGAGAAGTTTGGAAGAGCGAAGAGGCCAAGACATGCAAGGATGGCTGGAAGAAATGATTCACTCAGGGGAAACCCTAAACTCAGAGGAGCCCTGAGCCACTGGGGCGGATCTCATGGTGATGGTGGCTGCAGTATTAGAGGCCTTTGAGAGACTGCCTGGGTCATACTCAACACGTTTCTGCTCACCAACAGGTGGTGCCACTGTGCCCAAACGCAATGACCTGCATCTCTGTTGCTGGAGGTGTTCAAGCAGGAATTTGAGATGGGAAAGCCTGCTCTGGAAAGAAGGCTGCACTTCATGAACACCAAGGCTCTGTGGTTTTGTTACGGATTTTTCACAGCAATAATTTTGACTATTGTTATTGGCATTGCAAGCTTCCCACATTAGTTCTAGTCCCCTATCACATCTGTACACAATTCAGATGTGTGTAATTTCTCATGCCAACTAAGGGGCTGTTGTTCTTCCAACCTTCTAGTTTAGCATCCATTTTTAGCCTTATTTTTGCTTTTCTTTAGAAGTCAGTGGCAGTCTTCTTTTGTAAAGATAACTGAGTACTTCGAAGACCAAAAAAAGCTATCAAAATATACGCTATTATCATTGTTGTTGTTGTTTTTAATTTGTGGGGAAATGAGGAAATAAAATAATGCTCACATTGACAGGAAAAGTGATCCCTCTAAAAAGTTAAGTAAATTTGCTTTAAAAATACACATAATAAAACCACCCAAGATTCCATGCCAAACATCACCACCAACAAATTAAAAGCTTTATACCTTCACACTACAAATTTTAAAAGCCTCAATATTTAGGTGCAGGAAAAGCCACAGCTATATAAATTTAAGACACAGACACCTGATCAGTACATACAAACATATATTTTTGTATCTACAGAAACTTATATGTGAAAAAGAAAATCACACATGCAAACACGTTGGCTGCTTCCAAAAACTTGGCCCCGAAAGTTGACTATATTTTGCCATTGGCAGATGTTGTTTTTGTTTTTATCATTGGAGACGTTGGTATTTTTACACATTTCAGAAAGGATCGCTGAAATCACGAAGGCTTTTTAAAACACACTTAAAGTAATCATTTACATTCAGGGTCCAAAACAAGGTGTACATAGGAGTCAGCATGGTATGTTGGCACTTTAATGAGATGTCCTTTTTTCTTCTTCCCCAAACAAATGCAAAATGATGTGTGATTCCCTTTTCAAGCCGAGTCACCTTTAAGAGCCCAGGGATGGCCATCACCACTGAATTGCTCACCAGCCCTCGCCAGAGATGTCTGCCTGTGCAAAACCTGTGACAAAGGACTGAAATGACAGCACTCTGACTCACTCCTACATTGTGTTTGTTTAGGAAGGCCCCAGAAATTGTATTTCACCAACCACATTCGCTATCAACACACAATTATCTGGCTTAATCATGTGGAACAGTGGCAAATTCACCTGGGGCTTAAGAACTAATGACATTCTCGTCTGAGCTGCTTTAGTGAAATGGCCTAGCACCTGAAGCAGGAACAGCGAGATTGCTCAAGAAAATTTGGTTTTCTGTTTTCATTTCACAGCATAGGGCCTCTGCTCAAATCAACAAACACTCCTGATTAAATAGCTGTGGTAGTCGACTTCTTCGCACTCGTGTGCGTGGCTCTGAATGTACATCAAGCACCCCAACCTTTACAGGAAAAGAATTGCCTGTGACTTGTTGGCGATGCATTGTCTTTTTGATGGGGGGAAATAAGTAAATAAATTGGCATTGAATAATTTGGGTATGATCACAGTTATTAGTGTAGACGACCCCTCGATGGCTCAAGACAAGTCCAAGACAGGAGACCCCTGAGTGCACTAATACACTCAGGTATATATTTTCATTTCCTCTCGCCATCTGCGGGGAGGGCATTAAGATTCCGCTTACTCCTGAAAAATCCAGCCCCTACCTCGGCCTTACACCCCCAACACGAAAGGGCTTTGTGGAGTCACTGCTGACTCTGCGGCTAAATCCCAAGGAGGGGAGAGTCCAATTTTCAAAAGCTGGTAGTGGCAAGAAATTGAGTGTTCAGACTTCCAAACGCTTCAGAGGAAGGGTCAGGTGCAGTGTTCTTCCTGAAAGGCTGCAAGGGAAACGGTCTTCATTTATCAGAATAATGATTTATTGTCATTAGCACGCAAAGGGCAACCAGAATAGTGCCCCAAATTCCTTGTTTCCCTTTTAGTGTGTGCTCTACACCAAATGTTCGTTTATTTACTATTCTTAAAAATGTTGTTTTATTCCTCTTGCTAGCAAGGACTATGGGACTCAAAGCTGCTAAGAAGCACTGAGGAATGTTTTAACATTTACTAAGTTATTTGGTGTTGCCGTTAGCTCTGGTACTGGGGTTCCTGTATCAGAGCCCCAAAGGCTGCCATGTAGGAAACATTCAGAAGTCCTCAGGCTTGGCAGCTGTAGACGTGGCTTCTGTGCACTCTGCCTTTAATGCATCTGTTCTTTCTGCCTCTCGCCTCACCACTCCTAGCCACCCCAACATCACCACCACCCTGTACTCCCCATGCATGTGCAGAAATGCACAAACTCAGGGCAGAAGCAATAATCATCACGCTAAATCCAGAGCAGTAAAGATTCAACAAAGAACAAGAGAAATGCAGTAAAGGTTAAGAATTAGTAAGACTGAAGATTCGCCATCATCTTGACTTCGAATATTACTTTTTTTAAAAAAAAGAGGGGATATTTTATAGAAAAATCTTTTGGAACTTACAAGCTAAAGGAGTTTTCTGGGTGTGTTTGTTTTTGCTCTTTTTTTTTTTTTTAAGTTGAGCTCCCAAATTAACCTGCCTTATGATAAAATGCCTAATGGCACAAATAGCAGTACGACAGGTTCCAGAAAAGGTACATGCCAAGTGAAGTACATGCGGCTCCTTGATAGAGACTCGCCGATGTCACTGCTTCAGTTGCTCTGAGACAAAATGTAATCAGCCTTCATTGTACTGTTCACCTGAAGTTCCCACACACTAATCACACACAGTATGCAGATCCTGGTCCTTGGCCCTTGTAGCAGCTCCCGGCTTCATCAGAAGAAAGTCCAGGAGATTGCCCAAGAACATAAGGGACTATGGGACATTTCTCACAATTAGTAGGCATTTATAAATGAGGCAGTCACAGGTGCGGAATTGGAGCTCGGACAGGGAGTACCGCTCGTTCAAAATGAATTAGCTATGAGAAACAAGTCTACAATCTGCCTCAGTACCTTTTCAAGTTCCTCTGTGAAGCTTCCAAAGTGAAAATCACCTAAAAAATCTAAAACCACACTCTTCCAAAATATTACACATCCAGAAGTTCCTTGCCTTGCTAGAGAGTTCCATGCTTTATCGTTTTATTATTTTTGCATCTTTCTAGATTCAGTCTACTCCCCCGAGACTTAGATTCGCAGTGTTGTTGTATATTTATCCAGCACCCACCATGGGACATACAGGTTAATAAGACACATTCTGCCATAAAAGACACCACAGGGTGGGTGTTATAGGGGAAGAGAAAAATAAAACTAGTGAGTTTTACAGCATGCACGATACGCATTGTGATTATAGAGAGATATGCAAAGGCTTAATGAGCAGAAATGGAAAAGACTGGTTTTTTTTTTCTATTGATGAAGGAAAGTACAGAAACCTTCCACAAGAAAAAATGATATTATACACAGGGTCTTCAAATATTACCAAGAGTTTTGCTTTAGATTCTCAAAGAGAAAGAATAGAAAAATTACATTCCAAGTGGAAGAAATAGCATTGATTCACTTACTCATTCATTTATTCTTTCAATAATAGTTGCTATTCCTCTAGGCACTGAAAATAGAATTCTGGGAAAAATTATATGACCGCCGTTCTCGTGGGCTACAAGTCTACTGGAGGGACATAAGATTTTCATATAATTACATTGCTACAGATTGTACTCAGTGGTCTAAAGAGGAAGAGCAGGATGCTACAAGACAGAGTAACGGGGACAGTCACTCAGAGCAGTGCCAGGTCTCTGTGAGCAGGTGACACATAAGTGCAGACCTAAGGGATAACAAGAAAGTCTTGTGCATTGAGTGGGGGTGAGGGGGGAGCATTATAGGCAAAGATCCACCTCTAAGAGCAGTTACACTGGTGTCTAGACCAGTTACACTGGTGTCTAGACCAGTTAAATCCTGACTGTTGCTGAAGAGTCTGGACCTACTGCCCAAGAAAGGATGAAACCAAGTAAATAGCCCACTTTGCAGAACTCTGATCTGACTCTTCTCTCACTATGAGCTGTGTACATATGGCTGTGTGTGAATCCCTTATCTTCCATGCATCCACTTCTAGACAGATGAGAAAAAAAGAAAAAGGTCAAATCTGATTATAAAAAGTATACAAAGTAATGAAAGAAATTCAGGGCAAAAAAATCATCTCCTGGAAACTATGGTTCTCCCTCGCCATTACCATACTACTCCCTTCACTCCCCTATACAGTCCTGTGGCACAAATCATCTTTCCTGCTGCCTCTGAATGAAACCTTTCCATTATCTCCCGCAGGAAGTTGAATTATAATATATCTTGTCTGACCATTCAAAGCTACAAGTTGTATTTGTCTAATAAAAACAAACAAAACAAATACTTTATCTCTTTCATCCCTAGAGCCAAACCTTTTCTGTTGCTCATAATCCACAGATTTCAAAAATAATTCATGATTTCTAATTAAGTAGGATGAAGTAGAAATACCCATACTAATTCACTATTAAAAAGAACTCCATTACTCTCTAACTCTAGTAGCATATTTTAAGTTGCAAAAGGAAAGCAGCATCTGTGAGCTATAAGAACTTCAGGTAAATAGTGGGGATAAGCCAGTGCTTGACAAGGTGGAGAAACTCTGGACTAAATATACACAGAAATCTAGGCTCTGCCCAGTGCTGGCCAGCTGTGCAACCAGGTGGAATCCTCTTAAATTCTCTGAGGTTTTGCGGCCTTAGATTTTCCACTAAATGTAGATGGTCCCTAGTTCTCCAACCTACTTGGGCAATGATAAAATCAAATGAACTGCCATAGTTTAAAAAAGCACTTTCCAAATTATCTAACTATATACCTCTAAACTTATTATACCATCATTGCAAATGAGGTTTCTTAGGTCACTGAAGTGTGATAACAGAAAGCTTCATCAGTCTATATGGTAGCAAACTTGAGAGAAAGCTTCACAAGGGAAAAAAGAGAGATACACTGAAAATTGCACAGCACTGAGAACAAACCCACCATCAGCTTGGAAACAATTCTCCTTGTGAATTCCCTCCAAAGGACCCAGGAAACATCAGCCAGGTTGCTTGTTATGGAGAGCTGAGATGATCCACTGATCCTGTTCCTAGATTCTCTGATTCAATAGATGGGTTGAGGACCCCAAGATCTGGATGTCTAACAAGCACCCCAGGTGATTTTTGCTAACAAGCAGGTATGAGAAACACCAAATGTGGTCCTTGATTAGCCATTGAAGAACTTTAAGTAGGAGATTGGCACTATCCAATCTACACTAAAACCAATTTACAAATACTGTCATCTGGAGAGCTTCATACTTTAAGAGACTGACTTTTTGGAATCGTCCAGGGAGCTGTTAAAAATCCCAATGCCCAGGCCAGAGCACTCCAGGCCAAGTACAACAGAACCTCTGGGAGCAGGATCCAGGCATAGCATTTTTAAAGCTCTCTGGGTGATTCCAATGTACAACCAGGTTTGAGAACTGAGAGAATATTGAGCGTGGCTTCTGACTCCTTACGAAACAGGATGGTCCACCTATCTGTCTCTGGCTGCCTTTTTGTTCTAATAAGGAATAGTCAAAACTCATTGCATTAGCTATGAGTATCACTTGCTTTATTTTTCTTCATTGAACTTATCACTACCTAACATTTCAATATACTGTGGTAATATTCAATACACATACACATATACAAAGGAAAATACACACACACAGTCTATTCTTTTAGAATGCATGTCTCATTAGATCAGGGGCTTTATTTGGAATAGTAGTACCTAGTATATGCTTAAAAATACCTTTGTGTGTTATTGAATTGATATTACATATGCAGATATGTAATGCAGTGATCTTTGTTCCTTATTGAATTGATATTACGTACAATTAGCAAGAAAGGGAGCAAATATTATCACTAGCCAGTGCAAACTTAAAAAAGCTGTGAGATTTTTTTCAAGATGAAAAGAAAGAAGAAAATAACTAGGTATTAATATTAATATTTTGTTGATAATGGTAATGGAGAGAGAGATCTTGTACACAGAGAGAAAAATGTTCAAAATATGAGCCTAATATTGATAATAATATGGGCATATCCGATAAGGAATTCCCCCCTTTAGAACCTAAAATTCTCATAGATAACCAATCATTACTAAATCATTGTATCATAAAGTCATATAAATATACAAATATTTAACTATATCTGAACTCTTTATACTCACAACCCCTGTGCCTTTGTAAATCTCAAGTCATACACAAACAAAACTGCAAATCAATAGACTTTCATTTAGCAAAATTAATTTAATATGACACACAATGTTACCTTGCAGAAACAAAAATGCCAATTCTGCTTTTAATAGTAAAGGGTTCTATTTGTGTTTTTATTTTTAACCTGTCCATTTGGTTCTTTTTATTTTGAGCTTAATGGAACATTATCTGAATCACTTTTGTTGAAATATTGGTATTTTCTTTTTAAATAATGAATGTGTATTTTCCTTAACTTTAATGAGTGCTTATATTTAATACTGCACCTCAAAATAAAATATTGACAAAATTAAAATGGCAATTTAATCAAGCTCTTCAAAGTGTAATAACTATGATGTTAACAATACATCTAGGTTGTTATCGGCAGAAATTGGATCCCTTCACACTGCAAATATGTTGCTAACAGCAGATTTATTTGAGAGCAACATAAGGACCCAGGTTACATAAGGACATGATAGTAAATAACATTTGTGTTTGTGTGTGTGTATTTATGGATAAATAAACATAAAAAAGATGGATGTACTATAAAAGGCCAAGAGTATCTATGTCCAAGTATTGAGGTTACAGGTCATTTGGGGGTTTGTTTTTGTTTTCAAAATAATTATGCATTAGTTGAATAATAAAAAGCCCTTTTTTAATGAAATACTCCATAATTAACGGAAGGGTTTCAGGAAGTTGAATATAGTATGAACTTACTCTGTAAGGAAAAATGATGCAAGTGTATTTCAATGTATTGAAAAGTGTCTGTATGTATACTGATAATTTAATAACTATCTCTGGATGATGAGATTACAGATGATTTTCTTTTAAATTTTTCTTCTTTGTGCCTTTATGCATGTGGTAGGCACCTACAAATACAGATGCCAATGACGCCTACCACCCAGCAGTCAGGCTCTTTGCTCCCCCTGAAAGTGAGCAGGACTTACTGACTGGCTTCTAACAAATAGAGTGTCACAGACAGGATGGAATGTCAATGTCACTTTTGATTGAGACTAGGTTTAACAAAGACTTGCTACTTTTTCGGTCTCTCTCTTGCTCTTTCTTGGAACACTTGCCCTGGGGACACTAGCCACCATGTTGTGAGGCTTGGGTGGTGAAGGCCCAAGGCTCCTGAGTGAGCATAGAAACAAACTCACGCTCTCCTCCCTTCCCCCGCCCCGGTACAGCCTTCCAAAGAGACCCCTGCCCACTGTCAGCTTGAATGCCACCCTCATGAGAAACCCTCAGTCAAACACACACAGCTAGGCTGGACCCAGGTTCCTGGCCCACAGAAATAGTCAGATAATAAACAATTATGCTTTGTAGACACTGAATTTGGGGGTAATTTGTTATGCAAGAAGAGATAACATTTTCTCTATTAAAAAAATATCAACTTTATATGCAGAAAGAGAATTTTTGTTGATTGATTTCCTCTTTCCCTGTTTTCTTCCTTGCTTTCTCTCTTTCTTTTTTGCAGAATAATATAGCTGAGTAGGATTACTCAGGATGCCAAGAAGATAATCCCAGTGGCTTTTGCTCACACTGCATTCAAATTCCCTGTCCTCTTGTTCTGATTTTGACTGGACGCACATTTGTTATTTCCTACTGTTAGGATCTTTCACATTTTAAATAGGCAGACTATGTGAAGAAGTGACCCTGTGCCCCTGGAAAGGCTTCCTGTGCACTGTCATTGTCCCACCCTACTCCTGAAGCCATCATTGAAGTGACTCTGATTTTTGTCTTGAGATTCCTCTTCATAAAGGTAGAGCAGCAGTTTCTCAACAAGTAACACAATTGATGGATTAGATTCACCTCAGGACACTAAATAATGCATCTGTTCCCTGCTCTAGTCAGAGGCACAGAAAACGGAATCTTAAAGAGGAAGAGGAAATGATAAAAAGGGGGAAGGAAATCATGTGATTAGACATCTGAGTGGAGGTGTGGGAACACGTCCCATCATGAACAGCACCAAGCACCACCTCCTGCATAGAAGCTCCTGTACACACAGCACCTGTCATTGATCCCAGATTCCAGATGACATGTCTGAACCAGGAAAAATATGGTAATTTTAACAGCTACAGAGTGGTAAATCTCTATGGTATAGCAGTGGAATGTGTCTTTATTTGACATCTTAAGAATCATGCCAGAAAATGCAAGTAAAAATATTTTGAGAAGACATGGGTGAGCCCCAGAAATCCTACCTCTGAAGCTAGACAGCTTTTTGACAGACAATACTCTCCCCATTCACCAGGCTTGCTAGCCTATGGTGAGCTTAATTCAAATGAATGGAGAAAAAAATTGAATACTGAGAAGCACTATTTGGAGCTCATGAAATGTGTGAGTCAAAATATGAAATACCCAAATAACTTTGGGTTATGGACTTTGTTTAATGATCACCTTACTGATCCTTTGAAAGCCATCTTTCTTCTTTTCTTTCCTTCTGCTACCTCTGATAGAATTGAGAGTTGATAAAGCTTCCAGTTTTAGTGCTAGAGAGTTCCTGTTTCTTTTAGCCTACACTGTAGCCTACACTACCATCCATCTACCTCCTGTTATGTTTTTCTATTAGCAGTTTTTTCACCATCTCTGCTGCTCTTTTATTCACACCTACATAGCAGAAAGAATGTCCGCAGTCTGCAAGAAAAGCTTGTGTTTGCTAATGGCCTGGAACTGAACATGCCTCTTGATGCCAAATATGAGAAAAGTGCACATTTCTTCCTTTTACTTCATTTGGGCACAACTTTCCATTTTATGCACATGTAATTAGCCGACATAAAGAAGTAAACTGAACCCCAAGTGCCCTCAATTCAATGTGACCAATATTCCTTTATTTTAAAGGGACTCATTAAATAGCAAATATGCAGCTTACAGAAATTATAGATTTCTTCTCTTTCCCTCTAAGCATGGCCTTTGGCGTGTAACTTTGGGCTTCTTCTCATAAAAGCAGAGTATATTCCTCTAACCCTTCTGTTGGGATTAGGCCAATAGAATAGAATGGAGGTGTCAGTTCCAAGCCAAGGCCTTAAGGGCCTGTGGGTTTGCACTTTCTCACTCTTAAAGCTCTGCCATCAACAGCAGACACCGTCCAACAAGGCTGCTGGAGGATGAGAGCCACGTGAAGCAGGGTTTAGTCGCCTTATCTGTCCAGGTGGAAGCCATCCTGGATCACGCAATAGCTGATCCCCAGACATGGGATCAAACCCAACCAAGATCAGCAGAGCCACTTAGCCAACCCTCAGGGGACCCCAGACATATAAGTAATAAGTGCTTTTTGTCTAATGCCACTGAAGGAATTGTGGTTTAGTTACACAGCTTTACAATTGTACTAGATAACTGATACAGCAGTTTCAGTGTCTATCCTCACTAAAAATAAGACCTATTATGGAGACTAATTTGGGAAGTAAACTGGTGAATAAGCATTGTTGGTGCACATGTGTGTGTGTGTGTGTGTGTGTCTGTGTGTGTGAAATAGAGAGAAAGGGCATAGTCGATATTTCTCTACATCGATGACTAAAGACCATTTTTATTTATTCAGTCTCAAGATGACACTGACAACTCACCCACGGAAGACTCCTTCATTCATTCACTAATTTCATTTTTTATCAACTATCAACTAGCTACAGCATATTAGACATCAGGGACATAAAGTTGAATAAGCTGTGATCACTGCTCTTAAGGAACTTTCTGTCTACTAGATGACATACTGAAAACTATCCTCTGGTGAAATGACTGCTCTACCTTCTCTCGCTTGTAAATCATAAACATGAGCTGATGTTTCACTATAGCTAATAGTTCTTAGATGTTGCAAATACTACCCTTTATTTCTTCATCTATAAAAATTGTCCAATTTTTTAAAAAGTCAATTAATTCATTTTTCATTCCGTAATGTCACACCTCAAGGTAAGACTCCCCTTTCAAATATGAAACTCTTGACATTGACAGTATAGAAAAATAAAGTACATGTCGCTCAGTGGGTGCCAGGGACCTATATTATATCCTACTGTTGGTTACAGAATTTTCAATATTTCCTTATCCTTTTCACTCATATGAACTGCAGCTTATAGCAGTGGTAATCATTTCCTGTGTTTGAAAAAGAGATGAAAGCATTCATGGATGAAAGCAAGTTGGATTTAATCTCCTTCTCTCTCATCCAGTGCACTGTACTGATCATTTTCCAAAAAAACAAGACTTAAGCTCATTTTTGTCATGACAAAACTAGTTTCATAATAATCAGATGGCAATTCCTAGTGTACACAATTCTAATATAATTACCAGGAGGAAATGTAGAGGGAGTTGCAGGTTTGAGATAAAGAAAAGCCTGTGAATTTTGTATTAATGTCTCAGACTCTCTTATTTGTGCAAGTAATCAATCTTTCAGGGAGTAGAATAGTAATTCTTTGTGAAAAAAAATGACAAGAGTCGGAGGAAGAAGGAAGATAATCTGAGTTCCATTCGGTACACAGCAGGTCAGCTGTGATTGACAAAGCTCATCACAAAACTATAGCTCACGGAGTAATCCCAGTAGCAGAGTCTCATTTGCAGCCGAAGCAGTGTTAATGACATGTTTAACAGCTGCTTGTTGAAGTTTGGAATCTGCATTAACCCGCAGAGCAGTGAACAGAGAAATGAGGGAAAGTATTGAAATCAAGCCTTCATTATTCTGACAGCCCAGGTGAAAGGGTGCCCAGAGGTTGTGGAGAGGCGGGTAGGAGGGTCTGGAAGGTGGAGGGTTCAATTGCACATAAGGACCATCTCGGCAATGACAGGGTCTGATCAATAAACACAGAAGACCACGAAAGCAAACCAACATGCTCAACTCAGAAACAATGAGGCAGGGAAGTCAGGCAACTGGAATGAAGGAATGAAACCATGGCTTGGGACAGCAGATATTATGCAGGCATTACAATCGCTGAACATCGAGTCAGTATTGGACTCCAGTGGAGGCTGTCACATTGTGAAGACCAAGTGATGCCATGTCTTCAGGCTCCTTCACCTCCAGGAATATTATTTATTCATCCCAGCTCCAAAACCAAAGGGGCATATACATCACAGTATATTTTCTAGATTTGCTAAAATAGTATTTCTTGAATTCATTTCAATAAACTACTAAATGTGTTTTCTTTAAATACAACTCATGACAATGGCCCATTTTTCCCGTGGAAAAATGTCAGGTGAGTGTCAGGCGATTTGGGGCAAATCCCAGCTTCTTCATACTTTTTTGAAGTAGCCTGAGCCAGCTTGTGTAAACAACTTGAGCTACAGTGTCCTTATCTGTAAAATTGGAATAATAACACCCATCTTACAGGGTTAATGTAAAGAATAAAGTAAAATGTGTAGATACCCCAGCACACGTAGACACTCCATAAGGAGTCTTCATTATTTTTACTAGAGATGACCACTGTCAGTGGATTAGACATGGTCAATCTGTCCAAAGGACCTCACTGGCATAAATCAGCATCAAAAAAAGAACAGATCTGTCCTTTGGTAGAATGTCAGCTCCGTTTTACTAATGCACTTTTTTCTACTTTCTTCACTAATTTTTCCTAAATATCTAAAAGCAGTGGCTGCCATATAATAGCCACTCAAAAATTATTTGTGGGTGACTATACCTGCTGTAACAATCTGAAGAGCCTTTTTGCTGCACTGTATTTTGCTGCTATGGAAGCCTTTCTTCATTAAGGAAGAAGAAGAAGATGAAGAGGAGGAGGAGAGCTGGAGTTCCTGAATTATAGGACCTTAGAGCTCATTTCATCAACCTCTTCATTTTGCAAGTGAAGAATGGAGACCCAGAGAGAGGTTGCCTTGCTCTAGGCAAAGCAAGCTGAAGAATGAGGATTTCACAACCTTATGGTGTTTCATATGGCATGATGCATTCTAATCATTCTTTTCCTTTAACATGGGCAGCAGGTAATGAATTTCCATGGTCATTTCAGTCATCAAAGCAAACATGCTCCCAAGGTATTCTTTCCTTAGCTTCAAATCATTATATGTCTCAGGTCTTCTATGCCCTCCTACATATAATAAGGAGATTTGAGGGGGGGAAAAAACCTTTGTTTTATACCATTTTCTGTGGAAATCAATGGTTCTGGGAAAGTCCGGTGCAGGGGTGCTCTAAACCCACCACCCATTCTTGTATTCCCATTTAAAATTCAGCTCCTCTGTTTAAAAATTTATTTTATATACCAGCTTCTACAGAAGATTTATTTAGAATTAAAAACAGTTTCTTCAGCTAAATAACAACTTGACTAGATCATCTCTAGGGTTCCTTCCTTCCTGTATGGTATGAAAACAGAAAGAGCAAAGCCAATCCATTGAGAAGTCACTGTCTCCAACTGCAACATTCACCAACTTCTCCCTCCCAAGGGACACAAGTCCCAACAGAGCCAAGTGGGAGAAACAAGGGAGAGGAGAGAAAGAGGGCAAGAAGAAAAAACAAGAAAGTCAAAAAGGGTAACCAGTAAGACAAGCAAAGCAAACAATTCTACAGCACCTTGAAAATTTTTGGTCTATTTCTGTATCCATCATTTGATTTAATCTTTCCAAAAATTCTATAGTATAAGAACCAAAGGTATTATTTGTATTTGTCCTAGAGAGAAACTGAAACACTAGAGGGTAAGTTAATGCCCAAAGTTATGTCTGCTACTAGTACTGGCAGTGTAGGAACAGAATTCCCATCTTGAGTTCTTTCCACCAGGTACACTGATTAAAACAAGATAAGTCACCCCACTGAGGCTGCTTCCTTAAGGCCAGTGCATATTAATATATTTAGAAATGGCTTATGTCTTTGAGGTATCAAAATATGGACAATCAGCTGTTCTCTCCCACAGATGGTGTCACATGTCTGAAACAGCCAAACCCCTTCACAGAACCCTGTCCTCAACGCCAACACTGCGTGCATTTTTCTACTTTGCATCTAGGTAGTAAGTTCTATGTTTCATATCAATCACTTAGCCGTGAGGCTGATAAACAGTTAATGTAGCAGGAGATACCATAGTTAACTGCTTTGGTGGCATCCACATGACGATAACTGGACAATGTGCTCAGAGCACAGAGGCTCCTCTCTCTGTTTTTGTGACATTCCAGGACTCCCCCCACCTCTCCCACTCCCCGTTCTCCCATGGGACCTCAAGGCCTTTTTCAAACTGTTAAAATGTTTGCGAAGTCAAATGGTTTCAATTCACTTTTTGCATACATCTACGTATATGTTTGTGTAAATGAAAATGTTCATTTTATACATTATATACATCTGTGTATTTTTAAATATATCTTCGAAGATCACATGCCTCAGTCCTTTCTAACTATTCAACTCAGAGAGTCACTTGGAACATGGTGGAGAAGTTATGGGGTGTCTCCTTTGCTTCCCTCTGCTCTAGTACAGCGCTTCCCACTCATTACGGCTTGTCCCAGCACCTGCCACACTCAGCCTTAAAGTCAGAGCCTTCCTTCTCCTCTCCCACTTGGTATTAACAGTAATAATACCTACAGATTTTTGAGCACTTGCTGTGTGCTGGGAACCATGTTGATTGTTTTATATTAGTTTTCTATCCTTCCTGTCATTGATCACCACAAAATTTAGCAGTTTAAGACGCCACGAATTTATTATCTCATAGTTCCATCACTCAGAAGTCCAGGCAGGCTTGATGGGTTCTCTGCTTAGGGCTCACAAGGCAGAAATGAAGATGGCAGCAGGGCTGGGCTCTTATCTGGAGGCTTTGGGGGAGAATCTGCTTCAGCTCATCCAGGATGTTGGCAGGATTCAGTTCTTGCTGTGGTAGGACTGCAGCCCCCACTTCCTTGCTGGCTGCCAGCCACAAGTCACTCCCAGCTTCCAGAGGCCACCTTCATTTCCTGGGTGGTGGCTCCCTTGGTCTTCCAAGCCATCTACAATAGACTGAAGCTCTCTCACACTCTGAGTCTCTCTAACCTCAGCTCTGTCTCCTCTCTCCTGCCTCTAGACAGAAATAGCACTTTCCTTTTAAGGGCTCATGTAATTAGATTGGGCAGACTGGAATAACCCAGGATCCTGTCCCTATTTTAAGGTCCATCACCTTAATTACAACTGCAAAGTCCTTCCTGCCATATACTATAACATTTTCCCAGGTTCCAGAAAAATTAGGGCATGGGTATCTTTGGAGGGCCATTCTGCCTGTTCCGCACCATCCATGTCTTGCTAAGGGCTGGCTAAATCCCAATTTGGTGACTATTTTGCGAATTACCATCCTCCAGCTTGTAAATTAGAAGATTAGAAACTGATGGGGGCGGGGAGGTTTATCTGAAGAGATAGAGGCTTCTTCAGCATAATTGCTTGGAGGAAAAAAAGAGAGAGAGAGAGGCTGATGTGTGTCTCTTCCCCAGAGGAGGCATGGAGGGATGTTTACTACCCCCCCCAAGTCAAGGGCAGGGGCTCTGTGGCCTGGGGAATGCTGAGGATCTCTGGGGGATTGACCTGTGTGCTGGAGTTTGAGAGGCACGGAGACGACGCCCCTGGAGATCTGCAGGCAAGAGGCTGCCTTTGTCCAGAGAGCCACGAAGAGAGGGAAGAGAGGCGAGTGGGAGGCCCTTGCATGCTTCACAGTGGGGGATCACACAGTTTCCTTACGCCTGCCAGAAGAGGCTCCCCAGCAGAAAGAAGACGTATGACAGAGGGCAAGCTGAGGCTTTCACAGGGGTGAGAAAGAAGACACAGCAGCCATGCCGGTGAGCTCCATGCCGGTGGAGTACAGGAACCCCCACAGGAGGTCTACAAAGAGCCCATAAAAGTGTCCTGTGAGAGAAAACTCCAGCATTTGACGTCTACCACACAGGGGGATACCACACTCCAACTGCAAAAGCCCAGCCAAGAAGGAAGTCACCCCTTAACCTCCGGCCCAACTCTAGAGGAGCCAGAAGCAGCAGTACAAGCACAGAAGCTTAGAGAAACAGGAAAAAGAAACAAAGCAAAACAAGCCACCTTCCCTCCTCACTGAGGCTTCAAGAGTGGGGTGAGCTTGAGCCCGGGGGCAGCGTTGGTGCTTTCCCCTGGAGGACGCCAGGTTCAAGTTTTGATTTGGACGTGCTTTAGGCCAGAGTAACAACTGCTAACATGGCAAAGTGAACAGCGGAGATGTGAGCTCTGCCTGCTCTGTCGTCCTGCCTCAGAGCTTGTTTGAAGTAATGGTGAGAAATAACGGGGTTTTTCCTGCTTACCTATCAAGTGCAACCCATTTGATAAACCAGTCACCTTTGATTTCCTGTGTGATACATGGAGAGATGAAAATGCATATAAAGATTTTCAATCCTGTATTTGAACTTTAATTGATACATAGTATGTTCATTTCGTGGGACAGACCTCTGGAAACCGAGGTACCGGAACACTTGCATAATTCTGAGAAAGAAGTTTTGGCATATTTCTCCACTAACTACCTCATATGCTTACATATCAGAGGCTTTACTCAACACTAGGAAAGAACTCTTGAAAAATTTTGGTCGGTATTTATGTAGTATTCAGAAGTGTTAGCATGTGTTCAAGACAGGAACTATAATTTATGCCTTCATAAGTTGCCATGGTCTAATTTTTTTTTTACTTTTCTTTACTAAGATAGAATATTTGTAGACTTGTGAATTCTCTTAGTACCTAATCTCTCATATCCTCAATTTTATTTTTTAATCAATAAACTAGAGACATTAACACTGAGTTTACAGGGATACTGTGAGGATTAAATGAAATAAAATAGCATATATAAAGGATTGAGCACAGTTTTTGGTGAGTACTCAAGAACTGACAATTATTAACACACAATTCTCTGCTTGGAAATATATGTAGATACTTTTAGTACTATAGTTACAATGCAAGCAAATCAGAAGCTAATTCATTCTACAAGCTTTTATCGAGCACCTAGATGCTGGGGATACAAGGTTGAGAAGATACAGACTCTATCTCAGGACATAGAGGTATCTATTTTGTTCTGAATAAGAAGACATAAAATGCATATTTAGTTCACTAGAGGGGACAGATACGTAAACACACAATCCAATGCAGTGTGACAGTTAATCATATACAAATGTACAAATTACAAATGTACGAACTACAGCAGGTCTTTGAATAATGTCACTTCATTCAGCATCATTTCTCTATAACATGGATGAGAAAAAAATCTGATTCCCACTGAGACCACTCACTGTCTGTGTGGAGTTTTCACATGCACCCTTGGTCAACATGGGTTTTATCCAGGTACTCCGTGTTCCTCCCCCATTCCAAAGTCATGCCCGTGAGGTGAATCGAGTTTCTACATAGTCCCAGTCTGAGTGAGTGTGAGTGAGTGTGAGTGTCCCTGCAATGAGGCAGTGTCCTGTCCAGGGTTGGTCCCCACCTTGCACCCTGAGCTGCCAGGAGAGGCTCCAGCCACCCACAATGCTGAACTAGAATAAGCAGGTCAATAATTATCTTACTTGTTTTTATTAATCTTTCATAAATGTATGCATAGCTTACACTTATCTCAATGTTTAATATTAGAAGTGTTGTGGTCTTTCTTTAGAAGTTTGGTAATATTTTTGTGACAATAAGCATCCCGTAGGAACTTTTCTTTATACCAGTTAGCCCAGGATAAAATTGGTTTTGTTGCACGTCGTTTTACTTAAAGTCATAGTTTCCAAGAACCTATGCAGGACTTTGAGGACTTAACTGCACTTGGGCTGACGGATAGTGATGACTAAGCCATGTGGGGAACTGGCAAGGCAGTAAAAGGGGGAAGAAAATAGTGTCCCAAAGGGGAGGGAGGTTTCCTCTGAGTCTTGAAGGATATTGAGCAAGCGGACACATGGGGAACCAAACCCTCATCCATGTTGTGCCAGAGACATTCACCATCCACAAGGCCGTGTTTGCACCGTGGGAGACAGAGGAGGTGAGAGAGATCACATTTCTTTGTTTGGACCCTTGGCTAAGCTACAGTAAAATCTTCCGATTAGACTGTACTTGATTATCAAATATCCGCTTTAAATAGATTGACCACATCCAACTCAGAGAAATATTATGAAGACATGGAAACACAACTCTCTCCTGCAGGTTAAGCGACAGCTATGTTGATCCTCCATACTTTCCCCATGAGCTGTCGCCAGAAAGTGGAACAACGGCCCCTCCACAGAGCTGGGCTGGAGTTGCCCCGCTGCCTCCTGCTGGACAGAGTCCCTTCTGGCATACTTCTCCAGCAGGTCCTGTAGCACTGCCCCTGAACTTCCTATGTTCCGCTGAGTTCTACACACTTTACTTCAAGTCCACAAAATATGTGGGTGCATAACAGTCGCTTCCAGGTTATCCCATAGGAGCTAATGCTCAATAGGTGTCCAGTCAGTAATAGCTCTTTATGCAAAATTATTTGTCTCCCTTTATGTTCAGCTGCCAAACTGAAGAGTTTTTCATTTGAGGCATTCCACCGGCAAAGGAGGCATTGCTCTCTCCCTTCCAAAGAATTAGATGGCTTGTCCCAATTAATTACCTGCTAATTGTGCAGAGACTGGAAGAGAATTCTTTGTCCCCTTAGCTTTCTTATCTGCTACAGGCTAAGATACTGGCTATAGGTTGTATTACTATTCAAAATATATACTACCTTTTCCTGTGGGAAGATCATACATTTTCAACTCATGGACCTCATATTTAGCCACATGAATTAGAATGTCCTTCCCTATAAAAGGATTATACATCTCTGCCCCTGTGATATCAGTGTTGGTTACATGACTTCCTTTGGCCAAGGCAATGTCAGAGGAAGTGGCATGTGACACCATGGAGCAAAAGCTTTGCAATCTCATTTGTTGCCCTGTCATATTCTCTTTACCCTCTACCACAAAACTGGCAATATTCCAGAGAGGAGCTCCTCCTTTATCATGGGTCCAAGAAATGTAGTTGACTTGCAATGGATGAGTAGCATGACCCAAAAATTAATCTGGATTTTTATAAGCCACCAGGAGTTGGGGCATGTTTGTTACTACCACCTAACTTATCCTAAGCTGACTGATACAGTACCTAAATCCTGAAGTCAGACCTCTATCTGATAATGACAAGAGAACTTGATTCTCAGAATATGTATCTCACTGAAGGTGTGAAACACTGACTTGATCAAACTTTGTAAGATGGAATTTCTTTGTATATACCTGCAGAATTTGATATGGCTAGTTGATGCAAGCAGTGAGCCTCAGCCTGTCCCCTGGGCTCTGTGAGGAAAAAATAAGTTCAATTTCAGCAAGTCACAGCAAGTCAGGCCCTTCAGATACTCTGTCAAATGTTGTCATGTTTACATTCAACCAAAAACTGTTTAAGATTCAGATACTGTAACAGTCTTCCCATAATGCACTGGAATCTTGCTGATACACAAATGATGCAAAGAATGAATTTACCTTGCTTTAAATATCATGTGTTTTGTCTACAATATTTCAAACATCCTCTTTGCATTATTTTAAGATTTTTCCAAAGGATAAAGATGCTGTGTTATTCCATTTAAATATATGCAACCCCTCTTTTAAATATATGCAACCCCCTTGTAAGGATAATTATCTCTAGGGTCAGGACCCACTGTTCAAATAAGTGAGACTGTTATTTTAATCCTATCTAACTGAACAGGTCCTAAGGGCACATATTCAATAACACTAAGCTATTAAAACACTCACACCACAAACCAAAAAACAATTAAATGCATCTCTGAATGGAATTGGGTTTTTAGAAGAATTTAGTTTATTCATGTATCTAGACTTCATCTCTATAATCACACATGTGTAAAATATTTCTTTCAAATTTGTGAAATTTAAATTATAACTATAATTGGTTATATAACATCTATTCTATTACAATTTAAAGAAGTGAAAAGACCTGAAACATCTGTTTGTTTGTTTTTACCCTAGGTATACTCTATTACTGTCCTTTAGACTGGGGGCAGAAATTATACAGCTTTGAAAGAAACAATGCTATGTGTCCACCAAGAAGAACGGAACTCACAGAGTTTGGTTGTGAGAAATTGACAACAGCTGTATAGACAATCTTATGTTCAATTTGAATTGATGCCTTACTTGAAAATTACCAATCCGTTGGCCAGAGGTTATAGGACATTGTTTTATTTAGTTAGCTCCATAATTGAGAATTTTCTTCTCTTATTTTCTTTCAGTTATTTTCAATTTGAAATGGAAATGAATCATAATTTATTCTTTATGTATCCAAAGGGCTTCATTAGTATCCATCTGAGACATCCTGTGAAACCAATCCTGAGTACTGCTTAGTAGCATGAAGGTGTGATCCTGATCAAGTTTCCTAACCCATTTGGGTTTCTTGGCAGTAACATGATGCTAATAGCAGCTCCCTCGTGAAATGGTCATGACAAATAAGGAAGGAATCTCGTGTAAAGCACAGCCGGCGTCTGGCACATCATAAGTAAATATTAACTTATTATTATTATTATTATGGCAATTGTTTTTATTGCTGTTGCTATTTTTATTAGTGTTTATTCCTAGTAATTATCCCTAAGGTGTTTCAAAGAGAAAGCAGAAAATGGAAAGTGTGGAGGAGAGATACACTTTACCCTTAGCCAGGGTAAATTTATTCCTAGGCAACAGAGTAAGTGTCTAATAGTGTCTGCTGTGTACTTTCCGGATTTTCTCCTAGATATTCGTCCTTTTACAGATGAAGACACTGCACCTGAGGGAGGTGAGAAATCTTTCCTAAGTCAACAAAGATCTTGAATGGGAGAGCAAGAATTTGACTCCCTGCCTTCAAAATCCCAGCTTTTTACCATTATGAACAGCTTCCAGGCAAACTCTTACTAAGGAAATAGAAAGTAGCACAATCTAGTTTGGTTTTTTTTTTTTTTTTTAATTCTGGCTTGTTGTTTAGTCAACATTTACATGGCTATAAATTGGAGGAGGGACAAAGAAAAGGAATAACCTCATGTAGCAGGTTTTTATTGTATGTGTCCTATGGAGTCTAAAATGAAGGAATAGTACTGTAGAAAAATATTGCCATAAAAGTGATATGTCCAACATTGATGTTTATCATTGTGCTAAGTGATAACGATTAAGGAATATTTCTTAAGAATACTAAAACTATTTTTAAAAAATCATTCAAACATCACTGCTAACATTCAGTCTGTTTATAGTTTTTCAGTGGAAAACGGGACTCCGAGTTCCCTTGAAGCCTCTTTAAACACTGTCTGTTACATGAATGGCTAATTTGCACTGATTATCCTCTTCTAGTCTCTTTATTAATGTGCAATGTTCTGAAAGGGTAAACTTTTTAAAAAATCAATTTATTTACATACAAAAGCAATGGCATCAAAAGTAAAAAGAATAATGTCAAAAGAACAGAAATAAAAATAAACAATGAATTTCAAGCTAGCAACAGATTAGCCTGATTAGGAACTTCTGTGAGGGAAATCATTAACAACATAATGAGGCCACCTGCACTTCTCCACGCTTACTGGCCTACCGGGCATCTTTGGCCACCGGTTTTCAAGACTGCCCACCCACCCATTGCTCCAAACTGTCCTGTTGGCTCTTCTGAGTTAAGTGTCCTCCAGACACCAGGGGCATCTACAAAACAATGAGCATCTAGATAATCTCAGAACTTTGCACTAAATACCAAAGCAGTGAAATATGCTCAAGCCAGCTCTTCCTTATTTGAAAAACAGAGAGAACGGCAATGGAATTTGGTCTTGGGTGGATCAATGGTGGATGAAGAAATAATCCTTTATGATTTAACCACTTCGCTGTAAGAATTACCTGATCATACCCACCTCTTTGTTACTAAAAATATAAACAAAGATCTGTGGCAATGGAAGGTTTTGTTGTTGTTGCTGTTTTTTAAAGCGTCTCAAGGGATCAAGTTGCTCTGACTGAGGGAAAGAAACTTTCAGCAGTGGTTCAGTTACGCAACCCAGGGAGGTCAGACTCACAGACGTTCTTACTCTGTGCCAAAGCATTGAACCCAACAGGGCAGCTCTAGCCCTGGTTTGAGGATTTTATTGCTGAGATCACCTGGACTGGACTCAGCTTATTCTCACACTGTTTTCACTTGCCCTCTGTGATGGGCTGCATTGTGTCCCACCGAAACTCGTGTGTGGAAGTTCTAACCCCCAGCAACCCAGAATGTGACTGTATTCAGAGATAGGGACTTTAAAGAGACAATTATTAATAAGTTAAAATAAGGTCATTAGGGTGAACCCTAATCCAATATGACTGGTGTCCTCATAAGAAGAGAAGATTAGGACACAGACACACACAGAGGGAAACCCTGTGAAGACACACACAGCCAGAAGGCAGCCCTCAACAAGCCAAGGAGAGAGGCCTCAGGAGAAACCAACCCTGCTGATACCTCGATTTTGGACTTCTGTCCTCCAGAATTATGAGAAAATAAATTTTTGTTCTCTAAACACCTAGTACTACCAAACTCTTTGAGCAATTCCAATAAAAGAATATTTTCTTAACCAAAATCCCTAAAGCTAATATTTATTGAATACTTTACTGTGTGCTAAGCACAGCACACTGGCATCTCTGCACATTGGCATCTACATCTGTAAAACAGGAATATTAATCATACCTGCCTTATTGTAATGAGGATTGAATGTCAGCTGCTGGAATACATCATTATCCCTCAAATTTTACAGCAACCCTCCAAGGTATTTTTCTTCCCATTTTACAGATGATAGCACCAAGGCCCAGACTGTACTCATAAAACTAATGGACAAACTGAGACTCATACTCTCCCAAGTATTTAAATACAGCCATGGGTCACCTAACAACAGGGATACGAGTTCTGAGAAATGCATCATTAGGCGATTTCATCATTGTGTGAACATCATAGAGTGTGCTTACACAGACCTAGATGGTACAGCCCACTGCACTCCTACGCTATATGGTATAGCCTATGGCTCCTAGGCTACAAACCTGCATAGCATGTTACTATATTGAATACTGTAGGCAACTGCAACATGATGGGAAGTATTTGTGCATCTAAACATATCGAAATATAAAAAGGTACATTAAAAATACAGTACAAAATATTAAAAATCCTCCACCTGTATAAGGCACTTACCATGAATGAAGCTTGCAGAACTGTAAGTTGTTCTGGGTGAGTCAGAGAGTGAGTGATGAGTGAATGTGGAGGCCTGGGACATTATTGTACACTACTGTGGACTTTAGAAACACTGCACACTTGGGCTATATTAAATTTACAGCAAAATTTATTTCTTCAATAATAAATTAATCTTAGCTTACTGTAACTTTTTTACTTAATAAGCTTTTAAATTATTTTAAATTTTTTACTCTTTTGCAATAATACTTAGCTTAAAACACAAACATGTTTTACATTTGTACAAAAATATTCTTTCTTTATATTCTTATCCCATAAGCTTCTTTCTATTTTTAAAATTTTTAGTGATTTTTTTTTTTTTACTTTTTAAACTTTCTTGTTAAAAACTAAGACACAAGCACACACATTAGCCTGGGCCCACACAGGGTCAGGATCATCAATGTCACTGTCTTCCACCTCCACTTCCTGTCCCACTGAAAGGTCTCCAGGGGCAATAACACTCATGGAGCTGTCATCTCCCATGATAACAATGCCTCCTTCTGGAATACCTCCTGAAAGACCTGCCTGAGGCTGTTTTATAGTTAGCTTTCTTTTATAAGTAGAAATAATACACTCTAAAATAATGTTTAAAAATAGTAAATAAACAAACCGGTAACACAGTGATTTATTATCATTATCAGGTATTAGGTACTGTACATAATTGTATGTGCTAGACTTTCATAGGACTGGTAGGTGTGTTTACACCACATCACCACAAACACATGAGTAAAGTGCTGTGCTGCAACATTACCATGGCTACATCTCTAGGCAATAGGAAATTTTCAGCTCCATTACAATCTTATGTGACCACCGTCTTGTATGTGGTTCCTTGACTGACCCATCCTCATACGATGCCTGACTGTAGTTCAGCAACAATTCCACTACCGAGGAGGCACTGAGGCCTGGGGGCAGCCAAGGGATTGCGACATGGAAAGGTCAATGACTCTCTGGAGTCACATTCCAGCAGGTGCCTGGTGGGTATGAAATAGAGATTCGGATTCCAGTGCCATGTGCTTAACCATTACAGCTCCCTGTCCTTTCCTTGCATGTTCATGGAATTGTCACTATGATGAGCCTGACCTACCAGGAACCATCACCAAACCCGGTATGGATTACACAGTACACAGTGTTGATGATACTATGATCTGTTTAAAACTTGAACCTGGATTTCTATGGATCTTCATTAAAGCCATTCAAAGTTTTTTAGTAATGCTACTTGTTTTTCTGATTTTCTTCCTATTTACATATTTATCTACTGAGTGAATGAGTTTGGACTTCCAGCTTCAGATTTATGAGTTTCAAAATTTGCTCTCTCTGTAGCGCTGCTGTACTCCCAATTAACACATGAGTTTCATATAGTGGAATTAGAAAATGGGACCATGCCTTTATTCTAGGAAAGCCCCACTGAATTACTTTTTGCTGATCCTTCTGGAGAGAGAGAAGAACATCACTATCACTGTCTTGTCTCTAACATTCAGTCCCTGCCCTATTCTCACCCTGAGCCCACCCACAGAGCACATCCAAGGAATAGCCAAGCAAGGTGCAGGACACCAAGCTCTGTACCCACGTCCCCCTGCAGGCCTGTGTTTGCAGGACCACTCACTTCCATCTGTTCTGATTTCAGATGATCATCCTGCCCCCACAGGCTACACCCCTGTTCCTGCACTTCCAGCCTGTCTCCTCCGGGTATCTGACCTTCTGGGAGGGGCTGGGGGATCTGGAAATACACATTTCTTCACTTTGTCTGTGTATGTGTGTGTGCTTTTTCCCACAACCAATTACTTCAAAATTATGTTCAGTTAGGAAATAGAATTAAAGAATATACCTCTAATCCATTTATTTCTCAGCCTGAATATTGACTTCATAGACTTCCTGGGACAAAGTGATAGGTGAGCAGTAAAGGAAGTGTCACTGGTGATGCTTCAGGACCTGGTATGTAGGTTAGTAACTCACCAATCCTCCCATCTGGTAAGCAGTGACACATAGCCGTCCAAACATGAGCATCCTAGGTCCCATGGAGTGTTAGATTGGCATTAGCACCAACCTTAGTGCCAGCCGTTCACCTCAAACTTAGTTCATTTAAGAGGCAAACTACGTAAGTGACAAAGCCAGTTTTCAATCTGTTGGGATAAGTGCTCTAAAGATGAAGTGAATGGGACTCCCAATGAGAAGTGGAAAAAAGTTAAGTATGTCAGGTTAAAAATAATCTTTTCCCATATTTCTCCCTTATAATTAAAACCAAATTAAAGTTGGATCATGAATCTTTTAATTAATGAACTATTTTGCTAGCATATGGATTAACCAGAAAGGGACAAAAGGATTTTTTTTTTAAAGTTTTTGAAGTGATCTTATCACCATGAAAAAAAAAGATCCTCACTCTTGAGATAAATGTTATCATTGCACTTGTGATAAAAATCATTCCTTGTTTGCTCCAATCTCAATACAGTCTGGGCTGTGTATTTAATACTTTAGAATATTGTCTACAAGATTTTTTGCAATAATAAAATATTAATTTTTTTTTCCTTAAACATTATTCCAATCAGCTTGTTTAATGTGATGAGGAGTGTATCGTAGGGTAATGAGTGCTGTGTTATTAGCCACCAAATGCTCCGCTGGACGCTGCAGTCTTTCAGAAGCAAAGGGCACATTGAAATAAAATCACACTAAAAGTGTTCTTCTATGTTTATATGCTACAATAGCAATCACCGCCTCAGTGCAGGTGTTTCTTCGGAAGTACTGACTAGCTGAGGTTAACTGCCCCGAGTACAGTTGGAGGCCAGCAATTCCTCCCAGCTACTCATTAATCTCCAGGAAATCTCCTGAATCCCGGTGGTTACTGTTCAATCCTTTATAGACAATTTTCTGAGTATTTTGAGTGCTTGTTCTCTCCTGGAACACCTACAGCCTGCCAGATCGTGTTTGTGTAGAGAAAGAATTCTTTTTCTTAAAAGTGAATTGAGTTTTCAGCCTTCCTATAAAGACCCCTTATGGGCCAGTGGCTCAGAAAAAGCCACTGGAATTGTGTTTTGGCTTCTGTCTTTTCTAAGGGGGCAAGAGACTAGAGAGACTGAGGGAAGTCAGGGAGGGCAAAGACTGAGTACGAGGAGGAAGACGATGCCAACCACCCAAATCCTCCCTGGCTCCCAGCAATCACCCTGCCAAGTCAGGACTGCTGGTCCAGGAACAGAAAGGCCCAGAAGGAACGTGTGTACTGGGAGCACACTCAGTCAGACCCCAGTACCTGACACAGCCAGAGCCCAGCCAGCCGGACTCACCTCGCTCACGGGGGCCATTCCAACAATCTAATTGCACGAAACGGAGTGATTTCTGTCAACGGAGTCCCATGCATGCAGTTTTACCATTATAAAAATTTGCAGATTCATTTGTCAGGAGCACTAAATAAAATTAAAAATTCTTGCCTTGGTTTCCAGGAAAGGCTTTGTATTTTACCTCGGCATTTAATGTCTTCTAAATAAGGTATCTGATATTTAAAAGCTGTGGAAATAAGAAAGGTTTTTCTACAACCACAAATTAATTACAATTGTCCAACGTTAGCTAAACTTATTAGGAAGTTTTAATTATCGTGTGTGTGTGTGTGTGTGTGTGTGTGTGTGTGAGAGAGAGAGAGAGAGAAAGAGAGAATTTTCTTCTGAAGTCAAAGTGACCCTTCATATTTTATATGTTAATATCTCTTCTTTCAAAATCATTTCTCTAGCACTTATTTGTGTCCCATAAGAAAAATAAATTTGCAAATGAAAATACAAGATCTATCAAATATACAGTTAAAAATCAGTATATCCCTATTCTGACCAAAGGCTGTTAGATTCTCTTTGTAGCCGTTTAAAATCAAAGACAAAAGCCTGGATACATAGAAAAGACACATATTGTATTTATAAATTAAAAACAACAAAAAATGCTTAAAGGTCCTGTCTCAAAGTAGCATCAATAAACCCTCTGAAGTCATCGTCACAGAAAAATCTCCACAGCGTCTTCCTTTGGACAAAAGAATGGGAGAAACATTGTTTTCAAAATCAGACAGATTCCAAATTGCCCTAGATCCATATACAAAAGATCCCTAGTTCTCCTTGTAGTGGGCTTACCGATGTAGATTTATGACATGTTATCTTAGATCAGTCCAGTGCAAGTCAGGAAGCAGTGACAGATCATCTGATCAGAGACTCTGGTCCCTGTCTTTACAGGAGGAATTTAAGGTGTACTGGGAAGTGGTAAATGCAAAGGGAATTATGAGAGTTGCCTATTTAAACAGGGTGGAGTCTAGGGAAATTTCTTTTAAAGGTTTCCTAATTTGACAATGTCTACACTAACACAATTATAATATTTGGGCAAAGCAAGTTCCATAATTTCTACATCTCAGATGTTCACAGAAATGCACAGCAATTCAGCCAAACAAAAGTAGCGTTGGGTCCAGTCTTTATGTGATTTGATATCGGCATGACTTTAGTCACAAAATGCTTCAAACAGAGCCCTGAGCCAAAAATGTGGGTTGAAGGCGGTGTTCTTGCACCATCAGCCTTTATAACTGCTAATTCAGTGGGAAGCAAACGGTTTAGCTCAATTGAACTTCCCTTCCTCCAAAAGACTCTGAATCCCCGAGTGTGAGAAAGAGAAACACTGTCCCAGGCTGACTTCAGCCTTGAAAAGGCCTCCCTCTCCCTGAAGGCTACTGGATGAACCGCTAAATGCAGCAGATCCTGTTGAAACCTGCAAAGTTGTTATAAAAACAGATGGACCAGGACTTCCGCAATAACTGTTTGGATGGGCAGGTATGTAGTTAATTATTATGTTTTTCTTCACCCTTTCAGAATTCATAAACTCCATTTCAAGGTCAGGGCATGGTTTTTCTGTACTTTTCACAGGTCATTTATTCCTAAAATGTTTTTTGGCTTTTTTTTTTTTTCCGTTTGTTTTTTTTTTTTTTCAGACAGGAGAAAGAAAGAAATAGCTATGTAGCTGTAAAGGAAAACCAACAGCCCAGTTTGAAGGAGATGACAAGTGGCAAAGTGTTTGTTTTTCTCAAACATTTAATTTTTTTTGCAACTGTTTAAAGCTGCAGGTTTTGAATTATTATTATATATAGGTACTCTGCTAAGAGATTTATGTATGTTAGCTTTTTTAATTTTCACATAATCTTATGAAGCAGATCTTTCATTACCATTCTCATTTGATATCCTAGAAGTTAGGAAATTTCAAAAGCTTTGCTGAGGTCGTATAACCATTAAGACACAGAGCTGGAATTTGAATATCAGTCTATCTTGACTTCCAATGTCTTTCTCTTAATTATTGTGTAATTTTGCAACTGAATTATATTTTTGTGGTGTATTGACTCAGCTAACAAAATGAAATTTGCATTTCCCTCCCCACAATCCTGTTCAAAGGATGATTTAAAAAAATACTGTATCAGATATTTATTACCTTGTCATTTTCTTCATTTTTCTTAATTTCATGAAATAAGAAAGCCATATTTTAAAGACAAAACTGCAAACTTCAAGTGACTTTCTACCATAATTCTATTCCACCTTAAGGGAATCTTGTGGAATTAAGGAGGAGGGTGGCTACCTTCATTTTCACCTATGCAAACTCTTCTAAACCACTAGAGCTTTGTAGTGGCAAGTTGAAATTACGATGGCTATCTCTTTTACACTACTATAATACTAACTAGAAAATTTTTAACTCAAAAATTCAAATCATTAATGTAGAACTGCCATAAAATAAATAAATTCAACCACTGTTGTCCCCTTGGAAATGTTGAACAGTTTACATATTTTTAAATGGAACTCATCTCTTCTTTTCCCCAGGACTCCTCCAAAAACTGTACTAGTACATAACATTCCTATTCCCACCACACACACGCATACACACACACACACACACACACACACAATCTCATTCTTAGAGGAAGAAATAATGAATAGGGCATTTGAATAAGCAGCTAATTAACTGCACTCAGCCTACGTTGCTATCAGCTTTCTATTCAGCTTAATGTATATTTCTTTACCTACGTAATCAAGGACTACACCTTGGGCTATCAACACCTCAGCCCAAATAATCAAAGCAGCTCCTGGTTAATAAAGAAATAATATGCAAACAAAGTACATCTATATCCTTATGCATTTATGTATGACTAAAATGTCTTAGGTATTCTTTCTGTGAATTTCTGATTCTATCATCATTGCCAAAAAAATTGAAATATTTATGAACAGTTTCTTACGCCAGTTGATACCATTAATCCAAACATTTCCTTAATACCTTTTATGTAACTATAAAAGAGTCTTCATAAGAAAATGTAACAAAGCAACACATATATAGAAGAATCAAAGAAACATGTTATCTTTTAAAATGGTGTCTTTCAAAAGTTCAACTACAATATAACCATTAAACTGGCTGTTTCAGCCATCTGAATGTTTTCACAGGAGAAATACATAAATCCTTATTTGTTTTACAAATATATTTCACATTGATTACCAGATCACTATCAGTCTGGAAGAAATTGTTGTTTTTCCAACTTTCAATAAATAGGAAATGATCCTTGAGGAATAAATGCATAATAAAAGGTAAACTGGAGTTGCCTGGTTTCCCAAATGTAAACTTGCTAATCTGTGACCCATTTACATCACCACAATTCTGAAGGGGAGAATTAGGTCATGAATGGATGTGGCTAAGATACAGAGGTTGAAGAGAAAGATATGACACCTCTGAACTAAGCCCAAGGTATTATGAAAATGCATAATGCAGTGTGAGGTCCTTCCTAAGAAACCAGTGACCAATACAATTGAAATAAACCAGTGTCAGTGGTTGGAGGCCAGGGAAAATAGTCATGGGGAAATTACCTTCTTAGATAAACAACACATTGCAGATTTATATTTATATTTACATATTTTCACTGGAGTTGATAATAGGCTAAGGTTTATGTACATTGCAAACATTCCAGATACACAATCCTTTTAACATGATATGCTGTGCTCCAAGGAAATAGAACAGTGACATGAAGGTAAAAATCAGGAAATGGTACTGATTCTTGAAAAAGTTTAAAAACTCATAAACTTTCTTTTATTTTACGTTAGCATTGTACTCATATTTTAACAAAGAAATTACAAATGATCAATGTAGTGATGACATGGCATAACAAAATCAACCCTGTGTTTTTTTAAAGTGATCCAATGTCTCTTTCAGCCACACAACATTTAAAATGTGCCAAAACTGATTGCTTCAGGACAAATATAATAGACTATATATAAAGCTACCATAACAACGATTAAAACTTCTTTTGTGATTCTCTGCCTCCAGGCTCACCTCTGCCCAAGGAAGATCTGGAGATCTTTCTGTTCAATCAATAGAAAGATTTGAAAAATCTATCACACCTTGTGGTTAGGTGGCTTATCCATTGCAGTGAAGTGCCTGGAGACTTGGTTTGTCTTAACTTGTAGTTATAAGAACAAAGGAAACTTTGATTCACTGGGTTGGAATGAAACGTATCCGTATCATAGCAATATTAGGACCTTTTAATCGTCTTTCCATAAGAAAAGATTAAAATGCCTTAGTTATGCGAGATTAAATGCTCATTCGGTAATTGCAATGGACAGTATGCTTTCAGAGTGGGAGAATTAAATTAAAAGAAAGACAACTCTGGAAAATGTACTAGTGGTAGAATTAGAGAATGTTTCATCAGATCCCGATGTCTCTACAGTAATGAAGCTGCCAAAAGATAATAATATTTTACTGAAAGGTGTGATTGGATAAGTCACATTATTTATTAACTGTTACCCTAAAATATCACTTTTGTCTTATTATTAAGAATGGTTAGAGGGCAGCAGGGATGCCTGACACGAGGCATTAAAAATGGATTGTGTCTATCAGGAGCCCTGGAGGACGTGAGCTGCCGTACTCTGTGCCTGGTGACAGAACTCTCTAATGCTTGGTGGCCAGAGCATTCACAGCCACAGCTAGAAAGGGCTCAGTCGAGTCCCCAGGATCAGCCAGTCATCATTTGGTCTTTTTCATTCGCCAAAATAAGAGCTGACCCTTAATTTCCAAACTTGCTTTTCTAAGAATTTCAAATAGATACAGGTGTTTGAGAAGAGGGCTAGAGACCAGGAAGATGAAGATTAAGAAAGTTGGCGGAAAAGTGTCCTCAAGCTATCTCCGGAGGTTACTGGCATTCTTTTGGGAAGCAAGCTTTCCTTGGCCAGCTTAATTTCACTACTTAGAGTCCCAAAGAATGCATCGAATAAAGACTATGATGGAGAAAACAGATGCCACCAAAGAACAAAGGAATATAAACTGCTTCAAGCAAAGCAGGTACGAAGGCCGAGGAAGCAACAGGCAATCCAGTGTCCTGGGTTTCTGAGAGCCTGGAATCAGTGCCCTGAATGGGGACATTCACTGAAAGCCCAAGCAGTGCTAACAAATTGTCAGGCATTTGGTCACTGTCAAAAAATAATAATGACAAATAAAAAGAAGGAGAATGAAGGAAAACCATAGAGCAGAAATAAGAAAACAAAAAACTTACCACCCCAGGATTCTCTTTCATAAAATAATGGATAGATATTAAACCCATGGGGACTTTCATTAGTGTGGGGCCTCTTTCTCTGCGTCTCAAGCAGGGATAATGTTAGTAGGATGGAGACAAGTTTTTATGTGCTGGGAAAATGATCCAAATTCTCGTACATTTCTGTTTATACTCTTTATGGATCCTAGAAACTTAAAATTGAAAGAGATCTTCAGGGTTACAAGGAAAGGAACCCCCACTCAAGGTGGGTCCGGGCAGAGGCAGAGGTGTAGCTCTACCTGGCCACCTGTGCTAGCACACTATTGGCACTGCCAAGACACTGCACCACTCCCAGACCACCACTCCGCTCCCATCTTCCTGAAATTGTTCAAATCAGGGTTTTGCCACTTTTCATCCAAAGACTTTGAAATGCAGCCCCAGCCCTCTTGGATTAATAGAGCATATTTATTAATAGTATCTCATTGTTTTAGTTTTCTTTTCTTCCCTACTGGTCACAATTTTAAAAATTTTCCCATAGATCTGGTTATAGAATCCCCGTATATATAAAATGTCAAATATCATTAAATAGAATTTTTTATTTAGTCAGATCATGTTTATAAAATGCCACAGTAAGATCCAAACTAGTGAAAAATTCAGTTAATTAATTGATGACTTCATGTAAAACAAAATCCAAAAAAGTCAGCCTTCTTCCCCTAACATCCACACAATGACTTGCCTGATTTAGTTGTTTTACAATACACCTTGAGTAGAAACCAGGGGCGCCCAATATGTTGTACATCAAAGACCCTATTTGTTATATTATTCATGTAACAAAATATATCCCATTTAATATCTTACCCATGTTCCACAGCTTTTCAAGGAGTTTGTCTACCAAACTGCCTTTACGAAGAAATAATTGTTTTCCTCATTTTGTTTTTTAAAAGGACAGAAACTGCAACTGCTACAAAACAGTTAATAGCAATAGGAATGAGGATGAAAGCAGTCTCTCCAACACTGGGCACAAGTTCCGCTACATAATTTGTAGGGTCTAGCGTAAAATGAAAATGTGGAGCCTCGTTTCAAACAGCAGGAAACAAGCTTTTATTTTTGTTCTTCCATTATCTCACTCTTGAGCTGTCAAGGTATTTTTTGGTTGTCATTTAATGTGGTAATCTCCGGCACCGTGGTACTTGCCACTGTGAGTGCAGAAGACTCTAAACATGAAGTGCATCCACCTGGTCTCACCCCTCCCTCTCCTTATCCTGTGCAATCCAGTTCAAATGACACGTTCCTCCTAAACTTCTTTATCTTGGAACCACACTGTGATAGGTCCCATTTTTTTCTTCCAGGCCACCTAGTTTTGTGTTTTATTTCCTTGTATTGATCATCACTTTCTGCTTTGCTTTTCATATGTTCTCGCTTACTACAAAGCAGAGACCAAAACGTATTCATCTTTCCTAAACCTGCACGATGCTTTACACACAGTAGTTGCTCATTAACTATTTGCATTTAAATGCATAAAAGATGCTTATAGCTTTATTAACTCCTTCCAAATAAATCTGTAGGCTTTTAAAAAAATACATCAAACCCATGGCTCCAAAAAAAGTTTCATCAGCATGCTGGTTAATCAGGTTAGGAAGTCTTAACATTAGTTCTACATTTGTTAGGGGCATCTGAGCTGGTCCTTATGAAAGCCTAGAAACCAGTACCCTGCAGGACTCTACCACATGCTCACTCCGACCCATACTGTGTTTCCCCTCCTTCCCCTGCTATAAAACATGAGGCTCCACACTGTGCATTGTGTGAGTTCCCTAAGAGCAGACACCAAGATGGTGCTAGAGTGCAAAAGATTTCTTGAGGAAAAGCCTGAGGGAAACAAGGAGGGAGCCAGGCAGGACTTGGAGAGCTCACAGACCACAGTGCAGGTGTGACCAAGGCAAAGAAGTCGTGATGGGACCAGAGTCACAAAGAGCCCTGCAGAAGGATTTCTTCATAGAAGAAAATCATGTTAATGTTTAAACTTTTCTCAGATTGGGCCAAGTATATAATTGTATGAGAAAAACAAAAGATTTTTAAGTAAAATATTAAATCAAGCCCATGCACAATTGTGAAAGAGTGTGTGATGGTTAATTTTACATGTCAACTTGGTTAAACTATAGGGCCCAGCTGTTAGGTCAAACACCAGTCTAGATGTCCCTGTGAAGGTTTTTTTAATAACTACATCAGCAGACTTTGAGTAAAGCAGTTTGCCCTTCATAATGTGGGTGGGCCTCATCCAACCAGCATAAGGTGTTAAAAGAAAAGACTGAGGTCTGAAGAAGAGGTAATTCTGCCTCAAAATAGTCTTCAGTCTATATAGCCTTCAGACTCAGACTGCAACATTGATTCCTACTGGAATTTCCAGCCCACCCTGCACATTTGGAACTTACCAGCCCTCACAATTGCATGAGCCAATTCCTGAAAATCTCTCAATTTCTCTCTCCCCCTTTCTCTCTCTCTCTCTCTCTCTCTCTCTCACACACACACACACACACACACACACACACACACATCCTATCCTATGGGTTCTGTTTCTCTGGAGAACCCAGACTAAGTGGGATAAGAGATTATGGCACAAATGGACCCAGTACCTAAAATAATTCTCTTCCAAAATAGGTGTGCTAGTCTTTAAACAATCCTTATATTTTTTAATGTATATGTTAATGTTTATTTATTTTTTTGTTGCATAAGACACACTTCACAATTGATCAGTACAAAGCTCCAGGAGGAGTTACAGTAAGTATGCCTGAGATTTGTTCCCTGCTTGTCACACAGTGAGTACTTTCTGAGTGACCAAAGCTTACCAATTAATCACCTATCTTACTACGTTGTAATATAACTGTATCCTTGTTACATGAAGAGGTTTGCATCCCTCCAGTGCTTCTAACAAGACGCTGGCTCTATTAGTGCAAATGGGTAGGAGGATGCTATTCTTTACCTGAAAGCAGAGAAGGAGAGACATTCAGTGAGCTTTCACCAACCCGCCCCACCTCGTGTCTCATACCCAGCAAATCTTAAAGATTTCCAGGAAACATATTTTACTAACTTCCTTAGTACATAATTCCAGAATAAATGAAAGAATCCACCTGCAATCTATTATAGACATGATGTTCACTTGATAGTATAGAAGTGAGTTCCTAACATGGTTAACAATATGGTAAAACCAAATACATACACATGCAAAATTATTAAAGATTTGTTTATGTGGGACTCTGCTATTGGCCATGAAAATTCCTACAATTAAAATTTGATTAAAAAAATAGGAATATTTTTCCCCTTTCAAAATCAGTTTCAAGAAACCCTTGATAGAATCAGCTCATTAATTCTTGGCCTCTTTAACTAATACCACATTTGAAGTCATGTGTTATAAATCAGTTTCAGTTGAGATATTAAAATCAGATTATAAGAGAAAAGCCTTGTAAATATTTGCCTCCAAATGAGTTTAAGAATAAATATATATTCAGTAATTCATCCATATTTAGCAGATATTAATAAGACAAAGCATAGCTTTAAGTTCACTTATCATTTAATACAAAGAAGGAAATAGGAAACTGCGCCCGATTAGCTTGTTTATTCTTGGGCTTGGTAATACCTTATTAAAATTTGAACTT
Source organism: Varecia variegata (assembly GCA_028533085.1). Lineage (NCBI taxonomy): Eukaryota > Metazoa > Chordata > Mammalia > Primates > Lemuridae > Varecia > Varecia variegata. Next base: position 68,814,752 of record CM052437.1, on the reverse strand, counting down.
CAAAATTGATATAATCAGTCAAATGTCAGCAGAAATATTTATTCTGTAAATGAAGCTTTAGTTAATAGAACTTTAATTCGAAGTACTTTATATTTTCTTTTCCTCCATAAGGAAAAAGGAAAGGAAGGCTAGAGGAAATGGTAACAGAAATATAAAATTAACAGAGGTTTGAATTTTCTTTCTAGGGCTGTGCCAACACTAGAGGTCAGCAACCTTCCAGAAATGACATATCCAGGATTCATTTACTTGCCATAATTGACGATTTTATTATCAACATTATTATTATTATGGTGTCAGAAGAACCACAGAATTTTAGGTCAGAAGGCCATCTTACTAATGACCTAATTCGCTGTCTTTTGAGAGGTAAAGACCTGGTGAGGCCTTAGAACTTGGCTGGTCTTACCGTTACACTGAGACAGGACTAAATTTAGGACCCTGTGAGCTGATCAAGCATGCTTAGGGTTGGGGACCTTCATGGCCACGAAAATCCAGAGAAATTAGGTGCTATGTCCTATAATTGTGGATAATTCCGTGGACTGACAATGTCAGAAAAGACATGGGAAGGAGAAAAGAGTGGTTGGAGGCTTAGACAAATCCTGGTTCCTGGAGAAGACACAGGGGTAAAAAAGCTATAAAATGTACAAACAGGTCTGGAATGCCAACTTCAAAGGTGCCACTGCTTCTTCTTTCTTGATTTCCTTGCCACGTGGCTCCCAGGGCTTGGACCCTTAATTCATTTCTTTCCAAATCCCAGTAAAAATTCCCACAGAGAAAGCTGCTCCGATGTCTAATTAACCTGGCTCTTTGCCAGGTTCATAGCCCTCAAAACCAACTCAGGAGCTACCCCTTGGCCTTGAGCCATCACTTACCAGCTCTAATCCATGCTCTGGGTGGCAGGTTTCATTCAGATCATGGCCAAATAACTGTGACACCCCCCCACCGCCGCCTCCCTTGTGGTGCAGCCTATCAGAAATGATCCCCAGTTGGGGGAGTGTGGCAGAATGGCTAAGCACTGGGCTTTGGGAGGCCAGAGACCTTCCAAATCCCTGCCCTGCCAGGAGCTACATGACTTTAGGTAAGTTACTGAACTCTGGACCTCAGTTTTCTCATCTTTACAATGGGAGTTATATTAGTTCTGGCTTCACAGGTTTTTATATGCATTAAGTAAGATGTATGTATATAGCAGGGCTTGATTGTAAGTGAAATAAATGTGACCCAAACTTTCCTATTAAAAAATAAAGGCTGGGCGCGGTGGCTCATGCCTGTAATCCTAGCACTCTGGGAGGCCGAGACGGGTGGATCGCTCGAGGTCAGGAGTTCGAGACCAGCCTGAGCAAGAGCGAGACCCCGTCTCTACTAAAAATAGAAAGAAATTATCTGGCCAACTAAAACTATATATAGAAAAAATTAGCCGGGCATGGTGGCACATGCCTGTAGTCCCAGTTACTCGGGAGGCTGAGGCAGGAGGATCACTTAAGCCCAGGAGTCTGAGGTTGCTGTGAGCTAGGCTGATGCCACGGCACTCTAGCCAGGGCAACAGAGTGAGACTCTGTCTCAAAAAAAAATAAAAATAAATAAAAATGGGTGCAGGATGGGGAGGAAATGTGTGGGCGTGTAGCTGCCTGGAGGGGATGGTATCTGTCCTCAGCAGGCCAGGCCATGTTTTGACAGTTTTCCAGCTTCCCTTCTTCCTGCAGGTGCCTTCCCTCAAAAAGTAATGAGGGAAAGAGATGGAAGGTCCTGATTTGGTGCAGGTCTGTGCTTGGCACACGGTAGGAGTTCAATACATATCACCCATCCTTATTGTTGCTGTCAGCATTAGCCTATATCTTGCTGGCTTACAACAGCTTGCAAGGCTTTTTATTGAAGAAGCAATGGAGGCACCTGGAAGTTAAAAAATCTGTCCCCGTGATGTCAATGGTGGATTCACTCTTATTCCATTCTCAGTTCTCCCATCATCACCTGGCCCTGTTGATGTGGGAGGCTCATCAGGAATGGCTTCGAAGAGAATGTAGATGTTGCTCATGAAATTGAACTTGGCTACAATTCTCAGATTGATGCTGACTCAGAATGATCCCAAGATAATTGGTTGGTTATTTGTTTTAAAATGGAAAGAAAAATTTTATTGAAATTATTAGGTTGTCTGCAAGACATCAAGTGACCAATTTCAATATTTTTTTTTTATAAAATCCACTGGATTCCAGTATTGTCAATACCACATAAGCATGACCTTAGTGCAATGATTTTGAAGAAAAATTAACCTCTGAATCTATTCTAAGTCAAGTTATAAAATGTCTACTTATTCTACAGTGGGGAATGTTCAACATTAGCCTTAGGATGCATTCAAAGTTTTCCCTTCATTTTATTTAGCAGACATATTACATGAGGAAGACGAAGAACCCACTATTTTGCTTAGTTGGGAGAGGCTCAAATAGCTGTTTCTCTTATTTTCTCCTTCCACAGGATGCTAAATGTTTCGGAAATACAGAAGAAAAACTTAAGTTTATGACTCCTGAAAAGATCGATTAGAATATCAGCTTAAGTAAATATGTAAAACAATCTAAATACTCTAAATAGCCAAAAATAAACATTTGGCAGTGATGATTTTTAAAAGAAAATAGTCACTGCCGTAGGTAAATAAATCCAAATGAGCTAACATAAATAAAAATTACTTTTCAATTATGGAGGTGGATAAACTACATGTAAGGAAACTCAAGTGACAGAGAATGACCCATTTATAACTCACACTTTTTTTGCATCAGAGCCAACCACTATCTCTCAAGCACCTATTCATTTTTTTCTTGAGACAAACAAGAGACCATGAAAAAAGAGACATGTTAAAAGGAGATTGTTAGCCTTACTATGCATTCATTCCTTTCCACCAAAAATGCACAAATTAATTTCCAGTTTGAGTGAATTTACATACATTTCTCAAAGGTAAAAGTTTTTTACAGACCAAATATGTTTAGTGTTTTTGTATATCATAAATTTATTAACATTTCCTACTTTTAATCTTGAGCCTCTTCCTAATTTCAATAAGTTCTTATCAATGAGATGGGAAAGGAAGTGCCTTGTGACCTTGATGTTTCTGGCAATCTTCTTTAAGAAACAACCCTTTGTTCCTGCTTCTTCATCCCTTCCCCTTCCTCTATCTCAAAACCTGGAACAAAGACTGTGGGGACAAGGGTCACACCTCTGGAATGGACCAAAAGTGTCTGGGTTCCTGAAGGCATTGGGGAGCACAGGTGCCTTGAACTGCCTATCTCTTCACTCTTATGAGAGTGAGAAATAATATTCCATTTTTTGTAGAGCACTACCCTTTTACTTGCAGCTGAAGGTAATGCTAATTAATACACCAGATTTACATAGCTACAGTGGAGATGTCATGTAATTACCAAATGCCTTGGGGGAAATTTGAATTTACATTGTCAAGTGGGAAGAAATTTTACAGTTTATGTGAAGTAGGGGTTTACAAACTAGATGTCCATTTGCAAAAACCAGCATAGTGTTTAAAACAAATTTTAGCTCTTTTACCTGGGGCTTGCATGGCCCCACTCTGCCTCAGGCTCCAGCAACCCCTCCCATTTACACCAGGCCTGCTTTACACATTTCATCACCTGCCTGGCTTTGTACATATCTGAAATTGCAATGATTCATTTTTCTAAACCAAACTTCTCAATTTATAGAAAGAAAACAGAGACCTAGAAAAGTAAAGTAACCAGAGATTATGGAAAAGTAAATACTAGTATTCAGGGCTAAGGACTCCCAGTTTAGGCCTCTTTCTGTTGTTCATGCACAAATTATTCAATTTAAATTTCTCCAGGAAGAAATGCCAGTGGGTAAACCATCCCCTCTGCATTCCTGCAGCTCCCCTGTGGGCCTAGCCCTTTCCTACCGTGATAGCTCCATGGCCTGGGCTGGCGAGAGGATGCCTCATCCTGCAGTGGAATTCCAGGGTGATTGTTGAAGGTATCTCCATGACAGACTACCTAAACCTTCCCTCTAGATGCAGGGACCTGGAGAGGCTGCATGTCTATCTCATGGCAGTCCTATCAGCATTCATTTTTTATCACACAGATTGAGGGACCAGCGTATTGCATTCTCAACCCTCTGTCATCTCCTATCACATTAATGTGATATCATTTTACTCTATTAGAGTGCCTTAACAAAAACTGAGGTGTTAGATCATTGCAGCACCTGTCAGGGGGTTGCAGATAGTTATCTGAAATATTGGATTAAACCAGGTTTATGACATTAGTGGCAGCAACTTGTCCCTGCAGACTAAGATCATTCATTTGTACAATGTAAATGAAAGTGTTGCATGCAGGTTATTGTTTTTAAAAAGTTCCCCTTACAAAGTTATGGAATTAAAAAATTCTAGCATCAAGAGGAGTTTGGAGACCATTAAAGGCCATGTTATAGCATTTGTGTCCTCACTTTTCAAGGTCAAAGTCATCAGCCCGCCTCTCTATAAAGGCTTACTAAGCTTCCCCATTTATATGGGTGAACCTAGATACTTTGACTATTTTCAAATGGGGTATTAAAGGTATCACATTCTACACTGTAATCTAACTGCATCTGTATTTGTCATTTCCTTGACTAAACTGTAGACTCCTTGAAAGGATAAGGATAATCTTTTCTTCCTCTTCTCCATAGCATCCAGCATCAGGCTTTCCATGTACCAAAAACATGTAACAGAGTAGTCACCCCTCTTCCCATAGATATGAAAGCATAAAATTGAGAGTGGGGAATATGTAACAGAGGGAATAGCCTGGAAAAAGATGGCAAAAAATGTTTTCTGTCTCTTTAAAATTTCCCCCACACTTTTTAGGAACTGAGACCTGCATCTCTGCCTTGGGCAGGTGATTGGAAGGGGTAGGGGAGTCTTTTGTTCTTTGTGCTGCAGGAGATAGCTCAGTAAATGGTCAGCTCCATCCCAGGCCCAGTGCCTGGCCAGAGGAGGTCTGAGTGGGCCTCCCAGGTGGGCAGAGGTCATGGCTTTGTCTTCAACAGAGATAGGGTGATTAGAATTATTAACTATAAGCCTAGAACTGAAGGCCTTCCCTTTAAAAGCTCTGTATTTCTGCTTATGTACAAGAATTTGGACTTTGAGCTGATAGTCTGCCATTTTTCTCCTTTGCTGGCAAAGTAATAAACTTCTCTTTCTTTCTCCTCAAACCACTTGTTCTTGTTCTTCTGAGACAAGTGCCAAGCTTTCGGTAGCACAGTATTTATTGGTTTATGGTCTAGTGCAGTCTTTTTATTTTATTTTATTTTTTTAACAGATGGGTAAAACAATCCATGTAGAATAGCTATTCAGCGGGGGAAAATTGTTTAGTCACCTCTCTAGAGCACACATCCATTTATTGTACAGAGGAATAGTCTCATTCATTGTTTATAAGGATATATGCAGACATTAAATTAAGAATTTAAGATTAGGTCTTCAAATCTAAATATGAGATGTGAATTTATCAATCTGGAATTTGAACACACTAGTTTCTAATCACATCATTACTAGGTGGCTAAACACAAAATATTCACTTTACTCCAGCAGTGCTCTAAAGTGGTGATGAAATAGTAGGACAAGAATATTTATTTTTTAAATGCTTGTTAAAACCCACTAGTTTATTTTCCATATTAGCAGTCTTTTGGAATATAATACCATTGACAATGATGACTTTTGTTGGGATGATGCTACAGCAACACCAGCTGTAGGGAAACTCCTGAGTTACATCAAAGTGGAATGTGACTCAAGGTAACAACCAGTTTTTAATGCTGATGATTGAACCAGCCTCCTGCCTAAATAGTTTCTATTTTCCTTAATATGGGACATAAAAAGTTTAGAAGGCAGCATATGAAGTTGGCTCCCTGCTCTGGGGTGCTAGAAAATAAAAATGTATAATTTAACACATTTGAATAAATTTACTACAAACTGAACAAGAAATAGAGTATAGCACCCCTTCAGAAGTCCCCTCTCTCTGCCCTCATGGAAGATACCCACTGCCCTGACTTTCGTGGAAAGCTCTTCCTTGTCTGCTTGTACTTGCACCATATGAGCATGCACATCCCCCTGCACTGCGGTTTAGTTTCACCTGTTTTGAAACATTTTTTTCTCAACATTATGTTTGTGAAATACATCCATGTTTTTGTTTCCAGCTATAAACTTATTCATTTTCAGTGCTGTTTATTATGTCATTATATAAATATATCCAATTTATTCATCCATATTATTAATGATGACAATTTGGTTTTTTTTTTCCTGTTTGAGATCATAATAATGCTGTTAAAAACATTCTTGTGTTGTGTGGATAGACATAGATATAAGTATCTATGGATACAGTATATATATATATATATATACTACATAAAATATATAAATACATATATATATTTCTTAGTGCACATATGCATGCATTTAGAGGGTATATTTCTAGGTGTTTAATTTCTGGATCATAAGTTTGGATTATGTTCAACTTCAGTAACTAGGTCCAAAGCATTTCCCAAAGTGGTTATACTAAGATAATACCTTTATTAGATGTGTATAAGAGTTAATATTGCTTAATTTCCTTCCAAAATTAACATCATCAATTAAATTTTGGTCACTCTGGATATTATGTGCATAGTATATTTTAGAGTGTGTGTGTGTGTTGGATGCCCCTGATCATAAATGAGGTTAAGAATGTTTTAATACATTTATCAGCTACTTCTGAGAGGAGCTTTTACTAGTCTCTTACTCATCTTTTGATTGGCTTGTCTTTCTCCCACTGATATATAAGACTTCCTCATACATTCTGATATGAAATTTAGGGGATACATGTATTACAAATATATGCTCCAACTTTGTGACATTTATTTTCATCCTTTATTGAATGACGATTTTGAAAAACAGAATTTCTTAAATTTAAAATCATCACTCTATTCTTTTTAAATAGTATGACTGTCTATCTTTGTAATAACACCTTGTCTTAAATTTTACAAAGTCTTGATGTCTAATAAGTTCTATTGCCTTGCTATTCCTTTTCCAATAATTTCTTAGTCATTCTTGGACTTTTGCATTTCATAACAATGGTAAAATAAAACAATAACGTTCCACAAAACTAAAGGTTGAATTTTGGTTACAATTACACTAAAACTCTAGATCAATCAGTTTGAAAGCAATTGGCATATTTCTGAAATTGGGCCTTCCAATCCAAAAACTTGGTATGTTCCTCCATTCATTTCTTCTTTTTTTTAATTCTTATTTCAGCATATTGTGGGGGTACAAAAGTTTAGGTTATGTATATTTCCCTTGCCCCCCCCCCAGAGTCAGAGCTTCAAATGTGTCCATCCCCTAGACAGTGCGCCATTCATTTCTTCTTTAATTTTCCTCAATAAGGTTTTATAGTTTTCCATGTAGAGGTTTTGGACATCTTTTCTTAGATGTACTTTTAGATATTATTATGTCTTTATAAATGGTCATCTTTTTAATTGTAATTTTTTAATGATTTGTTGAGGATAAGTAAAAATGAAATTTATTTATGAATATTTTATGTATTATATATGTATTTTGCATATTTATTGCTATATATTTGTATGCTATGTTGGATCGAATGAACCAAAATTCACATGTTTAAGCCATAATGCCCAATGTGATGGTATTTGGAGGTGTGATCTTTGGGGGCATATTAAGTTTAGATGAGGTCATGAGGGTGGGGTCATCCGATGGGATTAGTGCCCTTAAAAGAATACAAAGAGAGAGAGAAAGACATCCAGCCAAGGCCATGTGAGCATATAAGGAGAAAGCAATTGTTTTGTAAGTCAGGAAGCAGATCCCCACCAAGAACTAAATCAGCCAGCAATTTGATTTTGGACTTCCAGCATCCATAACTGTGAGAAGTAAATGACTGTTGTTTAAGCCACCCAGTCTGTGGTGTTCTATTAAAACAGCCTGGATCGACTAAGACATACATGCACTGTTCAGCTCTCTTGCCGAACTAACTTATTGATTATAATAATTTACCCAAGATTCTTTTAAAATTTCTTCATATATAATACTATTATATCACATCATAATGGCTTTTCTATTTATCCCCTTTCAATTAGTATACCTCTTATTTATTTTTCTTACCCTACTATATCATCCAAGTACATCAAGTACAATATTGAATATAAACGGTGACAGCAAAACTCTTGTCATTTTCTGACCTCAAAGGGAAAATATTCACATTTTACCCCTAAATATGGTATTTTCTGTAGGTTTTTCATGGATTCTTTTCAAGTTAAGAAAGATTTTTTTTATTCCCAGTTTTTTGAGTTTTTCTAAAATTATAAATGCATGCTGGATTTGATTTAGAAATTTCTTTGTCTATGCAGATGATTTTATGATTTGTCTCCTTTATTATGTTAATATGATAAATTATATTGCTTGGTTTTCAAATGTTAAATCAACGTAACACTCCTAAACTATTCACAATATATCATAATAGATTATACTTTTTATAATTTGCAAGATTAGGTTTGATATTATTTCGTTTAGAAGTTTTATATCTATGTTGATGAGTAAAAATGACCTGTAATATTCCTTCCTCACAGTTCCCTTAACAAGTTTAATAACAAAGTTACACTGGCATCTTAAAACAGTTTCTGGAAGCTTTTCTCTATTTCTCCTTGTTCTCTGCAAAGATTTGTGAAAGATTGATAATATTTACCCTTTAAATGCTTGGTAAAACCCACTGGTAAGCCATCTGGACCTGGAGTTTTATTTGTGGAAAGGTTTATAATTACTCTTCAATTCATTTAAAAGGATTATTAAGGTTTTGTATTTCTGCATTAGTCATTCTGGTAACTTACACTTTCCCAAAAATTTAACCATCCATAAAAATTTTCAAATTTATTGAAATAAATTTGTTTACAATATAGTGATTATATTTTTAATGACTATAGATTTTTACCAAGTCTCCTTTGTCATTCCTATTATTGCTGTCTATGCCTTTCCCTTTTTTTCTAGATCTGTTTCAACAGGTGTTATGAAAGTTACAAATATATTCTAATGAATTATTTATTAGTTATTACTACTTTATTAATTATCCTATTTTTTGCTTTTTTGTTTTCTATGTTTAAAATATTTTCAGCTCTTTATTCTTTTCTTACCTCAATTTACTTGGGTTTTTTAGTGACTCTGTTTTCAAATGTTTGGCTTGAATGTTTAATTCATGGATTTTTAAATGCTCTTCTCTAGGATAGGTAGTTAAGGCTATACATCTCTATGTATGGCTTTAGTTGTATTCCACAAGTTTTGATATATATAATAATTTTTTAATTTATTTTCTAACTTTATAATTATTTTTCTTTGGTACATGGGTTATCCATAACTGTATTTTTTTCTAAACTTCCAAGCATATAGGGACTTTGTATTATCTTTTTGTTATTGCTTTCTAGCCTAATCTCTCATGGTAAAAAATATATACTGCATGATTTCAATCCTGGAAAGCCCTGAGGCTTGCTGTGTAAGATTACATTTTTGTTCAAAACATGTACTTCCCTGCCTCTGATGCCCCTCTCTGCAGCAGAAGTATACTTTCTGCACTGCTGATATAGGCCTTAAGCAATGTAACCTGCTTTGTCCAGCCAAACGTACATGGCAGTGACATGATACTTCTGAGATCTCTTTTCGTCTGCCAAAAGATTGTCAATGTCCTAGACAGAGAAATCTATGCCAGCCTGAGCCATGGAATGAAGAAGAGATGGAGAACGGTCAGAGGTCTCTGTCATTTGAGGTCATTTTGACCACAGAATAATCTAGTGTGGTGGGAAGACATTAGGATAGCTTTCTGTGATCTCTATCTCCTGGCATTCATGCCCTTGTGTAATCCCTTACCTTGAGAACTTAGAGACTTGTTTCCTGAAAATAAAATGCAACAAAGTTAATGGGATGGCACTTCTGAAATTAGGTTACAAAAAGACCGTGGCTTCGATCTTGGCCATCTCCTCTTACCATCATCTGTTTCTCTGGTTTTCTCTTTTATTTCTCTCTGTCTCTGTCTCTCCCCCACCCATCTTATCTATCTCTCATCAGCAATTACCATATCATGAGGAGGCCCAGGAAGCCCAGGCAGAGATTCCCATGGTGAGGAGCTGAGGCCTGCCAGGACAAACGAGCTTGAAAATGGATCTTCTGAGCCAGGCACATAAATGAGCTGGAAAGTGGGATTCTTCAGCCCCAGTTGAGCCTTCTGATGATTGCAGCCCCAGAAAATAGCTTCATTTTAGCCTCATGAGATTATGAGCCAGAACCATCCTATTTAGCCACTCCTAGACTCCCAGCCCACAGAAACTGGGATGGCTAAGCCATCCCCTGATTCTTGAACCACAGAAACCATGAGATAACAAATATTGGTATTATAAGGCATTAAGTTACAGGATGATTTGTTACAAAACAGTAGATAACTAATATACTTAGTCTAGCCCAAGCTAACTGATAATATTGCTTTATGGTCTAAATACAGTAATTTTTAAAAATGTTATATGCATGCTTAATAAAACAATAAAACCACACATTTTGCAATTGTTGAATAGTTTCTCCCTCTGTAGACAACGGGCAGCCACTGTCCCTTCAAATGTTGTTTCTGTCCCATTTCCTCCTCTTTCTTGTGGGATTCCAATTAAACATATATTGAAACTTTACAGTGTAAACTCTATGCCTCTTACCCTCTTTTCTAATTTTTCTAACCTGTTGTCTTTCTGTGCTTCGATCTGCATTTCTTTTGAGTTATCACCCAATTCATTCTTTTTCTCTTTAGCTGTGGCTAATATGTTATTAAAACCATCCACTGAGTTTTAAACTTCATTTATTATATATTTAAGTTTCATAATGTCCATCTGTCACTGACAACTCCAATATCCAGAACTCCTGGATAGTCTTTGTTTTCTTTTTCTATTGCTTTGTGTTCAGGATGTTTTATATCCGCAATCTCAATCACATAAATTAATCATATTTTTACTGTTTTATGGGTATTATATTTACAAAATTGCATGTAGAATTAAGTATAAGCCTTCATAGATGATTGACATTTTGCCATATTTTTGGAGACTCTCACACGTGGGAGTCACTCCAATTTCAGTGATTGAAGTGTCATCCTCACAAAGGCATTTCCCTTATTTTGTAGCTTTTAAGGGTTCAAATCCAAAGCTATGGTGGTTCATCCAGGCACTCCCTTTTCAACAGATCCTGGATACCAATCAATCCATGTTGCTATAGTCCCCAGAGCTTGTCAAAAGCAATGCTCAGTCTCTCCTTATTTCAGTCTCTCCTTTATGAATCGTCACTTGTCCTTGGCGAAATGATGACCAAAAGCCAATTTCAACTTTTTGGACTTCTATTCTCCCTTTAATTCCAAACCATAATACAGATGATTATCTCAATACTAAATCATTAAAAGCATGCTCACTTAGATCGTACAAGGGCAAGAGGATAGAAAGTAACATTTGTGAGCAAGTACTAGATGCCACATGTTTACTATATGACATCTCATTTATTCATCACTTTTTAAAAGTAATCTGTAAGGCATTTCTTTTCTCTTTACTTTTAAGGATAAAAAATATTCATAGTGATTAATGACTTGCCCAGGATTACAGTCAGCAAAGAGCAGAAACAGAATTTGTATCCCAAGTGTGTCTGATTTCAAAGACACAGTTTCTACTATACGCTATGCTGACCCCTCATCAGACTTCCATTAGGGTTAGAAAGAAGAAATATTTTTACACTTTATATGTAAATAACACAATGAGCAATAATCCACTCTCCTGAAACATATACTATTTATATTCCTAGAGTTTTCAAATTTAGAAATCATTTATTTAATATTTCTATATTATGTGCTCAACTGGATTTGCTGAGCCTCTGACAAACTGGTATTTCTACTTCTTATTACATACAATATTTGTAATAAAGGAAAAAAATAAGGTCATAATTGGAGAATTTTGTCAAAAATAATCTATACTTGTGCTATTTAAACAGTGGTCTGCAGACAACCTGGTCTGCTAGTTGTTACCAGTTCATGAAGAGAAAGGGCCAGAAGAAACGTTGAAAGTGAGCATTCAGAAACCTTTAGAGCAACTTGACACTGTCATGACAACCAAGTGTGCAACCAGTGGACTCCTCTGATTGAACAAAGTTTAGACTTACCTGGGTGTTGCTGAGCTGATGTACTGAGTCACATGTAGCATTCACACATTAGTCAGGCACAATAAGACACAGTAGGACACAGATTCATAAATCACCAAAAACTAAAAAAAAATGTATCTTCGCAGCAAATAAACAAAAAGCACTGATCATTTGCCAGTGTTAGTTTATGTTCTACTCTGGGTGGGAGCCCTTGTCTTTCTTTCTGAATAGAGTCACTCTCACAATGGCTGGTGCTTTGAAGATCTTGCTCCCAAGCCTGTAGTGTACATGCACCCCAAGGGCTGTTGTTCAGACTACAATGCTAGGCTGGCTAAAGGGAAGCCATTTGCCTCCAGTATTGCTTTTGGCTTGTTCTGTGTTAAAAGTTTAGAATTAACCTGCTGCTTGCTTACACAACTGCCAGGCACAAGATTAGAAAACAACCTTTAGTAAAAACAGATCAAGAGTCCAGAATAGGCCACCCACAGCAAAAACCTTGCTTTCTGCCAGCCAACCCCCTGTATCCCTTCCCTTTATAAGTTGCTCAGTAAGCAGAGGAGATAAGATGGTCTTTGAGATAATAGGGTGCTGCCAGCACTTGAATAAACCGCCTTTCCTTCACCAACACTCGGCTCTTGTGTTTGGTTCTTGGGTGGTAAGCAGGTAGGCGAACCTGTGTTCCACAACACTGGGAGCCTGTGCATGGGGCCAAGTGTCCTCTTGCAAGACTAAATCCATGGAGGCTGGTTCTCCAGTGGCCAAGTGGATAGGAAGGTGATGCAACATGGAAGTGGGGGGAACATTCCCTGAAGCAGCATTAATGAATTAGAGATGATAGACTAGAGAGAGGTAGTAGATAAACTCTTTTTGCCTTTCTCCCTCCAGACAATAAGGCAAGCTTGTTGCAAAGTGAGGGCCAGCTCAGCAGCTCAATAGCACACCCTGAAATCTGTCTGCCCTCCTTCGCTGGTTTATTCATGCTTCTTTTCCCTCATACCAGTTTCCCAGGGGGGCATGTCCCAATGAAGTATTCACATATAAGCTTTTGCCTTAGGCTCTGTTTCTAGACAACCTGAGCCAAGACATATACCATGTAAAATGAGCCCATAAATGGCTGTTGTAAGGCTTTAGACCAGTCATTCTCAAAGCATGGTCCCCAGACCAGCAGTATTAGCATCATTGGCAAATTGTTAGACATGCAAATTCTTGGGTCCCAATCCAGAACTACTAAAGCAGAAACTCTGGTGGTGAGACCCAGCAATTTGTGTTTTAACAAGTTCCAGATGATTCCATTGCATGAAAGTTTGCGAACCACTGCTTTACATTGACAATGAGAACTGGAAAAAGCTTATTCTTCTTAAAAAGTCACAATATGCTAAATCTTAGCTCAAGAGTGGACCATTTCTTAGGTGATAGCCATGATGTTAACTTGACAGTATTATAATGGCATAAATCTAGTAGCTAAAACATAACATTTCTGTCATAGTACCAGATCAACTTAAAAAAGAAATGTTGCATAGCACATTTGTCACAACTTCTATTTTTTTAAACCACCACTTTCTTTTATATTGTTTCTTCATTACTTAGACTAACACAGAGGAAACTCAACCCTCTAGGTCAGTAGTCCTCAACCTTTTTGGCACCAGGGACCAGTCTCAAGGAAAACAATTTTTCCACAGATGGGGTGGGGGGAGGGGGAATGTGGGAACGAGGGATAGTTTCAGGATGATTCAAGCACATTACATTTATTGTGCACTTTATTTCTATGATTATTACACAATAATGTATAATGAAGTAATTATACAACTTATCATAATGCAGAATGTAATGCCACCACTGATCTGACAGGAGGCGGAGCTCAGATGGTGATACAAGGGATGGGGAGTGGCTGTAAATACAGACGAAGCCTCGCTCCTCACCCACTGCTCACCTCTTGCTGCGTGGCATAGTTCCAACAGGCCACGGACCAGTATCAGTCTGCAGTCCAGGGGTTGGGGACCGCAGCTCTAGATGAATGCTCCTGCCTTTTTAGAATGGGAGCACCCTTCTATTGAATAATTGATTTATTTACATCCCATTACCCCTTTCCTGCTTATTCTATCCTCCAAGATTGCCGTCTAAAATAATCAATACTTTGTCTTAAATAAAGCATATGAAAACTAATTTTTAGACTTTTGCAACATACCTGGAGATCCACAGATTTCCCCTGGGCCATTGACAACATCAAAGTTTGGAACCAATGCTCTGATCTGCAGCCCTGGCTACAAGTTCAAATTACCTGGGGAGCTTTTAAAATATATCCACACATTTAGTCCAAGCCCAAAGAAACTGATTTAGTCTGTCTGAGGGTGCGACTCACCTATGTACTCAGCAGTTACTTCAAAGGTCCCCAGGGAGTATGCTAATGTGTAGCTAGGGTTGAGAAACACTTTTGAGTCCAACTCTAGCACATAGGGTGCTTGGTTTTTGCTCCCTGACCTCATAAGCCCTGGGGCAAACACACTGACTGTGTCAGATGTTTCTGCCTTTCAAGGATGATTTAAAAGGAAACCCACCATTACCACCACGTCACAACAGTCCTGAAGAGTTTTAGGAAAATTACATTCTGGAAGTGGAAGTCAAAAGACAAATCAGGGTCCATTTAAAATTACTGTCAAACTGAACCTCCAACAGATATAGGACTTTTCGTTTCATTAAAATATAGTTTGCAATTTTCTCAAGGAACTTTTATTGCCTCTCTTACTTCCTGCTCCAAGCTGTAGTCAGAGCAAACTTGGTCTCTAATAATCCCAGCGCAAGGACTGCGACCCGGTGTTCTCCAAGGTAGGAGGCAGTGCTGGCGATGTCTTCACGCTGGCACAGACATGAACTATCAGATGCCACACTGCTCCAGGATGCAATCTTGGGGAGCAGGGGCCAGCCAAGGGGGGAGACCACGAAGAAGCACGTGCCCCTGAGCCAACACCCAGCATCCCTCCACACCCCAGCTTCCAGCTTTATCCTGTGGGTTGGTTTGTGCTGAAATTTTTGTGTTTGATTCTCATTTTCCATTCCCTTAGTGAAAACCCCATTATCTCTAACAGCAGTGTGTCAAGAAAAACATGAATTTTGTGTAACAATAAAAGGACCCCACACTTGTTTCTCCAGATAGCCGTAGGCAAAACCATTTTATCTCACTTTCTTTATTTATATTATAAAGACTTTGTGCAGAAAGGGGGATAGGTACTTTAAGGTGGGAAACTTTTGAAAAAATGAATTAAAATCCCTGCAAAACAGAAGGAAATTTATAATTATCATTTTTTAAAACAGCCTAGATCAAAAGAAATGGTACGAATATACCACTAAATTATTTGAAATGTATCATTTCTAGATAAATTCATAACGGGAAAGAAAACAAGGAAGGTGACATGCACTGCTTATGCAAGCCTTGAAATTGATTTCCGAAGCATCAGAACTCACTACAAAAGAACTTCACAGTTTAATTAGGATGGCTCAAATCCAGAGTCTATATTTAGGATAAGCTGGAAATTACAGTGTAGAAATGAGAATCATCCAACAAAAGTCTAAATGGGGGCGGGGGTCTATGGGAAAAACATCATAGCATTTCACAGTTAACCATAAAATTTCTTAACTTTTGTTTTTCACTGGATACAAGCTGAATAATCTGTAAGGAGTTTCGCTATTCAGCTGAGGAATGTGTTTTTTTAAGTCTGCCCTCATATATGTCACCCAAATTCTCCTCAATACCTGTATAATTTGCTTCAGTGCAGATAAATTTGGCATTTAACTTACAACACATCAAGAGAATCTCATTAAAATTCTGAATGTATATAAACATATTTTATACCGTTAATATTTTGGCTTCTTTTTACAAGTGGTTGGCAAAGTACTCATGGCACTATATCATTAATTTCTTAAATATTCCTGTTTTCTTCTCATCATTGGTATATCATCAAATAAATTAGTTCAAACCCAAAATGTGACAGAAAGAACCATATGATTGATTTTTTTTTTAATTTTTACTTCAGGAAATGTTTTAAATGATTTTGTGCAAGTTATATTGGCTTACTGCCTAATAATTTATTAGAGAAGCACATGATTATTTATGACAATAATTATGGTGTTTGGATGTCAAACAAGGGTGTTTATATTCTTCCTCTTTTTCTTCTTTACAGTGACCTGGCTCTGAATTTAAATGTGCTTGCTGGTAATTTCCCTAAAAGCAGTTTAAATGCTCTAAATAATATACTCAAAATTGTTAAGGAAATAAATCACTTTGTCAAACTGACCTCATCAGGAAAGATGCTCTAGTGCACAATGACTATACAGCCAGAAAGACGCAGAGACAAATTAGAATCACAAGAGTAGAATCTGAAATTCATTCAAATTAAAGTTACTTGCCTTGGCTGAAGGTTTAATTTTAAATTGCAAGGAAGGAAATACTCCAGGTAAAATAGCTCTTACCTAATTTTAACTAATAAATTTCAGATATCTGGCTTAGAGCTTGAATGTGCACTAGTCACCTATTAGTGAATTAATTTCTCCTCATTAATTAATTTTACAATAGTACAAACTCTGCCCTACTCCATTAGAATGATCATTCAGGGTTTGTACCATGCGTTTATACTACGAGGTCTCTCGTTCAGCGTGATGACTCAAATTTTAAAATGGCCTGAAATTCACCAAATTCCAACTCTGAAGACCCAGTCTAATTAAGTTGAATTCACTTGCTTTTACGTTAATGCTAATTGAACGACTATATAACAGTGTAGAAATGAGACCAATTAACTCTCTTAATTCTTATTACTTAGTGATTGTTGTTCACATTCCACGAATGAATAAACCGAGGCTAAGTATGATTTAGTAATTTGGTACTAAAGCCTTCACGTAGACGCCACGTCCAAGTACACACTGTTATCTCCGTGCCGTGCCGACCACTGTTCTGGATCTCCAAAGAAGCAATTTTGGGAAGATGTATCTGGCTGGTCCAGGAGCTGCCTGATACTCGGATGAAAAAACGGGCACTGAAACTGTCTCAGTAATTGAAGGTCAAACCAACCGAGTGGATGTCTATCTTTTGTGGGGTAGCAGGAAAGCGTATCATTGCTGAAATAAATACCGTGGGCTGCCATCAATTTCTATCAAATTAGCTGCTGTCTGAAGCATTGTGAAAATCGTTTTGCTTCTCTTAACTCAAATTGAAAACTCTCAGTCTTCCCCCCCAAAAAACTTTCTTATACTTTTGAACCAACGAATCTGGAGGAAAGCTGGTGATTTCTATAAGGCAGACAAACCGGGCTGGACGGAGCAGGGCAGCAACCTCGCCCCCGCGCCCGGAGCGGCCCCCGGGAGCGGAGCTGAGCCCCGGCCACGCGCGGCCAGGGGCTGGGACCGTCGCTTCCCCGCGCGCAGGCGCCGCTGCGGCCGGCAGGCCCCGGGGAAAGGACGGGCAAGGTCCCTGGTAATGAGGGGACTCACCCAGGAAGGAAATGTTGTGCCTAACACTGCCATCAGGTGGTCTTTCCTGGGAGAGCGTTATTAAAACAAAAACAAAACCTAAGAGGTTTTCTTGCTAATGATCAGAATCTAATGAAATCTCAGATCTATCATCAGTTTACACGCGGAATGACACTGGGGGATCCCATCAGCCAAGCCCAGAATGCGCAAAGCTTCAGGACAAATAACCCACTGTCTCCAACAAATCGATAGTAGGAAGGAAAAAAGAAAGAAAGAAAGGGAGGCAGTAGGCAGACAGGCAAGAGAGGGAAACTATGCAATTCAGGACACCTAAGAGACCAACGAAATGCACTCAATGTGCGGGTCCATTTGCACTTTGATTCAAATAAACTACTATAAAAGGATATTTTTGAGCCAATTTGAGACAATCAGATAGGGCCTGGATATTAGATGATATTAAGGAATTGTTAATTTTGCCAATAATTGTATCGAGGTTTATTTTTTAAAGAGGAGGGGAATGCTTCATTTACTAAATAGATAGTATCCATTGGTGAAATGGTATAGTATCAGGGATTTGTTTTAAAATATTCCAGAAAAAAGTCGAGTTGGGAATAAATGAAAGGATAAAAGAATGTTGCTAATCTGTTGAATCTGGGGACTAGTCACATGGAGCATTTATTGCACTGTTCTTTAGACTTGAATACAATATTTGAAAATATCTTCACTACAAAAAGGTTTTTTAAGTCTGCTAATTTACAGGGGAAGTGATTGATGATTCTAAATTAAATAAAATGTTATATAAAAATACTGCTTTTTAATCCATCTTTTGTCAAAATTTCTTGAGCATATCACCTTTGTCTTCACACAAAAAGACACACATATTTACCGTAATAGTTGCTAGTCATATCACTTGTGTTGCTGTAAATACTATACTGTCAAATCCTATAAAAGAAAGTGGCTTTTGAAACAGTAACAACTTTATTAACCAAAGCATTCACAATTCCATTTTAAAAGTCTAGCAATATTAGGAGTCCATTTTGCCTCCTCTGGTTAAAGGCTTTTCCAGTGAAAAACACTGTATACTCTGTAATTTATACATTTCCCTCTTTGTTCATTTCTATGATTTAGAAAGAGAGAAAACAAGCATACGAAATGTCTATTTTTCTTTTTAAACAATCTAAGTCCTTGGCACATCTTAATATATTTCCCTAGTACTTAGGTGCAAAAATCAACCATCTTTGATAATGATATAATGTAGTAGCTGAATTCTGAAAGTCAAATTGACATTTTGTATTCAAATTCCAAAAGAGTAGTACTCACACAACAAGATGTTACTTATATACATAAAGCAAATCAAAGCATTCTCGTGAAATCGGGCACCAGTTTGCTTTGATTTCCTGGTTTGAACTTCAAAAGAACAAGAACTCTGGTCATAATGTAACCATTGCTTTATAAAAAATTAGAGATATGAAGAACAAGAAAAGGTAATAAAATATTTTTTCACTGAATTTTTAAAATTCCACTAAAAATAGCTACAAAAAAAATTTTCTTCAAATGTTTTTCTTAGTTTTTGGCATTCTGTTTCATTTTGCTTGGGGGTGGGTGGGGAGGGCCTTAAGTAAACACACCAAATATGATCAGGGCAGTGGTGACCCTCCTGGTTAATCATGTATTTTATGTTTCTGAATCAAGAAGATCACTTCAGGTGGAAAAAAGGTGCCAAAAAAATCATTGGATACTTTTCCATTTCCCCCCAATTACCATTTCTGTTCACCCAAGACAGGAGGGTCCAGTTTGCTTCACACCTCTCAGAGAAGTCTCCTTGTCTGATCATATACTTATGCAGAGTCTTTAATTGGCCTCCTGTTTTTAGTGTGACTCTGCTCTATCATCACCCCAAAGGCAGAGGCCCTGCTCCTTAGCCTGGGCACAAATTCCAGCTCGGTCATCTACTAACTCTGTAACTGGGGCAATTTATTTCATGTCAGCTTTAAAGTGGGCATAAATCATACCAAGGTTGTGAGGATCCAGGAGATTCTACTTCTCCAAAGTGCTCAGGGAAAAATAACCCCGCAGGAGCAGCAACTAAGCACAGGCAACAGGGAGCCGCCCCCAGCCCACGTGGGACACACTCACTCACACAGCCACAGTGTGGGGGTAAACCTCTGCCGGGAGGGTGACTCCTGTCCCTGTGCTGCCCACGTGGGCCTTTCTGACTCAGGGCCACTGCACCCTCTGTGCCCCGCTGTGCGCACGCTGCCAACTCCTGCTTAACCTTCCCCTCTCAGCTTCACTGTCAGCAGAAGCCGAAGCCTTTCTTTACCTAAAGGAACCATGTTCCTGAGAAGGTGAGGCTCCTGAACATCTTGTGATTCCTGGGTTTTCGAGATTTGTAGGTGAGTGAGAGTAGTTATTTAATATTTAATAACTGAACACCACTCCCATGAGATCCTAAGATCCAGTAGGGCCGGGGGGCGGTGCCTGTCACATCCCATGTGCTTGGCACATAGCAGGTCCTGAATTAATCTGTGGGGCAGGCATTTGCACTGTATAGAAAACATACACAGCTTTACAGAAACCAACAGGAGGAATGGAAGGTGCTTACAGGGGGTCAGGTGTTACAGGAAGCTTCTGGGCAGAACTGTCTTTTTCCAAATTAGCAGGCAATTGCAGAAACACAGAGAGATGCAAAATGATAAGGGCCATGGTAGCTGCAGCGTACTGATTATTTACAACGTGTCCAGCACTATTCTAAGCAGTGGACATGTATTAATAGTAATTATTCTAATCCTTACAAGAGGCAAGAAGAATTAGGAATTATAATTATTCCCACTTCACAAATGAAACAATTGAGATACAGGGAAATATAATGAATGTCCAAGGTCACACTGCTAGTGAGCAATGGAGCCATTTATGGACAAACATGAGCGATCTGGGGACTGTTCTCCTACCCCTGCGCTGGTCTGCTCGCCCAATACCTACAACAGCGCCTGTACCCACAGGTCGCCTGCAGCTGCAGATACACCTACAACAAGAGACAGAAAAGGATACACAAGAGAAAAGGATCTTTTCTCCTAAACTATATTGTAAGCCCTTACTTTTTTCTTTGGCATTTCTTTTAGCCTATAGGTAGAATAGGGATACATGTTAATAGGTGGTCAATAAATAATTGTTGAATGATCAAGTAGAAAGCTCTTACCTAGCATCCTGCTGAACTGGTTCCTGGAATACAACTGCAGTATTGACATGATTACTAGGAAAGAGTAACTGTTAATAGTAAGAGCACTTACAGGAGTACTCTCATTACTCTTATCAGAGTACTTATAAGGATAGAAGCTGTCGGCTTTAGGCAAGTTATTTAACTTCTCTGTGCCTCAGTTTCTGCCTCGTTAAAACATGCTTAATAGGAGAACCTGCCTCATGTGGTCGCTGTGAGGGTTAAGTGAGAAAACCCATTGAATATGCACAGCACGGCACAGTTCTCGCTCAGTTCCTGTGCAATGGTACACTAATACCTGTACACTGGTACTAGCACAGTAGAAGCTCCCAAGGACATGGGACACTGACTGGAAAGGAAGAACAGGGACCTCCCTCTGGCCTTCCTAGAGGACACTGTCTTTGACTGTCACATTGCAAAGCCAGGCTTCCTTGCTCCCAGTACCTGAGCTTCTTTTCAACCCCTGGCTCCTTGAGGAGAAAATCGGCAATGGCTGATCCAACCAAGTGACAGACAGTTGTAGCTGAGAGTAACTTGGGCATCTCAGAAGAAGTGAAACAAGGACACTCCCAACAGCAGCATGGGGAATGTAACTATTGGGCAGGAATCCCTTTAAGCTTAATGAGTAGACACTAACGGCAGGAGGAGTGGGGAACCCCCATTCCCCATTACCCCCCACAACCCTGGCCACCTTTGGCCCTGAAAGGCCAGCAAAGTCATCCTCAGCCTGAGGTGTCAGCAGAGGGCAAGCAGGCCCAGGCAGAAGACAGACAGCCGTGAGGATGAAAACACATTTGGCCCAAGGCACTGGCCTGGCTCCAGCTTGGAGTGACCATCCCATCTCCCGGTCAGGAGGCACCAGCAGGCAGATCAGGCCTCCCGCCTGGATGCAATTAGCTATTGACAGGCTCCGGGAATCTGCATGCAAATGTACCCATATTGCAACCTTAGTTCTTTTCCAATGCCATAATTTTTTAAAAAGTTCATGCAGGGACAGAAATATCTGTGACAAGGTGGCCTCTGCTGACCACCAGGTCACCGTAGAGGTTCCTGGTCACAAACCACTATCCATTAATCACCCTGACAGGAGCAATTACAAAGGGGACTTTCCACAAAGGGAATGTTGCATTTCCATGCTATGTGGGAATGGGTAATTGGAAACACTTTTGGAAAAACAAATACTATAATTCCCAATTGCCTTTAATTAGAAATATAAGCAGGTATGCATTTCATCCATTCATTCGATCAATATTTATGAGGCATGGTATCGTAGGAGAGAAGCATTTAAACAATCAGCATTTAGGAATAAGAGTAGTACAGAAACACTTCAGCATTAAGTATTTAAGAGAAAAACATTAAAAAACAAATGCAAGACTTAGTCTCTACTTCCAAGTGGTTTTCAACTACAGGGGAAGATGCATTATATGCAAGTGCAAAAATAAATGGCAATATAAGCCCATAAAGGATGAATGTTCCATGAATGGTCCATCCCAGCAGGGGTATAAGGGCTTGGGAGGAGTAAGACAGCACTGATGGCTGAAGAAGTTTCAGGAAGAAACTTCAGGGCTTCGTGACTTAAACTTGGGATGTAAGGGATTTGAGAGGCTTGAGTAACAGAGAGGAGAGTAAATTCCATGTAGGGAAGAGTGAAATTTGTTAAGAGAGTTGCCTGATTTTAGAGAAGAAATTATCACAGAGAACTGTGGGGAATAATATGAATTAGGTAGATATCATGACCATACTAAATCCCCAAGAATGTATCAGATTATGCTCTGTCATTGGCTAATAAGAGAGATTGATTCTGGATGACTTGAATTAAAAGGGAGAAAAGAGACTATTTATTGGGAAGTGTCACTATATCTTATGATGGGTAGATGTGGGCAACCATGACTCAGGCTGGGCAGACCCCTGGGTGTGTCTGGGAGCCTCAGCAGCCTTACCATTCATGTGACTTTCAGTCCATGACCTCTCTTCTCAGAGTCTCTCCATTTCAGACACCATATTCTTTGGAAATAGCATCTGTCTGTATACATTGGGTCAAAAGCCTACAGTCTGTATCAACAGCTATGGCCAAGGGGCAGTGTCAGCAGCCCTTGTATGTATGTCAGGAACAGTCTCAGGAGAAGAGGAAATGGCTGTGATCCAGGCTACCACCAAGAGGGAACTATTGTAAACAAAGACCTACCATGTGCCACTTGGGATGAGCAAATGCACACTGTCCCTGCCTTCACGACACCTAGAACCCAGTGACATCATTTGACTGTGAAGTTAAGTCTGTTCTCTAGGAAACAGGAAATCCCAAGGATATGCAGCAAAGAAGGAGCAAAATCAAAAGATGGCTTTTTCTTACATCATCTGTCAGTGAAGTGCACTTCAGATTGAAAGGTAGATCTGACTGACTTGAGGTCAGAGATGATTGGGACAGTGATTCCCAATAAAATCCAGTGTGCATGTGAAAGCCATGCCATCCTGGGCCCCTCAACACTCCTGCTGATGTGGATCTAGTAGGAGCCCTGGAATTGTTGGCTGAGAAAAGGATACGCAGGAACCACTGAGGTAGGAAAGCAGACTAGTAATTCAAGGAGCTACATGGGGGAAGCCAGCAGGCACGGGAGATGGCACAGCATCAGAAATGGAATTGCCAGGTTGAGGGTCTATTTTGATATGGAAGATATGACAAAGAAGAAGTTGGAGTGATCCCAACAATTCAAGGCTCAGGGAAATGGGAAAACACCATCAATTAGAATAAACTAAAGATAGGGGCATGGAAGCATGTAGATAATAATTTTGCATTTGAGTCCTAGCAGGACATCTGAGCAGAGGTAGCCAGTAGTCATTGGGAGGATACAGACCTGAGCCCAAAGGAGACAAAAGGGTCATCCTCCTAGGGGTTATACTTTACACATGGGTAATGACTATGTGAACAGAATTTACTCAAAATGAAATTAAAATGTTAAAACTATAATGAAATCTCTACTGTCTTTCAGTGATGCATCCAGATTCAAATTAACTAACCATACTAGGCACCATCATGAATACTATTTTATTTAACCTTTGCAATTACCCTGTCATGGAACGGAGTGTTAAAGCTCAAAATTACAATAAATCGTCCAAAGAAGCAGACACATAGGAACAGCCAAGTGAGAATTTGCATCCAGATTTGTGGATTCCTGTTTTCTTTCCATGAAGTCATATTACCTCTCCTCATTAAAACAAACAAACAAAAATACCTGTCCAAACAGTGAGCAAACAGGACAAAATTTATATCTCCATTGCCACTTTGAAAGGTAGATATCTATCTTCTTAATGTCCTTATGGACAATTGTTCCGTTTCTAATTTACTTTTTAAAACTTGAAAGATCAGGTGAACTTAACAGTTCAAGGCAACAGTCGCAGGGCTGGAGTCAGTGGAATGAGTTTTAAAAATTCCTGTATGCCATGGCTACCTAACCTGTGGTGCAGTTTGGGTTCAAGGTCCTTTATTTTGAGGCTCAGCTTGTTGAAGCCTGTCCTTTTCTTTCCCCTGCTTTAATAACTCCACAGTGACACCTGCCGGGGAGAAAGAACTGCTCAGGCCCGGGTCCCCGGCAGGAGAGCTCCGGGGCTGGGAAGAGGGGTCTGCAGGGCCCGCAGCCATCGGGCATTGGCTGTCCCCTGTCCTTCCACACGCGGCTGTTGGTCCATTACACTGTGCTGCCACATGATTGATGCCCAGACCCTGGTGCCCCTCGGAACTGGGCCAATGTTCCAGCCAGGTCCAAAGCAGGAGACCTCCGTGGGACTGGCATATGCAGGGGACACCGGACATCATCTCATTGCCCTGTTTCTTCTCCAGTTCCCTGTTCCGCCGCTGCCTGCAGCCATTAGTTCCCTCCACCACATGCCATCCTTGACACCACTGTTTGTTTCTCCACTGATCTCTGTGATCCTGCACTTAATAACAAAGTAAAATGGAAAAAAACGTCCCCTGGCATAACTGAGAACAAGACGACTTCCGCGGAAAGTGCCAAAATGTTTTAGAAATAAACGGCAGACAACAGAGCCGTTGCATATTTCACTAGGCAGGATAGTAATTTATGTAATGTATTTTTAACTGTGAGAAGTGATGGGGAAACCACTTAAATATAATGTGAATTGAAGATTTGTCAGTTATGTAGTTCATGCGGTGGCAGATCTAGAAAACGTTATAAAAATTGAAGGATTACCAACAGAGAATGCCTAAAATCAGAGCCCTTACTTGAGTTCTAACTCCCCCTATCGCTGGGAATTTTCTGCTTTCTGGGAATATTTTGCTTTCTGTGCAAGGAATCGGAGTTATACATTGTCTGTCAAATACCCTGTTAAAATCACCTTTCTTCATTTTTGTTTCAGTCCCTCGGCATTTATCGTAGCGTCTCCATGACGTTGGGATGGCCTGATACTTCAGCGCTCCCTCTGCTTGCTGTGCCTGAGTTTCGTCCACTTGACCCACAATCGCTCCACATTTACTTTGGTTATTGCCCCCATTTTAGGTGGAGGGGCCTTTTGGAGAACAATGGAGCATTCACCAAGTCTGGGTCCCTCCATGGGAGAGTTATATGGAAATGACTAGTTTTTAATTTCTCCCTGGAATATGTGCTGTAGGTATTGTGGTTACAACAGTCAGGAAAAGACAGCATCCATAAGCCGTGGTGACTTCACGCTTAGGCACACACCTTTCCCCAAAGTTATCCAAGGCTATAACTGTCTCTCTCCTGCTACCTTTCCCCCCCACCACCACTCCCTCACCTCCCTGCTTCAACCCCCACCACCCTTTGAGACGTGCTCAAAAGCTTTTTGGAAAATTCCTGGGTTTTCAACGGAAAGATTTCTTTATAGATGAAATGCGCCCTCTAGTGGCAATTCTAAAAGTTGCGGTCTGTATTTTTATGATTTTAAGGACGCTGGTTCAGTTGCTTCGTTTTTCCAATGACGCACCCAGAACTAGTTCTCTCTATGAATTGATGGAAGTACCAATCCTTGTAACTGCTGTTCCTCCAAACAATCCTACACTCCTTTCCCCAGTTTGCAGCAACCCTGAGAACCCTTCTTTTGTCTATTATAACCTGTGCGACTCATTCTCCTGGATTGGCTGCCAGAAAATTAATCTGGGATGCAATGCAGGGCTTCTGACCTCAAGAGCCGCATGCTGAGAATGGTAACACCACACTGGCGATCCGTTAAGTGGATTAGCACACAATTCTCTGAACTCTCCTTACACAGGACTATTTTCCCACTTTGACTAGGAACTGGAGCTACAGTGCGTTTGAGTTTTATGGTGTTTCAGTGTTTACCAAAAAAAGTTATATCATCCATTATGTTGGTTATATCTAATACTCACATTTTTCTTTTTATAGTGTTCCAAAAAACCAGAAAAGACAAAGTTTGGAAATTTAGGCTAGGGTGCTAGGAAGTGCTAAAAGTTTTACCTTTAAAATCTACTCTTTTAGCAGCTTGATTTACTCATTTTGCAACGTATACATATAACAAAACATCACATTGTACTCCATAAATATATACAATTATTATTTGTCAGTTGAATATAAAACAAATAGTTCAGACCTTCACAATGGTCATCATGTGAAGCTATTGAAAGCAAAGAAATACGAAATTGGTGCTAACCCAGATGTGAGAATTGCTGCATCTCCTTCTATTCTAAGCATGTCAATCAACAGAGGAAATCCAAGTAGCCATTTAAACAGCCTTGAAGTGCTCTTTGGGGTTCTAATCAGTCATAAAAATGGCCTGTATTTAGCACCCACTGTTTATGCCATGTGAAACAAACATAATTACAAAGGCAAAAAGAAGAATCCTGGTGCCCTAGTGCTCGGATGTGGAAGGGAGCAAAACACATAGATAAAAGTCAATTGAGAATGTATGTTTCAGAAACATAAAAGCTCAAGCACAATTACTACAAGTGATTTGATGCTCTATGGGGTATTACTAACCATGAATCTATGCTGTTCACTCAGATGAAACAAGACTTTGTTTATACTGCCTTGGAGAAGATGGCAGTTCTTTAACTATCCTTGACTTCTCTCTTTTTCCTTCATCTTTCACTTCTACAATGTGTCTCAAATTTATTCTCTTGCTGCTCTTTCTCTGCTAATTGCTTGGTTGAGGTCTCAAGGTCTCTCTGCCTGAACAGCTGGGAGACACTCATGGACTCAAATCCCCCACATTCATTTCATCCTAAGCCCTTTCATTCATTCTCCACAGAGCCCCAGAATGTACATCTGATCTGATCCCTGCTTCAAAAATGACTGGCGACCCTCTGTTGTCCAATACAACAGTTGTCAATGTGTTTTCAGAATTTGGATTCCTGGGGATGTTATCACTGACAAATGAAAGGAGCTCCACATTTGCGAAATGGCAGATATGCACTGTGAATTGCCAAGAGGCAAAGTGGATAGGTAAAAGCAGAATCCAGATTCTTCTACCTGGTAGACCTCTGCAGAGCCTTCCCTGACCACCTGCTGGTGAATTAAGCCCTCCTTTCTCTGCATGCCCTTAACATTTTAGACATACGTTTAGTACATACCACACTGCTTTGCACTAATTTAGTTATGTTCTTCACACGCGGTTAGAATATGAACTCTTGAGAGGAGGAACAATATCTACTCATGTCTGTAGTCCACTGCACCAGCCCAGGGACTAAGAAAAATCAGAATAACAACTTCCTAAAATCAACTAAGACCCTAAGTTAAAACTATAGCTAGCCATCAAAGGTGATGATGGAGCTTCATAGTTTCCTGTTTTGAAACTTAAGAACTAGAAAATTTTTATCCATGCAGCATTGGATAATTAGGTTTATCAAGTAAAAGAGAATAAGGCTTCAATAATTTGTAAACAGTCATCCATTGTATTTCTTATTAATATTAATTTCACTGTGAAAAGGTTGATAGCCCATGAGTGGACTTCTACTAAGTATTTCTTCTTACTGAAACATAAGGAGCTGAAGCAATGTGCCTGGTTCATTTTTACTTAATTTTATTCTGATAAAATGACAGTTTAAGTGAAAACAGAGGCCTGTCTCCTAACTGCCACAGATTTGGTACAAGGTTAAGAAGAGACACTCACATGGTGGCAAGGCCAGCTTTGGGGGTGTGTGACCTGTGCAGTCACATAGGGTTCCACGGTTAGAAGGACCCCACACTTGGTTTAGCGCTTTGCAACCACCATCTTGAAATTCTCAATAATTTTTCAACAAGGGGCCCCACGGTTTCATTTTGCATTAGGCCCCACAAGTACCGTAGACAGTCTTACAGTGAGGAGCCCTCTGAAACCACGTTTGCCTCCATAAACAGGCAACTTTCCTGGAAGTCCCTTGGCCAGAGCAGACAGAGGGAACAAAACCAGCCTGTGAATGGTTGGGTCTCAGGGAAGCAGGAGAAAGTGCAGCTAGAATGGAATCCCCTTGAGGCACTCAGGGCCCATCGACCCCTATGCTGCTCTACTTGGTTCGTGTGCAGCTCACCAAGTGGCTCTGCAGCAACTCACCTTGGCTCTTCTGCTCCGGTCCCCACCATTACTTTATTAACCACATTTCACTAGCAGGAACTGTAGTTCCATCAAGGTGGCACTATGGCAGCCCCCGGATCCCCCAGATCCCATGGAGCCCCCAGCATGGCACTGCTACACAGAAAGATTCTACAAGGCCAGCACTGGCCTGAGACACACTCAACTCTGCTGTCGGTTTTGAGAGTTCCCATATCTGTTTTCTAGAACAGAATCTCCACTCTATTAACAATAGCAGATCATATCTGTAGAATGCAGTCAACACTTTGCTGTTTGTGCTTTTCTGTTCTCTAGTTCAAGTTAAAGACAAATAATTTTTTTCTTATTTGTCTTAATGAACAACTTTATAATTCTTGGCATTTTTGGAATTACAACCCCCAAATTGAATGAAAGAGAAAAAATGCACAAACTTCTTATGTCTAATGTTCACCAAACTTCTTATGTCTAATGTTCATTTTTAAAATTGAATTGGGTTGGAACTAATGTTCTAAGAATTCTCTATGACATATGAAAAAATTAGAAACACCACAGGGTATCGGAGAACTGGGAATGGAAACTACCTAAGAAAACAATTAACATTGGAGGGAGGTGCCGTAATAAGGCAGAGCTCTCAGCTGGTGTTTATGCACAGGGTAGGCAACATATTTCAACTAGATTGTGAGGCAATGCTAAGTTTTATGGGTTGCACACAAGAGAGATCCTGTCTTTAATTTGAGCATTAAATTAAATGCATTCAAAAATAATCACTGGATTGGAAAGAAGCTTGGAATAGCCATCATCTATCAGGATTCATAGTATAAACCAAGGACTCAACGATCTCTATGGGAGGCCAATACTGGCATGATTGATGGCTGAGAAGTTGTATGTGGTATAGAAGACACAGCTGACAGAGACCCAGTCCTCTCTTCCTGTGTCCTGCTCTAAACAGCCATGTGACTATGAGTGCGTCCTTTTACAGATCCGGAGTCAATGTCCTCCTCTGTAAAAGGAGACAAGAAAACCAGCATTGCCACAAGGACACAGGCTACTTCACATTCCAGGAGAGCTCATCTGAACACTTGACTTTGTGCTTGCTATTTATGGAACCTTGGGCAAGTTATGTAACCTCTTTAAGCTTCCCTTTACACCAAATACTTAGGAGGATGAGGAGCAACAAGAACTCTCATCCATTGCTGGTAGGAATGCAAAATGGTGCAGCCACGTTGGAAGAAAATTGGGCAGTTTCCTACAAAATTAAGCATACTCTTCCCATAGGATCCAGCAATTGTGATCCTTACATTTACCCAAAGAAGTTAAAAATTTACAACCTCACAAAAACCTGCACATGGATGTTTACTGCAGCTTTATTCATAATTGCCAAAACTTGGAAACAACCAAGATGTCCTTCAGTAGGTAAATAGATAAAGAAACTGTCGTCCATTCAAACAATGGAATATTATTCAGTGCTAAAAAGAAATGACCTATCAAACCATGAAAAGAAATAGCAGAACCTTAAATGTATACTAATATGTGAAAGAAGCCAATCTGTAAAGGCTACATACTGCCTGACTCTAACTACATGACATTCTGAAAAAGACAAAACTATGGAAACAGTAAAAAGATCAGTAGTTGCCAGGAGTTAGAGGAGAGAGAGGGGTGAATAGACAGAACACAGAGGATTTAGGGTGCAATGGACTAATTCTGTACGGTACTATAATGGTGGATACGTGTCATTATACATTTATCTGAACCCACAGAATGTACGACACCAAGAATGAGCCCTAGTGTAAACTATGGACTTTGGGTGACAATGATGTGTCAATGTAGGTTCACCAGTCGTACCAAGTGTACCACTCTTGTGTAGGATGTTAATAATGGAGGAGGCTGTGCATGTGTGGGGACAGGGAGGATACGACACATCTGCACCTTCTGCTCAATATTGCTGTGAACCTAAAACTGCTCTAAAAAAAAAGTCTATTAAAAAATAGAGCTATGGTTATTGTTATCTAAACCCCCTTCTAGCTTTAGATTCTGATGTTATATGTAGCCGATATAGATTTGTTGAAAGAAGTTAACATTGGATAAGCGTTTGTGTTATCCTGGCCTCTGGTGGTGAATTTGTAGAGATGTCATCATTCTCACTACAGCATTTACCATTTCCCTAGCACTCTTCCCCAATCTTAGCTTTTCTGTGAGCTGTTACAATCACGGAGCCTTTCCCACCCCATCCCCACAATTGCTTTGTGTGCAGCTGATTACTATTATTATCCTTAATTTCTAAAGGAGGAAACAGGCACGATAAGTCCTCATCTAGGAGGTGTTATTTGGGCATAAATAACACCTCGGGTGTAACAGGTGAGGCAAAATTTGCATTTCGGCATTAAATTAGAAAAAGATCCCAGGAATATTTTATTCCTAAGACAACCACCACCAAGTGGAAAGTGCAGAATGATTAACTAACAATCCTTGGCTTTTGTAATAAGTTGGTAATAAATTCAGAGTTCGAGCCACCTGCTTATATATTGGACTGCTCTGGACCTGCCAGAGCCCTGAGCCTCTTCTGCTGGTGTGCCTTGAATGGCGAGGTAGACCAGCAGACTAAGTATTCAGAGACCCTGGATCCTCTAGCCTAATCTGCACTGTCACAGCCATATGATCTTGGCAAGTCCCTGAACTGTTTTAAGAATCAGTTTTGTTTTGTTTCTCTATTTGTAGAATAGAGATAACACTGTCTCTGCTCTGCCCACTCCCAAGGCTCACCTATGTCTGTTCAAACAAGACCATGCATTTACCAGTGGGTTGGAGACTGGGGGCGCTGGTCAGCATTCCTACCTTCCATTTTACTTTTTCTAGTCCCCGTGCTCTACATATATGTTTTTAGTAGAGAATCCCAAGAGAAATTAAGGAGAAAAAAAAGATAAATGTGGAATATGCAGATAAAAATAGTCAAGCCCTAAGCTGTAAGTGGATGAGGGTTCCTTCTTTATGTGTACTGTTGTGACATGGAGCTCATCCATGGATAATCCTTCAGCCTTAGAGTTAGGGCCGAGGCAAAGTAAGGCCAGGACCTGACTCACTGATGGCTACAAGCAGCCATAGTATCCCCAGAGATATTATATAGTTAGACCTGTATACATCTCACAGATAACAAGTCACGGAGCAGAGAAATTAAAAATGTTAGTCCACCCAATGAATCCTTGCTCAAGACACACATATGCTATTTGACCAGATGAGGTTAGCTAGGTTCCTTTGGTGACTCAGGTCCCATTCCCATAAATGGGACAAATTATATATGTCTTTGACTTAGCAAACTCCACCTTGATTAGTAGATCAATCTTGCCATCACCAGGAGTAGGATTTATTGACCTTGTGTGCCCTCTGATATGATGCACTGGGAAGGCCACATCATACCTCTGCGGTATTCCTTCCCCAAATCCATGGCTCCAATCTATGAAAACCATCAGACAACATCTAAATGAGACACACTTGACAAGGTAACTTGACCAGTAGTCTTCAAAAGTGTCAAGGTCATGAAAGACAAGGAAGGACACATAAATTGTCAGAAAGTAGAGGAGACAAAGAAGACATTGCAACTAAATGCAATGTGGGATCCTGGACCCAATCTTGGAGAAGAGAAAGGATATTGGAGGAAAGGCTGGTGAATTCCAAATAAGGTGTGTAGTTTAGTTGGTGGTATTATATCAAGGCTAATTTCTTAGTTTTGAGAGTTGTGCCATGGTTTCAAGAGATGTTAACACTGGGGGGAATGAGTAAGAGTGTGTGGGGGAGCTCTCCATTCTCTTTGCAACTCCTCTGTAAGTCTGCATTTATCTTCAAAACAAGAAGTTAAATTTTAAGCACAGTGCTTGACTTGATTTTCTATTTTCCATGCACAACAATTCCAGGGAGAAGTTAGAGCCAGGATTAGATCAGGTGGCAGGAGGGGGATGATATCTAAGTTGTCTAAATTGATGCAAAGCTCAAAATTAGCATGGTAGTTATTTCTGCAAAAAGTATATCCACTACTGATTTATACCAGACTGTGAACAAATAACTGAGAATTAGTCTGATTAGCACCTGCCAGCAGCCCTCTTCTCCCTAACCCACCACTCCTCCTCCACCCTCCCACCTGCCTAAAAAAGGGGAAGCTCCTCCCTGAAATCATAGCATGTTCCAATTTTTGTGTAAACCACTGCAAAGGCACCGACTCTTTTCTTTTTACATTGTTCCCATGAAGTGTGCCATTAGGGGCTCAGAATACTAAAGACTGCTGTCATAATTAAGCTCCGGGATGTATTTCAAAGACTCGCAGACATTAGAGATGAGAAAGACCCAGCAGGTCATCCAAGCCTGTCTCCCTGCCAGTGCAGGATGACTGTGTGCAATTTGGCAGATCTGTATCAGGCTATAAAAATTCTAAACTATTCAAAAAAATTACCACATTGTATAAATTATGATAAAAAGTTTACCTTATTCCTGGGCAATTCTTGAGTGCAGTGAGGAAAAAAAGTAAGTCACTGAATAGCTTTCTCGAAACAATTACTATCCTATTTAGAATATATTTTCCAAGGTGAAAGTGTGGTTATTTTCCACTCAATGTGACAGCCTGTGCTTATTGTTATGCAAGAGTTGCCTCCCTGCATCTGATAATTTAAAATTTAGCACTGACCCCAGCTGTCCCTCAAATGATATTATAAATGTGCTTGCAATAGTTCCAACTTCTTCTGGCTTTTATTTAAGTGCTGGACTTGAGCACAGTTGTATATGATGCTGCCTTTGGCTCGGACACCCTACCCCCAATATCTTCATTCTTTAAGAATAAAAGCTGGAATGAAATGCTCCAAAGGCCTTCGAAGAAGGATACTCTGCACCTTAGTAAGTCGAGTGAGGCCTTTTTCAATCAGAATCGTGAAATGACCATGATGCACCTATTGATTTAAATTCCAGTAGAAATGGGCAACAGCAACTACCGCACAACCAAAAATAGGAAGTAATTTCAGGGGATAGAATTTAGAGGAATATTGAGGAAAATTATTGAAATCGAAGAGTTAATCCATAGTCTGGAATTGCATACCTAGAATGTTTTAATCACATACAAAGTGGAAACATAGCATAATAAAGGATGTAGACAGATAAAATCCAGTGAGATGCATGACCACTGCACCCGCCAAGAATGGACATCCGTCTGTCGCACTGGGCATGGAGAGATGAGAATGCGACAACATGAAATATGTCAATATTTCCCATTTGTTCTTGAGTTTTCTCTGCTTGGCAAACACAATTCATCTTTATGTAATATACATAAGGAACTGTAGGTCTCGTCCTACGAAAAAAGAGCATTGTTGCAGGAACTGTGCCCAGGCCTTCTTTACAAGCACCCACCGTAGTGGCTGGACATACCACGTTTGCAATAAGCCACGATGGAAACCCACATTAAGAAGCACATCCTGAGAACCAGAAGTCCTGCATTTGACATCATTTCATCACTTCTTTTAACATGACTGCATATTCATGGACGTGCCCATATGTGCAGGCTGGACCCTGTTTATCTTTGTTTCAAAATTTCATTTGTCAGTTGGTTAAAACTTAGAACGTACTTTCCTAAAGCCTTGGTATTATAAATGAAGCTTACTTCCCAGGTTAGCCCACAAAATTCATGATCAGAGCTGGTATCATGTCCTTGACCACATTTATATACAGAATGCTCAAAACTCAAATGCCGGAAGCCCCATGAGTTCACATACCTTCAGTGCTTAATGCCAATAATCCAGTACTTCTGAATGAATACTGAGTGTCAAGTCCTTAGGGTGAGCATGGTCGTTTGTATGAAATGTTGTTAAAAAATGATTGTTCATTAGGTCTGAGTATTTTGGTATTAAAAAGAACAGGTACAGGTTTAGACACATGAAAACAGCAAAAATAATATGACATCTGTATGACTACAACAAGGAATGGGGGACAGAGTAGAAATCAAATATACTGCAAGAGATATACGCCCTTAGATTGAATTGTGTGAAACATAAATTCTCAGCAGATACAGCTTTCTCAATTCCTCAGTGGTATATAAGCAATAAAAACATACTTCCCTCTACCCTTCCACTATTATTCTTACAGGTGATATGCACATTAACCTATTGGGGGAAAACTCACCCTAAATTTTCCTTTTTGTGTTTTGGCTTGGCTTTTGGGGTTGCCAAGAATGGGGTACCCTCAATCTATTTTAATTCAGAGAGTTGGGTAGTCAAGTGAAATATATGAGGCAAGAACACAAAGTCTCACAAAAAGCCCAGAACAGGAAACATAAAGTCCTAGGCTGCCTGGATCTTGAAGGTGCGAGCAAGGCAGTTCTGACAGCAAAAATCTTTGGGCCTCATGACGGCCTCTGACATCCAAGGGACTCCCTTACACCCTTGATGTGGATGGCTCTCTGACCTGCTGGCAAAAGCCGCACATGCTTCCCAGTGGTCTCTGTCCCCTAAGCCTTCTGCCCATGTATCACCCATCACTGCCTCTACTGTTCCCATGGAGACTGTTGATGCATGCTTCTGTTTTCTGTTTCCACTTCTAACAATACCTTTTGATATGCCCCTACTATAAATTGCTGTCAGGGCAGGAGATTGGGGAGAAAAAAGAAACACAGAGGAAAGGGGAAGGGAAAGAACCTGACTACTCCACCCTCCTCTGGCCCTCAGATATTGGTCATAACTCATCAGTAGTTGGACAGACTATCCATTGGCTGTCCTCCAGTCAGGTGTCCCACTCTGATCCAATCATTGCACTGATCACATGGCATAAACTGGGGACCGGCTCCCTAGAAAGTTTAACAGGAGCAAAGTCTGTGACACTATTAACACTTTTTATTATGAAGTAAATTTCAACAGAGTGCTATAAGTAAATAAAGTCCAGTAATGTTCAGTGTAAATGAAGAAACTAGTACTACCTGGTTGGGAACAACGGCTACCCCATAACCTTATCCTTCCACTTAAGCTTCTCACACTGGGGATAACTTGCTCATGGGTATACATTTTTCTTTTCTTTTGACACAGAGTCTTGCTCTGTAACTCCAAGCCACAGTGCATTGGTGTCATCATAGCTCACTGCAACCTCAAACTCTCAAACTCCTGGGCTCAAGCAATCCTCCTGCCACAGCCTCCCAAGTAGCTGGGACTACAGGCGCCTGCCACCAAGCTCGGCTAACTTTTCTATTTTTAGTAGAGACGGGGTCTTGTTCCTGCTCAGGCTGGTCTGGAACTCCTGAGATCAAGCGATCCTCCCACCTCAGCCTCCCAGGCTCATCAATATACATTTTGAAGGCAGAACTCAGAATATTTACTAACCTCTGCTCTGTTCCGACTCTTTAAAGGAACAGCTATTTATTTCTTTATTTATCTAAATAACAATAAATGGGCCACAGAATTTTCAACACAGAAAATATAAATATTCACATGGTGCTCTATAGATCCCTTATCCCCTGGAAATCATTTCTCAGGCAATTTCAGGCTAAAAGCTGGGCATTACAGTCTTTTCAGATGTCACTCCCTAATTTCTCATTGTCCAGTTTCTCCTAATTCATCAATAAAAGTGATCTTGCCAAAACTTCACAGCAGGGTGACCCACACA
Organism: Varecia variegata; assembly: GCA_028533085.1. NCBI lineage: Eukaryota > Metazoa > Chordata > Mammalia > Primates > Lemuridae > Varecia > Varecia variegata. Next base: position 68,778,801 of record CM052437.1, on the reverse strand, counting down.
CTTCGCACAGTCCTTCATTCAGCCAGCACCTATCGAGTGTCTGCTGCAGCACAGCTCAGTGCGGAAACTTGGTCAGAGCAGGTTCACCATGAAAGAGAGGGGAAGAGGCCAGGGCTCCAGCAATCTTGGGCAGACTGTCAGCAACACTTCCCTTATCTTGATGTTCACTCGGCAGACTTAACTACCATGACCGTGACTTGGTACTATGACCAACAGGTCATCTTGTACCAGAACCAGAAGAGATGTCAAAATCATGACCAGTTTTTCTGATGGATTTTTTTCAAAGATAACATGCAATAAGCTGCTACGTGAGCTGGCTATCTTGATGTTCAAGCTCTCTAAATAACTATTTCAGTCTCACAGATAGGAAAAAATAAGGACCATCTTTCGTAACACTATGACATATATTATCCACGAGTACAAGCAGTGTCCCCATGCCCACTTTCCCTCAAGTGCAGACCCTTGAAAAATGCAAGGGTCAGGGGTACTGATACCCAGTGTTGTTGAAAATCTGCGTGTAACTTTCGACTCTACAAAAACTTAACTACTAATATCCTACTGTGGACCAGAATGCCTTACAGATAACATAAAGAGTTGATTAACACATTTTGTGTGTTATATGTATTTATATGCTATATCCTTAAAGTAAGCTACAGAAGAGAAAATATTATTAAGAAAATCACAAGGAATAGAAAATATATTTACTATTAATTAAGGGGAAATGGATCATCATAAATGTCTTCATCCTTGTTGTCTTCATGTTGAAAAGGCTGAGGAGGAGGAAGAGGAGGGGTTGGTCTTGCTGTCTCAGAGGTGGCATAGGAGAAAGAGGTGAAGGAGGTTGAAAGAGAGGCAGACACACTTGGTGTAATTTTTGTTGAAAAAAGTGCTGTATAAGTGAATCCAAGAAGTTCAAATCCGTGCTGATCAAGGGTCTGTACTAGCAATTCCCTCGGTTTTTTCCGACAGGGGTTAACTCTGTTACACGCGATCTGAGACACATTTAGCACTCTTTGATCACTCATCGGGTAGGGATTGGATTTCTCTTCCCTGGTTTATAGCTGCAGAGAGCCATATCTCCTAAACAAGCCACATTCCAAAACATTTTTATTTCTCTAAACTTAAAACCACAAGTCACTGTTATCTAGTGTATGTGTTAGCCAAATCTTTGTGGAAGTTGCTTGTTTGTCTTTCTTGAATATTCTGTGAAATTCCAGCCTAGTGCATGACGAAAAGGTGAGGTTTACATCTGGTTTTCTAACACTCAACACTCAACCACACTTCCAAATCTTGTCATAGTTCTTAGGCAGAAGCAAAATTGTTTCTTTTCAAGAAACAATCTCCCAAGATCAAGGACACACAAAGTACTTTGGTTCAAAGAAGTGAGAGGAGAAGAGAGTAAAGAAAAAAGAAGCTCATTTTGGAGATGGTACAGAAACTCAGCCTGGAGGGCCTTGGAACTGGGAACTTTTTTGAAGTCGTTCACAAACACTGCATCTACCCTTGATCGGTCATTTCATTCCATTTAGCACTTTTTATTCTCCGTGGTTTACAAGCTCTTAAGCAAATGTAGAAGGAAGGAAAAGCTAGCATATCTGATAATGCAGTATATCAGACTGACAACCTCCCTGAATTTCCCCAGTGGTATGAGCAAGACACTGTTCCAAAAAGAAATAATGCAAAAAGAAAGGGAAAAGACCATACAGATCACCCCTTCCCACCTACTTTCAGAGGAAAAGACCTGAAGTTGATTTCTGTTTAGATCAGTGGTATACCAGTTGGAACATGGTGCCTGGCACTGCAGCACAGTAATATGATCTGTGCTATAAATAGCTGCCAAATAGCCATGTGGTGGCTGGCAGCACGCTACGTGTTGTGATGAGAGCGATCTGTTTCAAAGGGAAGCCACATAACAAGAGGGCAAAAAAAAAAAAAAAAAAAAAAGCTGAGGTGCAGGGGAGCCGTTTTTCATTATCTTGCTGTTTCCCTTTTTATATGTTTAAATTTGGATTTTTTTTTTTTTGGTTGGCCAACCATATTTGGAAACCCACCCAAGTAATTTATGAAATGATTTCTCTTCTTTGGTGGTCTGTTTTCTCCAAAAGGGACATACATTACCATTACCATCCCCTCCCTCAAGTTTTTCCAGCTATCATAACACTCCCAGACAATCTTAGACAAGCAAAGGCAATGAGATGCAAGATGCTTCTAAGATGAGTGTGGGAATGAAAAAAAAAAAGAAAGAAAGAAAGAAAGAAATGTTACTGAAAAAACTGTATCCAGTGACCTCAGGATAGGAAGGTAAGAAATCTTGGATCATAAATTATAGAAACATGGTATAGTAATTTAAAACTAGAAGAATAATGACAATAACAATAATAGATAACATTTATTGAGCACTTTGTGACAGACACTGTTTCAAACACATCCCATGGACATTTCACTGTCCCTGCTTTGTGGATGAGGAGGGTGGGCCACAGAGAGATTACATCATTGCTGTCAGTGGTGGTACTGGGATCCCAGCCCTGGCTGCCTCTCTGTCTCCAGGGCGCTCTATCCTAACCACAGTGCCCCCAGCCCCAGCCGCCCTATTCAGCAGTGAGTAAGAACTTTGTTAAAACCCACCTGCAGGCTAGACTTGCACTGGGGACTGTGCCTAGTTACATTGTTTGGAAGACAGTAAAGAGGCTGAGTAACTCACCCGAGGGCACACAGGTAGTTTGCAGACACAGAAGCCCACTCTACCACATGGCTGGGTAGCCTCGTAAACACCGTGAGTAATGGTGCCAATAACACCTGGGAGCCATTCCCAGAGGCAGCACTGCTTTCTACATGGTGGACTTTCTGCTTTGCCCTGAGAGTGGCACATAACCATTCGAGCGGTTCAGACTCCCTATTGCCTCGCACCAGATTCTAGGTCACTGACATCATTGATCAGGTCCCAAGGACCTTGACATGCTGCATCCTTCCACATAATGCCTCTCTTTGTGCAGTTTGGTGCTTCATTCATCCAACTAATCCAACATGGAGCCGTAAGAAATTTTTCTGTTTTCACTTGACATGTTCAAAACATATTCCCTCCACTATTAGGAAGAAACCAGTTGGTACCATGGAAAGAACATAGAGGTTCTAACACCTGGAAACCCACCATCATCCCTCCCTAGCGATGTGGCCTTGGGCAAGTTACATATCCTCTCAGTTTCAGTTCCCTCAACCCTCCAACAGGACTGACACCATCAGACCATGTAAGAAATGCTCAGAAATCAGGGTTGACACCATTGTGACTCTTGTCTCGACTTTTGAAGTTCAGTGGAAATTTAGAGAGTGCTTTTTAATTTTCTAATAGGATTTTAATCATCCACAATTACTTAACTCACAATAACCTTGGGTGGATGATCACTATTATTCCTCCATTTTTAGATATGTACACACGGAGTGCAGCAAAGTGACTCAAAACACCAATGGGGCCGGGTGCGGTGGCTCACGCCTGTAATCCTAGCACTCTGGGAGGCCGAGGTGGGCAGATCGTTTGAGCTCAGAAGTTCGAGACCAGCCTGAGCAAGAGCGAGACCCCGTCTCTACTAAAAATAGAAAGAAATTATCTGGCCAACTAAAAATATATAGAAAAAAATTAGCCGGGCATGGTGGCGCATGCCTGTAGTCCCAGCTACTCGGGAGGCTGAGGCAGTAGGATTGCTTGAGCCCAGGAGTTTGAGGTTGCTGTGAGCTAGGAGGATGCTACGGCACTCACTCTAGCCTGGGCAACAAATCGGGACTCTGTCTCAAAAAAAAAAAAAAAAAACACTAATGGGCTCTCCAAAATCAAAGACTCAAACAATGACCAGGTGGGCATGTGTCTGAGTTATGCTGGCTTGGCTATGGTTAAAAGAATCTAGATAATCTCTAAAATATTTAAAGACACAAAAAATGTTAAAGCGATAATATCGAGTAAAAAACTAGTTTACAAAACTTTAGTCTGTATGATCCTCTTCTAATTACCTACTAGAACTATTAATACCGCTTGACCCTAGTGGTAAAATTATGAGTGAAATTTGTTTCTTTCTCTTTGTTCCTTTGTACTTTCTGAATTATCTAATGAATATGTATTACTTTTATAAAGAAAACACAGCTTGGAAAATTAAAAGATTTCTTTAACATTTTTTTCCTGTCCTATTGTGTCTGCATAGGCAATAACAGACCTTAGATACTTACCATGTGTTTTTCTGAAAGCTTGATAGGTGGTGAAATTTTTGGCTTTGGGGCTCACTATTTCATTATTAGAACAACAATGTGATGAAGCAACCAGGTAAATTTGGAACATCTTGCTATCCGTGAACAATTCTTGTGGACAGATAAAAGTATTAAAAATCATAAACTATTGAAGTTGCTGAGATTAGTCAAAAACTACAGTATATGTATAGTTATAAGATGTAATCACTGATTGTGCTGGTAATCAGTTGGGCCAATTATATAGAGAATAGTAAAAACCATTCTTTTTCTATACCGCCTCTTAAGAATAAACTTCTGTTTCTACTGCTAATGAATTAAATACAAGAATTTCTTAGAATACAAATTGAGGCCATTTTTAAAACCCTCTTTCTGATCCTTTTACCTTATCAACTCTCTTTCATAAACTGCACTTTCCCTTTTATCTTAGTGTATTTTCCTAGATCAAAAATGGACAACTTGAGTAATACAGACTCCAAGTCCAAGTGCAGTATCACTGCATGTCTTTTGATTATCCTTAAACTGAAAGCTGAGTATTCCCATTATACCACTAGGTACATTATACTGCTAGACTGCTTTCTGACAGTCTCTGGGATTATTCTATGAATAGAGAGGAATAAAACTAAACCAGTGTTGAGAACATGCTATTAAATGACATTTCTTCACTGTCTGTGTAAGGCCTCATTTGGATGGGTTTAAACATACTCATTTAAAAGTGAATTCCATTTTTTATGGCTGAATAGTACTCCATGACATACATATACCACATTTTATTAATCCACTCATGAATTGATGAGCATTTGGGTTGATTTCATATTTTTGCAATTGTGAATTGTGTTGCAATAAACATTCTAGTGCAAGTGTCTTTTTGATAAAATGACTTTTTTTCCTTTGGATAAACACTCAGTAGTGGGATTGCTGGATCAAATGGTAGGTCTATTTTTAGTTCTTTGAGGAATCTCCATACTATTTGCCATAAAGATTACACTAGTTTGCAGTCTCACCAACAGTGTATAAGTGTTCCTTTCTCTCTGCATCCACACCAGCATCTATTGTTTTGGGACTTTTTGATAAAAATCATTCTCACTGGAGTTAGGTGATATCTCATTGTGGTTTTGATTTGCATTTCTCTAATAATTAGTGACAAGCATTTTTTCATATGTTTATTGGCCATTAGTCTGTCTTCTTTTGAAAGCTCCTGTTCATGTCTTTTGCCCACTTTTTAGTGGGGTTGTTTGATGTTTTCTTGCTGATTTGCTTGAGTTCTTTGTAGATTCTGGTTATTAGCCCTTTAGTAGATGTATAGCATGCAAATATTTTCTCCATTCTGTAGGCTGTGTATTTGTTCTGTTGATTGTTTCCTTGACTGTGCAGAAGCTTTTTAATTTAATCAATTCCATTTATTTATATTTCATGTTGCTGTGATTGCACTTGGGGTCTTCTTCATAAATTCTTTGCCTACACTGAAAGCTACAAGAGTTTTCTCAACATTTTCTTCTAGAATTTTCATGGTTTCATGTCTTAGATTTAAGTCTGCTATCCAACTTGAATTAATTTTTGTGAGTGGTGAGAGATATGGATCCTGTTTCAATCTTCTGCATGTGGATATCCAATTCTCCCAGCACCATTTCTCGAATAGGGATTCATTTCCCCAGTGTATGTTTTTGTCTGCTTTATCAAAGATCATATGGCAATATTAGGATGGTTTTATATCTGGGTTCTCTGTTCTCATCCACTGGGCTATGACTCTGTTCTTGTGCCAGTACCATGCTATTTTGGTTACTATAGCCTTGTAGTATAGCTTGAAGTCTTATAAAGTGATGCCTCCAGATTTGTTCTTTTTGCTAAAGATTTCTTTGGCTATTCAGTCTCTTTTCTGGTTCCAAATGTAGCAGAGAATTATTTTTTCTAGATCTGTTAAAGATAATGTTGGTATTTTAGTGGGGATTGCATTGAATCTGTAAATCACTTTGGGTAGTATGGACCTTTTAACAATGGTGATTCTGCCAATCCATGAGCATGATATGTTTTTCCATTTGTTTACATCATATGCAATTTCCTTCCTCAGTGATTCGTAGTTCTCTTTGCAGAGATCTTTCACCTCCTTGGTTAAATATATTCCTAGGTAATTAATACCTTTTGCAACAATCTGGATGGAACTGGAGATCATTCTCCCAAGTGAAGTATCACAAGAATGGAAAAACAAGCACCACATGTACTCATTATTAAGTTGGAACTAGCTGGTCAGCACTCATGTGCACAGATGAAAGTAAAACTCAGCAGAAATCATGCAGGTGGGAGAGGGAAGGAGGGATGGATGAAATTATACCTGACGGGTACAATGTACACTATCTGGGTGATGGAGGCACTTATAACTTTGACTCAAGCAGTACAAAAGCAATCCATATATGTAACCACAGCATTTGTGGCCCTGTAATGTCGTGAAATCTAAAAAAAAAAAAGTGAATCCAAGCATGCTTCATTGAGGATGCATTATGTGCTATTTTTCTTTCAGTGAATGGAACTCTTTAAGAAACAAAAAAGTCTGTAATCTAATGTTGAGAACATGCTATTGAAATATATGTCTTCACTTCTTTTCTAAGGAAAAAAAAAACCCTAATACTATCAGAAATAAATAAGAAGTTTCTTTCTCAAATACTTATCTAGAAAAGCAGGTTGGGGAACATTTAACTTCACTAGCAAGACAGAATCTTCTAGATATACATTCACATCCTGACAGACTGAGACTGCTGTCATATTCTATTACTACTCAAAATTTTAACAGACCTATCCTTCAGCTATGTAGACTTCCTGGGATCTTATTTATGTGCTTTGCAGATAAGCAATGACAAGTGTTACATTTGACCTACAAAATGTGATTTGCCAGACTTTCTGTAACCCCAACACCTAACACCAGAACTAGTACATGGTAAATATACAATAGGGTTTTTTTTTGTTTGTGCTTGTTTGTTTTTTGTCAGACTGAATTTAATGAGTGCTGTCTACATTCTGGGTATTTTCAAATATGTGACTTCCTTTGAGGTGAGTCCGGTATGACCATCCTTCCTCGCACACATCGGCATATTCTGCTCTTGTCTTGGTCCTTTCCCACATCATCAACTTCTCTGTACAAAATAATTTTCAGAATATACATACTTGTTCCTCTTTTCCAAGGTCTTAAGAATGTTCTCTCTTGACCCCACATTCTCTTCTACCTAGATCCATGACTCTCTGTTCCCCTTCAATGACAGCTGCTTTTAGAAGTTGCATAGGCTTTTTCCATTTTCTCACCTCCTCTTAACTCCTCAAACCAATCAAATCTGACTTCCGTTCACACCACTATGCCAAAACTTCTGTCATCACTGTAGCCAACAACCCCCAAGCTTCCATCTCCAAAGGCCACCTTTCTTTCCCTGCCTCACTCATCCTCTCAGCAGCATTGACAAAGATCAAACCTCAGTCTCTGCTCAACACATACTCTCCCTGGGCTTCCTTGATATCACTTCTCCATCCATCTTTTTGTATGTATTGCTGGTGTTTCTACAGGCTCAGTCTTCTACTCCTCCACATGTTGGGTTCTCAGTACAGAGAGTTACTCACTCTAGCTATCCTCCCACGTGGTCTCATCTTTCTGGTGGCTTTGCATTTTGTGACTCCTGAATGTGCCACTCCAGCTCAGATTGCTCTTCTGAGCTCCTAACTGCCAACTCCAAGCACCTGCCAGGGTTTCAGTGTGGACATGTTGCATCCATTTCAAACATGATGCCATCCATGAACATGAACCCTGGATTCCTCACTCCTCTAAGCCTGTTCCCCTCTTGTCTTCCAAACCCAGTCTTCTCCATCTACCCATTTGCTTAAGCTGGAAATCTGAGTCATTCTTGATTCTCTCCTCTCCCCATCCCATAGCCAATCCACAGCAAGTCCCTTCAATTTTACCTCTCAGAATAAATATAATGGACAGAGGGGGATGACTGGGCTCTTCTCACTTCTCCAGCTTCATCACAAACCTCTCCCCTTCAAGGCCCAGCCACCTTGCATTTCTAGCACATGTCAGCTTCTTTTCCGCTTTCAGGCCTTTCTTCCACTTGCTCCCACTTTTCACCCAGAAAGCCCCTTCATATCTTCTGCATATCAAAATACTCAGAATTCTTTCCTTGGAAAGAACTTCTCTTACTACCCAACAAGTGTGGTTTCAGCTATCATTATGGCTTGTATACTTTTCTTTAAAGGCTATATCACAATTTATAAATTTATAGTTATCTTTTGTTCACTGTTTTTTGTCTATATCCCTTGTCTGAATCCTAGTTTGAAGAATAAAAAGACCATGTCTGTTTTGTTTAGTAACATGTATCCAATATCTAGCACCATTTGTGACATGTAGCATGCACCCAATTACTGTTTGTTGAATCAACTAGCAAATATTTTAAATGAAGAAAATGAGTCAAAGGAAGGTGGCATAGTTTGTCAAATTATAAGTTTAAAATCCAGGATTAGAATTCACCTCCCCAGGCACAGGTTCCTCACCTTCCCCACCACACCATAACAGTCTCCCTATAGGGAGGCCAAATAAGGAGTTCACAGGGAACCAATTGGCTTAATCTTCTGCAGGGGGATTGAAAGAATAAATCTACCAAGGAATACTGCATTAGAAAGGAATTCTTTTGCCCAAAAAAGTTTATAACTATTAAATAAATGTTTATTATCAGCTAAAAATTTCCAGATGGTACCCAGAAGATGTTCAAAGACACGGCCATTGCCATTGAGCATTTATAGGGAATGTGATCAGTCCATTGCCCATGTGCCACCACACATGCTGTGGATCTGAGGAAGAGAAGGCCACAATGGCACTTACTGTTGCTCCTTCACCCCTCACTCACTGCCAGGACGGGCATGCAATAGGACAAAGATGAAATGTGCCCTCCTTTTCAGCAAACCTTAAGAGAGGAATGGCTGAGACAGATATTTGTATATGTGTATACGCACATATAATGTAATGTGAGCATTTCTTATATGCATGCATTTATACATTATAGCATACAAAATATTTTTATAAGTACACATATATATTATGAGTATATGTGTATGTACATGTGTATTCAGACATATATATTTATGTGTATATGTGTATATATACACACACTCATATATATGCAGATTTATCCAAATCCATATATAATATGCATATATACCACAGATGTATATACATATAAATATGCATGCATAGGTATGCAGATAAAGATTCACACTCACATATACATGCAGATTAATCCAACTTGCTACTTCACATATCTCCCAGATATTTACATATACCCACAAAATTCTTGAGAAATATTTCCCTTGTGTTTTTGAGGGGTGAAGACAATATATCGATATTTTTATAGTGTCTTTGTATATGCTGGCCCAACACATGAGGCAATAAGCATTATTATGTACACATCACTGCCTTTTTAGTTTATGTTGTTTAAATATCTATTCATTCAGATAGTTTTTAATGTCAATATTATCTGTAAGCCTTGGTGAATTTTTTAACAGAGGTGGGCGTTCTTTAGAATTTATGAGAAAAAAATGCTAAGAAAAGAAAAAGGAATTGTCATATGAAGGGAAACCCTGCTACATTTTCAGTGAATTATGTCACCATAACTCCTGCACTGCAGAAGAATGAGAATATGAAAATCTTTGCAGTACATGCACTTATTTTATCCCAGGGAGACCTCTCCCCTCTCCCAAATCATCTACATAATATTCAGAATAAGTACAGGATACCAGTTACTCCAACCATGCTTATTTCATAAGACCAGTTTAAACTAGCCCTGTCATTTGTGTGAACCAGGAACACCATCACCACTTGAAGAATCCCAAATTGTTCTGATTTAGTTACATATATAGATATTTTATAGGTAAATTATATGGAGAGAATCTATTTACATAGAGATCAATTTATCTAGATAGACAGAATTAAATAGAATTATTAGATATACCATATGATTCTTTATATTCAGAAGCGGATCATTCTACGAAGATCAACTCTCCAATTAGCACTTCAATTTTTCAGTCACAGCTACAAACCGGAGGATGGGGGGTGCGGGCAGGAGGGAATGACCTTTAAAAAACTGGAGTGGCCTCCTGGTGCTTACCCATTGCCCTTTCAGACGTGTTATCTCTGGCAGGACCCGCACACACAGGCTGGCCCAGGCTGGTCCTGCTGTTCCTGAAGATAAAGCTCCTAGCACTGTAGCTGGATGTTTTTCTTTCTTGCCTAATTTCCCTGCTAACCAGATTAGATGTTTCTCTGGTTAGCTTTTTATAATTATAACTTATCATAATATGAAAGATATTAACTGTTCCCTTCATCACTTGGTTGATAACACATCTAAGGTACGGTCCCCCTAAATTCTTGTTGGAAGTTCTCCACCTCCACCTGATTATCACTGAGGAAATGTCTCCATATATTTAACTCTTTCAGATAATCAATAAAAATTTAGTTTTATATTTCATCTCTTTTTTATGAGCCCTCATTCCTGGTGAAGTCCCACAAAAACAAAATCCGGTTTTGATTTTGCATGTCAATATTTTTTTCCATGTAATCCCAGCACTGTGGGTCTTTCAACAATTCTACCCACCTGCAGATTGGTGTCCAGCTAGCTTTGCTCGGATCCCATGTGTGCCTGACCCCTCAGACATTCTAAGTCTCTAAGTCCAATGTAGTTACTCTCATGAAAACATAAATCAAAGTATGTGTTGAACTGAATAACCCATCATCAGGTGAGTAAAATAGTTAAAGTAGCACCAGGGAAACACAACCACAATATAATGCTGTCCCCCAAGAGAAAGTGATTTTTAAAAATTTGTTTAGCTCAAATATATTGGTTTATACCATTCAATTTATCTCTTTCTACCCAAACTTACAATACACATACATGCTCACATATATAAACATATACACAGCATGTACCCATATATGTTGATGATAGACACATAGATAGATATTAGGTAGATAAATTGATAATTAGCAAATACTGATACCTCCTCCACTATGTTTTTATAAGTAGATTTAATAACTGAATTTAATAAATATATTTAATAGATCAGTAATAAAAATGACAAAATGACCACTAAGTGCACACTCGATAGTATTTTTTTGGAAAGCCCTACCATCAAACCCCAAGTTGAACACCATCCTTAAGCCCAGTATAGTTTTCCCAGCCAGTTTCAATGTATGTGCTATCGGCCGCCTGAGTGAACTAAACCAATTGAACAAATACAATGTGGAGAGAGATCACAGCTTTGACCAGAATCCAAGGGCATAACTCACTGCCCTCTTTATTCAATCTTTCAAGAAGTGTCACTGAAAAGATATCTTATTTGTTAAATTAAAACCTTATGATGCAAAATCAACACTTTAAAAAAAGATTTTAACACTGAATGCTTCTGAAAATTCATCAATACATCCAATAAAGAAATGAACATAAGCAAATACATTTAGCAACATAGCATCCCAAATCAGATATAAGGCTGTTACAATAACACACTGCATATCTCTTCTATTTTTAAGAATATTTTACTCATTAACATAGCAAACACAACTTACCTTCCGAGGACTGTTGGTAAATTGATCAAGAAATCTGCTTGAAATTAATGTGATTGATGAATTGCAACTATAAAATATTTCCAAAATGCAGATCTGCGTAAAAGTATCACACACATCGGCTATTCAGCCTATTGTCATATGATAAATATACGGTAGCTGCATAAGTGTATTAGAAAATGAGAGTAACCATCTGAAATTTATAAATATTCAAACCTTTAGTGAAGGCAGCTTGTATGTGAAATTTAAATGGCATACAGTACACCAGAAAAGGCTCCATTCCAAAGTTCCACAAAAAAGAATTGTATTTACAGATGACATGAACTAATCAAATACATCCAGCATCATCTGGAAAACTTAATGGCATGCCATAAGTTAATATCACAGTCAATGTGCATAACAGAACCCATAATTATTTTTCTAATAATCAAGCCAAAAGCAAAAAAAAAATAAATGAAGCAATATAAAAATGAAACAGAAAAAGACAAAGGGAAGTACCACAAAAATGCTTATGATACTATAGAAATGACTTGAGAAACCAGTTAAACCCCTGGAGATTTTTATTATTATGAACACAGGCAAGTCCTGTCACTAAAATGCCCTTGTGATTCTGTAGATACCACAGACTTTTGCTATTCCTTTAAAACTCTCTCCCATTGAAACGAGGCTTAATGGAAAAGTACAAGATGTGCAGAGAGAACTGGGGCAATCTCTCCATTGTCACAGCAAGGGAAGAGCGGGACGGACAGCAAGAGCTGTCTACCCCAGAGCATCTTCTAGGTGTGACTCCTTTGCCTGTGAGTCATGCCTCACAACAGCTGCAGGAAGACTGTGCCTCCAGCCAAGCTCCCATGCCATGCCATTTCTCTCTTCCCTCACTAACCCCAAACTCTCCATGATGAAGGCTTCCAGAATGCAAATACAACCTAGGCCTCTCAGATGGATTTGATTTCAATCAACACACGTGCCAAATGAACATCTTTGATATGCAAAATGTCTATGCTAGTGAATAATAAAGAATTATTTTTCCCCAGAAAAACTTTTCTTCCGGGAGGTTAAAGGAAATAGCAGATCTGTAAATGTTAATATACCTATTGTAAAGATGAAGAAATTGAGGGACAATAGTTAAGGGAATCAAATGATCAGAAGAATTGAAACCCATAAAATCTTGGGGAAAGTTAATATTTCATGGTATTTAATAAAGTGAGGCTATTATAATCCTCAGATGGAAGTCCTTTGAAAGTTTATAGCTAAAGGCTATTAAAAGCATGTTTCATCAATAAATTTTAACATGCTGAACATGTTACCAATATAGTTTTTAATGGGAATTTTAGAATATCAAATAGAATTATGTACTAAGCTAAGGTGCTTGGTTTTTACATATTTTAAACCATATTACATTATACAATTAACTCACTTTAAGTTCATAAAAATTCAATCTGCCTTATCCATAATTTGGTTTATAGATTTGCTACTTTTAAATATAGTTTAAGGTTTATGTAAGCATGCGCAACTAAGTGAACAACATTAGGTAACCAAACTACTGTTTGAAAGAAAGCAGAGTAAGTACATGATCTTAGTTTTGTTTGTTGTGGTCCATTTTAACTGGTGACTACATGGCTCCCGCTAACAAGAACAACTGCTGTCTATTTTTAAATGAGTCATTTGCTCACAGGAGCCAGTGAATACATACATGGATATGTATGTGGGTGAAGAAAAAAATGAAATAAAACCTCTGACAGCATTTGTTTTCCATTCTTAATTATTCTGCAAAGATTTTTTTTTAATTAGCAGATATGAACACTAAGAAGGAGGTGTCACACGAAACCTAGATTTGCCCCATGTGATGGTGTTATGCTATTATCAGGCCTTTGCAACCGGCGTGAACACTAACATGTTCCCGGAAAGGGAGACCCATTTGCCTATGTCCTAAAGAACCGGGTCCTTGACAGCATTTAGACAAGATGAAGACATGCTGGTATCTGGAGAGATTCTAGGACCTTCTTACGGAAGGAAATCACAAGTGAAATGGTTAAATCAAATAGCAACTAAAAAGTTATATCGATTAATTCTATGCAGGGATCATTGAAATAAAATGGAAAGAAAAATTATGCTCTGTTTAAAAATCTCTCAAGAAAACACTTGTGACAACAGTTGATTTAGTGATGTATCTGAATGTGCCGTCCAACAACTAGAAATAGTAATCCAGCCAGCAAAGAAAAAAATATCCCAGCTGGGGCCAGAAAAAATGACCAGCCATACAGAACAGAAGGGGTGAAATCCAAGCAGTCTTTCATTTTCATGTTTCTGTAGCTTTCCATGTCAGCCACTGCCTGGACCCAGATGACATACAGCATCACCACCAGGGAAAACAGGATGCCTGGGAAAGAGAAAAGAAAAAGGCTTTAGCCTTTCTGAAGATGTTTTCTCAAGAGTGTTGCACTAAACCAATCATTTGCCTGATGATAAGCCTCTACAGATATATTTCTAGCTAAATCAAATACTTTATGTCAGACCCTTTATTATGTGCTTTATAAACATATCATTTATCTTTCACTTTCAAAGCATCAAGGGGAGGGTTATAGCAACATAAGAACAACAGCAACCACTGATATGTATTTATTCTGTGCTTACTGTGTGCCAGGCACTGTATTAGGCGCTTGTGAACACCAGTGTCAAACATCCCAGCCCTTGTAGAGATTATTTTCTAACATTTATCCATTTTTCTTTACTGCATGTTTGGTTTGGGATGAGCATTGTAATATATTATTTCTTTCAATATATGTTCTACAATAAACCAGCAAAATAGGTACTAATCTTGTCCCCCTGTTGTAAGTACACACAGGCACAGTTAGTGGTTTTCAGCACTGATTTTCAGCTCAGTTCTTTCTGACTCTCGTTAGACTGTTATATCCCTGCCAACTAGTGCTGCAATTGAATATGGCCATGAAAATAGAGGCCAAGGTAAGCACCAGACAAGAACAAAATGAAAGCACCAAATCAACATAGAAGAACACACATGATTTTTCAGAACTGAAATATATGTACTGAAGATTGTTTACAGCAAAAGAAAATACTGTTTTGAATAAATGAAATGGGGGATTGATGATAAAAGATTCTATGGAATATAAAAACACAGGTTTGAGATCAAAAACCTTATTAAGCAAAGGATGGAAATAAGGAAAGAGGGAGGGAGGGAAGGAAGGGGCCAGGGAAAGAAGAAGAGAGGGAGGAAGGAAGGAAGGAAGGGAAGGAAAAGAAAAAAATGCCTGACCACTAGGCATTTATCATCACAATTTATCAACAATTCCAATGTAGCTATAAACAGTTCAAAAATACTGTTGGGATTAGAAAAAGAATTACACTGTTGGATCCTTGACCTTAACAAGTTGTATGACAGAAAAGCTTTATGAATCCTGACATTTGAGAATACAGCTAAGTATGTACTTTTCCATGTACCTGTTACCGTAATTACCAGAAGAGAAGGATGCAGCTTTGCTGAGGGGCAGGCTTCATTCAGAGTCCACTAAGCGGATTCACTAGTAAGTGGCAGGCTCCACACACAAACCACACAGCCCAAGGGACTCAAATTTGTTCCAAAGCAAAATATACTTGAGGGCACTTGCTCTTTGTCCAAAAATTCAATCCAAACATGCCAAAGATCTATTACACTCGTTGAATTAACGACCTGAACCATTAGGTATAAAATTTCCATAA
>CM052437.1:68667702-68763169 GCA_028533085.1 Varecia variegata | reverse complement strand
CTTGAGCCCAGGAGTTTGAGGTTGCTGTGAGCTAAGCTGACGCCACGGCACTCACTCTAGCCCGGGCAATGGAGTGAGACTCTGTCTCAAAAAAAAAAAAAAAAAAAAATTTCCATAATCTAATTGCTAGTATGTCAGAAAGGTAAACTCCAATGCTGAGACTAGGAGCAGAGTCTGGAGCCTAATTGGCAGAAAAGAGAAGATTCTAAGGACCCAGCCACCGATCATGCTTCTCACGTCAGTTGCGCTCCTAACGGTATTTAGGATGCCCTTCTCTCTCGGGCCACCAATTTCATAAAGAATCTTGAGAAGTAAAGGCAAAAGAAGGGCTCATAAACATGGTGGGAATTATCAGCATCAGAGCCTAAAATTTCTCATAATCATGATACAAGCTACAGAACAATGAAGAATCAACGTAGATGCTTCACTAATAAGAAACATTGTTCACATCGTGGTCTGTATTGTAAATGCAAATATTGGCTCACAGAACAAAGCAACGTAGCCACGGAACAACAACTAATCACAGAGAAATAGTAAAGTCATAGCCCGCGAGCAAACTCCTCACAGAGCCGTACCTCAGGTTTTGACAACAATATGGCAATTCCATGTGTTGTCTAGCAACTCTGTGCATTTTAATGCATTTTTCAGCAAATACATAGACAGTGCTCTCTGTTAATGTAAAGGTTTGGCTTAGGCATTTGCATAATATCATCTGCCTTATGCAAACACCCTGCAAACCTTTGTATTATTTGTTGTTATGAGTTTTCTCTCCTCACATCCTGTGAATCTCTTGTGCTTTCAGATATTTTTATGAAAAAAAAAAAAAGAAATTGCCTTTGTGAAAAACCAGTAGCCTTAAATACATTTTTTCAAAAGTTGCAAAACCCATTACTGAATTTCGAGTGTTAAAAAATGCATTACAGGTGGCTGATTCTTAATAAGGAAGAATTAACTTATATTTAAATATTGCCATTAGCTGAAGAAGAATTACATCCTGAAAACAATGAAGAATAGTCATTTCTATAACTATAGTCTTTAACTTTTTCACTAATTGAAAATACAGTCCATTTAATTTGTATCAGATCAGTTTATGGTTATGTCTCACCCATGGGGTAAAACAGTCAGTGCCCCTCTACCCATTAAATTGCCAGTGTGATGTGTGTGTCTGTGTGTGTGTGTGTGTGTGTGTGTGTGTCTGTGCATGTGTGGAGAAAGAGAGAGACAGAGACAGACAGACAGACAAGAAGAAGTAAAATGAACTCACAAATATGGGAAAAGTATTTACAACAAAGGCCAATGGTTTAGCATATACAGCAGTATATCCTAGGGGCCTGTATGAAGTATGTGGCCAAGAGAAGAAACAGGAGGCTGCTACTTACAGGTGGAATGATCAAATAAATAAATGTATTAAGGCAAAGCCCTATGGTGTTTGATTGGAATTGAATATATCAATGCAAATTCATGGTTTTCAATAAATAGATAGCTACATAGATAAATAGGTAGGTAATACAGAAATGAATATAGAAGTGAAAGTGTGTGTGCATATTTTTAAATATACATGTATGTATATACTAGATATATTTCCTGGCTCTGTCTCCCGAGAGGCCCTGGAGGCGTCAACCCCCAGTAGCCTGGAGCACACCAAAGTGTCCAGATCTTGACTTCTAAATGCCAGGACCCAGAGTTTCTCAAAGAAATGGCTGAATCCAGGCTAAGAGATAAAATATAAGATGAACCTGGAACATCCTACTATACCAGAAAGTAAAGATGTGTTTCGGAAACCAGCTTGATGGGACTTTCTGTAGCTCAAACTGAGACCATTTGATCATCACACAAGTAGTGGTACCCTATATCTCATTGAATAAACCCCACAGTGATTTAAATAAATGAGGGAATAAATAGAGAGAAGGGAAAGCTTTTCCTTACAGTAGAAAACTAACTTATAAATGTAGAAAGAATGGCAGAATTAGAAATCACCATTTGGCAATCATTTAAAAAATAATTAATGCAGGTAGGAAACAAAAATGGATGATAAAATTAGTGGATGAAATTTCTATGAAATATAGGATATTTACATAGACTCAAAGTCTCTTCCAGCAAACTACTTACTAATCATAAAGAGGAAAATAGTAATTCTATATTAAAGAGACCCAGCAAATACCAGTCACCTGATGGGATGCGGTAAGGACACAGCATCACTGCTATGATCTTGCAGCCAAAAGTGCAAAGCTTGAACCCAATCATGAAGAAATATCAAAGAAACCCAAGTTCAAGACAGTTCTACAAAATCAAAAGTGAGAAGGTCGTGAAGGTCAAAGAAAGACTTACTCTGGTTTAATGGAGACTCAAGTGACACAACGAAATACAAAGCATGATCCAGGATCGGGTTCTTATTAATGGAAGAGTTAGGAAAAAATGAAATGGAGTCTCTGGGTGAAAAGACTTCCAACTTTTAAGTAAAGTTGAACATATTTCAAAACAAAAGGAATAACTCAAAATAAAGATTGTGGCAGAAGTCTTTGGCCACGTGTGTTAGAGAGAACATATGGGTGGGGAAGGGCCAAGGGAAGCATGTTTTTACCCAGAAAGATACATCTTCCTTTGGTGGGATATTGTGACTATTAATAAACAGTAATATCATTGACCTGGTCCACCCATTGAGTGAAGTATCTCCTCTGAGACAATATTATTACTATGGAAAAATTTTAATTATTATCTCTTGATATCTTAGGACTCTCATTTATAAAAACATAAACAATAACTGGCTTGAGTAACAAATGAGTTACATTTCAAACCCAATTTCCACCGTGATATTAGTAAGAATAGAAAATATTTGACCATGCATGGTGGTTCACGCCTGTAATCTCAGCACTTTGGGAGGCTGATTAAAATGCAACTCTGTGCATTATAGTTGGAGATTGCAGTGAGCTATGATGGCACTATTGTACTCCAGCCTGGGTGACAGCTAGATACTGTCTCTAAAAAATAAAAAAAAAAATTTTAAAGAATTGAAAATACTGCTAATATTTAGGTAGTAATTTGTTTTTAAATAAAATTACATTTAAATTTGGTCATACATTTGGAAATCAAAAATTTATTTCCAATTAAATTTACCTATTTTTGATGTCCAACAATAAATTTATAAAATAGCTCACTAGAGGCAGAATCAAAACATGGCCCAAAGGCCACAAAGATTTGTGATCATAATAAAACCTTGGACAAATAATTGAGCCGCTCTAAGAAATCATTAGATTTTTTCTTATTGGCAGTGTGTGGAAGAATCTTTCAAACTTATAATTTTGCATGGATTCTCTCACAAAGTTGAAAACTTTCCCCTTTAAATGTCACGAATTCAAATTGGAAAGTATTTTTTTCCTAAACAAAAGACACATAAAATTTAGTCGCAAAAGGCCACTAAGAATGCAGTTGCTGATGATAAACAATATGGAAACAAAAACAGACAGTTTCCCCAAGGCCAAGTCAAAGACTCAAAGACAGAGAAATAAAATTGTACATCCTCACTATTTCACAAACACAAGAATGAAAAAAGGAGGCATACTAGAAAGATCTTTTTACTATAATATATTATAAAAACCAGATTTAAAAACACATCTGTAAAAGGAAAAATTTAGTTCCAGAAATGAAAAACTTTCTTCCTTAAAAAGATAGGCGGGCCAGGCATGGTGGCTCACGCCTGTAATCCTAGCACTCTGGGAGTCCAAGGCGGCGGATTATTTGAGCTCAGGAGTTCGAGACCAGCCTGAGCAAGAGCAAGACCCCATCTCTACTAAAAATAGAAAGAAATTATATGGACAGCTAAAAATATATATAGAAAAAAATTAGTGGGGCATGGTGGCGCATGCCTGTGTTCCCAGCTACTTGGGAGGCTGAGGCAGGAGGATTGCTCGAGACCAAGAGTTTGAGGTTGCTGTGAGCTAGGCTGACGCCACGGCACTCTAGCCAGGGTGACAGAGTGAGACTCTGCCTCAAAAAAAAAAAAAAAAAAAGATAGGCAAATTATCAAGCTTCTATATTTTTGTCTAGAAGTACATATACTGTTACATGTATTCTTTTTTAAAAAAAATAGTTTTGGAGTTACTTAAAAATTATAAATTTGATCTTTAACTGCTTAAAAGTAACTAAACTGCCTTTAAATGGGCTTTAACAACTTGAATCATGGACAGTTATAGGTTACTTGGGGAAGAATCGTAAATTCCAGATGATTCAATGGCATCGTTCGGTCATGCCTCCATACAGGGACAACTCATTTCAGCTTTCCATGGGCATAAGAAAGTTCATAGAATCCCATAATCAAAAAATGCATTATGAAGGAAGTTAAGGTGAAAAGTAAATTAGAATCAGAAAATTTGTCTTTTCTCTATCTGGAGGATGCACACATGCTAGAGACAGGGCAACGTTCAGCAAGGCCATCTACATAGAACTAGAAAGTAAGCATCATAAACTTTCAGGGATGACAGCATTAGCTTACTCATTGTGGCTATTTTCAGAGGATGAAAATAAAGTGTGTGGTAGTTATCTGTCTGCCAAGTTCCAACATTGAGCCTGTGGCATATCACAGAATAAAACCCTGATAACAGGAGTCACACATTAGGCTGAAGAGGTTCTCAAACGTGCTGCGGTAAAGAAAACATTCCGAGGAAGCAGCGAGTGACTAGGTTACTTTTCCAAGTGGAGCTGCCCGGAAGGCAATGGGGAGAATTTGTTCCAAGTATAGAATCAAAGAAAAAACCTGGGGTGTGGGTAAGTGTGCTAAGGATAGCAGCATTCATGGAATGGTGAGCCTAGATCTGACGTGTCCAAAAGAAAGAACAAAAAGGAAACTTGATAAGCTGTGTGTTTACTGTCACTTTCTAGGAGGAAACATAGCAATTCATCAAGAAAGAACGAATGCCTTCTGTAGCTCTTCATAGGAACATTGAGCAGCACCACTGACATCTCTGCCAGCTCCCTTTTACAGACAACACATACATCAGCTTTATATAAGCATTTCTTAAATACCTAATATCTGAAGGTATTATATTAAACTCCAACAGTTTGAAGTTTTGTTTAAGGGGTAAAAACATTCCAGGTTTATTGTTTTACTTCTCTCATTCTTTTAATTGATGTATACTTTACCTAGAGTAAAATATACTGATTTCAAGTGCATGATTTGATGAGTTTTTACAAATGTAAACATCAGTGTAGCCACAATCCATTAAGAATAGGATATATTCATCACTGAAAGAGGTTCTTCATGCCTCTGCGCTCCCCCCGCCCGAAGTATCTATCACTACAGCTCAGTTTTGCTCTCAGAACATCATATAAATGAAATCGTAGCAGCCTTTTGTTTGAAGCTGTTTGTACTCAGCATAATGTCTGAGAACTCAGTCGTGTTGTTGCATGTGTTAGCAGTCCACTGCCTTTTATTGTTGAGCAGTTGTTCCATTTTATGAGTACACCACAATTTGTTTATTCATCTACTGATGAACATTTGGGTTGTTTCTAGGTTTTGACTGTTATGAATTAAGCTACTATGAATATATTGCTTTGTGATGTTCTAACTCATACAAAAAGTTTTGAATTAATGGATAGCATTTCCTTAAACAAATGGTTTGGGACAAAATGGCAATAAGATCTTTTTGTGGAGCAGGATCTTATACAAAATTGATGAAATGGCCCTGGGTCTTACTGATGCTATGGCAGGGACCTGAAGTGCACCTGCTGAAGCTTCTTCCCTTTCCCCAACCCCACACCTGCACAGCCTGCTAAGTTCCACTGAGAACACAGTTCTTAGAAAACCACTGCCTTAGTTATCTTCCTCAAACTTCAGTTTTCTCAACAAAACTTCTGACCATCATTCAACAGTGCCCACTGAGCAAACACACTTTCCAAGTGCCTAGAGCACAGGGATTGTTTCGTGACTGGTGGTTTTCAGCTCCTTCATTCTTTTTATTATTGCTTATTATTTTTAGTTTCATTATGTATTATTTGAAATTTACAAAAATGGCATAGAAATGAATGAAGCTTAATTATAAGACCAGCACCTGTAAACTGGTCTCCAACCTAGGAATCAGGATACCACCCATGACATTTTTTCTGGGACTCTTTTGGAAATAGAGTTGCACCCCCCAATATTTAGGGAGCATCTCACAGATTTAGAGGGTCAAAAATTACAACCACGGAGAAGGAGCTAGACTCATGAGCAGCTGGCTATTTGAGAACGGGCAAGGGATTTAACCTCCTGGGATGAAATCACAATGTTCCCTCGTGCTGTGCATAACATTGGGGTCCCTTAGGATTATTTGACTTGATCCCCACATTCATAAAAGACTCCCAATTAGACTTCAGATGATACCTGTGAATGACATTATATGTAGGATCATTCATGTATATATTTTAAAAGCATAAAGCATTAATGTATTAAATATGAACATTTTAAAAATGCTACATATTTGCAAACCTGTTTTCACATGTATTAACTTTAACAAATAGGAACCTCACAAATTGTTTGAGGCTTTTCCCAATTTCAACGAAGCCCTGTGTGTCCTGCTAAAGGAGAAAACAGGGTGAGTGCAGGCTGACCTACTGTCCCAGGTCCATTCCAGTGCCTAACACGTATACTTGTCTTTCTCGGCCTTATATGATGGGAAAATGGAAACCTGCCAATTCTACCTTTGTGAAAGAGTAATTCTTGCCATTTCACTGTGATATATTTCAAAGTAGTTTCATAAATATTTTTGCATTCATTAAAAAAATTAGGCAGTTTTTCCAGGAAAATTTAGCTAGAAGTTCTTTAAGATGATTTCAAATGGAATTTTTGTAATAATCACTTCTTTATTCTTTATATTAATATGCTACTGTTTTCTCTTATAATAAAATTATGCTCATTTTATGTATCATATTTCAGAAATTATAAAACAACTAATGCATAATGGCCAACATTCTTGATTTCTTTGCATCCTTCACTTCCTCAGACTTGTTTTCCACTGATTTTTCTCTAATTATCTGAAACAGCCTTAATTTCTTATACAGTTATAATATCATGATTACATCTTTCTGATTTTCAGACACTCATTGCTGCTCACATTTCATCATACTACTTTCCAAAAACATTAATTGGCTCTTCCTTTTCATGTTCTGGACTCATATTTTCATTTAGTCAACCAAACATATATTACGCCTATTGGATTTCTCAAACATGTATGGCTTTCTTAGATTGGCATAATAATTCTCAGCATTAAACATCCTGTATACTCAGTACTCTGCATTCTGCTGAGAAAAAATTATTAACAGAGAGCAATCATGGGGGTTTATACATCTCTACAAGTAATTAGGTATTCAATCTGAAAAGCAGAGTTGCATTTAATGCCAAGGACGTCTTGACTCACAATAATTGAGTTTCTGGAAGTAGGATGTGGTTGCAGAGCACATGCCTGGATTCTGACTGTCTTGTTTCCAATCCTGGCTCTAAGGTTTATTAACCAAAAGGTTTTACACCTCACTGAGTAAACTTGAGCAAGCTTCTTACTTCTCTGTCTCCGTTTCTTCATTGGTAAAATAGAGACAATGCAAGAGTCTCCCTCAGAAAGGAGCCACATGGAATTCCCGGAAGTAAAGCACTTAGCAGGTGTCTGGAACATACCTAGCCCCTAAGGAGCATTGGCTAATTTTGTTGTCATCATTATTATTATTATTAAACTTTGACATGAGCTTCTGCTAATAGCTAGAAAATATTACTTTCCGAAATATTCTACAGCATCAGAGATTCTCATGTGACTGAGCTATTTCAGGACTGGCCAAGAGGCAGACGAATAAACTGGCCAGGATGCCTTCCAGTTCTGAGATTTCCTGAGAGCTGCGAGGGAATAAAAACTTCAAACGTGTCTCTCAATGTCTTACTGGAACTGTCCACAAGGTGGCACCAGTCCTCCCGCAGTCCCAGGACTGAACGTTTTGAAAACAAGGGGAATAGGGACTTGTACTCTTTCGTGTTAAGGATAGTTTCTGCTTTAGGTATCCCGTCAAGCAAACCTCTTCTCCCTCCCCATAAGCCCTTTACTTATAGGAAAAGTCTTTCTAGGTCAGACTCTTCGTATAGGTCAACATGGTCATTCCAAGGAGCCTACACTCCATACCTAATGCGCTTCTCTTCCCATACCAGAAAGTATAAAGATTCCTTCTAAAATCTCAGGATCAAAAAAATAAAATGAAAAGAAAACAGAAAGTGTAAAGAAAACAAAAACAAAAAAATTACAAAAAACTTACAAAACCAGTACAATACAATACTCCTTAGTCACTCACTATTAGTTATTTCTGAGCAAAGTGACCATCTGGGGAGGGTATGCAGTGAAAAAGAGTATTTGGAAAGAAGTTAAATCCATTACTGTAATGAGTAAATAGTTGATGTTGATGAGATACGTACTTTGAAAAATAAGAATAGATCATGCGGAAACTCAGTCTGCCTTCCCACTGTAACAAAACCTAATTGCAGACCAGAGAAACTATTCATAGGCCAGAGATAATCTTGTCACTTTGCACATCTGAAAACTCCCTTTCAAGGTCAAGATTCATCACACCCTATAGTAATATGTCATGTGAGTGCAAGCATGCATTTGCCAGGCTTGGAGCTCTAGCTCTTAGAAAAGCAGCACATTTTTTAAAGGGGGATGTGGGAGGTATGGGGAAGAATTTATTCAAGTTTGAAGTTCAAGGTTTTTCAGAAAAGCTCCACCAAAGCTAGTACTGAGCTGGCGATTAATCTGGGCAGGCGTTAGACCATGATCTGGAGTTTTGCCCAGGAAGGGATGCATAACAAGTCAGGTAAGGGTGACCACTCACAGGACAGGAGTAGCTCTTTCCGGAGAAATGGCTCTGCGTCTCTTCTCATTTCCACGTTCTCATTTCTGCTCGTGGCCTTGGTCTGGCTGAGATGTTCCAGACCCACAGAGCAGGGGATTGGTCTCTCTCACTTTCATGGGGTGTAGCTACTATATGAGAACCACATTCAAAGCTGATTCTAACAGCCTGTTACACATCTATCAACTAAAAGAAATGCAGAGGCAAATAAACTTTCAAGAAGAATCTGAGAAAAAAAGTAATAATTTTTAAAGTGCTTTGGTACATAAAAATTCCTCGCAACTCTTTCCTGTATAATATTAGGCAATGTTGACTTATTTTAGCACTCGACATTTATATTAAAATGTCAGACCAAGGACGCTAGAAAAATCCACATTAAAATTTGAAAACAGACATTCCTAGTTTATAAGATCAATAGGATCAGTATCTGGAGTTTGTGTGTAGGAAGTACCTGTTTATAGCCTGGATCCTTCACTACACAGACGTGGAGACTGCAGGTGCCGCAGGGTCTGCGTGCGGGTGCCTGCAAGTTTAGGACGCCTGCCTCCCAGCTGTCAGCAATTCTTTCCTAATCCCTCCTTGCGCTGGTTCTTCTCTACGTTGCCTCCATACACTCTCCTGCCCCCAACGGCTGCTTTACCTCCAGGAAGATGTCAGGATCCTCTGTAGGAGCTATGTGTTTAGTGTCAGCCAAAGAAAAATGAGCGCCTAAACTGTCCTTTGGCTGCTGTGAGCTATTCTTTCTAGGATTAAAGGGGAAAAAAAATCTCTTGTTTTATGTATGCATCCTATCTCTTCTTATCTCGTATAGAAATAAGTGTGGTTTACTGATGAGCAATTGCAATTTCCCTTGATCTTTTGAAAGAAAAAAGGAAAACAAACCACAAATCCTACTTCCTTCTCAGTCAGTCTTTTTATTCCCTTCATATCCAATGACCTTTCCTATACGCGTTTATTAGGAGGGTTCGCGTCACTACACTTTCAGAAAGCGCTCCCCTCTGGAGCAGGAGGAAACAGGGTAAGCTCCAGGAGTCTGGCCCACATGGCGGAGGATTTACAGGGTTCATCCCACCCAGCTCTGCTCACGTCTGGGAGCAGCAATAGCGTGTGAAATAGCCACCTGGGGTGAAGAGCACACCCTGTGGTCACAGAATGGGGTGCAGCAAACAGGAACCCGCAGGAAGCAAACCACACTTTGCCTGTGTCATGTTCCAGAGGCCTAAATTATACTGCAAGGGCACCCTCTGCTTCCATTAACATATCTCAGCCCTGGAGGAATAGGGTCTTCTCTGATCCTTGGACTTACAAGATACCTAGGTAGTCTCGCCCAGCGGATAGTCTAATGAGGGATTTAGCCGAGGTTTGGGAGCTCTGCAGACCTCTCCACTGGGACGGGGACACTCTGTCTTCATCTCCACTCAGCAGAAAAGCTCAGTGGTCATCCCAGTTTGCCATTCAGGAAAAGGTGATTTCAATTACGGCAGAAAAATATTTCTACCCTGATGTGCTGATAAAATAGCACTTTCTAGATTTTATGGCTAATCCCCCAATGCCAGTGTCCTAGAACATCCAGACTGCAAGCTTATCCTTGTCCACACCCATAGACGTCTTACTCATGCACAGCAATTGCATGTTACTTTGCCTTTGTGTTGATGTCGCTTTGCCCAGGGGTTAGGAATATTCGGCTCTGTACTAATTTCCTTTGTATAATGCAAATGTTTGAATGCCATGCCTACTCATTCTAACACTTCCGGTGTCTTTCCTATCACATCCAATGTCATGGGGGGAGGAGAAGACAAGTGTCAACTTTGTATCTAAGAGTTCTCCCAAGTCCACATTCAAACAAATGGCAGCAGTTGTTTGGGCCTTGTGGAGGTGTGTGATGACTCACTGAAGCATAGGCTCAGGGTTGTCATGTCCTGACAATTACTACACACTTTGTCCAGAATAGACTGTCCTCAGAAAACATGCGGCCTGGCCTGCCTAAGGAAGTATCTGCCTAAGTGCAGGGAGTGGCAACATCCGCCCTCCCAGCCCTCCCAGCCCTCTCAGCCTTGCGCTGCGTCTGTTCACCCAGCAAGGCAATACCATGGGCCCCACCCTCACACCCCGCAGCTGTGGCATCGCATCCCTCGGCCACGCATGGATTGTCCGAAAATAGTTCTGCTGATGCCAAAGTATCTTCCTATGTGCACATGCCCAGCAATGGTCATTTAAAATTTGGTTCTGTCCTTTCCTAAGGCCATCTGCCCAAATAAAGAGTGTCCAATCCTGCTTGTGGCATGGATAAAGCAGCCACAGCACCCGAAGCCCAGGCAGCACCTGTTCCTAACCGCTGGCAGAGCGCAGTGTGTTGGCCCAGGGCAGGCGGGAGAGACTCATGATAAGATGAACAGTAATGTTTTATCTCATGCGACTGGCTATCCCAGCCCGTTCTCGGGAAACAAACGGTCACACACAAACAACACAGAATTGTGCCATGAGGGAGATTAGAAGTCAAATTTAAAGGAAGGGTTCTCATAAATCATCTAGTTTAGTGGCTTTGGGAATGGGCTCTCAGAATGCCTTGCACACCTCAGAACTCCCAGGGGATTTTTCTTGAAGTCCTGAGCAAAGAGACCTTCACCCTCTTACCATCTGCAGCACAAGATTCCTTGAAAAAAGAAAATCCGCTGGTCATAGGCATGAGTGTATGAATACTATCAAATACTTTCTCTCTATAAAGTTCTCAGCCAAATATAATTTTTGGGATATACTATTTTCTTGCACAGATTATAAAATGGAAAAATGATCAACAATTTTTTGAAGGTATCAAACACACACACACACACACACACACACACCCCACAACTCTCTAATTGGACCAAACCCAGGACCAAAGCATTTTTGAGTTTGAAACGATCATGCTGCCCATAATGCATTAGTACTAAACTATTGTTAGTACACGTTCCCTTTATCGATTAACTGAGATTTTAAAAGAAAAACAAGTAATGAGAAGAAATAAATATTTACATATTTTAGTAGAGTATTGTTATTTCTGGGAAGACCACTGAAAAATATGCACCTGATTTAGAACTTTGAATGAGACAAGGGTAGCATATGGTTTGGGGGAGAAAAAATATTTGGCAAAGATGATGCTCATTTTTAAGGGATATAAAGTGGTGGCCTTACGGAATTATGAATTAAAACAGAGAGATCATAATTTATGAGACCTAAGTGAGAGAAGCCAGACACAAAAAGCCATATATTGTGTGATTCCATTTTTATGAAATATCCAGAACAGACAAACCCATAGAGACAAAACATAGATTAGTGGTTTCTCAGAGCTAGCAAAGAGGAGAGGAGAGAAGAGAATGGGGTTTCTTTGTGGGGTGATGAAAATATTGGGAAATCAGAAAGTAGTGATATTTGCACAACTCTGTGAATGTATTAAAAATACCACACTGAATTTTACACTTCAAAACGGCAAGTTGTATGGTATGTGAATTATATCTCAATAAAAATGTTTATCAAAAATGATGGGTAAATTCAGTGAAAGAAAAAAGTTGAAATAAAAGACAAAAGAAAGGCAGAATAGATTAAAAAGGGCTCTTCTTCTCAGAGTGTTTTTCTTTTCTTTGAGCTCTTTGAACAGAGGGTCCATATCCGATTATTCTTTGTATTCCCTTTGCAGATTTAAGCACCACATTATGCAAACAGAGTTGTGTTACCTGACCATTGATTAAATGATAGCGAGAGGCATCAGGAACTCTCTTTGCAATGATTGCAAAGACAAGAAAGCTATCCATTCTTTTCCTCTCTTTCAATTGTCATGACAAGGTCACCTAGAAGCACCCTGTCACTCTGGTCTGATGTTACAATATAGCATAGTCACGTACGCTAACCTAGTCGCACTGAAATGTGTCTACTCTAGAATTGTTATCTTTATAAATAATAGCCTGTGCTTATGTTTCCAAGTTAATGGTCTGGCTTTAACTTCCTAATGAAATGAAAAAGACTTAAAATTCACGAGACTCACCTATTCAATTACTTTTCTGTTTGTACCACAATCATTTTAGCAAGAATCTGACTAGTTGGAAAGCTGACTAAAATAAATGCAAGTTTTATGCTGAAAAGAATGTGTTTAAATAATGCACATATACCACAATTAAGAAAATTGAATAGTGATGAGGTATTAAAAGATTTTTGTTCCTATGATAAATAAATCATGAGAGTATGTCAAAAATATCCTCACAGGGCTATTTTTTAAGAGCATGCAAAAAATTCGCTTATATCTTGATATGTTACAGAGACACGTTGTGACCCCCATTTTACAGTCAGAAAATTAATAGAAAGATTAAAAGGCTCTTGCACACTCAGAATGAGTCAATGGCAGAGCTTTCCCCTCTAAGCCTCAGTGTTCTCATCTGTGTCATGGGGCTGCAATGAGCAGAGACTGTCACCTGGCTAAGTGTGTCAGCACGTGGAAAATGGAAAGTCCCCGGAAAGTGTCTGACATACAGTGAGCACTGAAGAATGATTGGATACGAATATCATTGTGTTACTATTACTAAAATACTGACATCTAAATCTAGAAATGAAAAACAAAGCGAAATGAAGAAAAACCACAGTTGGAAATCACACCCTTGGCACTGTACATACCTGCGGCGATAAATGAGCCGCCCCCAGCTTTGTAGAGAAAATGGCTGGCAAAGGGGGCTGCACAGATGATCAAAAAGCTCGCAGTGACCACGGCGACGACCCCCAGGAGCATCAGCACGGCCCAGAAACCACGGTAAACTGGAGACCGCAGGAGCAAAGGAGAAAAAGAAAAAAACAAAAACACTTAGAGGAACA
This sequence comes from Varecia variegata, assembly GCA_028533085.1. Classification (NCBI taxonomy): domain Eukaryota; kingdom Metazoa; phylum Chordata; class Mammalia; order Primates; family Lemuridae; genus Varecia; species Varecia variegata. The sequence continues at coordinate 68,749,477 of CM052437.1, read as the reverse complement.
AGTACAGAGCAGACTGTCACACAGTGAGTTTGTTTCATTCATTCTTCTAATTTCAGCCACAGCACTGCTAGATGGAATCCCAGGTATAGATCTTGAATTTTCTTAAACAAGGGATCTTACCAGATGACCTTGGACTCAGTGATGTCCATGTGGATGACCTTCAGTCAACTCCACCTGCTCAATATTTGCACCATACACATGCTCATTTTTCTGACATGATTTTGCACTGTGGAAGTGGGAGCACCTCAGGTTCTAGACAGACTTCTCTCATGTCAGCACCCAGTTGTATAATATATAAGTGTTTTATGCCAAATTTACAGAGACATGAAAAGGTGTTCACATTATTTACAAACACTGTCCCCCTATCTCCTGCTAAGATATATTGGTACCACAGTGATCCCTGAGAAGCTGATAATAATCACTCCAAACCCCTAACAACAAGAACAACAACAACAACAAAAACATTTCTATTTAGATCGTGGCTCTGTTAGAAAACAGCCTAAGGCAATACAAAATGGCAAGCAAAACTATTTTTAAAAGTTTGCACAGCTATGCTTTCCAAGCAAATCTGATTTTAAATCAGATTTATTTAAGGCATACTACATTCTCTTAATATTTTTACTTAGAATGGTTCAAAATGAGAAGTACAGGAGTCTCTAAGTCAAGGACGAGTAAGGCTGAATTAATGGCTGCAGCTGGCGAGAAATGGATCGTGTGTTTAGTGATATGTATTAATAGTAAGCAAATAAAAAGGAATTCTGACGATCACTTTTGAGTTGGATAATTATGGATCTATTAAACAAATTCATCATTTACAAAAGGGTAAAACACTAAAATAAAATCTTGTTAGTATAAATGGGGGAAAGCTCAGTAAAACATGAGTCAAATTATATTTTAAGAAAATATAGAAATTTTATAAGAAGGCAAAGAATGATTTTTCTCAACAAGCCTGCCCATAAAGAAGAAATATACCCATCAGATGGAATCTTAGAGAAAAGACGATAGGAAGATGTCAATTTGAGGAGTCACCACAGTTAAATGGGGCGGGAAGGCTAGAATTTTTGTGTGGATGAGGAAGTCCTGAAGACAAGAACAAAAGGTAGGCGTTTACTCCCTGGCATTCCAGGTGTGCGGTGTTAGGAAGTGCTTGCAGCTGTGTTCAGGCCCTGCAGAGAACACAGAGCGCTAAAAGGATACTGATGTCGACTTTTCACTGTGGGAACTCAGAGTGGCAGACTATGGGCCAAATATTTGCTGTCCTTGTCCTGCCAGAGTTTATTAGATAATTGGGGAGTCCCACATTTTACATTTTCATTCACTTCATTTACAAAAAGGCTAAGGTTGGGTCACAGGACAGGTTCTGTGCCAAGTGCTAGGGGTGTAACCATTAGTGAGAGGCAGTGCAGGAAATAAGAAGTCCAGTCCGTTCTCCCCTGATCAAGGTTAAAACCAGGTAAGTATGACAAACAACTATGTGAGCACTGTGAAAAGTAAATAGTAGCAAGTGGATGGAGGATGGAAGTCAAATCTTAAAGAAAGATCAGCTTGGCTACTAAGATTATCTGGGTTTTCTTCTTTTTTTCTCATCATAGATTTGGCCTGAAGGTAAGCCAAATTGGGAACTGTATAAAAGGTGCAAATAGCAGGAAAACCCTAGTGCAATCCTTTGTTCTGGATGGAAATCTAGAAAAAGAGGCTCCTGCAAGCCAGAGTGTGGAGCAGAGGAAAATCTCCATGTTCACTTTCTCTTTTTATTCCCCTAGTTCTGCCTCTAGGTCAGTGTCAGACATAGGTCTGCACTGCTACCCCCATGGAGGTACGGGCTCTTACAATCCCAAAAGGTGACCCAACCCTCTGGATCGAGGACCTAGAAAAAGGGACAGTCATAGTGAAAAGAGCAAGAGAGGAATCATGATTATTTATTTTTGTCTTTTCTCTTGCTGCTTTGCTGTGTGACACAACTGCATGGAACTGTGCCACAGCACAGAAGGCCAAAACTCTCAGAGAATCCAATCTTTCTGGCCAGAGTAACTGGGAAAAGGGGCCCTAGAAGCCAGAGAGTGAGAAGGAATCCCACAGAGAAGAGAGCTGGAGAAGAGACACTAAAATTCTGTGTTTGAACCTACACAAATACCAAGCTTACCCTTAAGTTGCACATGCACAGAAAATGGCCAAAGAAGTATAGCAAATGCTTCGAAAAGTGAATTACAGTATAAAAGCCACCCAGGTACCAGAGCAAGCCTTTAGTGCATGCCCCAGGGCATGTGACACAAATAGATAGCATAGCAGACACTTTGAAAAGTGAACTGACACTTAAACTGCCACCACAGAAGAAAAGGACAGAATGAGCAAGTTCATTGCCTCTTAAAACAACAACAAATCAATATTCTCCAGGGAATTTTAACAGTATTCAAGTCTGACAACATAATATTCAAAATGTCCAGGATACAAGCAGAAATGACTTGATATACCAACAACCATGAAAATCTGACCACTTCTCAAAGGGACAGGCAGTCAGCAGACGCCAACCCAAGGATGATCAGATGAGTCAGTTATGAGACAGACTTGAAAGCAGCTCTCAACACCATGTTCTAGGAACTGAGATGAATACTCTTGAAATGAATAGAAAGAGAGAAATTCTCAGGCATGAAAGAGAGTCGGTTTAAAAAAAAAAAAGGACTAAATTGAATTTTTAGAATTGGAAAAAACAATATCCAAAATTTCAAAATCTGTGAGATGTTTTCAATAACAGAATAGAGATGAGAAAGGAAAAAGTAAATGAACTTGAAGGTAGAGCAATAGAAATTATCCAATATGAAGAACAGAAAGGAAAAAAGATTAAAAACAAAATGAATGGAGTTTCAGAGACTTGTGGGATAATATCAAAAGTTCTCACATTTGTGTCATTGGAATCTCTAAAGCAGAGGCAAAAGAGACTAGTGCAGAAAAAAAATCATAAAAATAATGCCTGAAAACTTCCTAAGTGTGATAAAAGACAAATTTACAGAAACAAGAAACTCAGCAAACTCCAAAGAGAATAAATTCAAAAGAAATCTGTCCAGACACATAATAATAAACAAAAAGTCTTGAAAACAGAGAAAAAAAATAATGACCTATTACATATACAGAAATAATCTCAATAACTACAAATCTCCCATCAGGAATGATGGAGCCCAAAAGACAGTGGGAACAACATTTTTAAGGTGCTGAAAGAAAAGTCTGTCAACCTAAAATTCTGCAACAAGTGAAAATATCTTAGAAAAATTAAGGTAAAATAAAGTCATTTGTGAAGGAGGAAAACATAGACTTTGTTACCAGCAGACCTGTTCTATAAGAAATGCTAAAGGACGTTCTTCAGCAATGAAGAGAGACAAACAAATGATGAATATCTGGGTAAATATAGTAAATTATTTTTCTCCTCTTAATTTCATTAAAATATATTTGACAGCTGAAATAAAAAAAAATACTGTCTTCATAATACAGTAGAAAAATCTAGGTTTTGGAATCAGAGTGACCTACGTATTTATCACTTTCACTGTGTAATCTTGGACCAGTCACTGAAGCTTTCTGAACCTCTGTCTCTTCTTCTGTAAAATACGGCTGTTGTATCCAGCCTTGAGAGCTATTGGAAGAACTATTTATAATGTATGTGAAGTGTGTGGCATATGATAAAAGACCAATGAATAGCATTTATTTTGTGGTTGCTTTTATTGCTGTTATTGTTAAAATTGCATTATCAATGCACAGCAGGTGGTATTGTGTTCAACAATAGGAATGTGAATTATTTCCCTCAGAGAGCCTTGTAGACTGTTTTTTATGTACCACTGAAGTTGGGAAATTTCTTTAAATTATAGCTTACACTGCAGTAGCAAGGTTGCGCTTGGGCAAAGTGAACTGCGAATACAGAAAGTTCCACGAAGTTCTCACCCTGTCTCCCATGGGAAATTTCCCTGCCCATTGAATTCCACGAAGGCCCTGGCCTTTTCTATCACGTGACTCTACTTCTAAATACCTAAAACACAAATAAATGGGAGCAGACCCCTGACACGAAGACAGACAGTGCAGGGTGACCTGTGACTCGTGCCTTTGGACCCAGAGTTTGACACGATGAGTTGACCTAATCCGTGTGCTCCCTTGAGAGCTGGGAAGCTGAAGAGTGCGGTGGTCGCAGCACGGCTGAAGCTCAGAGGGAGCGCAGGTGGCCCCAGAGGAAACTCCGGGGTAAGCCAGAGCCACGTGCAAGCCACAGGCTCAGGAATTACGGATCAGGCCACGCAGAGGCCAGAGGAAGCAGGACAAACCTCTGTACAGCGAGAAGCAGAGGGGTGTAAGAGAGAGAGTAAGCACGTGGTGAAGGAGAGGAGGAAAGAGAGAGCAAGGCAGGAAGGGGAATAAACGCTCCCCAGAGCTGTTGGCATTCCTGACAACTGCTGGCTCCTGTCCTTTCATTTGCTCTCGCAAAATAGCCTGGCTTTTGATTTGGAATCTCCTGCAAAAGGCAGGAGCAACAGGCTGGTATTTGAAGGGGTGGGGGGCTGTCTGCTGGAGGGTTTCGCCCACATAGACACAGCCGCCAAGTGGGGTTCAGTAGCGCCCTCACCACGCGCTTTATTTTTCTGTCTATGCCTCTAACGTTCAAAAGTGCATCACTTCAAGCATATTACAAAATTTCTTGGAACTTCCTGTTTTCTCATCTGATTATGTTGCATAGTTTTTACATGCACTACACTTTGATTCCAGAATTAAAATGTTCAGTCATGATAAAGACTTATCTGGTGGAATTGGGTGCGGTTCGTGCACTGTTTAAAACTGACCCAATCAGAGAATCATCAACATAAAGTGAATCAAGTGCATGAATTTGGGAAGTCAAACACGATATGAGGTCTCCTCTGCTTACTAACCTGTAGGACTGTGACAGGCCTCAGTTTTCTAATATGGAAAGTGATATTCTCAACATAGGTTTATAGTGAAGATTAATTGAGATAATATATGAAAAGTAGCGGCATACAGTAAACACTCAATATATCTGCTATTATTATTATGTTATTACACCTTGTCATTAAATTGTCTTGACAATAATGCAGTTGACACTAACATAAATCGTCTAATCTCATAGATCTAGGCTAGGGATAGGCTTTAAATTTTAACATATATATAATACATATACATATACACACCTATATATTAAAACTTAAAACTAAAAGCCTGTCCCCAGGTTTTCAGCATATATATATGTGAGCATATATATATGTGAGTGTATATATTAATATATATGTTAATACACATTAATATATATTACATATAATATATATTTTAATATGTTAATATATGCACGCACATATGTGGCACATATATAAGTTTGTATAATCATATAGATATATAAAAAATAATTAATTAAATACTTACACCTATAGATACATATGATTATAGATATACAACTATAAAATCTGCAGGGAGGATGTTTTGTTTTAGTTAGTGGTTTATATTGTTCCAGACTCTTATATCTTGAATGTACCTCAGAGAAAACTGAGTTTGTTTCCTTGTTCTTTATATGAACCCATTAAAACTGCAAAGTCTTATCTTTGAAGGTTTTGGACTATGCCTACTATTAATAAAAACATCTCTAAAAATCCATTTGTACCATTAAACACAATTCAATGCTTAACTTAAACAATATCGAATTTCTCTTACTTCCTGTTAGAACAAGAAACAAGATTTGCAATGTAAATAGGTTTACATGTAATCTATATCATCACAATTAGGATTAATTAAAGGAAAGCTTCATCTGAATCCATGGAAAGATTAAAGTATTTAAAAAAAAAGATTAAAGTATTAAAGACTATATTCAAAGAAAATAAGTTCTGTTGATATTAAATCAATTGGTGAATTCACCTAACAGAGTACTCCTTGGGCAGGTGTTGAAATGAGGAAGATTGCTGGTAATCCGTCTAACATAAATGTTGTATAAATGGGCATCTGTTCTGAATTCCATGTGAAGGGCTAGAAAAAGTGAAGCCCTACAGTATTTCTTTTTCCAGTAGAATTATATTAATATAACATTAATAGTAAAAATGTACTAAAACCTTATTAATTTAGATGATGGGCAAAAGCAGCCTGAAGTTTTAATTGCGGATGATTTCAGAGTAAGTTACATTTCAAGCCATTCACATCCACCCAATGACTCAAACGGGTGTCTCACGAGGGACCTCCAGGAGCTGCCCTGCCAGGCTCGCTTGGCGAATCGGAGCGTTGCTGACAACCAGAAGCCACTTAATTTAGCCAACATACTCCGAGGGCTTTCTACATGGAAGGCACAAAAAACTGCTGGAGTGAGACATAATCCTTGCACTTGGGAATTCATTTGAACAGAGGGAAAACAATGAAGTTTAACGCTGGGTGGCAAGTGCCTCAATGGGGGTATGCCTCACCGCCATGGCGCCTGATGGACCACTGCACGGAGAGGCCGCTATTTTAGGGCGGAGTAGCAGTGAGAAAAGCCATGCTGTGCTGGGTCTTAATGTTTGCCCAGGATTTCAGGAGGCGGTGGTGGGGGCAAGGTCATTCCAACCAGAGTAGGAAAGAGTTCTATAGAAAGGGGAACAGTTAGCAGCTCCCCGCGGCTACCCCCCTGGTAGATGTGGGGAAGAGAAAATGGGGAACCTGGAAAGGCAGTCGAGGCCTTGTATGCCTTTGCAAAGAGCTGGGCCCATATCGTACTGAGGCTAGGTAGTCACTGAGTAGGTAGCCATTGGTCCCAGATACCCATCAAATTGGCATCAGAATATCACTCTTGTAACTATGTAGAGAATGAAATGCCCAGAAAAGGGTAGAATAGGGAAAACTTGTTAGGCAGTTATTGCAGCAACCCAAGTGGGTGTTCAGGCCTGACCCAAAGGCAAGCAGTTGGGATAGATGAAATAACTTCCGTATTATCGTTGTCATGGGTGATAGGAAACCAGCAAGAATCAAGAGTGTCTCTATGGGTTTTCATTTGCAGGCCAAAACGATTTGTTCTGTTAAGATGTTAACAGATTTCTTCCTGGTTTTGCATAATATTATAATTTGCAGAACGAACCTTCCTTCCTACAAAGTATAGAGGGAAAAGTCAACCCCAAAATGATCACAATTCCAAATTTGTAGTGTTTTGATAAGTGATTTTCTTGCACATACAAAAATGTAAATATTTTATTTGCAGCTTAAAAATAAACTTAAGTGTTATTCATTTTTCAAAGCTTGCTATAGAGCTTTAGACACCCACAAAGCTAGTTCATAAAGCTAATCCTATGTTTCGACACATCCTCAGGCACACGCAGTGTGAAGTGCTATAAAATGTTCTAAATGAAGCCACAACAAAACACACCACTCTCCCCGCCCCCCACAGCAAACAAGGGCCGCTGGCATATGTCGCCGTAGCTTTAGGCAACATGCTTCTTTGCACAGGCCAGCAAGCCTGGCCTTCATCTCCATAGACTGCTTGTCTTGGCAGTGTTGGGCAAGTCTAAAAATACAGTAGTGCCTGCACCAAAGCAGAAGGACAGGCTGTACAGTATGTCTGTGTCTGAACCCCACAACTGTGGACATGCCAAGCCAAGGCAAGTGCTCGGTGTGGTTCATTGATTATTTTCTGGACAAAGAGAACACTGAGAGATCCAGTGGAGTTTATTTATCTCGTTACTATAAGCACTGGCCAGTGAAGGAAAAGCTTCCAGGGAGAGAGTACATTGGACCAGAGCGGGAGGGACCCCACCTTCCACTCTGCCGTGACCTTGGGAAAGTCCTTGAAGCAGGAGAAGCACGGGTTTCTTCACGCGGGCTAGAGAGCTTTCCAGGTCTGAGAGTGAACCCATGTTCATTGTCTTGTTTGCTCCTGCTACTGAGCTTGGGGGGTAGGCAGGGAGATTTCCCAGGTGCTGAGAAGGGAGGCTTTATCCTATGAGCTGTTGTAGGAGTGGTGGCTGCAGTAATAAGAGTAACAGTAGACTGTAGCCTGGGAGCAGCAGTGCCAGCATCCTCAGAGTCACGGAGATGAGGAAGTGAGGTCATGCATAAGAAGCCACTCAATGCCCAATCCAGGGGACCAGGTGAGCACCCAGGGCTTAACCTCCAGTTCCAAGGTCTTACTCTGCCCCCTGCTCCCTCAATTAAGAACCACCAGACTCCCAAGCCCTCTGAGCTGCTAGTTGCATTGCAGAAGGTACTGCGTGCCACTCGGGGTCTTGGCCTTTGCAGGTCTTCTTTCCTTGGTCATCAAGGCAATCCCTATTTTGTGTTTTGCAGCTAAGGCTCAGAGAGGTTAAATAACATCCCGAAAATTAAACAGCCAGTAAATGACAAGGTCAAGATTTTAATTCAGGGCTGTTTGGAATCTCAGCTATCTCTATGTTTGTTGTGTTTTTCAAGTAAATTGGCACTGATCCCTCTAAGTCTTCTAGTGTCAAATCCTCCCACTCTGGCTCCTTCTGCTATAGCCTCCAGAAATGTCGAAAATACACTGAAGTTCCCTGGGGGGAAATGTTGTCATCATGCCTCAAGGCCTTTGCAATCTTGCTTACTCTAAAGAGAATAAATAGCCTTCCTACTTGCTATCAAGTGTATGTGTCGCCCAACTGCCACCAAATTCCTAGTTGAAGCCCTAACCCCCAAGTGAGAGAATTTGGAGATGGGGCCTTTGGGGAGTAAATAGGTTTAGATGAGGTCCTGAAGGTGGGCCACTCATGATAAGCTTAGTAGCTTTATAAGACGAGAAAGAGAGACGCCACATGAGGACACAGTGAGAAGGCACTACCCGCAGGCCTGACGGGGGCCCTGCCCAGAACCCAGCCACGCTGGCACCCTGAGCCTGGACTTCCGGCCCCCAGAACCAAGAGAAATCAATGTCGAGTTTAAGCCATCCTGACTGTGGTATTCTGTTACAGCATCCCAGGCTTACTAAGACACTACTTCCCCTTCACCTGATCAAACATCCTTGCCTTCCCGAAGGGACAGAGTGGAGGGAGTTACTTCCTCATCTCCACTAAAAGGCAGGAGAGTACAGAATCAGTAGGAATATAGACAGATTCAAGAATTGGAATACCCCTCACCAGCTGTGCGACCTTGAGCAAGTTACTTGGTTTCTCCATGCCTCGGTTTCCTTCCTAAAATGTGATAATAATGACACATATTTTCCATTTTCTAGTGCTGTTGGGATGACTGGAAGAGTTAGTGCAGGTGCGCACCATGCAGAGTGCTAGGCCTGAGGATTCAATTCATGTTCCTGACACGTGCCAGTCCCTGGCCTGAGCTCTCCACACTGACGTTCTCTCTTCACATACTCACCTCCACTGCTTGACTGCCAGCTCCTTCCAGGCAGAGACTCGGTCTGCCTCACTTTTCTAACCCTAGTGGAAGCCTTATGCCTTGCATGGAATAGATGCCCAACAAAATACGAGTTACTAGATAATCAGGAATATATTACTCCACCCCATTGCAATCTCAGGATTAATGGGATGTTCGGTGGCCACGCACCTGAAGAAGGACAACTCATCTAAAGCAGAAATGAATCCAGGATCTTGACCTTGCTACACGTCTTTACCACCTAGATCCCTACAAGGGAGGCACTTGAAAAAGGAGAGCTGCGGAATCAAGTAATCAGGTGTCAACACCTGGGTATCCAGTGAGAGCAGAGGGCTGTTAATCACCCTTTCCCCGAGCCTCAATACCAGTCCTTAAAAATGAACCCAGAGCTTCATGCATTTCTGTAAGTGTTTCTATCCAACTCTAAAAATGCCAGAAGAGAGATAAATTTTCTCATTCACAGATTCCCTTCTTTTAAGAAAAAAAATTCGGATTCATACCTAAAAAGATGTGATCCTTTATACTAAGCCATGGAAGGAACATTTTAAGACCACTTTATTGATATCCTGTTTTGAGCATTAAATTGGAATCTGTTTGCCAGAAGCTTTTGTACAGACAACAGAAAATGATTATAAAGAAGTCTTATGTAGTTGTAAGTATGCCAAGTATTTGAGGACTCCTGCATCTCCATTTCCATATCTTTCAGATGATTTGCCTCTACAAATCTCAGACATCCTAGAGTCATATTTTTTAGGGAATCTTTTGATCTTTTATTATATTGCTATTATATTAATACATCTAGGAATCTTCTTTTTCAGGATGTGATTCAAAAGTAGTTTCTACCACTTTTATGCCAGAAAAGTTAGTTTAGAAATTTCATAATGCTAAAATGATTTGCTATTCCCCCCTCTATTTATATCATAAGACACCCATCAAAAGAAATGATTAACAGCTAAATTAAATGCCATTCTTTCATTCACCTATACCCAAGCATTGATTGCAAATCTACCTTGTATCAGGCACTGTGCTAGGTTAGCACTTACTGGTGATACAACATGAAAAAAGTACAGTATGTGCCACCAAGCAGTCTAAGGGGAGAGAAATACACAACCAGAGGGCTATCAGCTATGCCAGTCCAAGGAGAGAACCTGGATGGCATATTCCTCAAGAATAGAGGAAGGAGGCTTGACCCAATATTAGCTACTTGCACAAGGCTTCTTGCGAGAGGTGATTCTTAAAGAGGAGAGCAGAGCCGGGACACTCAGGAAGTGGAGGCAGCAGAGCAGACGGTACAAACAAAAGAAACCAAGGAGAGGGCAGCGTGCATGGAAGTAGCTTAGTGTGAAGGTGCAGACAGTGGACATCTCTGGTGTTCGGCAGCAGCTGGAGGGAGAAGGTAGAGGGCATCATGAGGGTCCTCGCATGATGTGGTCATTTTTTAGTAGAGCATTGTGGCCCAAGGTATGCAAACTTTCTATACAAATGATATGAAAAATCACTAATTACCTTAAGTTAAAATTGCCTTATTGTCCACACAGAGCTTCAATCTATCAATGTCAAAACCATTGACAAAAAGTTTACATCCGGTTTTGCATGGAGGTGTTTTCAGTGAGAAACACAGACAAAGAAAAAGGCAAAAAAACGCACACTCCCTTTTTTTTTTCTTATAAAACATTATATTTCCCTGCTACTTTTTCTTAAGGGGTAAAATGCTATGAGATAAAGGCACCAAGAACTCTGACAATACCTCATGGAAACTAGCCTGCCTCATGGGGAAAACAAAATGAGCAAGGACAGGTAAGCAAGGAATTGGAATAAAAAAGGAAATAATCAAAAAAGTTTCTAGGAAGAAAATAAAGACACAGAGATGAGAGTAGCCTCAGCTGATGGGGCGGGAGAGTTGTGCTGGCAAGTCGTGGCCCGTGCCTGCCAGCAAATGCCTTGGAAAAATACTTGGCCGGTTCAGGATCAGGACCTGCGTAGTTTGGGACGTGAACCACGCATGCATGGCATGCTAGCACAGCCAGCGTAAGATGAGCGTCTCCTTGGAACAGATGAGATAGCTGAGAAATAGCTGGCATCCCTGGCAGGGTGAGCACACCTCATTTCCTCTGGAACAAACTTTCACACTTTGCTTATTCTACTTAGCAAGAAACAGGATCTTTCTTTTTTCTTTTTTTTTTTTTTTTTAGAGATGGGGTCTTGCTATGTTGCCCAGGCTGGCCTCAAACTCCTGGGCTCAAGGGATCCTCCCACTTCAGCCTCCCAAGTAGCTGGGACTGAGCATTGGTGTTAAAGTCAGCATTCACTACGTAAAGTTCCTAAACCTTCCGTGGGCATATTTCATTGGCCTGGCCTCTTCTAGGGATAGAGCTGAAGAAATGTGGTGGAAACATCTACTGGTAGCCTTGAGCTCTCCCCACTGACCTGACAGCTATTTCCTGTGTGTTCTTTAGAAGCGAGTCAATTAACCAGTCTCCCTGGTTTTTAGTTTGCTTCTCTATAAAAAGAGAACCAGCAGCCTCGGAAGTCACTTCCCCTTCTTCTGGTTAGAGTCCCAGCAAGTAGATTGTCAATATTTCCCTTTGATAATGAACTTATATACATTGAACTTCCAAGTCTTTGCTTGAAAGGACCAGTCTTCTAAAATTGCCCATTTTAAGCAGAAAATCATTGCAAAAATCAAACATAGTGTTCCCATAGCTACTCTGTGCATGGTTTAGTAGGAGGTTTCGTTTTCCTTATTTATTTGCAGTGATAGGATATATCTTTGGAAGACTTTCCTCTCTAGCTACTCAACATAGCAAGCTGTTACCGAAAACACCCTTCATAGCGCATAACAACAGCTGTTGCTCTGGAAACAAGTTAACACTTTGCTCTCCATAAAATGGTGGTTCAGTTCCTTTAACAATACCAAATCAGTGCTCTGTGAATGTAAATAATAGCCTTGGCTTCGGCCACTGGCAGACTTGAAGCAATGAATTTGGGTACTAGGAAAAGCATCTGATAAAAATCAATTATATTTTGAAATGACTATTTTTAAAAGTCACTTTAATTTTGTTTCCATACCCCCAAACTTGTTTGTGAATAGCAAAGGAAAAACTGATATTGACTCACTATATCAAAACTAAAAAGTAAAATAATAGAACTTACCAAATCTTCCCTAATTAACAAGTAGATTTTGTTTTAAAGTGAATATTGCTTGTGAGGAACACAAAAAATAATTTTTTCTACAGTTTTATCAAGAAGTTTATTACAAAGGAAGCTATGGAAATGGAGGTGGCTCACTACAGAGCACGATCTTTGGGTTAAGAGACCTGAATTCTCTGTTTCCTTGGCTTTAAGATGTCATTGAGAGTCAAGAGGGTAATATTTAAAAAGTAAGGTAGGTGGGCCAGCACAATTGTCTATAACATGAGTGCCATGTATGTTCCCATCATTTCATTCAATCTACGATAAAAAAGGAAACAAAGTCATTTTGTTGTGGGATTAGCAATTTTTATGAAATAAAAAGTCAAAATAACTTTTCTTATTTTACAAATTATTGGTATGTTAGTAGTTTTCAATAAGCAGACAGAAAAACAAGAAGATAGATAAATGGCTTTGAAGAAATTGTGACGGCACCTCTGAGCATTTCAATTGCTTGTGATTGCACTAGGTCAAATTCCTCATCCAAGCACTGGAATTCAAGCGATGCTAATGTTTATTATTCTATTTATGAGTGATATGCGATGTAGGGGTGAGCCTGATAAGGAGGAAACTCAGGAGGCATAACTTTAGGTCAAATGTTTCCCTATGCTCTGGACAACCTGCTAAACCCAAGGGTGAGATCTCAGGGGCTCCTCGCTCTACTTCTCAGCAGCACTTGGCCCAGCTGATCACTCTTTGCTCTGAGAAACGCTTTCTTAACCTGGTTTCCAGAACACTACACTCCTCTAGTTTTCTTCCCAATACCCAAGCTGCCCATCCTCAGTCTCCTTTGCTGGTCCCTCCTTTTGTCCCTGACTCTTAACAACGGAGCACCGTAGGGCTCAGTCCTTGGACTGATCTCCTTTCTATCTACACTCACTCCCCACATGGTTTTGTCTTGTCCCAGGAAGACAAGACCCCCATGCAGTGACCCTCAAATGTGCAGTTCTTGCCCGGACCCTCACATTTAACTCCACACTCTGAAATCCAAAGGCGTAGTAAACATAACATGTCCATGAACTTCCCAAGCTTGCTCTTAAAATTCAGGTCTACCTCAGCCTTTCCCAACTTTACTACAAGCAACTTCATCCCTCCAGTTGCTAAGGACAAAAAGAGTCAGCACTGACTGCTCTCTCCCTCACACCCCACACCCGATCCATCAGCAAATGCAGTCAGCTCTTCCTTCAGAACCACATAAAGTGAACTTCTGTACCGAGAAAGATGAAGTAGACATACTCATCCCCATTCCATCTAGCAAGTACAACTAAAAACCCTGGAAATTATCTATAGTACGCATAAGAAGACTCTAGAAGGTGGACAGCAGAAGGCAGAGCAGCTGGGACACTGGGACCCAAGGAACAGCTCTGTGGTGAGCTCCCTGAATTTTCTCATTGTCCCCATGTATTCCAGACTTAGTGATGAAAAAGCCAGCAAGCCAGAATCGACAGTGGGCACAAACTGGAAAACAAACAAACAAAAAAAAACAGCAAAAAAACATCTAGCCAAACTATAAGGTAAAGTATAATGTAGCAAGGTAAAATTTTAGAAAATAACCTCTCTACTTTGGCCAAATACCACAGAAAAACTGCAGCCCTACCGCCACCCAAAAGCAAAAACAAAGAGGAGAGTGTACACTCCTACCCTCTTCATTCTGTAACAAGGAGCCTCAACCTCCTGGCCCCCCAACAAACTGGGGTAGTATCAGAGAAAGCCAAATAAGGAGCCTGGATTTTCATCCCTTCAGGGTAATGATGAGGCCACCCTCCATGATGACAGTGGACCGTGTAGGGTACCCAGACTCCTAAGTGACAGAAATGAGGCAGCCCCTCCCAACTCAGGTGGTGATATAGAAGGCCTGGGGGGAGTCAGGACATTTGCCACCCCCACTGCACACTGCCTCCCCACCCTTGTCTGCGGGGGCTGTGCTTGGAGTTGTGCTAAGGCCTTTCCTAGGTAAGTTGGAGGCCAGAACCGTCAGTATCACTCACCAGTGACAAGGAGCATCTCTCCACCACAAATGTCATAGAAGACTTGGCATTAATGAGGCAATGCCCACCCTTTCCCCCACTGGAGTGGTGTCAAAGGAAGCTTATTAAAACAAAAGATTTAAATAAGATCCAATATTCAGAAAGTTCAGGTTTCAAACAAAAGCAGTAGTACTAACAAGAACCAGGAAAATCAGAACTTTATTGAAAAAGAACAGTCGATAGATACCAATGCAAAGAAGACAGAGATGGTGGAATTATCTGATGGAGATTTTGAAGTAGCCACAAGAAAAAAAATGTTCCAATAGCACATATGTAAATGCTTGAATCAAATGTAAAGACAAAAAATACAAGAAAGAACCAAATGGAAATTTCAGAATTGACCGATACAATAAATAAAATGAAAAACTCAACAGATGTGTTTTACAGTAGAACGAAGGAAACAGAGAAAATAATCAGTGAACTTCAAGATAGAATAATGGAAATTACCCAATCTGAAAAACAGGGAGAAAATAGACTGGAAAAAAAAAAAAACGAACAAGGAATGAGAGATATGTGGAATTGTAACAAAAGATCTAACATTCATGTCTTTTGAGTCTCAAAAGAAAAAAGATAGGGTGGGCTGAAAAAGTATTCAAAGAAATAATGACTGAAAATTTCCAAAGTTGTCAAAAGACCTAGACCTAAAGAGTTGAGGAGCTAAGCAAAGCCTCAATAGGATAAAGCCCAAGAAATCTACACCAAAACACATAATAATCAAACCTCTAAAAACAAAGGGCAATAAAAAATCTTAAAAACAATGATGGAGAAACAGCACTTACATAGAGGGAAAAACAATTCCAATGATAGTGGATATTTTATTAGAAACCATGGATGCTGGGGGGAGGTGGCAGAGCACTTTTCAAGTACTGAAACAAAAGAGCTGTTAACTGCAACCTTTATACGCAGCAAAAAGTATCATTCAGGAACAAAGGGGAAATCATGACATTCTCAGAAGAAGGAAAACTAAGAGATTTGACACCAGTAGAATTACTAAAAAGGTAAAGGGAGCTGTCCAAACAAAAGCAAAATAATAGAAGAATAACAGCAAGGAAGTAAGAACAATAGGAAGAGTTCAAATATTTACAGACGTAATACATATTCCTCCTCCTTTTGAGTTTTCTAAATTATGTTTGATAATTGAAGCAAACAAAAAGTAACATGTAGTAACATGTGGTTCTCACATGTTATATGTAGAGGAAATATGTGAGACAATTATAATTGTCAGAGGGTAAAGGGACATAAAGGGAGATAAGGTTTTATACTTCACTTGTATTGGTAAATGTCAACACCAATAAATAGATTGTGATAACATATATTTATAATGTAATATTTATATCAATGACTATAGAAGTTATACAAAGAGATACTCTCAAAAGCACTATACATAAATCAAAATGGAATTCTAAAAAGGTTTCAAGTTGCCCATAGGAAGATAGGAAAAGAAAACAGGGAAATGAGAAACAGAACAAACAGAAAAAAAAAAATTAATGTGGCAGAATTAAGCCATAACATATCAATAATGATGTTAAATATAAAAGGTGTCTAAATACACCAACTTAAAGGTAGAGCTTCTCAGACCAGATATTTTTTTTAATCACCCAATTATATACTTTCTATAAGACACTCACTTCAAATTTAATGATATAGGTAAGTTGAAAGTAAAGAATGAAAAAGTTTACACCATGTAAATGTTAATTAAAGGAATGTAAGAGTGGATATATTAAGACTAGATAAACTAGACTTCACTACAAAGAAAACTACTAGAGACATTACATATTAATAAAAAAGTAAAATCTACCAAGACATAGCAATCCTAAATATGTATTCATAAAAAAAAAAAACAGAGGGCTACAAAATATGTGAAGCAAAAACTGATGGAACTGAAAAGAGAAATAGACAAATCCGCATTTACAGTTGGAGATTTTGATACCTCCCTCTCCATAATTGATAGAACTACTATACAGAAAATTAGAAAGTAGATAGAAAAACTAAACACCACCACAACCATCTAATCAACATTTATAGGATACTCTATCAAACAACAGAATACACATTCTTTCCAAGTGCTAAGGAACATATACCAATATCAATCATATCCTGAGCTGTAAAACAAACCTCAACCAATTTAAAAGAATTCAATTATATAGTATGTTCTGTGACCACAATGAAAGAAACTAGAAATTAATAACAGAAACATAATACTAGAAGTGCTATTCTGTGTAATAAGGCAAAAAAGGAAATGAAAGGCATGCAAATAAGAAAGGAAGAAATAAAATTGTCTGTATTTTCAGATGACATGATTGTCTATGTAGAAAATCTCCAAAAACTCCCTAGATCTAATAAGAACATTTAGCAAGTTTGCATGACACAAGATAAACATTTAAAAGTCAATTGTAACAGAACAACAAAGTCAGAGGGGGGACAAAATCGGACTTCAAGGCTTGCTATAAAGATACAAAAATAAGACATTGTAGTATTGGTGAAAGAGTAGATTAAATAAATTGATGGAACAAAACACAGAACCCAAGAATAAACTCACACAAATATAGACAACTAGTCTGACAAAGGAGCAAAGAGAATTCAATGGAGAAAGAGTAGTTTTTTCACCAAATGGTGCTGAAACAATTGTATATCCACATGCAAAATGATGATTCTAGACACCACCCTTTTACCTTTCACAAGACTTAACTCCAAATAAATTATAGAGCTAAATGTAAAATGCAAAACTATAAAACACATAGAAGATAAGAAAATCTAGGTGATCTTGGGCTGGGCTTTTTAGGTACAATACCAAAAACAATACCTATGAAAGAAAAAATGATGAGTTGGACTTCATTAAAATTAAAAATTTCTGTTTGGTTAAAGACACTGTTAAAAGAATGAAAACACAAGCCACAGACTGGGAGAAAATCTTTCTAAAACACATATCTGCTAAAGGACTGGTATTCAACATATATAAAGAACTCTTAAAATTCAATAATAAAAAAACTCAATTAAAAAATGGTAAAAGGATTTGAACGCACACCTCACCAAGAAGACATAGAGATGGTAAATAAGCATATGAAAAGATGTTTGACATCATACGTCATCAGGGAATTGCAATTGAAACAATGAGCCACTACTACATACTTAATAGAGTGGCTAAAGCCCCAAAACATTGACAAAACCAAATACTAGCAAGGATGTAGAACAACATGAACTCTCATTCATTGTTGGTGGGAATGCAAAATGGTATAGCCACTTTGGAAGACAGCTTGGCAGTTTCTTTAAAAACTAAGCACATGCTTACTATATGATCCAGCAATTACACTCCTTGGTATTTAGCCCAGAGTAGAAAATTTATTTCACACAACAACCTGCGCACAAATGTGTATAGCAGGTTTATTCATAATTGTCAAAACTTATAAGCAATCAAGATGTCCTTCAATGAATGAATGCATAAGTAATTATGATATATCCATACAATGGGATATTATTCATCACAATAAAGAAATGAGCCATAGTAAAGTACAGAACTCTTTTTCTTCTGAGTTTGGGGATAAGAAAAGAATTCATCACCACTTGTACTCAAAATTTTACTGGAGAAATTAGCCAATGCAAAGTAAGAACAAGAAATAAAAGATATAAAAGTCAAAGAAAAAAAAAAAGAAGAAGAAATGAGCCATAAAGCCATGTAAAGACCTGGAGGAAACTTAAATACATATTATTAAATGAAAGAAGCCAATCTGAAATGGCTACATTCTGTGGAATTCCAACTATATGATATTCTGAAAAAGGCAAAACTACGGACACAGTAAAAAGACCAGTGTGTGCCAGGGGTTGGGGGAGGGAGGGATGAATAGGTGGAGCACAGAGAGTTTTAGGGCAGTTGAACTACTCTGTATGATACTATAATGGTGGATACATTTGTCAAAATTCTCAAATGCATAACGTAAAGAGTGAATCCTAATGTAAACCATGGACTTCAGTTAATAACAATGTATTAATACTGACTCATTAATTGTGGCAAATGTATCGCGATGTTAACAATCAGGAAAACTGTACTGTGGTGGCATGGGAAGAACTCTCTGTACTTTTTACTCAATTTTCTATAAATATAAAATTGCTGTAAAAATAGTCTTGTTAATTTTTTAAAAATTAATTGAATTTCTATATACTAGCAATGAACACATGGAAACTGAAATTTAAAATATAATAGCATTTAGAATTGCTCCAAAAATAAATTAATTGGATATAAATATAACAAAACACAGAGTATTTGTTTGCTGAAAACTACAAAATGCTGATAAAGGAAATCAAAGAATACCTAAATAAAGGAAGGGATATACTGTGTTCATGGGTTGGAAGACTCAAAATAATGCAGACATCAGCTCTCCTCAAATTGATATTTCCTATCAAAATCCCAGCAAGATTTTCTTGTAGATATATAGCAAGTTTATTCTTAAATTTGTACAGAAAGTCAAAGGATCTAGAACAGAAAAAGTCAAAAGATGTAGAATAAGAAAAGTCAGAGGATCTAGAATAGGTAAAACAGTTTTGAAGAACAAAAAAAGAACAAGAAGGTAGAAGGAATCACTCTATCTGATTTTAGCATTTATTATATAGCTAAAATAAGCAAGATGATATGGTACGGGCAGAGCAATAGAGTAATAGATCAATGAAACAGAATATAGAGTCCATAAATAGTCCTATACAAGTAGAATCAACTATTTCTTGATTTAGATGGAAAAGCAACTCAGTGGAGGAAGGACGGTCTTTTCAACAAAGGGTGCTGGAGCAATTGGACATACATCTTCAAAAACAATAAGCCTCACACCTTATACAAATTCAAAATGTATCGTAGATTTAAGTGTAAGTCGTAAAACTATAAAAGTTTAGAAGCATGATATATTTTGTAAAAATAAATAAACTCTATCAAAATTCACAACTTTTATTCTGCAAAATTTCTGTTAAGTGATGAAAAGACAAGCTATATAATGGGAGAAATTTATAAACCCATATCTGATAAAGGATGTATATCTAGAATATATAAAGCACTCTTAAAATTCAATAGTCAAAAGATAAATAATCCAATTATAAAATGAACGAAAGACATAAAGAGACATTTCATTGATAAGGATATGTAGATGGCAACTAAGCACATGAAAATATTTTATACATCACCAGACATTAAGGAAATAAAAGTTAAGAACAAATTGAGCTATCATCACATAGCTATTAGAATGGCTAAAGTAAAAAATTGTGGCAATAAATGCTGGTGAGGACACAGAGAACCTGAATTTCTCCTACGTTGCCAGTTGGAATGTAAAATGGTACAGCTGCTCTGGAAAAAACGTTGGCAGTTTTTTAAAAACTTACACATTCACTTACCATATGACCCAGCAATTGTATTTCTGGGCATCTATCCCAGGTAAATGAAAATTTATGTCCTCACAAAAACAGTGCACAATCTTTGTCATAGCCCCAAACTGGAAACAACCAAAAATGCCCCACCATAGGTGAATGGTTAAACGACTACTCAACAATAAAAACAAATGAACTATTGATACATGCAACCACTTAAATGGATCTCAGGGCATATGCTTAAAAAATAAGCCAGTCTTAAAAGGTCGTATACTGTGTAATTCCATCTATAGAACATTCTTGAAAAGACAAAATGAGAGACATGTATAACAGATTAGTGGTTTTGAAGGGTTAAGGAGTGGTGGGGGGAGAAGTGACTATTAAGAGATATCCCTGGGGAAATCAGGGTGTTAATGGAATAGTCCTGTATCTTGATTGTGGTGATGCTCACACCACACAAATCTGTACATGAGATAAATGGCACAACATCATGGATGGAACTGGAGACCACTTTCCTAAGGGAAGTATGCAAAGAATGGAAGAACAAACACACATGTACTCTCTATTAAATTGGAACTAACGGATGAGCACACATGTGCATAGAGAGAAGTATAACGCAACAGAAATCAATCCGGGGGTGGGGGGGAAAGGGATGGATGCAAATCTACCTAACAGGTACAATGAACACTATCTGGGTGAAGGGCACATTTATAACCCTGACTCAGCATTACAGAAGCGATCCTTGTAACAAAAACATTTGTACCCCTGTAATACTTTGAAATAAAAAATAAATAAATAAATGGCACAAAGTATACACATGCATCATACTGATGTCAGTTTCCTGGTTTTGATATTGCGCTAGAGTGATGCAAGATGTAACTGATGAGGGAACTGGATCTCTGTACTATCTTTGCAACTTCCTGTGAATCCATAATTATTTCAAAATACAAAATTTAAAGAAAATAATCAGATAGTATAGAATCTGCTAAAAATATGTGCTGATATATTTATGGTAGAAATTATATAATATTCAGATTTTGCTTTAAAATAATCCAGTGTGGATTATTCCTACAGATTTATACAAACGAAACAAGATATGTTGATAATTTTTGAAGTTGGGTGATGATTATTGAAGTTGCAACATATGGGTTCATTATACTCTTTACTTCTGTAAACATTTGAAAATTTCTATAATGGAATAGTAAAAACAAAACAAAACAAAAGCAAAATTCAGGACTGATATTTTAAGGTACATAGCAGCCCAGACATACACAGTTTTTTTTTGGTGTTTTGTTTATTACAAGCCATGTCCACTTGATAGATTTCCTTACTGGTAGTTAAATAATTTTAATAAGACTATACTAGAATTAGAGAAATTTTCATCTCCTAATATCCTGGTCCAAGCCATCTGGAATATAGGAAACCTGCTAACTGGGCGGGCTGGTTCCACCCTTGCCTTACTATAGTGTGTTCACGACACCACAAACTGGATGGACTCTTTTGCAATATATATCAGACTGAAAACCTCCCTTAACCCCCCTCATTTCACTCAGAATAGGAGCCCACGTCCTGACAACAGCCCAGCCTCCCCCAGCACCCTCTGCCTCTCCGACCACATCTGCTCTCCCCTCACTCGCTCTTCTGCAGCTGTCTCAGCTTCTCTTCTGTTCCCTGCACACAGCAGGCGTGTCTCAGGCTCTGAGCCTCTGCAGCTGATGTTCCCTCTGTTTGGAACGCCCTTCCTCCAGATATCACACGGCTCTGTCCCTCACTTTCTCAGAGGCAGGCTTTCCTCCGACCACATTATAGAGGCATTATCTATATCCACCCACCCCCCCCAATCCCAGGCCCCTTTGACTCCAGCCCCTTTCCAAGTTTTGTGTTTATCCAGAGTACTTGACATCTTCGAACTACTATGCATTTGACCAATTTATGTTGCTTTGTCTGACTGTCCTCACTGTCATGTTAACCCCCAAAGGCAGGGATTCTTATCTGTTTTGTTCACTACTATTCACTAGGTCCTACAAAAATGCCATAGTATATGCTCAATAAATACCTGCTGCATGAATTTTAATCACTATTACCAGACAAAGAGTGGCAAATCTTGGCCAGTACAGAGCATAATATTAACTATCATGTACTACGGTGATGGTGATAATGATATTAATAATAATAATGAACATTTATTTATGAAGCCTTTACTCTTTGCCAGAAACTCTGTCAAATGCCTGATGTGGTCACACACACACACACACACACACACGCATTCAGAGAGCAGGAAGCATTTCACTAAGGAGAAGCTGTGATGAATTTATGTTCCCTGATGATGACTTATTTTTGGTGCTCTAAATTGGTATATCATCATAAGAATAGCTGACATTTATTGAATACCAATTACATGGCAACCAACCTACCAAGCATTTGTATTATGATGTGTTTTCATTTTCAAAACAAGTGAATGAAGTTGACACTATTCTTATTTCCCTTCACAAACCAGTTTGTAGAGTTTAAGAACCTGCCTGAGTACTCTTAGCCAAAGTGTTGGTACCAGGTGATGAGTGCAGACTGGAAGCCCAGCTTGTAACCCCCCGAGAACCCTCACCACGAGCCAATCCTTGGGCTGAACACTCTGTACAGCATCTATTGAGCACCCAAAAGAGGGTTCAGGGAGCCTGCTGAGACAGCTCAGCTAGACCGCAGAGCCCACACTCAACCCAGGCCTGCCCAGCTCAAAACAAGCCTCACCTTGGCCATGAGGCCACCTTGTCTAGTATTGACGTTCCCTTCACACACAGCCCTCTCATCTTTTATTTCCCTCCAAGTGCTGACTGACTTATTTTGCTTATTTCCTCCCTACAGTGGAAGCTCCATACGGGCAAGAATTTAGGGCTGATTCTGCAAACACCCAGAATAGTGCCCAGCATACGGTAGGCACACAATAATTTCCTTCCTCGGCTCTGATACTCTCTTCTAAGAAAAGGTGCAGAGCTTGGGGCAGATGCAATCATGATTAAAGGTAAGAAAGGCCCAGGCAGCTCCCTACCCCTGCTTGGTTTGAATATTCTGTGTGAAAGAAGGCGGCAGAAGGAAATTACTATTATGCACTTTCAGGCCCAGATCTTGGGCTGGACACAAAGGGAGGGCAGTCTGAGTGTCGTTCCAGAGAAGAGCTTGGGCCTGGGTCAGACATGTTGGGAGTAAATGTCCAGAAAACCCCAGTGGTTCTCATAAGAGAGCGTTTGTGCCCACCCAACCCCGAGACATCTGGCGATGTCTGGAGATATTTTTGGTTGTCACAACTGAGGGGAGGCTGCTGCTAGTGGGTAGGGACCAGGGGTGCTGCTAAAAATCTTATAATCCTCAAGGCAGTCCCACGATGAAGAGCTATCTGGCCCCAAATGTTGACAGTGCCGAGGTTAAGCAATCCTGCTCTGTAGCACCAGGAGATCTCTATCATGAGAGGTTTCTTCTTCTGAGTGTAGCAGGCACGTTTAGGGCTCACCAGAAACCTCCATAAAGGTGGGAGCCTTTCCTCCATGCATGGAGCCAAGACGCACTGCTGGGAATATCCACACAGTCTTGTTTTCAGAAAGTCATCACCTCCCATTGTTGGAGGGATGTTATGTAAACAGCCAATCAATCCTGAGAAGCCCATGAATAAATCGTAGAAAACACAAAATGGCACCCTCTGAAAAAAGTGATTTTTTAATTACAGCTTTGATGTTGTGTCCTGGAACTTCCAAGCTGACTCATATGAAAGCTGAGCGAGCTGCCCTGGGAGCAGCACTCAAGCCTGAATGCTATGGAGCCTGGGCTGGGGTCCCAGATGAAAAGTCAGCTGTCAACCAGGAATTGCAGCCACCCTGTAATATGATGCCGTGTCTGTGGTCATGGCTGTGTGATTCCAAATGTCTGAATGAATACCAGGAAATTAAGTTGATGTTAAGGCATTTCCAGATATCTGAGTGCTTGACATTTATGAAAAATAATGAATGAATTGCATTTTACATTATATTTTGCAGTGCATGGTTTTTCCTATATGACTAAAGCAAAGCAGAAATACTTGAAACTATTTGTTATATCTAGGACAACAGCCAGAATCACCATATATGAACACACACAAAAATTAATAAATAAAACCCAACTACACCGGAATAATCAATGTGCAAGCTGGGAGTGTGTGTGGGAGGGTATCCTGATGAGATTAGGTAACTATGACATGTTGATATGTCTCTGAAATTATTAAGTATTTACATTTGTACTAACTCGGGACTCAAATTTTAATTCATCACTGTGCTGTTTCAAGCTTTCAAATGTAAGAGCATTCATATTTATATTTCATTTTGCTTTGTATAGTGAAGCAAGTTTTTTGTGTTTGTGTGGTTGTTTTCATAAGGGTGCTGTGCTCTTTCGGTGGCTATTCCAAACCCCAGTGTTGGCTAATTGCAAAGGTCTCAACTTCCTCTCTGCTCACTCCCTGAACATCCCAGCATGGGGTTTCACATCCCCACCATTCTGCTCACCATCCCTTTAGGAGGCTCGCTGCTTCCTGACCTCTCCTCTAGGAAGAAGGGAAGGGAGGAGAGAGCCTGGGGAAGGGCTTGGCCCTCCAGAGAATCCTCCAGTGGCAAAACGTGCAGGAAAATGGAATGGGTTCCCATTGCCAGGAAAAGAGAACAGAGCCCTCAGGTCCGATCTAAGAGAATGGGCCGTGAACCAGAATGGGACACACAGCGGAAGATCTGGAAGTCTCAGGTGGCTTTAAGTGTAGAAGCAGGTGCCTGGAAAGAGCAACCTTAAGGGGAGTCTGTAGCTGTGCCCTTGCGGGAGAGGGGGCTATTAGAAGCCATCAGTGTAAGATCCAATTCCTTCTTGGTCATTTCTCATTCCCATTCACTCTACACGTGTTGCGGAGGACCACTGCCTCCTTCCCAAGACTCTCCCCTCCACCGCCTCCTTTCGCAATGCACCAGACTGCTCATTAGCATGTTTCTCGGTGCTTCTTCCTCTTCCTCATTTGTGGGCCGTCTTTGCTTTAACCCTCTCCCCGCCCCACGTATAATTGATATTTTACTGTCTTCTTTACTATGATTTTTCTTCTTAAAGATTACAGCTGATATCAAAAACCACCTCTGCAATTTCTCATCAGTATCTACCATGCTAATTTATTACTTTTAGGAAAACCAGTTTTGCACATCAAGCTACTTGCTGAATTATTTCACACTGATATTCCACCATCAATTTGCATTTAATAACTAAATTAAATCCCCACCCTCTACTTCAAAACATGCCTCCTCCTCTTAACTCTCGGGTTTCTGTCCTCCTTGCCAAATTTTTCTCAATTGAAAATCATTCACAGTTCAGTGCCAGTTTGCAAACAATTTGGTGCTATGGCACAATAACAACAAGGAAAACCTATTCCTGTCTTTCGATTCGCCATTCATAGTTCTGGAAATATAACCAGAAGAATTAGTACAAATTATGAATAATGATACATGCATAAAATTGTTTTTAATGTGGAGGTAGCAACTAACATTAAAACATTTGAGAAACTAAGAAGAAGTTTGAGAAACCATTAAATAAAAACATGGAGAAATACGTTCTAACATAAGCAATAGAAAAGCAAGATAGACATTTGTATTTAGAGTGATTAATACTATGCACAACTTCCATCTGTGCACATGAGTGCTGATTGGTTAGTTCCAATTTAATAGTGAGCACATGTGGTGTTTGTTTTTCTATTCTTGCAATACTTCACTTAAGAGGATGGTCTCCAGTTCCATCCAGATTGTTGCAAAAGGTATTAATTCATTTTTAATGGCTGAGTAGTACTCCATGGTATACATATAGTGGAAAAAATCCACATCTAGTGGATTTTATTAATCCACTCATGAACTGATGAGCACTTGGATTGAGTCCACATCTTTGCAATTGTGAATTACGCTGCAATAAACATTCTAGTGCAAATGTCTTTTTGATAAAATGATTTTTTTCTTCCTTTGGGTAAATACCCAGGAGTGAGATTGCTACTGGGATCACATGGTAGGTCTATTTTTAGTTCTTTGAGGAACCTCATTTTTCACAGAGGTTGCACTAGTTTGCAGTCCCATCAACAGAGTATAACTGTTTTGTTCTCTCCACATCCATGCCAACATCTATTGTTTTGGGACTTTCTGATAAAAGCCATTCTCACTGGGGTTAGGTGATATCTCATGGTGGTTTTGATTTGCATTTCTCTGATGATTAGTGATGTTGAGCATTTTTTCATTTTTACTGGCCATTAATCTATCTTCTTTTGAAAAGCTTCTGTTCATGTCTTTTGCCCACTTTTTAATGGGGTTGTTTGATGGAAATCATGCAGGTGGGGGGAGGAGGAGGGGATGGGTGAAATCATACCTAACGGGTACAATGTACATTGTCTGAGTGATGGGCACACTTATAACTTTGACTTAAGTAGTACAAAAGCAATCCATGTGACCAAAACATTTGTACCCCTGTAATATTCTGAAATGTTAAAAAGTTAGGGAAAAAAAGAATTTGGGGATCTCTGGGGGGGAAAAAAACTATGTACAATATGCAAATCAAAAGGACTGGAAAGAAAAACACTAAAATAATGGTTATTGTTTGGAGGTAAGTGACCATATTACCTTTTATTATATATTGTTTAAACTCAACTACACCTACTTCAAAAGGAAATTCCTTCATCATGCTAGATACCTCCAGCTTTCTTTTGTTTGGCTATCAAGTTTTACATGTTAGCTCTTCAAGTATCAATTACATCCTTTGTTCCCTTTTTGTTCTGTTCTACTCTTGTTCAACCCCTGATGATTTTGATTCACTCAGCACTCCCTCCCAGCTCTGCTCCTTTCTCCTCTACTACAGTTGCTAGAAAGCCAAAAATCCCACGTCCCAGCTTTATTCGTGTGACACCATTCTGATGAATAAGGCAGAAACCTACTGGAAAATTCTGGAGACACTCCTGCTTTTCTGAGGATGGAAGAGTGTGAAGGTGACTGTCAACCTCCAAGGATGGTGGAAGAAAAGGTTGACAGAGCCTGGGTCCCTCGCAGCAGCATCATAGCAGCTGCTTCTGGCTGTGTTCTTGTATCTAGCTACTCTCTGCTGCCTGTTACTTGCAGCCTGATGCATTGCTGCCTAATATCTTGCCTAGCTGCCTTCCAGCTTCTAGTCTCCCATCACGCTCTTTAACTTACACTTTTTATAAGGGAGAAGAAAGAAAAAACCACAAAAGAGTACTAGATAAACAAACAATGACAATAAAAACAAAGGACAGCTGACAGGTAAAAAATAAAGTGGAAGACCAAAAATTACAAAATATATGCAAAAAAAATTAAGAGCAATCTAAGTCTGTTTAGTAAAGTGTTAAAGAAATCCTCCACACATCAATCTTTACTTAGGGTATCAGCATTAATACCACAGTCTGGTGTAACAATGGAGTCTCCCGAAAAATACTCATTTAGCTGTTCTTCTAGAGCAGACACAAAGCTGAGCCAAACAAGCAAGACCCGCTCTCATGGAGTTTAGAGTTGAACTGGGAAGAAGATAAGAAAATACATGAGCATGATAATTATACAAGTAAATAATTAAAAGCTGCACTATGAATTATCAAATTAAAATGTGGGTTTTATAAAGGAGAATGTGGCCCAATCAGTGCATTAGTGGGTAGGAGGCCGGCAAGGAAGCCTTCTTTAGAAAACCGGAGTTTGAACTAGCTGCAGGGATAAGCCTGCTGTGTTAGAAACAGAAACAGAAGAGGGAGTGGGGAGAGAGGAACAGCGTTTGGGGAGGGCCATGGCATGTACAAAGGCCTGTGGCAAGGGGACAACCCTGAGCCCAAGGAACCCAAAGCAGGTCAGGGTGGCTAGCCCCGGTGTTTACGTGTTTGTTCCAACTCCTCAAGAAAAGGTGAAATTTTGCCCAATACATTCTGCTTAAGAAGGAAATCAAGTGTTTAGTTTTTAAAAATTTCCATGTGGAATAAATAAAACTAAAGTAGTTTATTGCTGAAAATACTAACTGTAAGTTTTATATAGCATCATTCTACACAAATTTTTAAGCATCTACTAATTACCAGGCACTATACAAAGTTCTAGGGATATAAATACGAATAAGTTACATTCCGTGACTTCAGGGAGCGCAGATACACACCGAAGAAACTGAGGTAAAAAATTCTAGTTAATTATAATGAGCCCTTTGACAGGCTCTCAAAGGCTATGGAGACACCAAGAAAGAGAAAAATTAATTCACTTAGGGTTGAATTATCTTGAAAATTTATTTATGTTCAGTACATCAGTACCAAATGATAACAAAGAAATGAACTGTAACTGAATGTGAGCATGAAACAAACCAGAAAATCTAAACCTTGCAAATTTCAAAAGGTAATGGAATGGTTTAATGGACTTCGAAGTACACAAGCCTGCCTCAAAAACAATTCTCAGATTCAGACCCCCTCACCAAGCTGGAGCAATCCTCAAATAACTAGATTTGAAAATAATTGAATTTCAGAATATGTATTTGGGATTTTTTAAAAAATGAAACACTGAATTAGACCTGACTATATGCATAGGTCAGGTTCTGATAGAAAGGTAGAAAAAGCCAATATAACTTTAATTTGTGCTTTTGTTGAGACACAAATAAAAGACTTATACTTTTTAATATTAAGCACTACAATTAGCTTTTTTATTCATTGTAGTTTATAATATTATCAATAAAACAAAAACCAGAGACTTGGGTCTTCGTATGAGTTCTGCCAATGATCAGCTGTGCGAAGACAGTCACATGATTTCTCTGAGTTCCAGTCTCCTGATTATGAAAGAGGATAGTCTCATCAGTAGTTCCCTGATTCTAAAGTAGTCACTCCAGAAAAAATCTTACACCACTATATTATTTTCACTAATCTAATATCAACTAACTGTAATTGTAAAAACTCAGGAGAACACAAAGTCATTTTACGAATAATTTTCCAGGCCATGACACATCAAGATTTTATATAACAATATTTTCAGTTTACTGAAGATAACTTGGCAAGTATCTAACGCCTGGTAATTATGAAGCTACATGAAACTAAATAGTGGCTCTGGAGTATGATAAAGATTATGTAGTCTTTTTAACTAGGAAACACACACTGAAAAGTCATATAGAATACTTTTGATACAACCTATGCCTTTCTCTTAGATACAGGAAATAAACAAAAACATAAATCACACAAATACAACATCAAATTTCCTTGTACATTATTATGAGGGTAAATGAAACTTGTGTATCCCAGTTCTGTTGTAAACATATCTTTGCACATCTCAATCATTTTTTACTTAAAGTGTTTGATAAAGTTTCTTAAAGTGAATAAGGAGTTACAATATATGTGCCAAAGAGGAGTTTGATAATTAAAAAAATAATTGGATATGGTTTTGTCACTAGATCCAAAAAATGACACACTAATTATATGCAGTGCTACATAATAATTCTAAGTGTAATTGCAGTATAATTTTTCTGACATGTATTTACTCTCCATCTCCATCATAATTATTATGCATAGATTATGTTACCTTGTTTCTCAAATTCTCCACTATTCCCTTGAGGTGCGGACTTTTCAAATTTGTACATTCCTTGTAAAATACACTGTGCCTACCATACCTGTACCATCACAGGACTTCAGCATATGAATAATGACAACAACAAAATACTAATATTTATGCAAACAATTAATCCTCTGGAAAGCCAATCCTGTACTACTTCTCAGTTCATTTATAAAAGTATGAATGTCAGGGAAAAGGCATATTTTTTACAACTTTTCTGTAAAACAAAATAGTTTGTCCTATTTCTTCCTATGCCGTCCAGCTCTTCTCTTACCAGTGAGAGAGTCCACATTCTACGTGAGGCACAGGGTTTTGACAAATGTGAAATGTGATGCCTCACGCAGTTTTTAATGGGAAGGAGCACCCACACCACGTTTTTGGGGAAAACAGCCACAGTCCTTTGAACCCAAGGAACCCCAGGGGACAAACACATCTGGAGGTCAGCTCACCATGCAGACCAGACCCCACACCCTCTCCATAAAGTGCCATGTTCATGATGTGATGTAAACAAATGCTAAGTTCTTTGACAAACCTCAAACAAAATTGCAACATATGGAATTACATATTTAACAGAAAGATTAAAAATAGTTAAATGTAAATTGTTTTAAGTTCTGTGATGGTGAATGTTCTCTATCAGTTTGGTTAGACTATGGTGCCCAGGTGTTGGGTCAAACACTAGTTTAGATGTAGCTGTGAAGGTATATTTGAGATGCAGTTAGCATTTACAATCACTTGACTTTGAGTAGAGCTGATTTCCCCCATAATAGGGGAGTGGGCCTTATCCACTTGAAAGCCTTAAGAGCAAAGACAGGTTTCCTGAGGAAGAAGGAAGTCAGCTTCCAGACTTCAACATACAAATCTGCTGCAGTTTCCAGCCTTCAGACTTAAGACTACAACACCAACCCTTCTCTGAATCTCCAGCCAGCCAGCACATCCTATGCATTTCAGACTCACCAGACCCCACAATTATGTGAGCCAAAACCTTAAAATTTCTCTCTCTCTGTATGTGTGTGTGTGTGTGTGTGTGTGATAGACAGAGAGAGAGAGTTTGTGTGTATGTATTCTACTGGTTCTCTTTTTTTTGGAGGACCTGAACCAATAGAAGTTTATTTAGAACATTAAATATAGTAGGCACTCATTTTGCAAAACAAACACTTTTTGGTTTTGTATATGACATTGATCGTCTGTACCAAATCTTAGTTTTAGAGTTACCAAAAACTTCATGTTTTTAACATGACTTTCCATTAACAATATCTGACTATCTTTTTCTATGGGACATCACACACAGAGAGTTCAGTCATTTTATATGAATGTAGTAGCATAATTGTATTCTCATGTGTAACAATGGCAAGAAAATGTTCTAAAAGTAGGATGTATATTACAATATTTTCAATTGTAAGACTAGTTTTAGGTCAGTTAAATCCTTCAGAGGCAGTTCTTCCTGTTAAACATCACTATCTTCATATTGGAAAACACATCTTTTAAAACACTATTTTTGTAAGTAGCAAGTAAATTATAGTGGCTTTATATCTAGGTCAAAGTTATGTTCTTTAAAATTATAAATGGTGTGTTAAAATAGCATGCCTTTTCATATTTAACAGTTTGATAGAGAAAATGTTGAAATTACGGGTGTTCAACTATTTTTTAATTGCTCACAAAAATTTTGTGGTGGGTGTCCTTTAAAAGATAAGCTCATTTCCGAGGCAATCTGAGGACAGAGGGTACTTACTGACTGCAGAGTCGTAGGAGGTGGAATTGTGCTCGCCTCTCAGGAAGGGATACGGGGACAGGTAAGCATGTGTGCAGTTCTTGGATGGTGGCTGATTGGCTGGGAAGGAGAGCAAAGCAATGGCATTTGTTACTGAGAAGCACGGTGATGACTCATTCCTAATGGAACAGAAACGCCGGGGGAGGGGTTACCCAAGCAAAATACAACTGCTGGTCCCATCCACCAATTCAGAGAATTGTGAGAGGGAGGAGGACCTCCTAAAAACCTCTATCGAGAAGCACAGGAGAACTGAAAGGTGGATTCATCCAGAACATCTACCTACGTGACATAATTCAATGGAATCAGCACAAATGCCCTTAATATCACCTTAAAATTAAAGGTGTCATCTTTTATTTATTTTTCACGTGTTCTCCAGTACCTAAGATATGCTTAGTATGCATTAGGTATTCAAAAATAATTGTTTTAAAAATATAATAAATTTAACCTTGATTCGTTCCAATTAATAAAAAATTTCTTCTATATCCATTTTATTTTGGGGGAAAAGATACATATGACCAATCATACAAGTTAATAATTCAAATAAATTTTAGCATTTGAAGAAATCAAAAGAAGGAACTTTTATGTTGTCTGAAAGCTTTAAAATTTCATATGTATACTTTAAGGTGGAGTAAAATGTTGAAATACTCTTTCTTTCTCGAAGTCTTTGGCAAAATCTTTCTCTTGCACAATCTGACTGACTTCCCTTTACCAAAGTCTAAATAATTGCCATTGGCAAGTTGCATGCTTATTGTCTCCTGCCCCAAAACCTCTATAAGATAGCCTATCAGATATTGATCTCAAAGTGCCACTTCATCACTACCTTGTTCCTTTTACATAAGCTAACTTACAATCAGCTTGCTTAAGTCTTCAGTTACCTCATATTTTTATTATATATTCCATAATCCTGACTATTGTATACATGCCATACTTTGATTTTTCACAGGAGTGTTTGATAAGATTAATAATTTCAACCCTCAATAACTTTAGGCTAATAAACAGTTATTTCACTGTTAGACACAATAAAACAAATGCTAGCTATTTTCAATAAATTGATTTTTGAAGATTAATACAATAGAAGAAATATATTTGAAAGAATGCATCAGAGTTTTTAAAAGTTATTCTACTTCAAAAAAGAACTTTAAAGTTTCAACAAGAGAAAGCAAACATCAAAAGCAAGGCATGTCTTGATATTGCCTAAGAACTTGGTTAAAGCCAAAATAAAACAAGCTTTCATCTGCACTGCTGGTAATTAACTTTCATTATAAAAAAAAGGATGTTGTTAACTTTGAAACTATGAATATAAAATAATACATCTCTATTTCTGGATTTTTACATTTGAGATTTCAAGGGCTAATGGTAAAAAAAAGTTTTTTTTCAATATAACAGTAATAGACACTTGAAAAAATACTATAGATAATATCTGTTTTGTTTGTTAGGGTTAGTGTATTTTAAATATGAGCAGGGAAACAGCGGGTAATTCAGTTTTCCAGAAATATTTAGACTCCTATTTTATGTTAGAAGATAGATTAATTATTTCTATGGCCTTTCCTACTTAGTGAAAAGGAATCTCTTCATGAACCTCTTGAAGACATCTTATTGAGGTCTTACAATTAAGAATCCAACTCTCTGTAAGTGACATCTACTAAATAAGAAGTTGTTCATTTTTATTTTAGAGACAGAGGGAAAATAAAGTTAAGTTACACTTACTATACCAGAACTTCCAAATATTGGAGTCATTCTCTTCCACGATCCCATTAAACCAACATCTCCAGAAGAATCCTTCATGGTGGAAAGTGACATTTTCTATCTGCACAGAACACAAATGAAGTAACTTGCCATCGACAGGAGAAATACAATCAAAATTATCCCATCCAGGAAATTTTTAAAGAAATGTATTTTATCCCAAATAATAATGATCAGTAGCTTTCTATATATCTCTTCTATGATGAAATAGACATTCCACTACTATTCTCTGATTTCAAGAGGATACAAAAGACTATCTTCATCAGTACCAAGTACATCAATATTTTAAAGAAGAAACTCACATTCTGTTCACCTGAACAACTCCCCACTTCAGTAGCAAGAAGCCAATAATCCGATCCAAAAGCCACCAAAAACAATAAAACCCCCAAAGCACCAAAAAGAGCCCCAAAGAAAATGGCGATATTTAGTCTCATTTTCAATTCACTGGTTTCCTTTTAAATAAAATATGAAATTTTGAGATGGTAGACACCTCGTTTCTTAACAACGATGAAAAAAAAAGAATAAGGTTTTTGACTAGGTGGACTCCCCTTGAGGAGGCTGTCCTAGCTCATGTTTTGGTGGCTTCTTGCTCACACCACCGCCGGCAGATTTGTACTCCCTTTGCTCTCCCCTGGAGGGACTCCAGCCCAGCAGCTGAGAATGACGGGCTATTTTAAGATAGTGATTGAGGAGCTGCTGTCTTTCTCCCGTGGGGATCAAAAAATAGCTGACCTTCCCCTGACTACAGCGAGGAGTACCAGGAACTGGCCGGGATTATCATAATTGCTGTTGGTTAATCCATAGATGTGGAGAGAAGATGGAATGGCTATGAAGTCATTGGTCCCAAATCTCAAGTGTCTGAACAAGCTCCTCTTAGCCTAGCATGACCATTACAATCCCAAAGGCACTTAAGACTCTCTTTGAAGATATATAAATGGCAGCTGTAATGAACCACAAAGACTCCTCTTAAATACAATTGAAGGTGTAATTAACTTATTAATTCCTTTTGGACATTTTTGTGGTAGAAAGTAAATTTTCTATCTACACAGAACACAAATGAAGTAACTTGCCATCAACAGGAGAAATACAATCAAAATTATCACATCCAGGAAATTTTTAAAGAAATGTATTTTATCACATTTGGATCAAATGGTCTGACATAACCTAAGTTCAGGATAACTCAGACTTCCAGAGGTGTACTTAAAAATCAAGAATATCATGGTAACACAATTTTTGAAAGTATGAGAAGGCATTGTATGCAGCATACACCAGTGTCATAAAAACAGCACTTCCTACAGCCACTCATGGATCTTACCCAAGTTACTCCAAATAATCATTTCACAAGTGGACTGATGAAAAAATTCTCAAACACATACTGTGTCCTGAATTGAGATGAAAGAACCTGGTCTACTCTTTCTTTTTCCTTCATTTAGAATATCTAACTTCCTGAAAATATGAATCATGCTTAATACCCATACGGACCACCTAATAGGAATGAATCTCCACTGTCTTCAAGCCTTTTCTCTTTACAGTTGATTTGCCATGCGTGAAGACAACAGAGGGTATTTTTTACTATTTGTGTACCGTTGAAAACCCTGCCACTGTCCCTTTGACTATTGTTTTTATATTCTCAACAAAAACATAGACCACTTAATTTGCCAAGGAGGCAGCTGAACTCTACCAGCCTCCTTCACCTCTTTTATGTGTCATTGGATAGATCCTTGTGATGGATTTTGTGAGGGCAAAAAGATCCGTAGTAAGGATGAAGAGCCTTTGTCTGCTCTAGCTATATGCAAGTGGGGGTATTTAAAGGCCATGAATAGAATTCTAAGTCACAGAATCATTAAGTGTAAGGGTTAAATTGAATGTGAGGATTCACCTGAGCTTTGCCCTCACCTAAGGCTCAGATATTTTTTATAAGGCTCCACACACCATCAAGCTATGGCATTCTAGCTTGAGGCATTTGAGGACATCAGTAACGGCCATAGAGCTCTGCCTTACTTTCTGCCAAAAGCTG
Source organism: Varecia variegata (assembly GCA_028533085.1). Classification (NCBI taxonomy): domain Eukaryota; kingdom Metazoa; phylum Chordata; class Mammalia; order Primates; family Lemuridae; genus Varecia; species Varecia variegata. The sequence goes on along the minus strand of CM052437.1, from coordinate 68,714,461 downwards.
CATCCCGGGAATTCCCAGATATTTATTCTATTCTGTCCTCTGAGATTATACAACACAAGTTTAAACCCTCTGACGTGGGACAGAACTTTCTGATATTTTGAAGACCACAAACATCTTATGCCTCCTCAAATCACAGCCCCACTACATGCCTACATAGAGGTCTTCTTTTTTTCTAAGCTAAATACTCTGTCCCTTTAAGCATGCCTTAGATTTGCACAACTCCCAATCTCCTCTTCTCTGTTTTGGTTCTTTCTTACAATGTTCAAGTACTTGGTTGAAGTAAGGCATAGTGAAATATCTTGGGTATAGTCCAACAATTTAATACCACCACCTTTGTTATGTGATACTGTGATAAGAACAATAATGAACTCCCCAAGATGCCTGTGCCTGAGTTCTAAACATGATCACATAAATCTGTGAACATGTTACGTTACATGGCAATATCTTGGATTACACCAGTGGGTCCAATCTAATCATGTGAATCCTTAAAAGAAAAAGCATAGAATCTTTCCTAGCAGACTGGTCGGAAGAAGACACGTGACCCCAGAAAAAAAGGGTCCCAGCCAGGGCTGCTGGTTTGAAGAGGGAGGAAGGTGACACAAGCCAAGGAATGTGCACGGCCTCTAGAAGCTGAAGGAGGAAAGAGAACAGATTCTCCCCTAGAGCCCTCAGGAAAAAGGCAGCTGTGTCAACACCTTGATTTGAGTTCAGTGAGACCCCTGGGGAATTTAGATTTCCAGAACTATAGAATAGTTCATTTGCATTATTTTAACCTATTAATTTTGACAGTTTGTTACAACAGCAATAGACACTTAATACAGATGCCATTCTATAACCCATGCAATATCAGATCAAATTAAGTTTTCTGCAGGGGACGGGAATATATCTTCAAGAAGTGCTTCTTGAGAATTTGTGAGGATCCAGGCATTTCATAAGAATGAAGGTTACAATACACAGGCCCTGACCTTGAGGAGTTCATGAGCTAGTGGGGAGGAAAAGTGATTCATTAGAACAAAGTACACAGAGGTTGTGATAATGACTTCCGGTCACTCTGGACGTGTTCCACTGCTCCCCCCTCCACCCCCTCCCTGGATCAGTGTGGTCATGGTTGCTGTGGTCGTGCAGCTTGGGTTATAAGTGACAGCATGTTGCTGTTTGGAGAAAAGGAAAAATATGTCAGACAGGAAGGTTTTATTTATTTTATTTATATTTCAATGGTTTATGATAAAAACTCCATGCACTATTGCTAAGTCCTTAATATATATACACACAAAATTTTAAAAAATTATACAACTGTATAGGACTTTGTTGTTGCTACAGTTCATTTCAACTTTGGTCTTTGTCACAGAAAAATATCATCTTTCTGTACTAGGTTCATCAACTCATAATGTTTTTCTCACCATGATTGGTTTATCTAAAAGTGTGTAAGCATCATTATAAAAATGTTGCCAGTGCAAATGTGGGACAGGGCAGAGCCCCAGACGTGTCATTAAAGACCCCGCTCAGTGACCAGGTATGTTTATTAAATCAGTCATTAATGCAAACAACTTAAGTATTTCCAAACATTCATGTGTGTGCATCTATTGGAGAAAAATGTCATCGAATACTTTTGACATCATAAGACTGAGCCCCTCAGCTCAATTATTCCCAGCAATGAGCATAATGCTCGGCACACATCAGGCACTAAAATAAAATAAAAATCAATCCGTATTAGGACTCTTGGCTGAGACACAAATACATGACCTCCTGAGCTATCCAACTGGCACTCCACCCCGGCAGAACAGCACTTACCCGGCCTGGCTCATTCTCTGTTAAGCTTTGGAGAGCTGGATTGTAGCAGGATGCCTGTATCCTGTGCAGATGTTCACAAACCATCTTTTCAAAACTTCATGTTAGACTTTTGCTGAGAAACGAAATGGACCTTACCACCTGGGGACAAAAACTGTCTTTCTTCTTCAGAAAATTGGACATTGTCTTGTCACTTGAAACTTCTCTGATTTTCCATGATTCCTAAAGTATTTCTAACAGCCATTCAGTGTCTCTTCCCCAAGTTCTGTAAGCAGCCCTAAGAACATGTCTATGCTCTGGGAAGATTGATAAACAGCTGTACAGTTCTTATGATCTCTTTACAAATTCAAGCGTAGGTTCTCACTTCCCTTTCACTCTCTTTTCTAGTGAAAGGCCAGGAGATGAGGGGAGATAGGTGTGGCTGAGCACTAACTCCAGATCATCATAATCCTATAAGAAAACAGCTCCATGGCATCTGTAAGTATCTGTCCCTTATGGCAGTGGTCCTCAACCTTTTTGGCACCAGGTACTGGTTTCATGGAAGTCAGTTTTCACACAGACTTGGGATAGTGGGCATGGATTGGGGATGATTCAAGTGCATTACATTTATTGGGCAATTTATTTATATTATTATTACATTGTAACATACAATGAAATAATTATATAACTCACCATAATCCAGAATCAGTGGGAGCCCTGAGCTTGTTTTCCTGCAACTAGATGGTCCCATCTGGGGGTGATGGGAGACAGTGACACCTGAAGTGTGTTGCTTATGTCCAGTCTACTCTGTAATCTTGTTTTGGTTGCTGTCACTACAGAAAACCCTGCTTCATAAAGGTAGGATGTTGGAAATGGAAGCAGGCTTTTCAATGCTTTTGTGGCAATCTCAGGATATTCCGCCTTGACTTTAATCCAGAACATAATAGAGATTTGAAGTTGTCTCAAACATACTTTTAAGGCCACTGTCATTTGCGATCTCAAACAGTTGATCCTCTTCTAGCCATGGACAAAGTCGATTCACCTGGCTTATTCACAAATGGGTCATGGATCCATTCCTCCCCATTTGAGGGTCTTCTGTGGTTAGGAAGTAATGTTCAAACTCTTGAAAGCTGAGGTAGGTGATCATGCACCAGCTGGGAGAAAGAAGGCCCTGGCTCAGACTCTTTCAAAATCTCTGCTGATGTTTGAAATGTCAAAAATCCCAATATTCACTCGTCGCTCCCATAATTCCAGTTTGGCTCTGAATGCAGCCACCTCATCTTCTGACTTGAACACAGTTGTCATTCTCCCCTGAAGTGACAGATCGAGTTCACTGAGCAGGTTGAATATGTCACACAAGTAAGCAAGTTTTGTGACCCATTCTGTGTCACTGAAATGTGCTGCCCGTGGTGACTGTTTTCTTAAAAGAAACCTCTGGAGTGGCTCTCATAACTCAAACACTCTGGCCAGTGATCTACCTTTAGAAAGTCATTTCACTTCTGGGTATAAGGAAGACATGTGTTCTCTGCGTCCATTTCCTCACAAAGATGTGTGAACAGACGTGAGTTAAGGGCATGTACTTTAATGTGGTTGATAATTTTAATCACATTCTGCAAAATGTTGTTTAGTTCAGGTGACATATTTCTGCTAGCCAGCATTTCTCTATGGATGACTCAGTGCATAGACTCACATTCAGAAGTGACCTCCTTGACTCGACTAGTGAAACCAGAAAGCCGTCCAGTCATGGCAGCTGCTCCATCAGTGCATATACTTACACAAATGACCAATTCAGTTTTCCTAATATGTAATCATTCAAAGACTTGAATCGTTCTACAGCTGTGGTGTTGGTTGGCAACAAAACTGCACATAACATATCCTCATGCACATCCTCCTGAAAAATATATCCCACGAAAACAAGCATTGTTGCCTTGTTGTCAACATCCATAGACTTGTCAACCTGGATTGCATACCATGGTGACTCATTAATTCTCTCTAACAACTGTACCTCAATATCCTCTGCTATTTCATCAATTCGTCTAGTTATGGTGCTAACTAAAAGAGGAATATGTGCCACCTTTTGATCTACAGCCTCTCTAAAAGTTCACAGCAAATGTCCCCAGCAGCAGACAGAGTCAACTCTTCACCAACAGTAAAGGGCTTCTTAGCTTTAGCAATGTGGTTAGCCAGTAAGAATGATGCTCTCAGTGCAGACACACTTGATGAAGTGCTGTGCTTCAATAATTGCTTCTGTTCTTCGTGTTAACATTTTTTTTCTTTTGAAAAACTCCAAAGGCTTGCCTTTTAATGCAGGGTGCTTGGTCTCCATGTGGTGAAGCAGTTTTGAAGGTTTCATGGCTTCCTTGAATAGCCAGTCACCACGTATTTTACAAAGCAGCTTGGAAAATGTGAATCACCTATTGCAATCAACCTGCAATTTAAGTAGCACTACTGGCATTTTCTTTTAAATGCAGCTTTCAATTTGTTGGCAGTCTTAGAGTCTTCTGCTGTCTTATCATTGGGTCTTTCCCCCTTTTCAAAGAAGCTCTCCAGTGACATTTGTTTTTTACTCATTTTTGCTGGGGTTAGCTTGTGGGCTTACCAAAACTGTGACTGAGACTAGTGCACAGTGTGGGAAAGAGGCTAGGACAGAAGTGGTAAATAAAATAATGGCAGGACATGCATGGACTAAAATAAGTGTCAAATTCTGACTTAAAGCCTGCCACCAGATGCAGCTGTACAATCGAAGTACATCAACTCACTTGCCACTATAACGCCTGCCACCAGATACAGCTTAATTGTCACTTGCCACTCACTGTTAGAGTTTTGATATGAATCTGCAAGCAATTGATTTGTTATGGCCTATGTGCAGTCAGATCTCTCTGCTACTGAGAATCTGCATCTGCAGCCACTCCCCAGCACTGGCATCACCACCTCAGCTCCACTTCAGATCATCAGGCATTAGATTCTCACAAGGAGTGTGCAACCTAGATGCCTTGCAAGGATCTAGGATCTCAGGATCAATCCTGTAGGAGAAATTGATTGTCCAAAATGTAAACTGAGGTTAACAATAACAGCTATTATTCATGCACCCCTACCATGGGGCAAGCACCATGATGAACATATTAAACACCTTGAATATGGGTAAGTCAGGTAAGTTTTTGGTAGGCAGAATATGAAGCAACCAGTGTCTCTGTGAGCATCCACAGAGAATTTCTGCCCAAATTTCCCTTGGGCAGAAATTCTATCATTTAAGTCTTCGTGGTACTAGGAGTTAAAAATGTTCTAGTTCTATGAAGAAGGAGAGAGATAAGCAAGGAGGGATCTCCACGGGGTCTCACTGCTAAAGGCAATTCACAATAATTTATGGGTTATGTTTCTATGATTATTTCCTGAATGTTACCCCTTCACTTTGTTTAAGACTTTCAGCCTGTTCTCACTGTGCCCCCAAGTCTAAATGAAGGGTGGGGCTGGGGAGGGTGATATTCCAGGATACGATGAGCCTGGGGACAAGAACAGGAACTGCAGCTACCAGGTCCACCCCCGAGGAGGTGCCTGCCTTCCTTGCCGGTATATGGAACGAGGGTCTCACTAACCTAAGAAAAGTGGGAGTTAACTTCCTTTGACAGATAAGTGATCTCGGGCAAATGGTTTAACTCTCTGAGTTTCAGTTTTTTTATGTGGTAAATGGGAACAGCGCTTCAGAGGACTTTCGAGGGTATTAGGGAAGATGACGAGTGTCAAATTAGTTGCTGCTCCTATATATTAGACTTCTCTTTTGTCCTGCCTTCAGTGGAAGAACATTCTTGACAAAGAAATTCAAAAGCAAATAAAAAAAACAAAATTAAAGTACAAAAAATAAAATTAAATTCCCTCTGCTAGCATTCCAGATCTGCCTGAAGTCATTTCACCAGAATGATTCCCACCAAGTGCCTCCAGGGCCCCTGCACCCATCATCACGCAGTCATCTTCCCCCCTGGGCCGCCAGCAGCTCCCCAAACCTTTGCCTGCTTGCTCCCCTATGAATAGAAGGTCCTGCTCTTCCATCTATTGGATAAACTCTTCATTAGTCCATTCAACGAATATTTATCAAGTGCCTACCATGAGCTACGTGTTCTTCTAGGGGTTAACTCCGCAAGGGACCCTTATGCAACCTCTAATACTTTTTCATATTTGTTTAATTACTCTCTCCCTTTCCTAGACAGTTTTTGAATGTGTGTGTCTTGGAACTAATTGAGTCAAGAAATGTTTGTTCAATGAACAAATCAGTTTAACAATCAATGAACACATGAATGAAAGCCCCATATACAATTTGATGCTTTATTCTTAAAGATGTTACTGGGGACAATGGCAGAAATGTCTGAGTGCTAAAAACAAGCTGCACTTCTACAGGCCACTATTGCTAGTTTTACTCTTACAGATTTTATAAATATTGATTCATTTAATAAATATTTGCCAGATACGTATCATTTGCCTGCTATGTCCTGGGTTGATGACAGTGAATAGAATGTGCTCTTTAACCTCAACAAGGTAATATTCTCATGTGACTGAGAGTACTTCTCTCTTCACCTTGGTACCTGGAAAACTCACAGGCTACACACAAACGGTGTACCAGCTTTCACCCTGCTTTCCCTAACTTCCTTCTCTTGGGCCCTGATGTTCACATACACACACACACCCACACACACACACGCACACACATGCACACCTTTTTAACCTATTATTTTGTATATGTCTATGTATGCTACTTCAAATAATTTTAAAAACAAGATAAACACCAAACAATGAAGCAAACCAACAAAGACTATTTGTGAAGTCGGGTGTTAGAAGGAATAACGTGCCCGGCTAAGAACACTGGTTTAGTCTGGTTTGTTTTTTTCCATTTGGAAAACTCTTTGAATTCTTGGTTGTCTCTCCCTTTTTTCCCTTATCCTGATTACTTCCATTGTCAGAATTTCATCTGGAGATCCTCCTGACTTCCTGCAAATAACATCTCTTTAAGAGTCTCTATTCACTTAGAGAAATTGGAGTGAAAATGTTTTAAATTTAAATTCCTTAAATTAAAATATGAAAGTTAAAAAAGTGATCTTTTAAAGTATACTAACATCTTAAACATTCCAAGATATTCTGATAAATTCCCCCCCTTGGTTTTCACAAGTTAAATAAAACTTAACAACCAAAGCCTGGATGGCCATAAACAAGGGAAGGGAAGGCTTTGCCTATGTTGATCCAATGTCTTTGTATTCAGTTAACTGTGTTTTTTTTAATCAGTAGATACACTGAAACTTCGTGAAAATCTCAAGTTATTTTTAATTTGTGAGTGATAATGAGAAAAACATGCTTTTTTTCTAAGGTCAAAATTTCTAATCCTGATATTTGAATATTCTTAATTATCTCAAAATATTTAATGAAACTATTTAAATATTCTCAAAACAAAATTAATTCTAGCCCATTTTTGTTTATATTAATAAAACACAAGCATGGCTGTACTCGGCACCCAACGACGCTGAAAAAATTTTTAAACAGATATAGAAATCAAACTCTCATGCCTTCTACAGCCTGGGAGTGCATGTTCCAGAAAACTGGAGTAGTTTACATAAAAAACCTGCAAATCTTTTTTGGAGATTTTAGGGCAGATTCTTTTTTTTCATGGGATAATATATTATAGGTCTACAATACCTTGTTTGTCATTCTAGTATCCAAAAGTCTCTGAGAACCAAAAGTTTTTGGCAAAGCAGATCTGATCGACGTGAGGCTGTATATGAACTACAGTATGGATTCCCATATATTTTATTGCATAAATAAGAATGTGTTTAATTACAGGGCTCCCCAGGTTCCACTGTGGGTATTATATAATGTACAGTGTATGCACCATTTACTTTTGTAAAATCCCTAAAATTCTGATTGCTAAACACATCTGGCTCAAAGGAGTACAGATATGCGATCGTGGTCCATACATAGTTCTAGACAGACAACAGTAGACTGAGTGATGACCCTAAGATCAATTGCTTTCCCACGGTCATTATTGAAACAGATTTTTACTTCCTATCAACTATATGCCTCTGTGACTCTAATGACCCTTTAAATCTGAGTTTGGTATTATAGTTTGTGGTTCTTGTGTGACATCCCCTCTACTACCTCCCCCACTCACCAATATGACAAAAGAGCCATTTCAGAAGCATTTTTAAGGATTATTTACAGGTTTTCTAGTCTTACACATGGTACAAGAACAACAAATAAACTCTATGGGGGCTATAAGGGGTTCAGTTTTGTTAGATCCCTAACACCTAGCACAATGCTGTAGGTAGCTGCTCAGTTAAGGTTAGCTATCAATCTTGAGTTGAATTAAATTGGTTTGAATACTGCCATCTGCTGGCCACAGGCAAAATTTGCATTTCATAGAACATTGGTCAATCGTTGGGATTTTTATATATCCAAAATATTGTAGGACCAGGACCTACTAGTTTTACAGTATTTGATGCTGAACAGCCTTAATTAAGATGGTGTCATCAAAGTACCAAGGTGGTAGCGAATAGCTTTCATTGCACAGAACTATAGCCAGATCCACAGGCTCATTCACCTCATTAATTTAGGCAGTTTACTCTCCATTAAATTGAGAGTTACTTACACAAGTAACTCGCACAAAGAGAATTATATTACAAAAGTATCTTTCCCTTTGCAAAAAGGTTTGCTGCTTAGCTCCAGGATATATTTCATAAAGAATTCTATTAGTGCACTTAAGTACAGTAACTCTTTAAAGGGGGGAAAAAAAAACCTTAAAACTTACTTGCTAAAAACCTCCCTTCAAACGCAATCAATACACAATAAAACATTTTGGAAACAAAACTGGGGACCAAAGGGGAAAATATTTTATACCTAAAATTAGAAATTAAAATGACCACTTATAGAAATGCATCTATTTTATAAATAAATATACATTTTAAACCATTGGAATTTCAATTTAGTTTAATCATCCTTTTGTTTAGTTGCAGTTAAAATAATTCTTTCTGAGGGTGCATATTACACTCCATAAACTAGAAACTGTGTAAATGTGAAGGTTCCCCTCTCCTGTCCTTTGGTCGTAAAAGTGCTTTTCAGGAATCTTATCCTCAATGACTTGAATCTTAATTTAGAGAGAGAAATTTTCATTTATCCTTGGCTCTGGGGTATGTTGTCTTTCCCTTAAATGCCTTCATTACTAGGTCCTTCTCTTTCAGGAAAGATGTAGATGGACTTGCTCCTCTCCAGCTGTCTTTCCAGAAGAGGCACTTGTAAGAGGTTCTAATGCACCCAGAATGTCACGTGCCCCCAAGGAAAAGGCAATCCAATAGGTGGGAAAGGGAGTGGAGGGCAGGGAGACACAACAGTGTGACCATACTGTCACCAGGTCTCCAGGAGGAAAAAATAGTTGGTGTTGCCTTGGAGTGAACATAGTCGAAGTGGTCCAGGGAGAGGCTGCTGTCTACAGAATCGATGAAGGTGCTACCAGTTTCTGCATAGATGGCTCCACAATCTTCTCTTTATGTTCTGCTCAGCTACGTCTTTTAAGTTCGGTTTAATTTAATTACATATGTGGTATGGGGCAAGCACTTAAAGATTAGAACACATATCAGGATACTCAAATAACACAACAGCTATTAATAAATAACAAAAATAACAACAGCAACAAAATAATAATGCCCAGTGCTTGCAGTGCACTTACGTTCTCAAGTGCTATTCTAAGTGCTTTGTGTTTATTGACTCATTCAATCTCCACAATAACCCAATTCAGTAAGTGTTATGATATCCACCCTTTTATCCATGCGGAAACTGAGGCAACTCTTAATCTCTCTGGATGGGGTTTCTTGGCCTAGGCATTCGTCATGGACTGAATTGTGTCCTCCCAGAATTCATATGTTGCCCTAACCCCTGATGTAACTGTATTTGGAGATCGAGTCTATAAGTGGGTAACTAAGGTTAAATGAGGTCATATGGGTGGGGCCCTGATTTCATAGAAATGGTATCCTTATAAGATAAAGAAGAAACATCGGAGAGCTCTCTCTCTCTCTCTCTCTGGGCACACACAGAGAACAGGTCACGTGAGGACACAGCAAGAAGTTAGCTGAGTACAAGCCAAGAAGAGAGCCCTTGCCAGAAACCAACCTGCTGGCACCTTGATCTTGGATTTCCAGCCTCCAGAACTGTGAGAAGATGTCTGTTGTTTAAACCACCCAGTCTAAAGTAATTTGTTATGGCTGCCTTGACAGACTAATACAGCACTATTGCCATATTGGATAGATAAGTCTTTGCTGTGTGTTGTGGGATGTTTAGCAGCCTTCCTGACCTCTACCCACTAGATGCCAATAGCACCTCCCCTAGGTTGGGACAATCAAAAATGTCTACAGAGAGTCCAGGTACCTGTAATTCCAGCACTTTGGGAGACCAAGGTAGGAGGATCACTTGACACCAGGTGTTTGAGAACAACCTGGGCAATACAGCAAGACCCCATCTTCACAAAAAAAAATTTAAATACCCAGGTGTGGTGGCTTATGCCTGTAGTCTCAGCTACTCAGGAGGCTGAGGCAGGAAGATCCCTTGAGCCTAGGGGTTTGAGGCTGCAGTGAGCTATGATCATGCCACTGCACCCTAGCCTGGGCAACAGAACAAGATGCTGTCTCTAAAAAAATTTTTTAATTAAAAGTAATTATCTACAGAGAAGCAAGTGTGGTAGCATGCTCCTGTAATCCAACAGAGTGAGATCCTGTCTCAAAAAAAAAGATCTACAGAGGTTGCCAAATGTCCCCTTTGGAAACCACTGCTCTATGGGATCATTACAAAACTCCCTCCTCCAGAGTCTGAGAGAGAATGAGCTGAAGTGGTACTCATCCCTGTACCAAAATTCAAATTTACTCAAGTTTTTATGTATTTACCCATTCGATACCTGCAAAGACCACTAAGAATCTCCGCTAGTCTTTAATTTCATAAGGTTTTGACTGTCTGACATTTGGAAAAATGTTCTATTATGGCATATCAGGGGGATGGACAAAAGGAAAAAACAAAAGATTTTGGAAAGGAGCACTTCTGCTTCAAGGAAGACTCAGATGGCAGAATTTCCTTAAGACAGAAGCAACATCAACAGAGAAAAGACGTACGCGTGACTGTCCTATGACAACCATGGGAGACACATACAAGTTGGTCTGTTTCATTTTTCAAACTTTGTGCATATAATAGTAAAGTTCTGGTAAGGTCCAGTAAAGCTTCTATTGTGCCACTTTATATTAAACACTGAATTTTTAAAATGTGTTTGCAGAAATGCTTACTCTGCTTTTGCTAGTAGAAAAATATGCAGAAAACAACCACTTCAGAGTTCAAACCAGAAAATGAAACATTGTGGAACTGAAAGTGAATTTGTGCAAGTAGCATACTAATTAGATAAAATTTGATTTCTTTTCATTTTTGAGGTGTTAGATAGCTATCTTTTCCTGCTTCATTGTTTAAAACAAATGTTTATTTATTATAAATTAATTAACATAATCACCAGATAGAAAACTGGGAAATATGCAAATAAAGAAAATACAAGTCCATGTAATCTCACCACCGAGATATAATCACTGGAAACATTTTAATGTATGTTTTCTCATTCCTTGCAGGATGCACACATACACACATCTAATTGTTTTGTGTGCAGGATGGGAGGCAAATATTTGTATTTTTTATATAGAAGTTAGAAATTTATATAGAATAATGTTGAAATTTTACAGAGGAAGTTTGTGTGTTAACACTATAATATCATGCAAATAGAAAATCGTCTTGTTTTGAACAATAAGGAATTCATTCCATGTGAAATATACATATATATGTACACATATATGTAAATGCTATTTTATATACAATTATGAAATTTCATGTTTCCAAAATAGTTTCATAATAGATGATTGGTTTGACGTTTTCTTTAAGGCACCATTTTTGAAATATAATTTATATACTATAAAATTATCCCAATTAAAGTGTATAGGTCAATGAATGATATTTAGTATATTAGAGTTTTGTGGCCATTGTCATAATCTATTTTTAGAACATTTTCATCACTCCAGTTAGAAATTTCCTGTTAGCAGTCACCCCTTACTCCCATTCCACTCCAGCCCCTGGCAACCACTAATCTACTTTCCATCTCTGTGGATTTGCCTATTCTGTATATTTCATATAAATGGAATAATTCAACATGTGGTCTTTTGTGACTGGCTTCTCTCACTTAGCATAACGTTTTTGAGTTCATCTATGTTGTAGAATGTGTCAGTACTTCATTTTTTCTTATTACTGTATAATGTTTCACTGTATTTATATACTACTTATAAACTATTACAAATAATGTTGATATTTCTAAAGCAAAAATGTTCTTATTCTACTTTTTAGAAAATAAGTTCAGGATCTTAAGTCGTAAACCAAAGTGAGATAATTAAGGGTAAAAAGTTTCAATTCTTTGAAATATGTCCAATTTAGGGCACTAAATTTATCTCTTTAAAATGCATAAATCCAAGTATACGGTTCATTTATTGTGATAAATTTCACCAATAGTCTTGGATTCGTGTCACCCATTATTTATTTTAGAGTCATCCTTGAAAATGTAGACTGCTTGAAATTACGTTCTTCCTCCAAAACTCTAAGAGTGGTGGAGAATCAAAGCTTCAATAACTGGGGAGATGATTTAAGACCAATCTTAATGAAAGAGCAAAAGGAAGCCTGGGTTGGAATTAATGTAAATTCTTCTCAGATAATGTCATTTTTATGTTTTTAGTTTAATTTGAGAATTCAGAATAAAAAAGAAAAGAAGAAAGAGAACAAAGATGAGAGGAAAGTCCCTGTTTAACTTAGGAGGTCAAAGCACTTATAATATTAATCCTTCTTTATAACATTGCTAACATCTTACCTCAGGAAAATGGAGACAGACTGCAATTAAGGATTTTGTTTTATTTGTTTGCTTGTTTTCAGTCCTAGTAAAAGTTAGCCTAGACTGACAAATAGAATTCAAGCAATTGACAAATGATAACTTTTATAGAGTGCCTAACGTAAGACCCACCACATTGTAGATAATCTATTAAAAAGTTGTTCCATACCCCTGTTCTGCTCTAACCTGAGTACTTTCCCAATTCTCTTTAGATAAAAACAGATGCTTTATCATGTTGACTTAGAATAATATATATAATACACAGTAACAGATTAGGAGCAGAGAGATCAATGACAGTAGCAGGAAAAGATAGACCCAGAACCTAGAGAATCCAGCTGGTCAAGGGCATTTAATTGAGGGGCAAACTGTTTGCAGCAAACTATTACTATCACCTGGATTTCCCAGTTTCCTTGACATTGGATTGGAGCTGTACATCTGGATTCTGATTATTTGTGAAGACATGAGAAGTTACTTCCAGTCCAAGGATTTTGAGAATGGGTGGGACTTATTCATCTCTCACATTGCCCCTGAAGGCAATCATGAAGACCAACTATCAAGATGGGAGAGCTACAAGACAGAGAGATATGGATCCCTGAGTTATCTTAGGGAAGAAAGCTACCTGAGAGTTGCCTAACCCTCACAGAGTGTTACATGAGCAATCAAAAAGCTTTCTATCTTGACTCACTGAGGCTTTAGGTGTTGATTTATAATTGTGGCAAAAGAGCTAGCCTATTCTGACAAATGCATTGCCCATCTCAAAAGCCCTTGCAGACTCCTATTATTCCAACACAGAATACTTATCAAAATTCCTAATAATGGCACTGTTAGGTGTTTGAGATGTTTAAGACCACAGGGATCGTGTCACAGCTAACACTGTCTATACAAATCCTTCTGTACTCAACAGGACATCTGGGTGGGGTTTTTTTGTCTTTTTTGGGGGGGCCAGGCACCAAGGATCCCCATTTTTTTACTTTCCCTTGGCTCTACATTTCATGTTTACATGGCATCTCAACTCAACATGGAAAGACCACTTTTCTCCCTACCATATACCTGCCTGACTCTAACCACTGCCCAGAGGCTCCTGTTGTCATAACCTCTGCCACCATATTTAACAATTTAGATATTACCATCCTAGGTTAGACATGAGTTTAATATGCATGTTCCTTGCTCATTAATATTTGGATAGTGATGATTTTTATACTTAAAACACTACTCAAAGATGTAGAATTAGTTGGATCTCCATTATTTTCTACATCTCTTATAACTGCAACTATACAGATTATGACACTATCCCTAGCAAAGTCAGTTTCCAAAACAACTAGATCAACACACAGCCTTACACTAAAGGACTAGCAGAAAGGAAGTTGTGCTCACCTCTAACCTATACACACACACACACACACACACACACACACGTGTGCATGTGTCTATATATAAAACTATGTACTTTCCTATATGGCATGTTGAGTTTTCAACAAAATACTGCAAGACATACAAAAAGCAAGAAAATAACAGGGTCTGAGTTCCACTGCCATGATGGCAGCTTGAGGAGTTCCATGGACCCACTCCCCAGTGAAACAAGTATAACTGGTGAAAAGTATTTAAAATACCCAGCCATTTAAAGTCTAAGGAAATGGTCTTAAAGGAATATAGCAAATGACAAAATATTTATTAAAGAAAATCCACTAAGTATTCATTAGAACATCAAGACTCTGTGATTCATGCCAGGGCCCAATCCCTCCCTCATAAAATATATAAAAATTAATTCAAAGGGGATCTGAGGCTGAAATTTAAGGGCCAAAAGTATTAAATTCTTAGAAGAAAACATAGGAATAAATCTTCATGGCCATAGGTTAAGCGATGGTTTCTTAGATATCACAGTAAGAGCACAAGCAACAAAATAAAGCATAGAAACAACGGAAACCATCAAAATTTAAAACTTTTTTTGTGCATCAAAGAACACTACCAAGAAAATATAACCCATACAATGGGGAAAAATGTTTGCAAATCATATACCTTCTAAGGGACTTGTATATAAAATATGTAAAGAACTCTTACAACTTAATAATGAAAAGGAAAAAAAACAATTAAAAATGAGCAAACTATCTAGACCAATATCTCTCCAAACAAGGTATACAAATGGCTAATAAACACATTAAAAAGACTCAACATTATTAGCCATCAGATAAATGTAAATCAAAACAATAATGGAATACCACCTTATATCCACTAGAATGTACAGATAATAAAAACAGTGGTGAGGATGTGGAGAAATTAGAACTCTCATATACTACTTGTGGAAAAGTGAAATGATGTAGCCAATTTGAAAAATAGTTTGATAGTTCCTCAGAAGTTTAAATATAGAAGTACCATCAAGCCAGTAATACTAGGTCAAGAAAAGTAGAAACATATATTCACACAAAAACTTGTGCACAAATGTTCATAGCAGCATTATTTATAATATGTCCAAATTAGAACCAACCCAATGTCCATCAATTGATGAATGGATAAATGAAATTTGGCATATCCATGCAATAGAATTTTATTTGGCATACTTACTACAACATAGATGAACCTTGAAATTACCATGCTAAGAAAAAGAAGCCAATCACAAGGGAACATATACTGTATGATTCCATTTATATGAAATATACAGAATAGGCAAATATGAAAAGAGGGAAAGTATATTAGTTGTTGCCTGGGGCTGAGGGGGATTGGGGATTTGGAAGGTGATACCTAAAATGCATAGGGTATTTATTGGATGGGGATTAAAATATTCTAAAATTGTGATGATAGTTGTATAACTTTGTGAATATACTGAAAGACATTAAATTCTATGCATTAAATAGGTGAATTGGATAGTACGTGAATTATACCTTAATAATGCTAGAGAGAGGGAGAGAGAAAGAGAGAGAGGACATTCTGATGAGACTAAGCAATCATTACATGCAAACCCACATATGACACAGATGATGAAACTATCACACAATGATATTAATATAATTATGATTAATATGTTGGAGACTACAATGGAAAAGGTAAACAAGATGCAAGACCAGACAGGTTTCATCAGCACAGAGATGGAAACTACAAGGAGACACAAATGCAAATTCTAGACATTGAACCCAAGTAATAAAGATAAATATTGCCTTTGACATTTTCATCATCAGACTCAACACAGCCAAGGAAATAATTGGTGAACTTGAAGAGAGATCAAAAGAAATGATCTAAAATAAAATGCAAAAGTAAAAAAAGTGTGAGAGAAAAACAGAATATATGATCCAAGATCTGTTGATCAACAGCAAATGGTCAAATGTATGTGTTATTAGAGTTACAGAATTAGAAGATAGAGAAAATGGGGCAGAATAAATATTTGAAGATATAATGGCTGAGAATTTTTCTAAATTATAGACAGTCACCAAGTGGCAGAGCCAAGAAACTCAGAAAATACCAAGTAGGATTAATACTAAAATAGAAAAAATACATATGTAGGTATCTCATATTCAAAATGCTAAAACTTAAAGAAATCAAATAAAATTTTAAAGGCAATCAGAGAAAAAAGGGCAAAATACCTACAGAATAATAATAAAAGAAAGGAAGAAGTAAAATTATCCTTGTTTGCAGATGGTATGATCTTATATTTAGAGAAACCTAAAGACATCACCATAAAACTATTAGAACTGATAAACAAAGTCAGTGAGGTTGCAGGATATAAAAATCAACAAACAAAAATCAATAGCATTTCTATATGCCAACAGTGAACAATCTAAAAAAGAAATCAAGAAAATAATCCCATTTACAATAACTACAAATAAAACAAAATATTTAAGAATAAACTTAGCCAAAGAAGTGAAAGAGCTCTACAAATAAAACTATAAAACATTGATAAAAGAAATTGAAGAGGACACACACAAAAATGGATATGCCATGCCCATGGATTAGAAGAATAAATATTGCTAAAATGTCAGTACTACCCAAAGCAATCTACAGATAGATTCATTGCAAAATATCAATGACATTCTTCACAGAAATAGAAAAAAATAATACTAAAATTTGTATGGAATCACAAAAACTCAGAATAGCCAAAGCCATCCTGAGCAAAAAGAATAAAAATAGAAGAAACATATCACCTGACTGCAAATTATACTACAGAGCTATAGTAGCAAAACAGCATGGTACTGGCATAAAAACAAGCACACAACAAATGGAACAGAATAGAGAACCCAGAAATAAGTCTGCACATCTATAGTGAACTCATTTTCAACAAAGGTGCCAAGAACATACATTGGGGAAAGGAGAGTCTCTTCAATAAATGGTGCTAGAAAAACTGGATATCCATATGCAGAAGAATCAAACTAGACCTCTATCTTTTGCCACATACAAAAAAATGGACTAAAGACTTAAATCTAAGACCTGAAACTATGAGACTACTAAAAGAAAACATTGGGGAAACTCTCCAGGACATTGGTCTGGGCCCAAGAAAAATGGACAAATGGGATCACATCAAGCTAAGAAGCTTCTGCCCAGCAAAGGAAACCATCAACAAAATGATGAAACAACCTACTGAATGGGAGAAAATATTTGCAAACTACTCATCTGATAATGGCTTAATAACTAGAATATAGAAGGAGCTCCAGCAACTCAATAGGGAAAAATCAAATAGTCTGATTAGAAAATGGGCAAAAGATCCAAATAAACATTTCTCAAAAGAAGACATACGAATGGCCAACAGGTATATGAAAAAATATTCAACATCACTCATCATCAGAGAAATGCAAATCTAAACTAGAATGAGATATCATCTCACCCCAGTTAAAATGGCTTTTATCAAAAGACAGGCAATAATGAATGCTGGTGAGAATGTGGAGAAAGGAGAACTCTTCCACACTGTTTGTGAGAATGTAATTAGTGCAACCACTATGGAGAATGGTATGGACATTCCTCAAAAAATTCTAAAAATAGAACTACCAAATGACCCAACTAGTCCTCTGCTAGGTACACATCCAAAGGAAAGGAAATCAGCATATCGAAAAGATATCTGCACTCTCATGTTTATTGCAGCACTATTCACAATAGCCAAGATTTGGTATCAACAGAAGTGCCCATCAATGGGTAAATGGATAAAGAAAGTGTGGCACATATACACAAAAGAATATTATTCAGTCATAAAAAGAATGAAATCCTTTCATTTGTAACAACATGGGTGGAACTGGGAGAACATTATGTTGGGTGGAATAAGTCCAGCACAGAAAGACAAATTTCACATGTTCTCACTCATATGTGAGAGCTAAAAATTAAAACAATTGATCTCATGGAGACAGAAAAAGTAGAATGATGGTTACCAGAGGCTGGAAAAGGTACTAGGGAGCGGGGGACAAAGTAGTGACGGTTAATAGGTGCAAAATATAGTTAAATAGAATGAACAATATTTGATGGCATGACAAAATGACTGTAGTCAACAGTAAGTTATGGCATACTTTAACTGAAAGAATGGAATTGGAATGTAACACAAAGAAGTGAAAAATGCTTAAGGTGATGGATACCCCAATTCCCCTGATTTGATTATTACACATTGCATGCCTGTATGAAAACATCACATGTACCCCATAAATATATACTATTACGTACCCAAATTTTTTCATTTTTAAAAACGAATAACAGTTATAGCATATTTCTCATCAGAAAACATGCAAAAATGAAGATGATGAATGAAATGTTTCAAAGACTAAAGGAAAAGAAAACACACATCAATCAGGAACTCTGTACACTTCAAAAATGCAGTAGAAATCAAGCTTAATTAAGTATTTTGGTCAAAAGTGTAGTTGTTTGTGTTTTATTTCCCTGAGTCTATGACTTAATGAATCAAAACCTTTATGCTGAATCAAAAATGTATACGGTTTCAACAGAGATATGTATTGGAAAATAAAATGAAATATTTCAGTTTAAAGTATCTTCTCAATGGCAGAATAAGTGTTTTCATTGCTTTTGCTTCTTCTAGACATTAAAGTGCATAATCTTATCTCACAATTCTACTGTCTTACTAGGATATCAGCTAAGAATGATAAGCTAAGCTTGATGAAATAACATTATTAGATACTGGAATTCTCAGAAGAACTTGTCAATCCAAGCAAGAGAATTAATATCAATAAAATATTCTATCTTTGCTACCACTGCTACTTTGTTCATGGGCCTATTAAAGAAGCACTGTGTGGGTGGTGACATCCTAAGAGCATGTAATTTTGTCCACCTGATTATTAAGAGTGTCCTCTGCAGTGGAAACCCACTGGTGGCATCCACATAGGACAAAAATATCTTTTACATTTTGTACTCCTTTTGAGACATCCATACACATACGTCTTCTTCAGACTTTCTTGTCACTATGTCACTAATCTTTTCCATCCAACCTGTGAGAAACTGTCCATGAATAGCATGTTTTTTTGTTTTATTTTGTTTTTCAGCCAACATTCATTTCAGACAAAGTGGGCAACAAAGGTGCCGCTTTAAGTTCTAACAACTGGGAATATTTTCCTTCACCGTTATCCTTTAGAGTCACCCCTGCATAGTACTATAGTACTACTGATGTCCACTTTCAGGTGGCATCAGAACAGCACACAAACATATTTGTAAATTAGGCTCAAGTGTTTTTCTTCTTCAATCAACCGATTGTAAGGAATGCCCCAGGAGGCCATAGGTATGAATGGAGACAAGACAATGCAAGAGATTTTATTGCTAAAGGACTCTGAGTCAAGTCATTCTGAAATAGCCCAAAATTGATTTTCTGTTTGGCAATGCAGACATACAACCCTATGTCTAAGTGGGTGTGGTGGGCAGAAAAATGGTCTCTCGAAAGATATCTGTGCCCAATCCCTAGAACCTGGGAGTGTTACTTTATATGGGAAAAATTAAAGGTTATTTTTGTTATATTTGCTCTTCCAAATATTTGTGGACAAAAGTTAAGGATCAAGAAATTGGGGGATTATCCTGCATTATCCTCATGTGCCCTAAGTAAAATTACATGTATCTTTAAAAGAGGGAGACAGAGCAAGACTGGAAACATACATAAAAAAGAAGGCATTGTAAAGACAAAGACAAGGCAGAGAGAGATTTGAAGATGCCAGCCTTGAAGATTGGGGTGATGTGGCTTCAAGCCAAGGAATGCCCGCCATCATCAGAAGCCAGAAAAGGCAAGAAATGGATTCTCCCCTAGAGCCTCCAGAAGAGCACAACCCTGCTAATACCTTGATTTTGACCCAGTGATACTGATTTCAGGCTCCTGGATGCTAAATACTATGAAAGAATAATTTTTGTTGTTTTCAACTAGCAAGTTTATGGTGATTTTTTACAGCAGCTATAAGAAACTAATACAGTGGGTCAGATAACACCAAGTTGATGACAGAAAACTCAGGCCGCATGGTCATTTCATGTCCCATAGTTAGTTGAGGCCCAGGAACAAGCCAAAAGCTTCAAAAGAATAATAGATATCTGCTAAAGAGGACATATATTTGCTGCAATGACATAGAGATCTGTTCTGTGATTTTCCTACTGGGACTTTCCCAAGGCAGCATCCCTACTTGCCACAGACATTATGAGGATCACTGGACATGCAGAATGATGAATGGAGCACCCCTTACCCAGCCACCTGAAATTAATTCAGAGCCTTTTCTTACTCTGGTCCCCATTTGAAGTTGGCAGATTTACTGGCTTGAAGTAGCACACTCAAATGTGTTATATATTGCTTCCAATACCCAAAAGGGCATGCCAAGAATCATGCCTCTTCTTTCATGGTAGGTGGTAACAGATAAAGTAACCCATATTTGCCCTTGTAGGTGATAACTTTACCTGCTCAGACTGCTGAACCATCAGAAGCTTCAATGTAAAGAGCCCCACGTTTTTGTGGGGTTTATTTCCTATACTCCAATTTGCCTGTATCTTACTAAGTTACTTAAAAGTACTTGCTATATTCTGCATATCAGATCCAATCAGTACAAAGTTGTAAATGTAAAGGACAAATGGGATGTTATATGGAATGTCAAAATAATGAAGATCTCTGTGAACTACATTATTATGGCAAGAGGCAACAGAACTGACATCGCTCTGAGGCAAAACTCTGAATCTGCAATGTTGATACTGTGAAGTGAAAGCAAATTGTTTTTCTCAATTTGTCCCTATAAATATTTATGGACTGAAAAAACATTAGCCAGAACAGTAGCTGATTAGGAAGTACCAGGGGCCATGTTGGTTTATTCCAGTAAAGGTATATCTGGGACACCAGTTGTAGTTGGAGTCATCACCTGACCATGTTTCTGATAGTGCATAGTCATTCTCCACGATCCATCTGACTTCTTCACACGCCAAACAGATGAGTTGAATGGGGATGAGATAGGTATGACCACTTTTGTTTCTTTTAAGCCTTTTATGATAACTTAATCTCTTTAATTCCCCCAGGAAGGAAGTATTGCTTTTGTTTTTCTCTCTTGGTAAGAAAGTTCTAGGGGCTCCCATTTACCCTTTTCTGCCATAAAGGAGGTCACCTATGAGTCAGAGAGCTAATGTGTGAATATTGTAAGTTGTTGAGTATACTATTCTAGTTATGTGTTCAGGAACTCAGGACATCCATTGATCCACTGGGCCCACTCTGAGTCAAACTTGAGATAAGATTCTATTTATTACCTGACTACTATAAGCTCCTGTGCGAAACGGAGTTAACATAGCAGACCTGACTGTAATCCTTTAAAAGCTCTGCTTAAAATATTGTCCCTGAGTTGGTGTCTGGGAACTCAGATTTAAGGAGTATTCCCACATATTAACTTGTGGGAGTGACTCACTGTGCCTAAAATGTATGTACAAACAGTATGGTTTATGCTAAATGCCTGCTTTCTTTCAGGGAGTCTGGTGTTTTGACAGGTGCTAAATAGAGAAGGGCCTATATAACAAGCCCCCCCTCCCCCGCCCACACACACAAAATACCTGGGCACTAAATCTCTGTGACCTTCTCTGGTAGACAATATTTTGCATGTGTCATCACAACTCATTGCTGGAGGAATTAATCATGCATGTCCTGTGTGATTTTACTGGGAGAAGACTCTTAGAATCTTGTGCCTGTTTTCCTTCAGACTTCACAACATGTAAATCATTTTGCTGATTTTGCTTTGTATCTTTTTCCTGTAATAAATCTTAACCACAAGTATGACTATATGCTGCATTCTGTGAGTCCTCCTAATAATCAATTGAACCTGGGGGGTGTGGTCATGGAGACTCTCAATACAGCTCTACTTTGACTTGTGGGACACACGTGGTATTTTGACTCTCGAAGAATTAGTGTAAATTCAGAGCCAGTGTCTAGTAAACTCTCAAAGAACTGGGTATTCCCTTTTTTGCTATACACAGTCACTCCAGTAAATGGCTACAGTTTCCTTAGGGGCAAGCTTGGAAGAATATTTATGGTATGTACTCAGGTGAAGGCTACAAGATTCTTCCTTGAGGTTACCTGGACTTCCCTTCAATCAAGGGGCTCTGTTTGTAAATTGAAATAGGTCTAGTAATTGAGCAAGACGCTGTGATTCTCTTGATTTGTGGCAAATCAAGTCGGGGTTTGGGGTATCAGACCCAGAATTTGTTCTGTTACATAACTTAAGCAGTACCCTGGTAGGTTTTTTATCTGTTTCATTCCTAGGGATACGAAAGTCAATTAGCCATAGTCTAAGATCCCTGCAGGCTAAGGGATTCTGATTATTGGTTACTGGTGTATTGTTGATGCCCTTAATAGTAAATGTGTCTACCTTGTCTTTGAACTTTAAATGCTGTGACCTAATCTCTGATAATCTGGGAATCTTATCCTCCTGTAAATCAGAGAAATCATCTCAATGGTGGTATCCCACATGGCTAGATCTGGTCTACAAAAGAAAGCAATCACAAATCTTTCCAAGAATGCAAGTGCATCTCCCACTAACATATTCCTCAATGTCTTGGTGAAGGGAGTGTCTTCTGGGATTTTTGTGGAATATATTTGGGGATTAGGATTGTAGGTCATACACGGTAAATCCACTTGGACATTCTTGCCAAGATTTTGGATTCCCTTCTCCACATTTTGCCGTAAAAATTCTGGTATCTAAACTTCATTAAATGTAGGTCACCTTTGAGTTCAAGTTTCAGTCAACCAATAAAGTAAACTATTAGGCCTGCCTCCAGCTACACAAGCTAACATATTACATCCAGAATCTCTAGTAAATGCTCCCATATCTGTGAGTTCTAATTTAGTGTTACATTTTTCCCTCGACTTAACACCCTTAAAGACCTCCCCCCAATATGTTTCTAAGTTTTCTGTTGATTATGTATTAACAGAGTCTTCTAATTCTTTTGGGGCATAAGCAATTTCCTCCCAGTGTATATCTGTCCCCTGAAGCCTGCTGAGATTTCACCCTAGTTATGTATTTAGTGGCCAAAGTGGAGGGTCTTGATGGGTCTTGAGGTGCATGGGTATCCTTCAAGGCCCCTTTCTCAAATGAGTTAATCACAAAATTTCAAGCACAGGAGGGCTAGTTTCCTCAGATATAGGAGAGCAAACTAGTTCTATTGGCAAAAAAGGATTAGAGTGACTCGGAGGTTCGAGATTGTCCATTTCATCTGGATTCAATCATATGTCTCCATTCTAAATCTCAGCATCCCGTTCTTTCCTAAACAGTTCCCTGACTTTCACATGGGAAACTTTGCAAGATTGAATTCAATAAATAGCAGAATTCAGCAACCTGCAAAATGAAATTGAAATTTTGAGCAAAATCGCAGTAAAATGTCAGACTTTTCTGGATACCATAATGAAAAAGCAGTAAGTAATGAAATAGGTTTCTGAAGAGGGATTAGTAATCATAGTTAATATTTATTAAGTACTTATCATATGTCAGGTACTTTGCTAAGTAATTTAAAGACATTATTTTGGGCCACGCACCCGCTTGATTCCTTTCATTGCTCTCAGAATAAGGTGCCACAGCTCTGTCATGAACTTTTACTCCTAATGATTTGCATCCCTGCCTACCTCCCCCCCCCATTTTGTATCATGTTTATTTATCATGTGCTTATTATTATCACTCCATGAGGCTGTAACCTCAACTCAGGCAGAGATCATCTCTGGCTTGTTCACATTGCAGTGCTGGGGCTCAGAAAACAATAGCCCAAAATCAAAGCCTAAGAAGCAAAAGTTTTTCTCTAACCTTCTGCTATTGTCGTACCCCAGTCCCATTCTCCCCTAAGGCTAGCCATGGAAACTGGAATTTCTCTTCCCTAAGGCAGGTCACAGAAAACAGAACTCCTTTTCCCTCCCTAAGGACAGTCATAAAACCTTTAAAAAAATTACTCTTTCTCTCTGCCTTTCTGTGTAAAAACTGGCCACAAAGAAATTATCTGATCCACCTTGCTTGACTGTAGGTCATAAGACCCTCATTCCAGAGAGGGCCCTGCCTTGCACCCAGAAGGGAAGAATGCACGCTCAGAGAAGCCAAGAAAAATCTAGGCAGACAGGCTTTATTGTGTTTCCCTATTCAGTCTATTAGCATTAGATCATACCCGTTTTGTCCAATCATATTTCTACACAGCTGCCCATACTTTGTTGACCCTAACCATAAAAATGGACAATTTCCCCTGTATCTTTGGGTCTTCATTCTGAAGGCTCCCGTGCATACATGTTAAATAAATTTTTATCCCTTTTCTACAAACTTTCTTTTGCAAATTAATTTTTCCGTGGACCTTCAGAAGGCCAAGCTCCTTGGCGCTTACAACTCCAAAGAAAGTAATCAATAAGTTTATGTAAAATTCCAACTCTAGACATTGGCCTACATTATTTCCCCCCGTTTTTCAAATAAGCAAATGGAAGCGTGGGGAGCCACTCTAACGTATACCGAGTCTGTCACAGAGGCTGTGGCTCTTCAACCTGGAGTTGGTCACCACCACTGGGAGGTGAAGCTCATCACAATTCCCTCTCACCCTCCAGGGACAGAGACAGCAGGTTTTTCACCCAGAGGGAACACAAAGCATCATCATTATGATCACAAAACTGGCGCCTGCCTAAGACGCTGGGCTGGTGGACTGCCTGTCCCTGTCCCTGCCCCATCGGACCCACCCAACCCGACCCGACCCGACCCGACCCGAGAGCCGTCCTCGCACCGCCAAACCGCCCAGCCGCTGAGCAGCAGCTCGCACCGCTCCCTCTGCGCAGGCGCGCGCCGCCGGCTTCCGCTCGGGGTGGGGCTGGCGCGCCGGGGCCGGGCGGGCGGCTGCTGCGGCGTCCGCGACCCCCGCCGCCGTGGGTATGGAGCTCGAGGGTCGCCGCGGCCTGGGCTCGGCCCCAGGGCTGGCCCTGACGACCCCGGAGTCGGAGCAGAAGCGAAGGACAGAGGCCGAGGCAGGGGCTGCCGGCCCCAGTGCCGTCCGAACCCGCCGCTTCCTGCTCTGTCTCTACCTGGTGGGCTTCTTGGTGAGTGCGGAGGCTGGGGCTGGGGGCCGAGTGCTGACTCCTGCGGGCTTGGGACCCAGGCGGGACGCTTTTTCTTGGGGCTCCCGGAGCCTTGTAAAGCCCAGCCAGGGCTGGGACCCCGCGGTCCGCCTGGTCGGTGCCTCCTCTGTCCCCATCACTCGTTTCACTCTGCACCTGGCCACAGCACCTTGTCGCCCCGCGCGCTGGCACTTGGGCTCAGTTTCGCCTCCCCTGCCGCTCCCTGCTGTTTAAGAAGCTTTGACACCAGCTTCTTGTGTGACTCCTCGTGGCCCAGGTGTTAAATGCTGTGGCAGGTGCAGCGGTTGCAGGGCGGAGAATAGGGGCTTAGGCAATCTTGGGAAAGCGTATCTACTGCGGTGACTGCTGGCAAGGTAGGGACACCCAGGCCCTTTTCTCAGAATGGGTAGTGACGACCCCACTTGGACAGAATTAGGCACGTTTTGTTTAGGGTTCTTGGTTGGCTTGAATGTTTAAAAATGCAAATTGGAGTGAATTGTACACATCCGCCTGTCGATGAAACTATGTATATTGCGCAACACAGGTTTGGTTTCATCATGATTTGTGTGCGTGTCCTGGTTTGGCCCCTAAATAATAATTTCACGGATAGGATGGAAAGTTTAGAAAGCTGATTCATGGAATTTCTGAATACCTGCCATGTGGTAGGTGCTGTGGAGCTCCAGTATTGTAATATACAGTTCTGCCACTGAAGAACATACCATCTTACTAGTAAGTTTATGTTGGTAGTTTCTGGGCTATTATCTACAGAAACCCTAGATTCACCTCCTTACTCCTCCCTTTCCAAGTCTAGCCCTGGTCCAGTAGCCCTGGTTGTGGGTCCAATTTACGACAGACCTGGAATAAGAGCCCAGTAGTATTTTCCCTTTGCTGGGACTGTATCTTGAGGGTAAATGAAGTGTCAATGGAGAAGGCTGCCTCCTGAGGCCTTAAGGTAGTGTCGGATGGCACTGGGCCCTGGCAAAGAGGACTCATTGTTTTCTGCCCAGATGCAGTTTCAGACCACCACTTCTCCCCAGCCTACTACTTCGCTAGAGTTAGGAGTTAGGATGCTGAGCCATGTTTAGGTAGGACAGGAACAGAGAGGCAGTCTCCATCCCTCCTCCTGCATGCAAGGTGTCCAACTGTCAGGAAAGGTTCTATGTTGAGTTAATAGTTAAGACCATAATGAAAGCATATTCAGCAAATTGCTGTAAACACAGAACCACGAGACACTCAGGGAGGATGGCTTCTTAGAGAAGATCTCTGCCGCCAGTTCTCATTGCAGACCCCACCCTCAGACTTCATGCCTTTGACTTCAGAATCTGGCACTCCTTCTGACCCCTGTCCCTTTAATCTCTATTATTTCAGTCTCAGGATGCAGGTGCCTCTTCTACTTTCCAGTCAATTTCACCTAGAATTCAAAACCAGCAAGTGTGGGTGGTTCTTCAAACTTGGAAAGGGAGTTGGCTGCCATCCACCCTCTGATACATGTGGACCCCAAGCTGCCCTACCTCAGAAGGTACTTGGGCTGGTTTTGCCAGATGAAAAAATTCAAGCCCTTACCTGAAAAATCCCAGGCTAGGGTTCAGAGAGTTTGGAAACTGACATGACCTAGAATTCACAATAGTTTGAGTTTTACAATAAAACAAAGCAATTCACAGATCATTTATTACAGTCAGCCTTCCAGTACAGATTTGAATATTCCCAGCTTCTCGTTTGTTGTCTTGTTGCTGTGTACTTAGCAAATATAATACAGCAAGCCTGATGTAAAATTTCAATAACTTTAATAATGTATTCAACAGAATCATTAGGTGTCTAATATGTTCAGGGACAAATATGAGATTTCCCAAAAGTTAAAAGAGAGTGGGGATTTTTAAAATGAAAAATGTCATAAACAATTAAAATGTATGTAACTTTGTGTATCCTAGAAGGATCTAATGACTCTTTGTTAGATAACATCTAAGGAATACTATACATAATTTCATTATTTTTAATACATTTAGAGATGTAAAGACCCCTAAGACTCTTGGGGAAAATGGTTTTTGATTTGGGAGAGGAAGGGAACAAGATCAGAGAAGTCATTTGCTAAAATGTTCTGGATTTAGCTCTTATCAGTACTTCGAGGTTTTAATTTGTTTTAAAGAGAAGACTAAGATGACCCTTTAGGCCATCTTTGGGTTAGGATGCTAAAAGGTGGTGCTGAGATCTACTATTGCAACCACTTCTTTCTTTCCTCCAGATATTTGGTAACATTTGTTTTCCATTTCATCAGCGTTAGTGAGGTGATAATTTATTTTTGTTGAGATACTAATCTACTAATGAAGAAATACTGGGATTCCTACCCTGAAAAGGGTCCTGAAACTTTTGAATGTATGCATTCCTCAGTTTTTATTGAGAAATGTTGATGTTCGGTGAGTGGCTCCCTCTGACCTGACTTCCTTATAGATGGTTAGAAGCACATAACCAGTCGCCAAATGCAATGTGTACTCAACATTGGTGGTTTTGAAGAAGCTGTGGATTCAGAAGCAGAGAGGAGTTACCTTTTATAGTAAAGGAGAAAACCATTTTTGAACGGAACTTCCTGAGAGGAAATAGTGGCTAGCCTCCTTGCAAAAAGATAGTATTTTTTTGGACTCACAAAGTGCTAAAATAATACCAGTCATCAGTTATTGCTTATGATTCTGTATTTTCATATTTACTTTCCATAGACCTCAGCTTATGGACTTAAATATTTCCCCTCATCTTTTATTTAGAATAACCATTCGAATATTAAATGACATGTGGTACTGGCATTTTTTTAACAAAAAAAAAAACCTTTTTAGGCGATTGAGTTTCCTTTTCTGAAAGATCCAGAAGACTCAATAGGTGGCTGTTGCATTATGAGTCTTTTAAATGATATAAACATCAGTAGGCTGATGGGATACAAATGACAGTGAAGCCCAAAAGAAATTGGCTCAGACCCAAAATAAATTTTAAATAATTGTAAAAAAGAAATAATTAACTATCATTGTGCTAATGTAAATTTATGAGCTATTTAAGATCACTAGATGTTAGATATATGGCCACCTAAAGATGTAACCATCGAAAAGGCCCACCAAAAGTATATATGGAATTTTATGTTTCTATAATTATGTGAATGCACAGCTTGGTGCGGGGAGCAAAAGATTAGCTCTGGGTCCAAAGAAAAAAATATTTTTCATGTGTGTTCTTTCTTTCCACTTAACCAGGTTTATGGGAGAAGGAATCTAGGTTGAATATAAAGAAAACTGTGTGTGCAGTGTTTCTTCCCCTAAGCCAGTTATAGCAAGTAACCAAGTGAAATGAGAATGAAAAAAAAAAGCTTAAAGGAAAAAATAAAAGTCTGCCTATTAACTCAGAATACCTAGTAAAATGGATCCATATTTATCCTCAGAACTGAGGAAAGAAGAAATGTTTGAGCTTCTATTGTATATCAGACCTTTCTCAGCCATTATGCCACTTAATGTTCAGGCAGTTATTCTTCTTTTTACAGATGACAGCAGCAAAGCTTGGCAATTTTAAGTAACTTTCCAAGGATACAGTTTAGTAAGTAATGGAGCTGTAATTGAGAACTGTCTGTCTGACCCCAAAGCCCATGTACTTTTTATGACTTAGCTGCAAAGAGTTGGCCTTCCCTCAGTATACCAGCCTTCTCCCCTTCCTGCTATACTGAGCCTTTCTTCTCAGGTGTCACCTTGTAAGGCTATAAACCACAGGTTCTAGGACATCAGTTGCTTTTGTTAACTGCAGAAGGAAATTTATATTTCTAAGCAAGTTATGCTTCATCAGTAAATATGAATTATGCCTCCATTTTTTTCCCACTTCATTATCCACAGAAAATTTTGGGTTGTTTGCTTATTTTATTTGAGGAACTTTTGTAGCATATCCTCCTTGAACGTTAAGAGTCAGTTACACCCTTGGAAAATAGATGTGTCTACAAAAGACACCCCCACCCCGTTAGACTCTTTAAGAGAAAAAAGGAACCGTAACCATTTTAGGATAATTAATGTTTTTGTAAAGTTTTCAGTGCTTGGTTATTTAAAGAAAATCTAATTAAAAGATATTTAGAAAGTAGAAAGTTTGCTAATGTGTTCAAAGAACTTTAAAAATGATCAAAGATATATAAACAATATAATTAATATGCAAAAAGAAGAAGAAAAAAAAGAGTCAGTTACAAAGGAGGTAAAGCCAAAATGGATTCTAGGTCAGGGTAATCCAGGCATTTACAGGCAGCGACTGATTAGTATCATATACTATGGAATACAATTAGAATTTCTTGTTTGCTCAAAATTTTGGCTATCGTTTTTGTTTTTAAAATCGGTTTATAATTTTAAGTTTACTAGTTTAAAAACATCTAGGCTTTGATTACTAATTTGAGTCAGTCATTGTTTGTTTTGTTTTAGGATTTGTTTGGTGTCAGCATGGTTGTCCCTTTATTGAGCCTTCACATCAAGTCCCTTGGAGCAAGTCCAACAGTTGCTGGAATAGTAGGTGAGTGGTCAGTTCTGCTCATTTTCATAGCATTGAATTTTAAATCCTCGGAACTAAGTACCCGGAAACAATGTAGTCTTATAGCTAAATATTACCCAAAGGTAAGTGGAAAATTAGATAAAACAAATTTCCAGAATGTCTAAAAATACTACCCTATGTAATTCATCTTTTCCTAGACTACCTGTGTTTGAAGAGGTTTTGAGGTTTGAGCCTTAGCCCCATGTCTCATGTCACCAGTGGTGTAACAGGTACTTACTGAGCTTCTTGGAGGAGCTGGCTGTGTGTGTTAAAGGGTAGGTGTGGACTCCTGCCTACAGGAACCCATAACCTAATGGGAGAGAAACAGTCCACAAAAATCGCACCGTGTGGGAAAGGTTTGGATGAGCCTTGGAAAATTAGTTGCAAGTTTCCCACACCACCACCAACATATTATAGAGGACTGTAGGGTTTCTTTGTCTGTGTAGCATAGAAATTCCATCCAGAAGGCATTGAGTTAGGAAAGAGGCAGGAGATAGCAGCGCTTAGACTCTGTTAATTAATGAGAAATCGTGAAGACTAACAGCCCTTGATCATTCAGAAACTGGACAAGCATTTGGGGACAGTTCTGTACATAATATTTATTAAATCCTGATCCATGCCATGATTTGTATTTCCCTGGAAAAATGTACTTGGAATTACACTGGACTACCCAGTGGCATGAAGGTTTTTAGGAAAAGCAGAAGGGACATGTTACATGATAATGGAGGTAAAAGAACTCTAGAGAACTTTGTAAATTCTTTATAAAATTAAAGTGTTTTATAAAACTGTAAAACGTTAGAGGCATATGAGACAATGTTAAAATTTTAAGACTTAGTAGGATTTTTCTAGGATTCAAATTTCTATTCCCCTGAGTACTCTCTATGGAATTTTATAATTGGAGCTACACGGTCCTCACATGATGGAAGGAGGACTATCTTAAAGGGTCCCCAAGGTCAACACTTGCCTTTATTCTCACTTCTGCTTACCGTCAATTTTATTTTGGTGGCCTTTTATTAAAAATTATATTATTTATATTTTTTCAACTAGAAAAAAAGTTGTGGGCGAGCTCCTTTTTTAAAAATGGCCTTTGTTCCCTAGTGTTTTTTCTATCAATTTCTATGTAATTGTTATCACATTAATTCATTTTTGTAATAGATGTAGCTGATTTTATTGATGTTATTGATTGGTGTTTTGCAGGCTCCTCCTACGGTGTTTTGCAACTCTTTTCTAGCACATTGGTGGTAAGTTATCTTCCATCTGGCAATGTGTCTTGAACACATGATCACATGACTCTGAGGTTCATCCATCATGGCTGTAGTAAAACTGGGGGCTTGAGGTTTACCAAAAAGTTGGTGTGCCGATAATTAGAATATACAGTGTTGTTAGATCAAGAAGTATCCTCATGGCATTTGTCTTCCTTGTCTGACCTGTGAGGAGGTGTTGACCTAAACGGCTTAGATGGCCTGTTCTGAATGGAACACACTGAATAAGAGATAGGGGATGAGAATAATTTTTAAATTGTAACATGTTCTTCCTATAATTCCCTGCTAACTTTTTACTGAAGAAAAGAATGTAAACAAAAAGTATTACCAGTTTTATTGTTTCACTTAATTGACACTAATCAAATCCCCTTAGATTTCTATTATCCTATTTCAAGTTGTGCATTTTGAACTAAATGCATTATTATTTATAAGACTGAAGTGTATGATACAAGGAGCATTTGGAGTGTTGTGTGTCTGCAACGTGGAGCAGAAAGATCCCGACATGATTTTGTCACTGTCCTGCTTCTGACCGCTCATTTGTTAGGACTTTGGAGACCTCAACTGATCATCCCCTCCTCTCTCCCTGGCTCAGTCTACTATGGCCACACTGGTCTTGAGACCTCAGTGTCTGGTGGTTCAGGCAGTTCAATAGAATAGTCAGTGTAGCCTCCCAGATTGATCATTAATGACTTTGGTCTCGATATCTGGGTTGGTGGTCTCATATTTAGTGAACATGAAGTGTATTTATGTTTCCTAAGAGTTGCTTTCTTATAAAATATACTTTTGAATTCAGATTTCATAGGGAATTCTTAAGTAAATAGCTACTCCCTGTTTTTTTTTTGAAGTCTTTCATATATTAAATTTGTGTAACAATAATAGTTTTATTCTCATTGAAACTTTTTAATAACACAGCCAAGTAGTTTGGTATCCCCTTTTTCTGTAGGAGGAAATTAAGATTCAGAGTTTAAATAATTTGACTAAGTCACCTAATGTCGTATTCATACGCTAAGCCTATATTATGTTTTTTCCTAAAAGTCACCTGTCATTACCTTAATGATATAAAAATATAAATAGATAACTAGAGTTATCAGATCATACATGGGACCAGTATACTTGCTTGTCAGGCAAAATGTCATATTTCATGTGCTTTCTCGTGAGAGAAGAATTTGTGTTACCTCCCCAGTAAATACCTTTTCTGCTTTATTTGGAAACACACTCTACATATATTTGATGTGTATATTTATCAGAGATGTTAGGTCACAGTGTATGTTAATTATTCAAGTACTTTTCTTCTGTTGGACTCTGGACTCCTTGAGATAAAGACCAGATTTTATTTATTTATTTCTACACTATCACTTGTCAAAGCACCTGGCATATAGTTGGCATTTTAAGAATGTGGATTTTTATTTCCACCTATACCCCTACCCACCTTTTTCAAATTCATCCTTTGTTTTATTATGTCCTTATAAAGCACATTTCATATATCTTGTAGCTGTAATTTAATAAAAACCTTCTTTAGAAATCTTTCAGATAGAGAAATACCTAATTAAAATTTCCTTTTTAACTGATACATGTATAAGTACATATTTAATCATAAGTTTTATAAAAAAATTTAAGAACAAATGTTTATGAAGAAAAAGTATGCTCTGTCATATTTTTTTAATATATTTATTTTAATAAAATAAATAGCATTTATAAAGTACTTATTATATATTGGGCCCTGTTATGAGAACTTTATTTCCTTTAATTCTGGTCATAACCAGCCACAGAGGGTGGGTGTGGGTCTTTAATGACTCATTTTGTATTAAGCACATAGAAAATGTTGAAGGGAAAGATAATCTGAGGCAGATATCATTATTATTCCTATTTTATAAGTAGAGAGACTGAGGCATAGAGAGGTTAACTAGTATGTCCAAGGTCAAGGAGTAAGGAATGAAGAGTTCAGAGTTGAACCCAGGTAACCTGGCCCAGGGCCCAGGGTGTAATTACCAGATTATACCACTGCCCTGTGACCACCAGGAGGCCAGTGACCCTTTACCCAGATCAAAAGAGAGTGGGGAATTTTCGGAAATCCATTCAAATGAAAGTTGGGGAATAGACTTGATGACATTTGGAGAAGGATGACAGTATTTTGGAGGATTTACCCTTAAAATGTTTCCTGGAGGAATCTTATGATAGTTTATATCCTTATGTAAAGAGATCTTTGTTGTCCTTAAGAGAAAGATAAACATATCAATAAAAACAGGGAACGGGCATGAGCAGGAATAGTTGGCTACTGGCAAGGAAGGGCAGCCGGCTGAGGTTGCTTCCATGGTTACTTGGAGAGGGTGCGGAAAGGTTGTGGATCCTCACTGAGGATGGGAGGCAGGGAGCAGTCTCAGTCTCCTCCAGCCGGGACTGACAGACTGGAGCATTGTTCTGGAACTGGGGCTCTCCTGGGTGTCACACAGCACTGGGTACTCTGTTCTTCACTCTGCTCAAACAACGCTCCATTGCTGTCATGGTGTTTAGCAATTTTTATTTTAAGGCAATGACATTTTTTTCAAACATCACCTCACCCAGAGCCCCAGTATGTAAATGGGTCAGCATGGAGGTGCCCTGGTTGTCTTGGGCATGTTGGTCAGGCTGATGTCCACCTGTGAGTAACAGAGGTGTCTGAGTTGCCTCTAGAGGCCCAGGCTCCTGCTGTGGTCCTGCTCTGCCATCCTTAGCTAGAGGCTGCTCAAGCTCAGCATGTGGGGATGCGCGAAGAGCCCAAGGCTGAGTTAGCCACCACCCTCCCCCACCTCTAAAGAACTGTTTTAGAAGCTTTACCCAGTGACTTCCAGTTGTCTCTTTATAGGCCGGAGCTTTCAGCCTGCAAGTGAGGCTTGTTTTTAACTAAGCCTGTTGCTATAGGGTGTGGAGGTTTTGCAGTAATGAGCTAGAAAGGCAGCCCTGGAGCTCTGCTCACTTGCTGCTGTCTGTCCCATGGGATATCCACAATCCACCCACGGGGCCACCCGGACTCCATATGGCCACCAACACCTCTCTGGGCCTTCTTCCTTCCTCACTGGCCTCTGCTGAGTTCCTCCCTGTGTGTCTCTCAGCTTCTGCTCCCTACTTTCCTCTCTGTGTGCTTCACATCCAGACTTCCAGAGGTGCTGGGGTATTCAGCCAGTCACCATGAAGCTTATTCCCTGCTGGGTAGGCTTCATCCTGGGGCACCTCTGTGGTCTTAGTGGACATCCTCACTTGCCTTGAAGATGGTTCAGAAGGCAGCTGGCGCCTGGCAGTGCCCTGAGGCTTCCTGAATGGGAGTTATAACTGGCAGACACGCACTGCTTGCTTCTCTCGAGAGGAAATGCAAATAGTCAGTACACACGTTAAAAGAAAATTCTCTCATCAGGGAAAAAAGTAAACATAAGAAAAATATGCCACTTAAAAATTTGCAGATTTTTAAAAAATTGACAGTACACAGTGTTGGTTGAAATATGGAGAAATGGAGACTCTCCTAACTACATTGTATGTGGGGTTATAGATCTTTCTGGAGAGTAATTTGTCGGTATATGTCAGATGCCTAAACACATGCCTGCCTTTTAACCTAACAACTCCAATTCTAGGAATTTGTTCTAAGGAAATTTTCAGCATGTTTGCAGAGAGTTTGCTGTGAGGATGCTTATTGTGGCATTATTTATGTTTTTGACAAATTGAAATGAACCAAAAATTGAACAAAAAGTAGATTTGAGTAAATGTTGGTACATAGTGGAATATGGAATATGACTATAATAACAAAGGCAAATTTTTAACGACATGCAATGATATTCCAGTCATATTACGTAAGAAAGCAAGTTACAAAATACTGTACTATGTGACCACTTTCTTCAAAATACAAGTAGGTTTGGGATTATGAGGTACTTTTATTCATTTTGTTTTTCCGTATGTTCAAAATTTCTAAACAGCAAACATGGTTTCTGAGGAGTTTAGCTGTATAAAGTAATGAGAATGAAAGACAAAATTGAGGCTTTATAAATTACACTTCCTGGTCTTCCACCATGTGGAAGACCACAGCGAATAACGTACTCTGGCAAGTGGCATAATGGAACTGAGCATCTGAGGATCTTAGACCAGATCCTCTGACATTTTGCAGTGGGTCACTTTGTTTTGGGTGTTCGCATGGTAGTGGTTCTGGGTGACCCCAGAACGAGTTCAAGGGCTGTCTGTCTCTTGCTTTCTGCAGGGCTGCTGGAGCGACGTGGCGGGAAGACGGGCTTCCTTGCTGGTGTGCATTCTGCTCAGTGCCCTGGGCTATCTCCTCCTTGGAGCAGCCACCAACGTGTTCCTCTTTGTCCTGGCTAGAGTTCCTGCAGGTGAGTTCTGGCCCGTGTGTGTGTGTGTGTGTGTGTGTGTGTGTGTGTGTGTGTGTGTGTCTGTCTGTCTTAAAACTAAATCTCTGTCTCTGTGTATAAAGCCTGTTCTTGCCTGACATTGCCTCTTTGATTAGTGCTTACATAAAGAGAGTATAATGACAACAGCAATTACAGCGATAACTTAACACAGCAGCTGCTGTTGATTGAGTGATTAGCATGGCTGGGCGCTCCGTGTACTTGACAAAGCTAAGAACCTTGTACTTGCTAGAGCCCAGAGGCCCTCAGGGCTGTCAGTGTGAATGACTATGCTACTATGTCAGGACCTGCCTCCTTCCTGTGGCTCTACATTGGTCAGTAGGAATTTGTTAAATGTCTTTGGCCAGCACTGTGGTTACCATTCCCTCCCTCGGTGAGCTTATAGTTTTGTAATTGGGCTTCCCAACTTCAAATTGAAATTTACCTCTGTTAGCTCTTCTTGTAGCCTTCTGTAACTCTGACCACTGACTGGGGGGAAGCTAGGATTCTGCTATAGCAGCTCATGGCTTAGCGTTCTGTCTCCAGACTGATCTTGACCATTTCTAACATTTTATTTTGTCCATTCATTGAAACATTTTGCCCATTAGAGCACTAACAAACTTTGCTACTCTGGTTAGCAAGTCTACAGCACTGGACATCTGCCCATATTCAGTTAAGCTGATGTTTTTAACTGATGCCCCAAATGAATAGAACATAAAATAAGGCCTTTTGAACATACAGTTGGTCAACTCATTTTGGATTTTTACACCATTTCTGTGGCATATATATGAACTCTGAAAGTTTATTGAGTTCACACTCCAAAATTCATACTGTCCTCCTTTGTTGACTGAGAAAAAAAAATGTTTTATGAAAGTCTTTGCTTAAATGTGGTCAATTATCCTAACAAACCCACCACCACACACAAAATCCAATTGACAGATGTTCCATGTGCCCCTGCTATCAAATTTATTGTTCTTGGTTTGGTTGGTGATATGTCTTTCTACAATATAATAACATTCCACCATTCAGTGGTATATACTGTTCATAATTCTAAAGAAACAGCTAAGGAGGATGAATAAGAATCTAGGTTGGTTACAAAATGGGTAGAGATCTATGGGGAGGATTAGAATGTTTTTATTAAATATGAAATGAGCCTGTTTTAAGTAGTGATAGTCCTGTTACATGAACCACACAAATTTTGCAAACAAGGAGAGCTGCATATAAAAATTCCTTTTTGCCCATGTAACCTCCACGGTTTTGGTGGTCTGTGAACAGGAGGGAACCCTGGGGAGCTTCACCAGGGTTCTGCTGCACAAAGTGAGTTGTGGGTTCAGATCCTTATGTCCTGAAAATGAGCCACTGACTCTGAATGTGCCTGAGGTTGAAGTACCTGAGTTGGACACACAGTTTTCCCTTGCTCTCTTTGTCCACCACCCTAACCTCTGAAAGACAAGAGGAGCCTAGGCTGGGTTGTTCGTGGGTACACTTAGCACAGCCCTCTTCCCTTGTGTGTTGTAAGGTGAACCTGACATTGATAAAATTTCAAAAATAATTACAGGATTCCTGTAAGACTTTTTAGGAATCATCTTCTGGCCCAGTCCTTTCTGACATTTAAGGAAATAGGTCTAGAGAGAGTCTGTCTACCTGATTCTGAAAGGGATTCTAAAGAGGCTGGTTATTGGGCCAACACCCACACTAACTTTGAGGCTAAGCTGGGAATAGACTAATAGGACCAATGTGTTAAAGTTCACAGTGGTACAGTGTTGTGCAGGGCGAGACTGCCTGCAGGAGATCACTGAAAACCATGTGTCACATCACAGTCAAGAGTGATTCAGGCAGACCCACCAGCAGCATTTATTGAGTCCCTACTACATATTGATCAAAGTAGTGAAATCCATCAGCAAGTTTACAAGTGTGTTGTTCACATGGGTGTCTGGATGCATGAGAAGTCCAACATCTGCTGAAGTGTGAGGAGTGTAAAGTTGTTACACTCACTTTAATCTCTTATTAAGAGTCATGTCACAGTTTTCAGTTTGTTTGGTCAACAAATTCATAGCCTCTTGCTGGCAGAAAAACCTTTTGTATTGGTTGGATGACTGTGCCAGCAGATTTCTACTCACTCCCTGTCCTCTTCCCAGCATTATTTCTCTCCATAGCCTTTATCACCTTCTAGTATATCTCTGTGTCCCCCCAGTGAAAATGAAGGCTCTATGAGGGCAGTGATATCTGTCTTTATATATATATATATATATATCTGTCTTTATTTATATATATATAAATATATATAAATATATATATAAATATATATATTTATATATAAATATATATATAAATATATATATATAAATATATATATATAAATATATATATATTTTTTTTTTTTTTTTTGCTTTTTTGGTCTCTGTTCCTTGCTTTATGTGCAGGGTCAAGATCAGTGCTTGCCATGCGGTAGGCATGCAGTGAGCATGGTTCAGTGAGTGAATGAATAGAGTCGTAACTCTCTGTGGAAGCCACCATGAATTGCAGTTGGATAACAGGACTGGAGGTGCTGGGACATTGTGACGGGAGACGGGCAAGCAAGGGCTCAGGGGCTTGGTTGCCAAAGATGGGGTGACTGGCTAGGATGGTGGTGCTAGACCAGGAGTCTCATTATGGTGGGATGGATCCTGCAGGTCTCAGAGGTCCAGGAAAGTGCAGATGAGAACTCCTTCAGGAGTGGAGATTAGCACAGCATCACAAGGGAGATACCTTGGGTCTGGAAAAAGTTACAGTGTGTGCTTCTTGTCCCCTTGCAGGTATTTTTAAACACACCCTCTCCATCTCAAGGGCTCTGCTTTCTGATCTGGTTGCAGAGAAGGAACGGCCAATCGTAATCGGGCACTTCAATACAGCGTCCGGTGTGGGCTTCATCTTGGGCCCCATGGTCGGTGGCTATCTCACTGAATTAGATGGTGGGTTTTATCTTACAGCCTTCATCTGTTTTTCTGTCTTCATTCTCAATGCCGGTGAGTTGACATTTAATCATGAGAAGATTGTTTTGTGTACTCATACTGACCATTCTACCTACCTTATGATTTGTTTTGCTCCGTATAGGCAGACTCATTGTCCAAAATGAAAGTTATTTTGAGGAACCTCCCTATTCTTTTCCATAATGGCTGTACCAATTTACATTCCCCCAGCAGTGTACAAGGGTTCCCTTTCCTCTATATTTTCCTTAACCTCCTTATGTTTTTTATATATATATAAAATATACAGTATATATAATATATCTATTTTTATATATATACACATACACATATACATACATACACACACATAATATGTATGTATACACACCAGCCCTCCTAGCAAGCGTGAGGTTATTTCTCATTGTAGTTTTGATTTGCATTTCCCTGATGATTAGTGATGTTGAACAATTTTTTACATACCTGATGGCTACTCTTTGGGGAAATGTCTATTCAAATCTTTTGCCCATTTTTTAATGAGGTTATTTTTTTTGCTGTTGAGTGATAGGAGTACCTTATATATTTTGGATATTAATCCTTTATCAGATACATGATTTGCAAATCATGTCCATTCTGTAGGTTGCTTTTCACTTTACTGATTGTTTTCGGGTTGCCTTTTCCTTTTGCTGATTTGTAGGCCAGACATACAGCAGATGCTCTGTAATATTGAATGAGTAAATGAATAGTTGTAAAGCCCAGATCCGTGCTCTCATGTGTTTGGTTTTCTGTCATAAATTTGTCCATGGCTGGAGCACGTACACTATGCTTTGGAAAAACTACACACACAAGTGCAGGTGCTGAAAACAACGCGAGGCAGCGTGGAGTAGCCACTGGTCTGAGTTGAACTTTTAAGTGCTGAAGGAATGAAAAACCAACAGGGAGTTTGGAAGGATGCCCTAGAATGGCAAGTTTGAATTCGGTTTTAAGAACATTTTTGGACATCGATTGGAAGGGGTCATTCTACTTGGATGACATAGGGTAAATAAAACAGCAGGCAAGAACGTGCTGTCCCGAGAGCAGAAATAGGATTATCTGAATGGCGGTCTAGCTGCTGAGTAAGGCTGTGTGTCAGGATCTATGAAAATGGCTTCGCCTGAGGTTTTGCAGTTGTGACCTGCAGAAGCACAAGGCAGGTGGCCCTGACTAGGGGAGGATCCAAGCAGGTGCTTCCTAGGGACAGTTTGACAGGCTGTCCCTGCCCAGCCCCCAAGCCAAGGCTGGCTGTCACTGCACGTAGCAGCCTGTGTCTCCCCAGCATGGCCCTTTCATTGTCATCTAGTTGCCTGTGTACTTATGCGAACCCCCTTTCAGGTTTCAGTTCCTTGAGTACAGGGATTTCATAGGCTTTGTCTGGTTGGTTAATATATTCCTGGTGTTTGGCTTAAGAAGCACTCGTGAATATTAGATGTTGGGATGGTCAGATGGACAGGTAGATGAGCAGATGATTGACAGAGAATTAGGTAATGAAGGGAAGAATTTAAATTTATAACAAGTTACATATGAAATGAAAGAATATAGGAAACCATCGTAGGCTCTTGAGCTGGGGAGAAAACAGAATATTTTGTAGGTATAGTTTTGATGTTCTTGTTTAAAGGTGAATTGTCTTTTGCCAGAATCTTGATATCAAAATAGAGTTGTGAGAATGATGAAAAACTGGATTCAAAATACAGACCAGTAAATCTAGTACAAAAATATAGCTTTGTAACCTAATGCAAATGATTGCCTCTTCCCTGAGGAGGCACTGTCTGAATTCAGTGAATTAACAGGTCTTATGCCGTTTTACCAGGTCTCGTTTGGCTATTACCATGGAGTGAAGCAAAACTGGGCAGTGCAGGAAATGGCCTGCGATGGGGTGAGACCCACGTGCTGTCTGGCGAGAGCGACTGTGACGTGCAGGAAGCAGCCACCACCCGTGGGGCCAGGACGAGGGAGAAGACTGCCCGGCCTCCCTGGGTCGAAGTGGTGTCAGCCTTGCAGGACATGAAGAGCCTGGTATTTTCCGAAATGTGGGACATATTTCTAGTGCGCTTGCTGATGGCTGTGGCGGTCATGCTGTACTACAGTAATTTCGTCCTGGCCCTGGAGGAGCGCTTTGGAGTGCGGCCCAAGGTGACAGGCTACCTCATCAGTTACAGCAGCGCCCTGGGGGCCACGGCCGGCTTTGCCCTGGGGCCCATCCTACGGCTGTACAAGCACGACTCTCACAGGCTGCTGCTGCACTCCAGCGCGCTCACCTGCACCCTGCTGCTGCTCTACTCCACGGCCCCCACCGTGGGCACTGTCATCTTCTCCTCCACTCTCCTGTCCTTCTCCACTGCCATCGGCAGGACGTGCATCACGGACCTCCAGCTGACCGTGGGCGGGGCCCAGGCCAGCGGCACCCTCATAGGCCTGGGGCAGTCAGTGACCGCAGTGGGCCGCATCATCGCCCCTCTCCTCTCCGGCGTTGCACAGGAGGTTAGCCCTTGCGGCCCCCCTAGTCTGGGGGTTGCATTGGCCTT
Source organism: Varecia variegata (assembly GCA_028533085.1). Lineage (NCBI taxonomy): Eukaryota > Metazoa > Chordata > Mammalia > Primates > Lemuridae > Varecia > Varecia variegata. The sequence goes on along the minus strand of CM052437.1, from coordinate 68,673,633 downwards.
AGTGGCCATCTTCATAATGTCTCTAAACAAACCTCGCTCTGGTGTCAACGTGAGTGATAAATTAAAAAGTGAATAGAGTGGATTTGGACAGCACAAGATTTGAGGTGATCGAATCGGGGACAGAGGCCATAATGAGAAGGGCGCTTTGGACAGGGTGGACCGTGGGAGGGAAACTTATTTCCAGGTGGGTGTGCCCTGTCGCTGGGCTTCCAGGTGGGCCCCGTGCTGTGTGCAGTTAGGCCTGCGGCTGATCAGAAGTCACCGCAGCATGTGGGGAGGTTGAGGTTGGAGTGAACCTTTACCTGAAGTCTCCTCTTCCCACCCAGACCAATGAGACTAAAGTTTTCAAGGGGAAAAAAAGCTGCCAGCTACAAGATTGGCGAATCGTGGTAGATTAACAGAACATGATACATGTGGAAGACTAGAAGAAACCACAAGCATTTTCCTATTAAAAATAGGGTAACATGCTAGTGAAATGCTGATCAGCTGCAACATGAGTTTCAAGTTAAATTTCATATGCTGAAAGGAAGTCTTCAGCGATCAAAATCGTAGAGATTGGAGAAGCTGCTTTATTAAAGCCAGCCTGTCACTTTCTCAAAGCTGGTTAAAAATTAGATGCTGACCTCACCTGCAGAGACTGATTCAAGGGGCCTGGCTGGGGCCCAGAAATCTGCAGTGGTCAGTGAGCACCACTCGCGATTTCTCATGGAGGTAGAAAAGGGATCACACTGAGATATACTGATTTTGATTAAAAGCCAGAGACATGGCTGTTTTTATGCAGCTAACTGTGAACTGCTAAAATTGTGTTTGTAATGCTGCTGTGTTACTGTGCTACTTTTCCCAGCTCTCAGCAGTTGTACTCTGTAACAGGAGAAGGGGGTTCCTGGGGCCTGTCCCCTGTGTTCCCTGCCTCTGAGAGCTGAGCTTGTTCAGGGACCAACTCAACCTACCTGGACGTCAGGCATGGCCATCGCTGTGGTCCCGGAAGCCTGCGTTCCGGTTGGGTTCTGTCATTCTGGTGCTGACAACTTGGGGCCGAATCCCAAGCACAGGAATGCTTTTAAGATGAACAGTTTATACGGAGTAAGGCACAGCTGCTATGCCAGATCAGAGCAACTTGATTGTACAGTGTCTTGTGATGAGAGTCATTTCCTTTATTTCATTTTCATTTCACGTCTGAAAAGAGGAGAACTATTTTGATATACAAAGAAATGTTTTGGTATGCCTTTTCCTAGGCCTTCTCTAAGCTGCCGTGAGGGTTAGCTGGAGCTCGCAGGGGGTATGGGCCAGGCATGCCAACCACAGGATCACAGCGAACATTAGTAAAAGTTATGCAGAGCTTCCTCTTTTCTTCACAAACTGCCCAAGTTCACATTGCTTTTATTTTTCTTAATTTGCCCACTAGGTGGTTATGTCTGTTTTCAACCTAACACACGTATAATTGTAAATGATATTTTAATACACTACAGTAATTTGTCATAACTTTGATATCGTTTGTGAAGCAGCAAACATATTTCCATAGTTGTGTGGGGGGTAAACCCAAATATTTATGATAATTAATTGGAAGTATGTTTTAGTTTGAAGATTGTCCTTTTTCCTTTGTTGCTACAAGAAAAATACAAACTTTGTATTAGGTGCTACAATTGTGAACTTTCACACAAGCACTAAATGCTTTTGAGACCAAAATATTGTATAAAATGGTCTTGCCCTGAAGGAGCCTACTAAGTGTCATGGAGATTAGACTTAAAAGGCAGTAATAGGCAAGGGGGTATGTAATGAAGTAGAATTTCAGAAGAGTTTCTCCAGAGAGTGTCCGCTCTTCACTCTCAGAAATAGGCAAGTTTCTTAAAAGCTCTAGCCATGTTTTTACTTTAAAATCATAGCCCTCTGTTTTTGAAGTTAAGCACATAAACTTAATGAGACTTTATAATTAATCAGACACATGAAAATACTGAAAACCAAAGATTAATCTTAGAATATAGAGTATAGAAACATTTTTGTTATTCTCCACTAGTGATTTTAGTATTTTATTAATGTGATTCTTTTTAGGTGAATGTTGTCTTGTGGTTTCTCTTACACAGTCTAACGTCGTGGTGTTTACAGTGTAATCCAGAGACCAGCAGTGGCCGAGTCACCTGGGAGCTTGCTGGACAGGCAGACCCTCGAGCCCCAGCTCAGACCTATTAGGGACCGTTTTAACAGGAGACCTATCTGATTTGTTTGCACAGTAGTTTGAAAACCTCTAGTCTAATGGGTAGTATTTATATCATTTATAGAGCAGAATCTCAGGGAAAGGCTCAATTCATGTTTGTGTTGTTTTGTTTTTAAAATTCTCTGGAGTAATTTTTGTAATCCTTTCCTAAGTGTCAGGTTGAGCCACATGAACTGCTATTTTGTAAGTCAAAAATACCTTCACATGGTTCAACTTAATATTACACGGAATCTTATTTTAGAAGTATTGAACTTGCCTGAAATGTTGAAGGGAATGGCATCCGTTCCAACACTATGCCAGCCATAGCTGTGCTGTGGAGCTGGTCTCAGGGCTTGGGCTTCCAGAGGATGGCTTTTCCCACAGGGTGGAATGTGCACCTCTGCCCTCATGTCTGGAGGGCTGAGGAGAATTCAGAAAGGAAATAAAGGCCGGGCGCGGTGGCTCACGCCTGTAATCATAGCACTCTGGGAGGCTGAGGCCGGTGGATTGCTCGAGGTCAGGAGTTCGAGACCAGCCTGAGCAAGAGCGAGACCCCCGTCTCTACTAAAAATAGAAAGAAATTATCTGGACAACTAAAAATATATATGTATAGAAAAAATTAGCCAGGCTTGGTGGCGCATGCCTGTAGTCCCAGCTACTCGGGAGGCTGAGGCAGGAGAATCGCTTAAGCCCAGGAGTTTGAGGTTGCTGTGAGCTAGGCTGACGCCAGGGCACTCACTCTAGCCCGGGCAACAGAGTAAGACTCTGTCTCGGGGGGGGGGGAACAAAGGTGTGCCTGGCCACAGAAGTGCAAGGCTCTAAACCAAGGCTGGGTGAAGGGAGTGAAGTCTGCAAGGGTTATTTATCCCTGGAGCCAGCAGAAGGGGCTAGAATCACTGGTGCTCTAGCCTGGCTGCATGCCTTAGACCAGCGGTCCCCAGCATTTTTGGCACCAGGGACCTTTTTCATGGAAGACAATTTTTCTATAGATGGGGGGTATTGTTTCGGGATGATTCAAGTGCATTACATTTATTGTGCACTTTATTATTATTACATTGTAATATATAACTAAATAATTATACAACTCACCATAGGTTGGGGACCCGTCCTGCCTTAGACCAGGGCCACAGGAACCAGAACCTGAAGTCCCTGGGTGTATGTGCACACCAAGAATTGAGAATCACTCAATTCGAGTAGGAAGGGACTCACCTGCCATGCTCAGAGGTTGAGATTTTATTGACAGATGAGGGGGCAGCGCTGAAGAATTCCTGCTGGGGAGTGCCCTGAGGACACTCACATTTTAGAAAGATCCCTTTGGCTGCAGCAAGGAGGATTAGCTGGAGGCCTAGAGGAGCAGTCTGGGTTTGGGGCAATAATCCAGGTGGGCCCTGAGGGAGAGGTGAGTGATAGGATGGGGGAAGCAGGTGGAGGTGGTGGCCCTTGGGGTGATTGCAGGAGGGGCTGTGAGTGAGCCCAGATTTCTGGTCTGGGCAGAGTTCCATGGGAGCTTAGATAAGGCAGGTGGTGAGCATGGCACATTGAGAAGGATGTTTCAAAGAGTTGCTTGGGGTCTTTTCCTGAGTAAGCGTCTATAAGATGTTTAGAAATCTATCAGGAGGGCAGTAAAACCCTTGAGGGTGATTGTTTATACCCTATTCTCCCCCAAAAGCTAACGTCGCTATAGCCTTCCTTTCAGAAGTCTCTGAAATAGGGTTAACACTGATCTAGCCAGGGTGAAGCACAATGCAGCTCTTGGAACAGCAGGATAGATTAAAAAAACCTTTTTTTCAGCCCTAAATTATTTTTTCCTGAAGAACTTGCTGGTCAGGATAATTTTCTTCAATAATAAAATCCTTTATAATTGTGATAAAGTACTATTATTTATTCTAATAAATGGTATTTTTAGAAGTCAAATTTTTTTAGAAGTCATTGTTGTATCATGCTGACTATTTCAATTCAGCATCTCCAGTATGCTATAAATACATCTTCATAGTAAAACAGCCTTTGGCTTTTAAAACCATTATGTTAATTCCAAATATATACAAAACCTGAAATTTATTGCGTACTTATAGCCAGTAAGTAGACCCGTGAAGAACGTGGGGCTTAGGGCTCACACAGTTGAACATCCAAGTATAACTCTTGACACCCCCAAAATTTACTAATAGCCTAGTAGTTATTGATACATAAATAGTCGATAAGAGACATTTTGTGTTATGTGTATTACTATTAATATGTTCCTACAATGAAGTACGTTAGAGAAAAAATATTAAGAAAATCATAAGGAAGAAAAAATATTTTGACTATTAAGTGAAAGTGGATCATCATAAAAGTCTTCATCCTGTTCATAGGCTGAGGAGAAGGAGGAGGGGTTGGTCTTTCTGTGTCAGGGCGTCAGGGCGGCAGAGGCAGAGAGGTGAATTCCACAGGACCTGTGGAATTCAAACCCTGTGTTGTTCAAGGGTCCGCTGTAATTTTAAGATAATATCACAGTAGGACTTATTTCTAATTAAGCAGATGCACAAATATTAACATATTTTAAAACATTTTTTACTTTAGATCTTTTCCCCCAAACAGATCAGTAAACTCACCATTATATAAATAGCTCTCTATTAAAACAATAAAAACAAAACTTCTGTTTTCTGAATTTAGTACATTGTAAGAAATAGTGCTGATTCTTATTTTGAAAAGAGACTTTAAAACAGCTTTTGTTGTTCCTTGAGGGGAGGAGATAATTATAAACATTAAGGAAGGAGTGTTAATTACTACTTACAACTTACATAGCATAACAATGAACTATAAGGATCTTGTTTGAACAAAGAATTATATTTTGACCAGTCTTGATTTAAGCTATACCACATCTTGATAGATAAAAATCCTTTTTCCAAAACATACGCTGCGGAGGAAAAAAAGTTAAAAATACCTATTAATGATTGCAATTTACAACATGGATAGGAGATAACTTTTCTTCAGGCTTATCAAAGAATCTCTATTTTGAATAGCTGACAACTCAGGCTCTTATCCAGACTGAGAATTACTTCTAGTGTGATAGTTTACCAAAACCTATCCAGAGTTTGTTTAATGAAACTGAAACCACATGAAATACCCAAAATAAACCTAATGTAATAAAGGTGCTGTGTCGCTGACTCCAGGGCGTGGCCCCTGTGGGTCTGTATGCGTGCAACTAGGTATCTGTTTGCCTTCAGAAATCTGTTCCATGTGGCTGACGCACAGGTCTGGGCATGACAACCTTTCTGGCAGGGCCAATCTCTGACAAGGGTGAGCATTTTCTTTGGGTCACCTTCAAAGTACCTTCCTGTGCCATCTCTTCTGAATCAGTATCACACTGGACATATGTCAAGTTGTAACTGCCATTCAAAATAACTTTCTAGCTAAAGGAAAAGACTTAAACTAGATGGCCAACCAGTAAGAGGCAATTATGATAGCAAATATAGCAAATGTTTATAAATCGGGTGCAAACTACGTATTGGTGAAGGTCTAAAATTTGATGTGTTAATACATAGCTCTGCATAATCTTTAAAAATCATTTGGTAAGACAATGATTGGCATTAACTTTTTTTGTATGGGTTGGCTTGGGAAGGCAGTATTTAATATTTCAGAGCATACATTATCTTTGAACCCTTTATAAGGGTCTATTTACATATAGAAAATTAATGAACTAATTAAAATGTTTATTCCTCTAATCAGGTTCTGTTACTCAGTAATAGTTTGTCCAGTTTAAT
>CM052437.1:68610044-68667202 GCA_028533085.1 Varecia variegata | reverse complement strand
TATTCCTCTAATCAGGTTCTGTTACTCAGTAATAGTTTGTCCAGTTTAATATATATGTATTTGAAGCTAATAGAATTGAAATTTTTAATACTCTAAAATTTTTACCTTTCAATAATTCCAGCTATTGTAACCCCATTTGGTATAAATGAGTACTTTGATATAAAATTTGGGATTTCTGGGACTGTTCTGTTTTCATGTGGTATGCCATTTTCTCCATAAGTGATTGTTTATATGTGACTTAATATTTAAACTTTTGTAAGACTTTTCATAGAAACAAGGAAAAATTTGTGTACATGTACAAAATTTGCTTTGTTGGTGTGTATATATACAAAATTTGCTTGGCAAGCAGAGTTACCCTACCTGGATGCAAATAGCCTCATTTAAATTAGAAATTTAGTTACCAGTCACACTTAACGATTCAGTGGGAGCCAATGAAATAAAAAAGGAAAAGAACATTTGTATTTTTCATTCAAGATATTTTGTTACAGAAGTGAAAGTCAGAAAAATCATCACTGCTCTCTGGCATTCTGTGTACTGGGCATCTCATGGAGCGACATTTCTACACCTTACAGTAGGAGGAGCAGAGATTCCCATGAAATCTCTGAGACATACTACTGAAAGGTCCTGAAGTAGATTCTGAACCATTCAAAATAACCCATATGCTGTGTAGATTGAAAATGTGATAATGATAATAATCCATTTACAGTAGATAGGTTAACTCTACACCTAGAAAACTCATTGCCTGACTACAGTTAGGAAAGTGGACTCACAATTCATTGGCTATACTTAGAGGTAGTAAAATAGAATTGTATTGCAGAAAATTAGAAAACAAAAGGGATCAAAAAACGTGCCAGCACATTAAAGACCTCGGAAACTCCCTTGAATGTGTTTCAGCTGCACATCCCTGTGGGGGCTGCCCCCGTCTGAGGAAGTCAGCTAAGTGTGGTGTGCATGCCATCAGAGGAATCCAGCAGGAAATTGTCATCTGTCAGGGACAAAGAGCCATGGTTGGTGCCACACAGCCATCACCCAAACAGGTCTTCTGCTTTCCTTAGAAGGGTATTGAAGAAAGGGCCTGGCTAAAAAGTGGGATATAAAGTAGCAATGAGCTACACACTTAGCTCTGAAAGTGAATAAAACAAAAACAAAACCCCAGATCACAGTCTATTAAATACTGAGTCACGAGCTTGTTCAGGTGGATGAAGAAATCAGCACGTGGTGTTCAGGCCTCAGCAGATAATGCCAACAGCTACTTCCTCTGGACAAAGTAATTGCTTTAATCACTCTTAAGAATAAAGTCCAGTATGCACTTTGAACAAACAAAAATATTGCAGTTTTCATAGTTGATTATGAAATGCCAGTTTTAACATACACATGATTCAGGCAGGGCAACAAATTCAAAATGTGCTGAGACATGTACCAACTGTTTCTCTATGCTTTTTATATAAATCATACCCCCACTCCCCAGGTAAAACCCTACACCCCCCCTACAAAGCTTAGCAAAAGCTGCAAGTTCATCACAGACATCTGGGGGGCATATACACAAAACACATGCTTTTGAAAGTATTAGACTTTGAGCCCAATATCTCGTTTGTTAACTGGCATAACTGTCTGCAACGGTTGGCCCTTAGCATTATATATAAAGCAATCAATAAACCCTGACTTTTTACTTATAGGTAGTTCAAATTAAATTTTGTTACAACCAACACTGAAGACTATCAAAATTCTACAGCCATGTTGGATCTCTGGTTGGATCAAATGTTTGAACGAAGGGTGTCATTTACAAAGGGGTGTGGCTCTCTGTACTATAGAAATTTAGATTTTTACAGTACTTAAAGGGTTTCACCTTCATACTGTCTCTATGGTGAGTAGAATTTAATAATTACAAAAAAAAAGTATAGAGAAAAGCTAAATGAAGTCAAATTTATGTTTATTGCCTTTTTCATTCAACAAATAAGAAAAAATTTAAGCTGATAATAATTAAGATCAACTGACTTAGGTGTTGCTTTTCAGAAATTTATACACTGTCATCCAAATTCTTTTTGTGACTTTGAATGATCGAAAAGCTGAATTCGGTGTACCTGCTTAACAAGAAGTGATACAGAAATTTTCATGTGTTCTCCTTCAGTTCCAGAAAGTTAAACTCCTTATAATAGTTTTTGACATAGGAAACCAGTAAAAATCAGGAAATTTATTTTTTAAGGTCATTTTCAATGTCCACCTTTTCCTATTTCCCAAACCATAAGTATTCTAAAAATTGACTCTTGGCATTCTCAAAAATATACATCATCTCTTCATGAATCATATTTTTATAATACAATTCTATGACAGTTTTAATTTGTCTTCAGAAGAAATATATTTTCATATAAATATTTTCATTTATATAAATATTTTCATTCAATTCATAATTGAGATTTTGGCACAGAGCCCTAAGCTTGTAGCTTGCAAATTGCATCCTACACTCCTTTCCACTGATTAAGAAACTGTGCTCTTGTGAACATGGGCCTTGTATAGGTCTGTTTTTCGCGCTGTCTCATGCCCAACAATCTAGCAGTATTCTAAAATTTTAGAACATGAGAAAAAGGGATAGAAGGCTTACTACTCCATGTTGGTTGGGGTGGAGAACCACAGCTGAGGATTGTGTCTTTTTGCCTAATTTATTCACGTTCTACCAATAACACTGGGCACTTGTATCCTTTGCTGTATCTCCAACGTGAAACCAAGGGACTACATGGAGGGGCTTCATTTAATATCTATAAAGACAGGCCAATAAAATCTACAGTTTAAGAGACAGAGATTCAAATACTAATCTTTAATGATTATGTTCTACTTCTTTTCTTTCTGCTGTACTCTTAAAAAGTACTCCAATGAGTAGAATCCAATTTTATATGAAAAATTCGAGTTACTACATTACTGAAGGGGGAGAGGTAACAAATTACAGACTAGTGCAAAGAAAATAGGACTCCCACCATCTCCAAAGTGCTTCCTGAATAAAATTCAAAACCTGAAATCTCACCAATTTGTTAAACATTGGAATTGCGTTTATAGAAATTTTCATCTTTGTCTGCTCTGAGCCTCTTACCTGGAGGCTCAAGTTCAAAGAATGTTTTACATAAAAATTCTACTGAAGCAGGTGGTCATAGATGGGCATGAAAGGAATCACCTGCACCCTCCTCCGAGTATTGCACAACAGGAAGCCCGCCCACAAGCTGTAAGCAGGCGCTGCCCCAACTCCCCACTGGCCACATGGGCCCTCACAGGTGGAACTTCATCAAAAGCTGCCACCAGGTCTGTCAAACAGTATCAGCTGGTTTCTCCCGGGCAGCGTTCCTCTTTGCACCACTTAAGAAGGGGAGATGGACCTTACAGGTCACCCCCAAACACACAACAGAGGAACAAATTAAAAACCAGCTGATTCTCATTATTTCATAAGCGTCCTGGGACCTCCCGTCTGGGCTCTGGGAGCCAGGCCACTGCATCTGCTGGGGTGCACTGATTGCTCTCCCAGTTCCAGGCAGGAGACGTCTCTGCGTAGGGCCGTGCTCTTCTCCAACTGGTCCATCAGCTCAGCACAGGGCACGGCCCCTGCCCTGAGCGTGGGACCTGTCCTCCACGAACCGTTCCCTACCCCTGCAGACATGCTCCATACTTTTAGTGCCATTCACTTAAAAACTGATTACAGATATACATATTTTTCCATAAATAAAATCTGAGACATATATGTAATATATTAAAATTTTCACCAACAAGGGTGCATTAAAAATTTCAAGTTCTGTCGTTCAAGTTCAATAAAGGCACGCTATTTTTCCTTCAGGCCCACAATAAATACGACCGCCAGCCACAAGTCACAAAAGGCATTTCGTGGGGCATTTTTTCTTTGATTTTCCTTTTCTTGAGATAAGCATTCATCCCATCCATCAGTGGCATGACTCTAACACCCAACGAAAGTATTTAGATGCGCAGTTTTAAGTGGATTCCATGGTTGTGCGAGGTTCCGGGGTAACAAACCACAGCGGTGCTGGGCCAGTCACTCAGGTCTGCTTTGGCCGTTGCCTTCAAGGCTTCTCGTGCCCGAATCGGGCTTTGCGGTTTCCAGGTTCCGATGCCCTCCGGACCAGCCTCGGTGGTGGCTTGGGTGGGACGTCTTCAGTCAAGCTGTCTTCCCTCCCAGGGCCAAACTGGTCTTTGGAGAGAAGGGGCTGCCGTAGTAAGCCTGGCGTCTGGGTGCCCCCGTCTTTGCTGCGGGGTGCTGGGGGGGTACTGGGCCGCCCTCGGCTGGAATCAACATCTACTTCGTTCTTCCATTCCATTTTATAAGACGGGGGGGCTTTCTTGGAGAACTGTTCTGGCAAAAAGCGCCTGGCTCGGGGCTGCAAATTGAGCACGGTGGTCCCTGCGTCTGTGTCCGAGTCACTGCTGTTGCCATCTGCCACGGAGCAAAAGAGAGAAGGCGGGCAAGCACTTTAGAGAAAAGGGACTTCAATATCTTAGTGGGTCAAGCAACCGCACGTCTGTCCTGGGGCTCTGGGGAGAGGGGAGGTCAGAGGGCTCACTCTCACGCCAGCTGAGAGACTGTGGGCATCTTGCATAACCTCTGAGAGCATCCATGCCCACAAGTGAGTATATTCATGCTACTTTGAAGAGCTTATTGTGTGCCAGGCACTGTCCTAAGCCCTTTCAAATGCATTAGCCCATTTAATCTTCCCATTTTACAGATAGGGTAAGTAGGTTCAAGAGATATTAGTAAGTGGTGGAGCTGGAGTTTTAACTGAGACCTTCTGGCAGCAGTGGCCATGCTTACCTGCCCCACAGGAATGATCCCAAGTGGGCTCAGCTCAGTGTGTGGCACATAGTAAGCAGTCTGGTAATTACCTGCTATGGTCAAGATTCTCGCCTTGACGTGGAATCTCATACACAGTTTTGCTGACCTTTTTTTTTTTTTTTTTTTTTGTATTTTCACAAAAGGGCCAAAACACTTTGCAAACAAAGGGAGGAGGCAGGATGAAAACCAGATTCAGGTGCTGGAGTTCTGTGGGTAGGGGAGCTGACTGCATACTTGCCCAGGAGTTGAGATTCTTGGGAAGTGAGAACATGTTCACTGGATTCTGGACATGCAGTGGTACCACGGGCCAGTGTTCTAAAGCCCCAGCGCTGCTTGTCTTCCCCGTCCTACTCCCACCTCACCCTTTATCACCACCAGCCACCACTAGACTTCCCTCTTCTCAGTTAATTAAGTAAGCAAAAAAAAAAAAAAGTGAAGGGAAGGTAATTGTTGGTACATCCACATTTTAAAAACATGAAATCCTAACAGTTCTTCTGGAGTTCACAGAAAATGGCTTGGGTGTGTACATAAAGATTCCCATCACACAAAGAGATGTTAGACCTTATGACAAAGCTTTATAATTACAGCCAGAAGTATCACTGCTTTTATGAAAATATATTAAAATTATTGTAAAAATTGTATTACAAATTTGCAAACTTACAACTTTCTATTTAACTGCACACTAACCCCATGGTGAGATTATTTACTATGGCTATATCATATAGAATCATTATGGAAAATGACTGATTAGATTATTTATCTGCTGCCCAGAGTGCTACTGAAAAAGGCTACAATGTTAATGAAAGGTTATTATTTGAGATTTGCAAACTACTGAACTTGTTTTTAATGAAGAAAAATAATAGAGAAATTTCTCTATTTTATAAGCATTAGTAAATAAATGTTTTCTGCTCCAGGTATATTCATTACCTGCATTTGAAATATTCTTTTTCTTTTGTAGCTTTTCTGGAAGCTTTGTATTTTTAGGTAAGGATAAATATCGGGAGGTTGAAGTGGAAGCCTGCAAAAGAAATAGAAAACCTTATATAGACCACATAAATGGAGTTCTTATATATTAGAGATTGAAAATCTTATAGCAAAACTTGGTGTCAAAATCAGAATTTTTAGTTTGTGATTCCAAAATTACTTTGTGAGGGGCTGTAACTATTATATTTGAAATAACTAAATCCATTCCAGAATGTAGTGAAGATCTGTACTAAGGAAAATAGAAATAAATGGGACCATTGGAAACAAGATATGACAACTACTGGTCCTTCTTAAAGAACATCTACCAAAATGTCTATTTAGAAAAGTAGAAAGACTCAGAACCTATATGTATGGAGAAGAAGATATGTAAAAAATGTAGCATATTTTTATTTACTTTAATAAATCTGGAAAATAATAGAACAAAAAGTATTATTATAGCTAATTTATTGACATAGCAAATGCCACCGTCTCTAGTGTTTTAAATTAACTTTTAATTGATACTACTACATTTTACATGTAAAAAAGATAATTTCCTAGTTCACACAGAACCATTTTGATCTCTGACTATCCAATGAAGAATATTATTAAAAATAAGATGCAGTGCCTGCTATGTGGAATCAATAAATAGTAACATTTTAAAATGGCTTTCCTCGTCTAGTGCCAATGCCCCGGACCAACCGAAATGCTGACCAAACTGCACTCATGCTCACTTTCCCCAGCCACTCTGGCCTTCTTGCAGGTCCTCAGAGAGCACGCAGCTTGCCTTGGCACTGGCTGCAATCTCTCTTTGGAGTATTGCTTTCCAAATAAGCCTGGTCCAGACATTCTGTTGAAAAATTGTAACTTGACCGTCTCTTCCCTGTACTCCCAAACCTCCTTCTTCAGCTCTGTTATAATTTTCTCCATAGCTCTTACTGCCTCCTGACATAACAGACAATTTACTTATTCTGTCTACTGCTGATAGCCTTCTCCTCCCCTCGAGTATGAATCCTACAAGCATAGGAATCTTTGTCAGTTCTGTTCACCGACGTATTCCAAGTCCTAGAACAGTGCCTGGAACACAATAGGTGTCCCAGAAACGTGTGAACAGACTTTATAATGAACTCCATCCCAGAATGCCTGTGACTCAACCCTCAGCAGCTATTCCATCCATCCAGCCCATCAGCTGATCAACCGAACAACTGTTGCTCCGCCCCTGGCAGCCTCTGCACGCCCAGGCACAAACTCCTGTACCCTGCGCTCTCGATTCAAGCTGCTGTCTTTCCTGATGCTCTCTCGCAAACTGTGCCGCCGGCGGATCAGAATCTCCTTGGCTTGTCTCTCGCTCGTGTCGGCCGTCAAATTGTGTCTGTTGTAGGACAAAGTCTGAAATGAAAACACGAAAGTGACATTTTACAAAAAAACCTGATCACTTCCCCAGAAATTCCAAAACTTTACCACGTTTCTTTGGAGTTGCACTTCAGCTAGGCTCTTATAACTTTTGTGCAGAGCAAAAAATTAAACGTATAACACTCTGCAGATTTTGAAAGAATTTATCCTTTAATAAAAGCCAGTGCATATGTTTTTGTTTTTCACTGAAAAGTGTGAGCTTCATAAATGAGAAAAACAACTGAATTCATCAAGTGTCTTTGTCTACCTTGAAGTACCTTGCATGTATTTAGCCATTATTAATAGCTGGAAAAAGAACGTAAGTTATCTTCATACATTCTCTATTGAATAGAAATTACTGATATAGAAACAAATCACTTTGAGCCACTTGGTGGTGCCTGTCCTTTTGATTAACTTCAGAACTTCTCCTTTTTTCAACTGGGTTGTCACACTGAGAGAGCTGGTGCCATCTCCCCACCAGTGGCAATGATCACGTCCTAGTATTTGAAGAAGCAAAATTTTTAAACTAGGGCTGCATATGGTATCCATTTTTAGTTTTATAAGCTATATAGAAATGTGTTTCCTAAAGTAAATCATAATTCATAAAGTTCATTTTCTGATAGAATAAACATGTACCTCTTGGGAATATCCTATGTCTAGAACTATATTAGGCTCTGTAGAAAGATGCAAAAGCAACATACAACAAGGCTCAATTCCTACCTTGAGGAGTTTACTATTTATTTATTTATTTATTTATTTATTTATTTTTTTTATTTATTATAGCTTATTATGGGGGTACAACAGTTCTGGTTAAGTATATTGCCCATGCCCCTCCCAACCCCCCGAGTCTGAGCTTCAAGCATGTCCATTCCCCAGACAGTGCGCATCGCACTCATCATGTAGATATACACCCATCCCCTCCCCCTACCTCTGTCCAATACCCAATTGGTATCATTCCCAAATGTGCACCCAGGTGTTGATCAGGGAAACCAATTTTCTGGTGAGTACATGTGGTGCTTATTTTTCCATTCTTGGGATACTTGGCTTAATGGAATGGGTTCCAACTCTCCAGCCTCTAAGGCTAACAAAATAAGACAATATCATGAAATGAAGTGCTAAATCACGTGGTGCAGTATAAGTGCTATTCCATTTAAGGACAGGGCTGAGAATGGTGTGGTGGTTGTTGGAGGAACCTTAAAAATTAAAGGCTATGTACCACCTGCAGGAAGCCGGGGGGTGCTCCCGGAAGAGACAGAAAGCCACACAGGCCAAGGAACGAAGACAGAAATCTCACTCCCTGGGTGTCTGGGATGGGTGGGTGAGGGAGACGTGGAAATATGGTTCAATAAAGTGGAACTGAAACTGTCCATACTAAAATAATATAGAGCCATAGGTATAAATAATAATCAAAGTCTGATTTTTATAAAAGTGTAGATACAGCCAGTAGCTAACCAGCCATTTTTGTTCCCTAACTTCCTTGCTGCTGTAACTGGTTACTTACTGCTTAATGGCACGATCCTCCCTGACAGGAGTGAGATCTGTGACTCCCCCACTACTTCTATAGGTAACATAGCTGCTGTACACCCTAAGCCTGCTCTTTGAGGTATTTTTCAGACTCTGCATTCCCAGGGTACCTACTGATGCCAACTGGACCCATGGATAGACGTGGGAATGGGTCCAGCATCCCTGAGACCCCCTACCCAGGAAATCTCCCAACTAAGAAGACAATTTCTGTGCCCCAACCCTATGAGTTCATACCCTGCCAATCAGCAGACCCAATTCCCTAGACCTTTGTTTGCCAAATCACCTTTAAAAACCTTTGCCCCCAAATTTTCAAGGAGAAGGATTTTAAAAATTACTCCCATCTCCTTGCCTGGCACCCTGCAAAATAAAACTCTTTCTCTGCTGCATCCCCTGCTTTCTATGTATTAGCCTTGCTGGGCGGTGGGCAGGGGACCTGGCTGGGCTGTAACAGAACTTGGAAATAGAGACCCCAAATTCTCAAAAAATAGTTTAGCCTGGAAGCCAGAGTTGCTGTTTTGTTTCATTTTAAATCAGAGGATGCTGTCATTAAAAGGTGCTTTAGGGAAAAGGGTAAGCTAAAAGTAATGCGGATGGCATGGGGGTGCCCTGTGGGAGACCAGGTAGGAAGTTGAAGAAATGGCTCCCACATGAGGGAGGAGGACTCCTGACAAGCCGTGGCCCCTGGCATGCTTCACCTCCCTGCACCCCAATCTCTTCGTCTGTGAAATGGAGACAATAGCAGCACCTCCCACTGTGGGAGGATTAAATGAGTTAATATAAGCAATGTGCTGAAATAGGGCTTGGCAAAGTGAACACACTCTCTAATCATCAGCTATATTATTAACAAGATATTAGAGTGAGGTGTTAACAATGGAAATACAGTGAAAGAAATGTTTCAGAAGATACATTAAAAGAAGAAACTATAGCACTTTATAAACAACAAGGAGAATCAGATCCACTTAAAAAGTCTAAGCTACAAAGCTATTTCCTTTAAAAAAAAAAATAGCAGCCAGTTCATTTCTTCACAATTAGTCAATGTGTATACTTCTTTATCTCCAAGCTCCTAGGAGCAGAACTCCCAGGGGTCCCCAAGGCTTCTGTCATGGTATCCGGGAGGACACTGGAACCCTAGAGAGGGCTGAGGAAGCAGAGGAGATGCCAGGGGTGCACCTGCTGAGGATAGCATAATGGCAGCGCATCTAATTACAGCACAAAACCAGAAGGTATATTTTTAGCCAAAGGTAAGTAAATATTTTGCTAAATAAATTATTCTCACTCGCTGACGGATCTGATAGAGATTTCTTGATAGTATTTCTCGAATTTCATCCATTTCACCAGGTGTGAGCTTCCTTATTTTTTCTTCACGACAATCACTGTGAAAGTTTAGAAAAAGAATGTTTTACCTTTTGACAAATATTAGAATCATTGATTTTCTTCTTCAGAGATATAATACCATTATTTAAGAAGAATCTTAGATTTAAAAGTAGCACTTAGAACTTATTCAATATTTTTAAATAATTCTAAAACTCTTAATGTCAAAATCATAGCAAGTTTAATAATGCACAGATTTTCAAAGTCTATCTATTCATGCCATTATTTTTTTAAGAAAGAAAACTACAATGGCTTATAATGCTATCACTTTATTATTTCTACCACTCCATAAATGAAATAATATAGAATGGTTTTCTCCAACAGAAACTCAATTAGCTATATTTAACTATCAAGGCTTTGTATTTTAAGTACCTCATTATAAATATTTGCAAACACACCATTTATAATATGTATGTATATTCAGTCAATCCTCATAATTTGTGGATTCCATATTTGTGAATTCACCTACTTGCTAAAATTGACTTGCAAACCAAATATCAATACTTCTGGCTCTTTTGCAGTCATTCACAGATGTGCTGTGAGTGGCAAAATATTTGAGTCACTCAACACATGATCCCAGAAGATGTTGAACAAGGTGACACCCTACTTTCTTATTTCCACTGTCATACTGTAAATAATGTCCCTTTCACAGTCTATTTAGTGACACGTTTTTCACATTTTATGCTCTCTATTGAAATGGCTTCCAAGCTTAGTGCTGAAGTGCTGTCTGGTGTTCCTAAGTGCAAGAAGGCTGCAATGTACCCTATGGAGGAAATGCATTAGACAAGCTTGCTTCACACATGAGTCACAGTGCTGTTGGCCATGAGTTCAATGTCAAAGATTCAATAATATATATTAAATAAGATGTCTTTAAACAAAAACATACATA
The DNA here is from genome assembly GCA_028533085.1 of Varecia variegata. Taxonomy (NCBI): domain Eukaryota; kingdom Metazoa; phylum Chordata; class Mammalia; order Primates; family Lemuridae; genus Varecia; species Varecia variegata. The sequence continues at coordinate 68,656,244 of CM052437.1, read as the reverse complement.
AAACAAAGTTACATATTGATCAACTGATGAATATTGTGTGACCAGATGCTTGCAGGAACCCAACGCTGTATGTCCCTAGGAACAATGGTTCAATACTTGTAAATTTCGGTGTTGGAGGCGACTTTATAGAACCTAACTACTGCAAATAACGAGAATTGACTATATTTATGCATTTTTACACTAGCTCCTTCCAGAAAGGCTTTGAGGGGGCTTATAAAAATATATAGGACAACAAAATAAAGATATAAGGAAATAAAGTTAAGAAAACAAATTAAAGCTGACAAGGTTAATATGCATAAATGCAGGTCTTACAGAAGATGCACCAAGGACACACAAATTGAAGAGCACAGTTCTTTTATATATTTTTAAATGCAAACTTGCCATTATTGTAGATCAATCATAATAGTAATTACTGGGGTACAAAAACCTAGTGCCCAATGGATAATAGATACACACAAAGGAATGAACACAGAGATCTAAGGCTTCAGCAAGACAGACTTTTCTAGATTTAGATGATTCATTTTTCCTCTATCTCCATTGCTCAGATAATTTTTTTAAGAAGCATCTTCTTAGGAAGAGGTCTCATTGTTTAGACAGCTTTTCAGTTTTCTAGTCAGGTTTTTTGATCACAAAGTTAATTCACAGAATTTTACAGTTGGAAGGAACAAGAAAGGTCATTAAGTGACAATCATTTTGATACCTGATTTTCTTGTACGATGTTCCCACCAAGTTCCTACCAACATGTGTTTGCACATCTTGAATGACAAGGGCACAGCTACCTCCCTGTGTATACTCAAATCATTTTTATTGAAATATGATATAAAGAAAGAAAAGTGTATGAATCTTATGTGTTCACAAAAGCGAACACACTTAACGCAACCACTGCTCAAGTCAAGATACAGAACATTAACTAGGACCCCAGAAATCGGTTTATGTCCTCTCCAACCAAACACTACTTCTCTTCCTCTTTGCCAAAGGCAATGACTATCTTGACTTCTAATATCATAGATTAGCTGTGCCTGAATTTGAACTTTATATAAATGTAGTAATACAATATGTAGTCTTTTGCATTTAGCATTTTTTGCTTAGCATTATGTTGAAGATTCATCTGTTATTACATGTAGCTGTAGTTCATTCATTTCCACTGCTACATAATATTCCATTGTATAAATATACTACAATTTATCCATTTTATTGTCAATGAATATGTGGCTTCAGCCCAACTTCTGGATGTTGCAAACAGTGCTTCTATGAATATTCCCATATATGTTTTTTAGAACACATATGATTAGCCATTTGGATATTCTACTTTGAATACCTGAACAAGTTTCTTGTCCTTTTTTATAGGATTATCCATTTTTTTTTTTTTTTTTTTTTTAGCACTTTGTCAATTTTATGTGAGGCAAGTGTCTTCTCCCAGTATGTGGTTTGCCTTTTTCACTCCTTTAATGATGTACTGGGATAAACAAAATCTCATGATTTTAATATAGTTCAACATATCTTTTCCTTCATTAAGTGTTTTTGGGTTTGTTTAAAAATCTTTCCCTATCACAACATTAAGAAGATATTCTCTTATAATCTTCAAAAGCCTTAATGTTTCACTTATCACCTTTAGATCTATTAAATACAATACACCTTGAATGATACAATTTGAAGAAGTGGTTAAGTTTCACTTTATCTCCATCAAGATACCAAATTGACCACAACCATTTTTTTCAAAGGCCATCTTTTCTCCACTTTTCATATGGTAAACTTTGTCATTAATAAACTGTCCACATGTGGGTGGGTCTGTTCTGACTTCTCTGTTTCATTCCACTGGTCTACCTCTCCTTGTTTCAATATCATATTAATCATGTAGCTTTATAATAAGTCATGCTATTTAATAGCATAAATCTTCTAAGTTTGTTTCTCTTCAAAATTATCTTGGTTAATTTTGGCCATTTACATTTCCACAAAAACTTTAGGACCACTTTGTTTAAACACACACAGAGACAGACACACACACACACACACACACACGTGCACACACACACCAGGATTTTGAATAGCATTGCTTTGAATCCGTAGATCAACTTGCAGAGAATTGAAAATTTTACAATATTGAATCTTTCTCTTCCTCTATTAATATTGCCTTGATTTATCTGTTTTGCATTGAATGTGTAGCTTTCTGTGTAGATATTTTATATATTTTCTCTAAATTTGATATTAATGTAAGATATGGTGTTTGATGTTGATACGTATGGTATTTCATGGTGCTATTCTAAATTAAGTAATTTTCTAAAATAACATCTTCTATTTGTTGATACTTATAAAAATACTACTGAGTTTTTTTCTTTCCTTTTTTTTTTTACCATGTATTCTGAAACCTAGATAAATTTACTTAAGTCTATTTACCTGTAGATGCTTTTGGATTTTCTATGAAACAATCAGGTTGTTTGTGAATATTGATGGCTTTATCTGTTCCTTTTCTATCCTTAATATATTTTATGTTTTTTCTTGTTTAGTACTTGTAAAATATTAAATACAAATGGTACTAATAGGCATCACTGTTTTGTTCCAGATCTCAGGGTAAATCTTTCAACATTTCAACATTACAAATTGTTGCCATAGGTTTTTTGCGAATAAACTTTATCAGCTTCAGGAAGGATTACTCTATTTTTAGTTTGGCTACATTTTTTAACATAAAAAAATTGGATTTCTTAAAATATTTTTTCTGCTTCTATTTGCCGATAGATGACAATCTATAATTTTTCTCCTTTATTCTGTTATAAAGTGGTGAATGACTTTGATTTATTTTTGACTATTAAACCAGCCTTGGATTCCCAGAATAAACCCAAAATGATTGTGATGTATATCCTTTTCATAAATCTGTTTGTATTTGCTAATATTTTGTTTAGAAGTTTACAGAAATATTATGAGTGAGGTCAGTCTATAAATTTCCCTTCTTGTAAAAATGTCTTTGTCAGGTTTAGTATCAAAATTATGCTGGTCTCATGAGACAATTTGGGAAGTTTTCCTTCCTACTATCTGAAAGAGTTTATGTAAGGTTGATATTTTTTCTTCCTTAAATGTTTGGTAGAATTCACAAATGAAGCCATATGCTCTTGAAGTTTTCATTGTGGAAAAGGTTTAAATTATAGATTTATTGACTTAATACTTAAGAAACTATTCAAATTTTCTATTCTTTTGTGGATTTGTTGTTTCTTTTTCTAATTTCATAGGGTGAATACTTAGATTCTTGATTTTCAGACTTACTTCATTTCTAACATTTGCATTTAAGAGTAAAAAAATTCCCTTTAAATATTTCTTTATATAAAATTCCATGTTTCATATTTTCACTATATTCCAATTCAAATATTTCCTGATTGCCATGATAATTTCTTACTTGATCCAATTTTTAACTTCTAAAATACAGGGATATTCTAGTTTTTATTTTGTTTTTTATTTTGCTTTGGTTTTGATCCTTTTCTGGTAAGAAAACCTATCCATTCATATTTAGTAACATTAACTTTTATTTGCTAAACTGTACTTACTTTAGAGATGCAAAAGAAGGAACAGTACTTATCATCCCAGTCTCTGCCATCTCAATGGCATGTTTTATTTCAAGCTTTTTATATAACGACACAATGCTTGACTTGGGTTGGTTTTCCCGAATTAAAAGCTTCCGAAGGTATTTATCATCAAACTTCTTAAACCTGTAAAAAATAAAAATGCCAAACTTTCAATAAATTAGTACTACACTGACTAAAAAAAAGTGGTTTTTTTTTTTCTTTTTACCAGTAAAATCATTTCCACTATTCCCAGGAAAAAAACTTAGTAGCAGCACTTAGCTAGTCTGATTATATATATATTTTATATGTCTATACCTTTGTATATGAACTACACATACTATGTATAAGTATATATACATACACATATATGTGTAAATAACAAATTCTGGTACATTTTATATATGAATATGACATATATATATCCAGTATTCACTAACTATAGATTAAAATACATATATTTCTTCCTTTACCATTTCTCTAGTTTCCCTTTCAGCAAAATTACTTAGAAATGTTGTCACTACTTGCTGTCTCCAGTTCCTCTCTTCTGATTCTCTCTGGAACATTCACAGTGCCTCCAACACTCCATTAAAGCTACTCTCATCAAGGTCATCACTGAACCCCACAATATAAGTCCCATGGCCAATTTTTAGTCCTCACCGGTCCTGCCCTCACCTGCTTAAAACAGTCTCTCCATTTGGCTTCCAGGACACCCCACTCCCCTAAGGTTCTTCCTGCTTCTCTCTCAGCCTGCCTTGTTGGTTCTTTCCCTTCTTTCTGACCTCTTAATGTAGGAGTCCTCTGGAGCTCCGTCCTTGGTCTTTCCTACCCCAAACTCTTGCCCAGTCCCATGGTTTCACTAGCATCTCCTTGCCAATAACTCCCAAATTTGTGTCTCCCACTCCAACCTCTCTCCCAAACCCCAGCCATGAGCATCTGGCTGCCTTCTCAACATCTCCAGTTGGATATCTAATATTTGACTTGTTCAAACTGAACTGGCCTTCTCCCAGCGTCTTCCCCATCTCAGCTAATGATGACTACACCAGGTCAAAATCCCTGATTCTTCTACTTCTCTCATGTTCCATGTTAGGGGCTGAATTATGTCCCTCCAAAAATTCATATGTTAACATCCTAATCCCTGATACCTCAGAATGTGACCATATTTGGAGATATGGTCTTTACAGAGGTGATTAAGATGAGGTCATGAGGGTGGGCCCTAATCCACAATGACTGTTGTCCTCATAAGGAGAGGAAATTTGAACTCAGACACGTACAGATAGAGGGAAGATGATGTGACGAGGCAGGGAGAAGACAGCCACCTACTGGCCAAGGAGAGAGGCTCAGAACAAATCCTTCCCTCACGGCCCTCAGAAGGAAGCAATCCTACTGACATACCTTGCTCTCTGACTTCTAGGCCCTACAACTGCGAAACAATTCAATTCTATTGTTTGAGCCACTCAGTCTGGAGTACTTTGCTACAGCAGCCCTACAGACTAGTACTCCATATATGCCCCATCAGCAATTTCTGTTGCTTCCACCGTCAAAATATATACAAAATCCAACCGTCTCTCACCACCTCTAATGCCATCGCCCTGGTCCAGGACGTCAAGCTCTCTCACTGGATTCTTGTACTGGGCACCTAATTGGTGTCCCTGCTCCCACCCTTGTGTTCCTACAGCCTGTTCTCAACACAGAAGCCCAAGTGCTCCTGGTAAAATGTAAGTCTAACGATAGGACTGTTCTGCATCTCCCCTGAGTGGAAGCACAGTGGCCCGCGGTGCCCTACACAGTCTGGGTCTGCACCTCTGAGCACCACGCCCCTCTTCCTGCGGTGCAGCCTCACCTCCTGTCTTACAGACTTGCCAGCTGTGCTGCTACCTCTGGGCCTTTATACTTACTCTTCCTTCTACTGGGAACGTTCTTCCCCCAGATACCTGCCTTTAAGTCTTTCCTTGACAGCCTTTGAAAGGAAGATTCATATGCTCTCCCTCTCAGTCTTTCCTTGACAGTCATTTTCTCAAATGGCCTTTCCTGTCCATCCTGTCTGAACTGCATGCCACCCTCCTCCCTGAGCAGTCTCTGTCTCCTTTCCAAGATGTATTTTTCTCCATAGCAGTTATCACTTTCTAGCATGTCCTATAACTTATTCATTTATCTAATTTTCTGTCTGGTAGCACTGGAATGTAAGATTTTTATGGGCAAAGATTTTTTTCTGCATCACCAGTGCCTAGAACAGTGCCTGGTACATTGAAAGCATGTGTGGCAGAATGGAAGGATCCTTTGGTCCCAATTCCTCCCTGTATCTGCATGCTCTGCCACGTTACTTGACAATGTCCTTCCACCGTGGCCTGGGTGACCTGTCCTGCCCTACTCCCTGCCACTGGGCTCAATAATGTTACTTGCTTTGGTCAATGGGCTATTAGAAGACACAGTGATGGAAGCGGAGGCTTAACCTTGGGTTACATCTTGCGCCTCCACAATCACCATGAGAAAGATATGCACAGAGTATTTCCTTAGTCCCAGGACCAAGGTGAATGTCACATGAAGTGGAGTCAACTCACCCCAGTCACACCAGGTAAGGCCAGCTGGAGTCAGCTGATAGCCAACCAACACACTGAATCATGAGCAAGGCCAGCCCAGGTCAGCCAAGCCCAGTCCAGACCAGCTGGCTCTCAGCCTCTCGACTCAGGCACTTTCCTAACAAGTGACTGTTGTTCTGAGCAGCTGAGTTGTGGGGTGGTTTGTTATACAACATTACTATGCCAATATATAAGTGAAACAACATGCAATAAACATTTGTTGAGAAAGAAATAAGTGCACTACAGGGATCACCATAAGCCCAAAGAGGTTTATAGGCACACCTGTGCCTTGAAAGGAATCAATGTTAACCCACATCCTTCATGCAAGTCCTTTGTTCTACATACTGAGGGCTCTGAATAGTGAAGGAAGAGCCACCCTGATATGCTTTGCTATTGACTGGCCACTGCACTGAAGACTGAGTACTTTTTTCTACTTTTATTTTGAATTTCATGTTGGGCCTATTGAGCTAGAACTCCTGACAGCAACACATCTTTTTTTTTAATTTCTTTTATGATTATGATTATGATTATGATTATTACTATTGTTTTACCATTTTACTAGAGATAAGCAAAGGGAAGAGCAAACACCAAGGACAACAGGACAATGGCAGGCTCTATTTTGCATAGGGAATGTGCTATGTTCTTTCTTAGCTCTATTTCCACACCTTTCATTTCTCTGCCAAGCTACACACAGGTGTCCTCTTTCACCATTATTGGATTGCTTTTGCAAAGTCTGGGAAATGCCCCTATTGTATTACCCTTTCACTTCATTCTCAGAGGATCAAATGCCTCAAGAATTCTCTGGCAAGACCACTGGAAATCCACAACATAAGGATTTCAGAGGAAAGGAAAAGACACCCAATATGCCTAACACAATCACTTCTTTCTTAATGCCATTTTTAGTAACATCAACAATTAGATGTGATCTGAGCAGAACTGATTTTAAAAGTGGCCTGTGTTAGCACCAAGTCTCCCCACACCCACTTCCCTGCTCTACCTGAAATACAGAGCTCCTGTGACAATCCAGGACACTATTTGAAATGTACCTGGAAAAATTTTTGCATGGAAATATAGAAACACTTATGAAATGATCAAATAAAGCACATCAACTGCAGTGAAGATTATCAGACATGAACCAAAGTTGGCTCTGCCGTCGTTAGCACTTACAGCCCACTTATCCTGGCCGCCTTTAGATATTTGACAGGAGCAGATCACAGACCTGAGATAGTGTCTCTGCCTGAAAGACAGGAGGTAGCCAGACCTTCTCTGACATTCCTTTGCTTGAGTTCCACACCAAACCCACGTGACCACAGTGTCCTCCTTTTCCCTTTTCTGACAGTGCCCCAGGGCCAGGTGACCTGATGACATGTCGACTCATATCTACTCCCCCCATTTGAGAGGCAGAGGAGTGGTAGAAATCTGGAGCTTAATCTTCGCTTTCAAAAGGGAACAAGCTGTTCTGGGTTACACCTCTCATGTGTGTCACTCCAGGGAAGTGCTGAGGGGTTGCTAGAGAAGGGAAGAAAAGTGGCTGAGTTGGAAAAGAGAAGGTAGGTGGAAAACAGGCATTGCTACTGACACAGTGGAGAGGAGAGGCACAGGGGTCTGTCTCACTGACTCGGCACAGACAGGGACCCGTCTGTGCTAGGAAGGTCCCGGGGTAGAGAGTCACAGGAGACTCTCTGTAGCATTCTGGTCTACCACCTGCCTCCAAAAAACTGAATACTTCCCAAAATAAATGGCCATTTAAAAAAATAGTTTTTATAATGGGGATTTTAGTTTGCTTGCTTGATTTATTTATTTATTTATTATTTTTTTTAGAGACAAGGCCTTGCTCCGTCACCCAGCTGGAGTGCAGTGGTGCTATCATAGCTCACTATAACCTCAAACTCCTGGGCTCAGGTGATCCTCCTGGCTCAGCCTCCCAAGTAGCTAGGACTACAGGCACATACCACCACACTTAGCTAGTTTTTTAATTCTTTGAAGAGATGGAGTCTCACTATGTCACCCAGGCTGGTCTCAAACTCCTGGCCTCAAGTGATCCTCCCACCTTGACCTCCCAAAGTGCTAGGACTACAGGCGTGAGCCACCATACCTGGCCTTCCTTAATTTTATTACTTTGTGCTCCCTGTTGCTAACTGGGCATTCTTTATATACAAATAAAATATTTTTTGCTTTAGTTGTGAAGTAAGGCTAAGTCCCAGGGGCCGTTTCTACATTGTGAAAGTTGTTCCAAGCATTAAAGTCTGTGTAACTCATTGTATGTTAGTATTACTTAATGACACCTCACACTGTCACATACAGAGTCTGTTCGCTGTATGACGGTTTTGTTATCTCTATTATGTTGCAGGATTTCAGAGGCCTGAGTCTATGGCTTAAACTTCCTATGCAGCCCAATATTATGCCAGCATATAGGAGCAAACAGGAAGCACTGAAAAAGAATGAATCTGAACTTCTTGATCTCATAACTGTTTCTCAGTTTATACTAAAACATGCATCTAATTCTGCCTGCCTAGTCTACTTGTTCCATTTCAACTATAAGATTGTTGATGACAGGTATTGAGCTGTATTTATCCACCATAGAATTTTTTACAGAAAGGTAAACTCTTGTGTGTGTGGGTGTGTATATATTTATGTAAATGTATTAATATGTAACCTTTTAGATAATTTCAGACTTCACAGATATACATCTATTATTTCTGATAGTCCATTTACATCCTCAGGTGCTCTCAAACTCTGCATTTGACAAAGCACCTCACCACATGGGCCAAAATGGGTAGTAATGGGACACCCAGTATTTAACCAAATAGACTGTATTCCTCTGACTCCTATGCAGTGAGGAATGGCCAAACAACTGAGTCCTAGCAATGTGGTACAAGTGGAAGAATCTTGTGGCAGCTGCTGATAAGTTTGGTTAGAAGGTAGCTAGCACATATCCTTTGTCTGTTCATTATCTTTCTTCCTCCACATAGCCTAGAATGGCTAATGCAGATGCAGCCATTGTGGTCCCGGAGGCAGCCTTGGAAATGGAGGCCACTCTCAGCGGATCAACCAGACAGAGGGTCGTGGGATTGGGGCAGGGGAGCGGGTGTCTGTGGAGTAGAGCTCATCTACTAAACCTAAACTGCCTACCTCTGGCTATTCACAAAAGAGAGAAATAAGCTTCCCCCTTGTTTAATCTACTATTATTCTACATTTCTGTTACAGCTGAGCCTTATCTTAAAGGACATACTATGTGGTACCACAAAGGAAAGATTTGCAACTCTGAAAAATAATACAAGTCAATATGTCCTGCTTCCAGAGTGCTCCAGAGCCAAGACCTTCTTACTTGTCTCTCCAAAAGTTGTGACCCCAATGTCCACAAACATCTTCAATCCCAGTCTTCACGTGATCAAAAAACTGAAACAGAAAAAGGCTAATTGATTAGTTTTACATGAAATTATTAATTTTCACTCAACTTATATCATGCCTAAATTCTAAAGGCCCTGTTCATTTTTGTTTTCTGTTTGTTGTACTGAAAGCAATAAAACAACAATTCATCTTCAAACCAATTGATGAAATGTTTGTCATAGCAGTCTTAGGCCATTCCTAGATTATTCTGCTCATCATAACAGTTTGTTCATAATTTTGAAACATATGAAATATGGTAATATTTTTCCAGTAGGAACATTTTCAGGTTGAAAGAAGTAAGAGGAGATTTCTTGTCCCTGTGTTCATGGACAAGTTTAGCAAACTAACTGGAGACACTGCCATGGGCTATATCTGTTCTACACTCCCCTAGCAGGTACCTTCCCCAGGCCTCCCTCTCTGCCCTCTGTCATTCCCCTTCCTTCAGGAAATGGACAACTTGGTGTCAAGCTGTTTGACTGATTCAGATATTTTTCTTTTATCATTTAAATTGTTACACTCTGTTAACACCTACCCGACAATGGATTTCTTCACTGACAGCTTGCTGTTTCTTATTGGACCTCTTAACATCAAGAAACTCCACCAGTGGTCGGATAGTTATTCCCTAAACAGAAAAAAAAATAGTGAATTTTCTTATAAAATAAAATTAAAAATTCAAGAGTAACTTCTCTTCTCATAAGCTTTGATAACTAACAACAAAAGATATTCTGCTCCCAAGATTTAGCACCGTAAATGTAACCTTTTGTTCATTTTTTTTGTCCTTCCAATAGCTGGCATATTTTCGAAGGACAATGTCCCAACACAAAACAATAGAAAAAAAGAAAGAAATTGAGAAAGTAACTCTGAGAAATAATAAAGCATTATCAAGTTCAGAGACATCACCTACTTGTATATTATCCATAGAAAACGTTTCAATTATTCCTTCATTTGTTCATTTATCAAAAGTATTTTAACTGAGCTTCTATTACATACATGTCAGGGCCTTGGGCATTTGGGACACAAAGATGAATGGTTAAGGACCTCAGCTCTAGGACTTTGTGTCTTATAAGAAGTCAGATATATCCAAAAACAGTTACAAAGTAGGCAGAAGCGGAATGACAGACACAGGCTCAGGAAGCAGGTCAAGGCAAGCTTGGGGCAGAGGAAACAGGGGGTCGCTGCCTTACAAGGTGTTGGAAGCCTTTTCCAGCAAAGACCATAACACAGCAAAGCATCAGCAGTAAGAAAGCGCTCGCAGTCAGTTTGGGCCTATTCATGGGTAAACTTGGGAAATGGAGAGAATTATAAGCTATTCAGTAAACCAGGAAGAGAAAAACATTTCTTAAAATAATAACATATATCTACCAGAAATCTACAGTGAACATCTCACTTAATAATGAAACAGTAAAAGCATTTCCATTAGAGCCAGGAACAACACAGGATGCTGTCTATGCTCTTTGGCACAGTTCTGCATGTCCCAGTCAATTAAATAAGAATAGACAAAGAAAAAGTAGACATATAAATACTGAAAGTGAAGTGACAAGATTTTTGTTGCTCAAGGATGATCTGGGGTTTTTTGTCCTAGAAAACTCTAAGATAATCCTTTTTCATTTAAAAATAACAAGTTTAATAAAGTGAATAACATAAAATCAACATGCACAAAGCATCCCATATAGTAATATAAAAATGTAAGAGAATAAAGACCTATACAATAGCAATGAAAAACTATATATATAAAGAGATGGCATATATACACACACTATTATAATATATGTAAATACTAGTTTACTATATATACTATATATTCCCCATATGTATATCATAAAGGCATAAAACCTTTACAAACAGAACTATAAAACTTAATAAAGGACATTACAAAGATCTGAGTTTTAAAAAGAGACATACAAAAAAAAAATAAAAAAAATAAAATAAAATAAAATAAAAAGAGACATACAGTTCCTAGATGGGAAAACAACAATATTATGACAATTTTTTCCCAACTAACATTTATATACAATTCCAGTAAAATATCCCTAAAGATTTTTTTAACAGAACTTGACAGGCTGATTTGAAATTAACCCAGAAGAGTAAATGTAACCAGAAGATTATAGAAGAAGAAGAGTGAGGGAGGGAGAACTTACAGATACAAACTATCAGCTAAGAGGCTTAAAAGTATGTAATACTGGCACCAAAACAGGATAGCTGAGGAAGGATGAGAGTGTGGGGTGAAGGAAGATTCCCAAGTTTCTTGCTGGGGTGGGGGTAGTTGACCACTACTTCCTGACAGGAATAACACATGAGTGGGAAGGGCTTTTGGGGTTTTGAGGGGAAGGGAGTAGATATCTGGAGGTGTGTTCCCTGCCATACATTTGATTTTCATCTCACCTTTCCCCATGCCTTGTAGTCTTTAAGATGCTTTTTGATCATGCATACTCACACACACACACACACACACACACACACACACACACACAGGCATGCCTGTTAGTCCAGCTCTGGGCATTTTTGGACTTAACTTTCATTTTAACTTCCTGAAATGTGAACTAATTTTGGCCAAATTTGGTATAAGACACATCTTGTGTTCTATTTGTATTTCAGTCTACCACTTTGAAATAACATAGAAGGTAATAACAGCTTTCCAATCAACACATGTTCTGTAATTTTTAACTTATGTAAATGAAAATGGGTGTAAACATGTGGTTTTCAGAGATGGGAGATTTTCACTGAGTTCCAGATTCCCTGAAACCACTAGTTTAATAATAGCTCAAGGAAAAGTCAACAGAATCAATGCAATTTTTAAAACTATATATTAATACTATGTTCTAACGATTGCTATTTCACACATTTTCCTACCAGCATTCATTTAGTAATAAGTGAGTGCCCAGTCTTTGTAAATATAGGACATAACAATAAAGATAGGACACATGGCCTGTCCCCATCCCTACGTTGATTCCTTCCACCTGACAGATAATCTAGAAGTGAGTGCACTACCCCAAATAAATCACAACTCGTCCACTCCAGGGAGTAAGTGCTGCCTATCACCCAGATCAACTCAAGTTTCAAAAAGCACAACATACTTACATTTATAGTTAATAAAACTTATAAAAATGTGTGTTTGTTTAAACAGTCCCTTTTAATCGTTACCCCTTTTCTCTTTGAATTATTTGCAGTGGTCATGTCGTGCTCAATGGTAATTATTTAATAAAGGTTCCCTTCTTCCTCCCCCCCCTTCCTCCTTTCCTTCCTTTGCCAATCATCTATTTTGGAGGCAGAGTGCAGGGCATTTGCATATGCTATATTAAGCTCCCCAAGCTGGATGCTGTATTCTAGGAATCTCTGAGAGAGAAAGAGACCTTTTGAGAAGGTACCTTATTTTACCACATTGGAAAATTTCTTATTTAGGTTACCCAGGGAGCAAGCTTATAAAGCTTACAAAATAAAAAATCTTAGTATTATCCATATGGAATTAAAAAAAAAACTAGTTTTCCATCAAACTACCAAAAATCATATTTGCAAAGCACAAGTTAAATTTTCACCCATTCATTCAACTTTGGCACAATAAACACAACACCTCAGAGTCAGGTCTGACGAAAGGCATCATTTAGCAGCAGGTACAGGGAAGAGAACAGGGAGATGAGATTTGTTTCCTGTCTTGTTCCATCTCTGCTTCCCTCCCACCCTGCATCCCTCTGCTTCCACTAATATGAAGCAGGGGAAATAACAAACTACTGCGTGATTATAATGAGTGTTCTTTTTGTCTGTTCCTTTGCAAGAAAATGAGTTCTTGTGTTGCTTTTTGGAATTAATATTTGCAAAAAAAGAGAGGAAAGAGAGAAACTTCCTTATATTTCTTTGTTGATTTGGCAGGCAATTTCCAGGAAAAACTTGAGGTAACTGTTTGCATTTATTTAAAAATGTCACTATCATTGCTATGCTGCTGTATGTAAGGCCTCTCTCACATTATGCACTTGATCACAGAGATCATAGACCGAGTTGTGTGAATAGTATTTATCTCACAACGGGATAAGGGCAATGAGAGCCATAAGAGTGTCCCAGTAGGTGTGCCTGATCCTCCTCTGTTTGTCTTTTGGCACTTCCCATACCAACCACACAATGATTACTCGTTCTATGTCTGTTTCTTCCCCCAAACCAGGCTCTCTCTGTCCTGGATCATCAGTGTTTCCTGCTCTACTGTACCTCAGTGCTCCAACACGCTGCTACAGCTCCCGTCTTTTAAAACCAGAAAAAAAGCTGTCTTTTGGCAGATGTCCTCCTCTGGCCACTACTCCACTTCCTCAACAGAGTCGCCCGTATCTTCTATCTCCAATGTCTCTCTCAACTCCTCTCTCTCTCTCTCTCTCTCTTTTTTTTTTTTTTTTGAGACAGAGTCTCACTCTGTTGCCCGGGCTAGAGTGAGTGCCGTGGCATCAGCCTAGCTCACAGCAACCTCAAACTCCTGAGCTCAAGCGATCCTACTGCCTCAGCCTCTCAAGTAGCTGGGACTACAGGCATGTGCCACCATGCCCAGCTAATTTTTCTATATATATTTTTAGTTGCCCAGATAATTTCTTTCTATTTTTTAGTAGAGACGGGGTCTCGCTCTTGCTCAGGCTGGTCTCGAACTCCTGACCTCGAGCAATCCACCAGCCTCGGCCTCCCAGAGTGCTAGGATTACAGGCGTGAGCCACCACGCCCAGCCTCAACTCCTCTCCCTTAAATCCAATCAGAGTTTCATCCTCCCCACTGACCCCATGTGCCCTTGTGAGGACGGCCACTCATGGCTGTGTGGCCATACCCAGCGGTCTGTCCTCTATTCAGACCTCTCCTGACCTTGCAGCTGCATTCATCACAACTGCCAGCACCCTCTCCTCTCCAAACACTTTCTTCCCTCGGCTTACGGGAAACTCCTGACATTTCTCCTCCTTTACTACTCACCCTTCTCAGTCTCCTGCACTGGTTCCTCAACATTTTCTTGATTTCTACATATTCATGTTTTTAGGGTTCAATCCTCAGATGCCTTCTTTCCTATACTCTTTCTATACTCACTCTCTGAATAATTTCTTCCAGATTCATGCTTTAAAAGCCACCTATGTACTGATGAATCCCAAATTTGTATCTCCCACTCTCACTTCTTTCCCAAATTCCAGACTCATATATACAATTGACTATTCAACATCTCTATGTGGATGTCTAATCAACAAGTGTATCTGTCCAGCATGTATACATTCAAAACGGTACACTAAGGTTCCCACTCTTCAAACTCAATCCTTCCTCCATATTCTCCACTAAGTTAAAGGTCACCTGGTTGCTTTCACCTTGAAAGCTGGTTGCTCAGGCAAAAACCTTGGAATTATCTTTTACTATTCTTTCTCTCACATCCTAGACTATTCACCTGCATTTTTCCATCTTAAAAAAATCCGAATCATCTTGCTCATTTTAATGTAGGTCCAGAATAAATTATTCTGAATTCTATGGAATTCCACCTAGTAATGGCATATGTTAACTAAATATAAAGATGGTGTCATTGTTAAGCTAGCTAGATAGATAAAACATATGACCATTTATTTGACAAATGAGAAAGGACATTTGAGGGTCCTCACGATGTCTATGAAATAGTGGGCATCATCCCTCCAGTTTGAGAGGCTAAATTAGCAAGTTTATTTAATCACTGGGAAAGGTCACCCCACCATGGGCCCTGAGCATGCCCACAGCGGGTACCAAGAAGGTAAGGCCTTAATTACCTGGGCCATTTCTCAGGGTTGCAAGCAACAAGCAATCTTGAGAGATGAAGTGATAGATTCCCAAGCTCAGTGTGCCCCCCTGCAATGCAGTCCACAACATGTGCAGACACCCATCTTGCGTCCTTGGTGTCACTCCCATAAGACGAGACAGAGTGGAAAACTGACATGAACCAACATAAAGCTCTGGCCACTGTTTTTACCATGGGCAAGAATGTCCTTTGTTTCTGGCCTGGGAGTCTTCTGCCAGCATCCATAAAATAGTAACAGGCTAACTTGTCAACTTGCAAGTAGGGTAAAGTCCCAGATGCCTCACAGTTCTGCACAGTGATTCACAGTAAATTCCACCGTTAATGTGCAACTGAGGCAAAAAGAGAATGCTATCTCTTGAATTCCAGTCAACCTTGCTACCTGATGGACTTCTCGGTAACCACTGAATGCATTTACAGAATTCCGGGGATCTGCCATATGATTACAGCAACTAACTAAATAATAATTAGACTCAAACAGCTTTTCCTTCCCAAGAAAAGTATATTGAAAGAATTTACATTTTTCTTTCTCTTGTCACCATTTTACTTAATGTTGTGTATTAAAACATAGCAAATAATGAGGTTAAAAACCTGCCTCAGGTGTTGTATTTTACAGATGTATTCCCCTGTATTGCCTGGGAGGGAGGTATGTACCATCGGCAAGATTTTATAGCCAAGTACACTGGGACCCACAGAGGCTGCCAAAAGCAGGCCCAGAATATCAACCCAGAGCAGCCTTACTCTAAAGTCTTCGCTGTGTATTACTGCACTCCACCCTCTCTAATTTTGAATATAAGTCTAAACCATGAAAAACACCTTATATGTTTTATAAATAATATAACCAATCTTATTGAAAAGAAAACAGACTCAAAAACCCAAAGAATCAGAATTGTTTATTCACTCAATATTCCACAACAATATTTTCTGATAACATATAATGTGCTTCATAAAGAGGCTACTTTCCCTAAATAGCAGCATGATTCAAGTGATGTTAAAATTTTCATTATAAATTATGGTATCAAATTACATCATGAAATTCTATTTTTGAAGACAGGGCTAACTCAATAGCATCAGGTTGGAAGAGCTTGATGTATAAGAAATACTGAAATAAGAGGAAGAAAACATATTTAAAGATTAATAATAGGTCCATCAGCAAAAAAGTTGTCATTTATAAAAGAATACATAATTCCTACTCAAAAGGCAAAACTTTATGCATGGATTTAGATTTAGTTATTCCTACCATATTTGTAATCCATTAAATATTTCCCTCTAGGCATTTTTCACTGAATTCCTTAATGATGTATTCTGGAAAGGAGATCCTTTCTGAAAGGAGTGTGTATGTATCTGTGTGTATGTGTACGTGTATGTGCACGCACACATGTGCATGTGTGTGTGTTCACAGTCTCAAGAGCCAGTGGTAGGCAGGAGAATGTGAGGAAGAGGAGGTGGGCAGAGTAAGGAACCAGGCAATATGCACACATCGGTCTCCAAGCTGCGCACACAGAAGGGTGAGGCAGAGCCGGAGAAGGAAGACAGCAGCAGGGTGGAACTGCAGCAATTTCTCTTCCCCAGGGACATCAAAATGAGGGCCAGACTACCCCTAAACCTCACCAGAAGAAAGACTGACTTGCAGTCTCCAGATACTGATCCCCAAATATCTCCCCCACTGGAGGGTTAGCTTGATGCGTTCACAGTACCAAATGCAGCCGATACATCTCACCTCTTCTGCTTGTCACTTCGGTCTTTCTCCTTTTCCATCAGGGCTTTTCCCCACCTTCACCTTTCTCCTTCCCTCTCCGCCACTGAGAACAGGGGGACCTTCCTGACTTCCAGCTTCCCCTCCGCCCCACCTCCCACAAGCTCCCTCCCTGACTTTCTGCACAACACAAGAGTTACAAGTTATCCCTTGTGTGATGCTTGACTCTGCTCAGCTCACGTTTCACACCTCACACCTCACACCTCACACCTGGTCTTGCTGAATAATCCTCCAAAACACACAAGACTGCGTCTACTCCTCATCTCTGCCGCTACTAAATCATCATTTCTGTCCTGGGCTACTGTATGAACACCCAAATCAGTCTTGCTCCCTCGATTTTTGTCTCCCATAATCCATTCTCTCATCCAGCAGCCAGAAAGATCTTTTAAAAACACATCACTCCCCTGCTTAAAACCCTTCTCATCACCCCTCAATTAAAACCACACTCTTTACTTCAAGTCATCAAAGCTCAACAATGGGTGGCTTCCTCTATGTTTCTGTTTTCTCTCTTTCCTTACCCACTTGGCTCCTTATTTCTGATCTGGGAGCTTCCCATCTTAGGACTTTTGCATCAGGTCTTCCTTCTGTCTGGAATGGTCTTTGCCCAGATCCTAGCTGACTCCACATCTTTCACATCTCAGATTAAACATCACCTCCACAGAGAGACCTTTGCTAACCTGACCTACATATGATGGCAATACTTTCTATCTCTGAGAGCAGGAATTCTGCATTTTTTCCTTTGAAACAGGAAAGGAAAGGCCCTCATCCTGTTGCCTGACAGACTGTGATGTCCATGATCACTGCAGAGAATCGGCCTCAGAAAGATGTTGACAACAAAGGCAATAACACAGAATGGTCATCTTAACTTAGGAAAGGGTCTCCCAAGGCATCCTTCTCCAGGATTCCAGACAAGTCCCTGTCCCCAGTGTTGGGAGATGTGAATGAATGAAGGATGAACTGCCTTCTGGAGAGCTGACTAGGAGGAAGGAGGAGAATCGTGATGTGTTGCAATACTGAGCACTCACTACACACCAGGCTCTCCGCTGGGCACCTAATTTAGGGTTAAGACCAAACTGGTTTTTACCAGCTGCATCAACTTGGTACAATTGCTTAACATCAGTTTCAGCGCCTCACTTTCTTCATCTACAAATAGGGATAACAAACAGTGCTCCTCCAAGAGTTACATACCATGGAATTGTTCTGAGAGTTAAATGAATTGACATATAAGATGCTTAGAGTTGAGTAGGGCACCTAGAAAGCATTCTGTGACTAATTATTAAATAAATATGAAAATTTTAAAAAAACACACATCTCCTGGTTTTCTTCCATCCTCACTGATCACTTGGTCTCAGTCTCTTTGGCAGCTTCCCTCTTCTCCCCGATGTCTTAAGGTTGGGCTGCCCCAGGGCTCAATCCTTGGTCCTCTTTTCTGGTCTCCTCGGTATATATTTTCACTGCCTTGACAATAACATCCAGTTTTGGTGGCTTCTAATGCCAGCTGTCTGCTGATGACTGACCTCTTTCCTGAACTCCAGATTGCTACTGTCTTGCCTATTCCGCACCTCCACTGGTGGTCTAACAGACACCCGCCCCCAGCATCCCGTGATCGCACTACCTGTCTCCCCCTCCCCCCTCCTCCTTGCACGGACTTCCCCTTCTCACTGAGGGCAGGTCCATCCTTCCAGTGCTCAGGCCCAACCCCCCGGGATCATCCATGATTCCTGGTTCTGCACACCTATGTCTAACCCATCAGGGACTCCTGTAGGTTCCAGCTCCAAAATATATTCTAGGGTCTTCCCACTTTCCACCAACTCCACTGGCACTGGCCTGGTCCTGCCCGATGACTGCGCGGCCTCCACACTGAATTCCCAGGTTCCAACTTCTCTCTTGACAGTCTATTCTCAACACAGTGGCCAGTGTGATACTTTTATCAAGGAAGTCAGAACACATCTCGCATCTGCACAAAACCCCCTGATGTCTTCTCTTTCACCTATAGAAGAGTGAAACTCCTTCCACTGGCTTGCACGGTCCTACGTGACCTAGGGCTCCAGATTCTCCTGGCCTCATCCTCCTACCGCTCCACTCCCACCACACTGGCCAGGAGCACACTGCCTTCAGGACACACTGTATCCTTCAGCCCATTTGCCCAGAAGGTTCTTGGGTTTAGCTAATCTCACCTCCTGCATTGCTCAATCGTCATTTTTCTCACTGTTCCCTTCCACGATCCTTCCATTCAGAATTGGAACGCCCCCACTACCTTACCCTTGCCATGCCTGATTCCCTACTTCCCCCTATTGCATAGGGTCTTTCACCTTCTAACATGCTCTATAGGTTACTTATTTACGTGTTTCTTCTCTAGTGCCTGCCCCCTCCAGCCCCTGCAACATAAGCTCTTCAGGGACGGGGATCTTTTTATGTTCTGTTCACTCATGGATCTTAAGGCTCCTAGAGCACTGCCTGGCACATAGCAGGAGTCCAATCAATATTTCATAAATGAATATCTGCAAAATATAATCTTCTAAGAGCTCACATATTAACTTAAAGAGATTGAGGAACTTCAAAGTGAGGATCTGGACACAGGTTCACCCCATTTTCTGCCTCCCAGTATTAAGCTTGTATCTACCCATTCCTCTGTTTCGGGCGGAGCACTGCTAAGCAGTCAACTCATGTCAAATGGCTGTTGGAAGGTCATCATGCACAATTATCATTTAACAAGTACATTTACTAAGTCAGAGAGCAAGGCAAATGACCAGGATTAGCTAGCGCAGTTCATAATTTTCCAGTAGTAAGCTTAGATCCCTTAGTTGAGTTTCCTTAAATAATAATTCTTCTGTGTAGGCCACATGACCAAATTGGACTCTCTTAGGCCCCTGGACAATCCGGGGACATGAACCCAGACAGGAAATATCATTTTTCCTAATAACATAACTACCAAAGCTCCAACACACCTTTGCCATTTTGCATCCTGTAAACAGATTTCATTACAATAGTCTGAAAGATCTTATTTCCTTCTGGTAAAGGGAGAGGCTTTTCTAGGAGAAAGAACTCTACTCACCAGAATGAAGACAGTGAAGAATATGACAACAATGGCAGCTGTGATGAACAGCTTTTTCCGAGGAAACACAGCAGCAGGAAGGAGAAACACCAGCGCGAAACAGATGGCACCCCGGAGTCCTCCGTAGGCGATGATGAACTGATCCTTAAAGGTCAGGGGAATGGTCCGGAACCAATTAATGACCTGAGTCAGGACAAAGACACCTGCAGAGAACAACCCCCCCGCCAAAAAAATAGACTGTGAGGCCAGAAGGTGAAAATATGTAGGCTCATTTTCTGTGCTGCTGTGACAGGGCAAACGATTTAAGAATAGGCTCTGCGGTCTTTCCCTCTTTTCTCCGCCTTATTAGTATCAAAGGTTCTGGGCCTTTGACATTGTTGTTCCAGGATGATGGGTGAAAATGTGAAATCAGAAAAGCCAAGAAGGACTCATGTGACTTACAGCAACGGCTTGAAGATACTCAGAGAAGAAAAGAATGAAACAGGAAGGAGAGGAAGAGGAGGAGGGAGATGAAGAAGGAGAGGAAAAGGAGGAATAAGAGGATGAAGAAGAGGAAAAAGTAGAGGAGGATGAGGAGAAGGAAGAGGAAGGAGAGGAGGAAGAAACAGATGAGAGAAAAGAAGAAATGAAGACATAAAAGGAGCCTCAGATGCAGGAAGCGGTGGACAAGAGGACAGCCCCCTCTGTCAGTGAATGTCCCTGAATGTTCATTTAGCAAACAAGTGCTCGTTACCCAGCGCTCGCCAGATGAGGCAGAAGGCCAGTGTGAAGCACACGAAGGCCCAGTTCCACTCGTGGTTCTTCCCAACGGTGGACACGCCCATGAAGATGAAGATCAAGGTCTCACTGACACTGCTCAGCATCTTCATGAAGTACTTGATGGTCGTGTAGGATTTCTGAGATACATTTTCTTCCACGTACTTATTCATAGTCATTGCACAAGCCGTGATTCTGAAAAAGCAGATAAGGCCTTCTATTTAAACATGACAATGATCTTAGTTAGAATGCAAGAGTCAGCACTCAAAAGCTAAATGATAGCTTTACCCTTCTGCCCGTGGCTACAATATTATCAATTGAATGTGATCTGCATGTAAGCCTTAGAAATCCTACAATCTCATCTCTGAGAGGTCTTCACACACACCCATGACTCAAATTAGCTCACTCTCTCCAGCGTTCCAGCCCGAGTCCCCTCATCTCAGAGCCACACTCTCAAAGGTCTATGGACATGAGCACCATCGGCTCTCTTCTCAGTATCTCAAATAAAACAAGTCCAAAATAAATTTGAAATTCATTATCTTCCTATAAAATTGATTCTTCCACTCACATATACTCTATTTCTCTATTATCTAAAAATCGTAAGCTATTGCATAAAATCCTAAACTTGAAACTAGGGTTGCATTGAACTTCCCTCTCTATCATCTGTCCCCCCATCCTATAAAATTTGTCACCAATTGTTTTAAATTCTCCATCTTGAATATCTCTTGGACCCACTCATTCCTTAGTTCTGAGTCTCATTTCTATTTGCCTATTATTACTGCTTCTGAGAAATTCAAAATAAGCTCTGAGAATTCCTAAAGGAAAGAAACTCCTTGGTTTGTTTTCTCAGCATTTCCAAAACTTTGAGACCGCCAAGCCCTTTATTCCCACTCCCATGGTATTTATTTTAATATGGCACCTCTGGAAGAGGAGGGGGTCCAGGATCAAGCCCACACTCCTAAGGTGGAGACTCTAAGCTCTTCACATGACTGCCTCAGTGGACAATTCCAGTTTCACCCTCCACCCTCTCTTACTCCGGCATACACCATATACCCCTCGAACATCTGTAATTTGCCGAATGTGCGCTTGTTCTCTCCTGTCTTCTTGCCTTACTGTACACGCAGGCTTCTGTCTGTCTGGAATGCTACCCCGACCAACTCAAATGCCACCCACAAACGGGCATTTAGGATGAGCTGGGTGGCAGCCCACACCAGGTCCCATCTAAAGAGACATAGTTACTGTAAAGTATGAAAGGACTTCATTGCAAAAGGTGCTGTGGAATGAACAGGAGGGTGGAATTAAAGCAAGCTGCTCCACCTTCCACTGAGGGATAACCGTGCCATAAACCAATTACTGGTCATGAGCTGTGAGGTTTTACACATTTTCATAACTCTACCACTACAATGACCCTGCGTGCACACACACTCCCTCCTCCCCTCACATGGTCCTCCTTACCCTGGGAAGATTTTTGCTGTTTTAAGGGAACGCTCCTACTGGGAGCACAGGATAAGTAGAAGAGTGCAAACCTAAGGCTCCTCTGAGTTAAGACCTAAACAGGTAACCATGAACACGCTTCACTGCAACAGACCTGTTCCTCACGCAGCAAACATATACAGCTATAGTTATTTCTCAGTTCCATCTTAAAACAAAGCAAAGGCTCCACCAATCTAATGACTATGTATTTAGCCACAATGCCACTGCCCCCAGAATGAGCAGGTATTTCTTTTAGATTTATATGATGCATAATTTATGTGGTTTCCCAAAAGAAAGACTAGCCTTATTAAGTGTGCTAATAAAATTCAGCATCCATGAACACACAGCAAGCCCTTTGAATAGCTGAGGGCTTATATAATAATAGGTAACTTTTATAGCACCTTTACTTTTTGCCAGGTACTGTGCAAATGCTTTGAATGGATTATGTGAGTTAAGCCTCGTAACAAGTTTATGAGGCAAGTTCTATTATCATTCCTGTTTTTATATATGGGAGAACAAAGCCAGACAGAGGTTCAATTACTCAAGATTCCATTGCAAATAAACATTGGTGCCAGGGTGTAAGTCATGCAGTCTGACTCAAAGCTAGCAAGTGGAGGACTTAACCCTCACCCTTTCCAAGTTCTCAGTGAGCCCTGTGATCTCTGATGGAGGTAGGTCTTCCCCTCCCTGCCGAGGAGCTGCTCACCCTTTCTCAAGCCAAGCCTGTTTGTATTCATTGCCTATGGCTGTCGTAAGAAATAACCACAAACTCTGTGGCTTCAAACAACACCAATTTATCATCTTACACTTCCAGAGGTCATAAGTCCAAAATCATTTCAGTGGGATACAACCAAGGTGTCAACAGGGCTGCATTCCTTCCAGGGGCTCTAAGGAAGAGTCTGTTCCTTGCCTTTTCTAGTTTCTAGAGGCTGCCTGCCTTCCTTGGCTTGTGGCCACATCCCTCTGACCTCTGCTTCCCCAGTCACACTTTCTCTGAGTCTGACCATCCTTCTCCTTCTTGTAAGCGTCCTTGTGATTACATCAAGGCCACCCAGATAATCCAATGGAGTGTCCCCATCTCAAGATCCTCACTTAGTCACATCGACAAAGTCCCTTCTGTCATGTAAGGTAACGTGTGGTAATTAGGACATGGACATCTTTGGGGCCTAACACCAGGTGCTTGCATTCCCCTCCTTGAAATCAAGAGTGTGCCCCAAACAAGCATGGCTTCCACTGCTTACTTGCACTTGGCCACAGAAGCTAGTGGGAGCTCAGTCACACTTGGCTTGACATGAAGTACTAGAACCTCCTCCAGCAGGCAACAAACACTGGGGAGAACAGGCTGGAGAGTGGCATCCCTCCTGGTGAGCCAACACTGGGTGTCTTGCCAGCACCCACCTGAATATAAATCATTTGTTAACCTAAGTTCTCAAAATCTTCATCTTTTGGCTTAATTTTTCTTACCAGATTTTAAAATGTAAGATTTGTCCAATACAAAATAATGAAGACAACAGCCAGATTATATTAAGAGTCTGAATCATAGCATGTTTTGTAAACAAAAGACATACAGACAGCAACACAAACTAATGAGCCTTTTAAAACCATCTCCACATAGAAAATTCATAAAAAAGTAACTTATGATGGCCATACTACTTTTTGAAATTCTCTAACCCTATGCCAAATATCCTTCAAATAAGTATATTACAAAGCATTTAATCTCAGAGACAAAATGCAAAATAATGAACATCAAAGTACCCGCTACCCAGCTTTTTGCAGTCACTTTTTTTTGTTTTTAAATAAAACATCAGCTATAGAATTGAAACCCCACACACAGTTCCTCATACTAACCTCACCTTCCTCTCTCTCTCAGATTTGGATTTATTTTTATCATTCAAAAAATGTTTTTAAAGGCTGAAGAAGAGTGTTTTTGTAAATGTTCTGAACAATTCCCTCTGAAATCATATTCACATCACTCATTGGGCAAAAAGTAAACTCTACAGGCAAAAAGTGATCTTCAGTTCATGACATGAGCAATTTAACAAAAATTTCTATTCAGGAATGATTGAAAATATAACTTTGGATAAAAAATAAATTAATTTTCCATGAACGTCCACAGGATCATTTTCCATTGCTTTGTATCCTTAACATGACACCAAGAGTGGTGCTCGCGTTGGCAAGACTCTTGACTGTAACTTAATGCAGTTTCCTAGCAGCATCGGTGAGACACTGAACAGGGAAGTACACCCTGGGTGGGAACCAGAGGCCCGGTGGTGTCCTGTTCTGGAGGCCTGCACACATCTACAGCACCGAGGCACCTTAGGGGCTGGGGGCAAACATTCCAAACGTTCCCTTTCTGGCCTGTCACATACAACCTGATGCACCTGGCCTCTCGAGCAAAGGCCAGGAGGTGTTTTCATTGCAAAGGGATTTTTTTTGTTGCAGTATACTCTGAGCTGAAGTCAAACCACCTCGCCTTCAACAGCATCGTAAGTATACAAACTACTAGTCTCCCTCCCATTAGGGAGGTACAGGTAAAACAATATCTCAGAAATAGAAAGAACAGAACCTTCTCTGCCCACTCTGGCAGGTCATCTTCTAGAGCTAATAGTCATCACCATCACAGTAAATTTGAGTCTCCTTCGTTTTTTCTAAAAGAATCACAAGAATCTTATAGAGCTGAAAAATGGTACAGCCTAGTGCTGGACTGCCCTTGCCTTACTGAGTTTGGAGTATGTGGCCAGGAGCATCCTTGGGTACAATGCCAAGCGACAGCATATCACAGTAGCACACATGCTATCGAGAGGGGAGATTTCTTCCTCCATCATCATGTGAACCCTTGAAGATTTCATGCCTGAAGTCCACAGCCTTGCAGCCTCATTCTATGACATCGATGTGATGCTATCTACACCAAAATAATAGCCTAAATAGGCTCTTTACATTATAGAAAATTCTGGTTGCATTTCTTAATTCTAAAGCTTCAAAATAAAACTACTGGCCGTTAGTATCCCCAGTACAAATTTATTTTAATTAACTCATGTCTTTGAAGCATCTTTGCCTCCCTTTCCATGCATGTCTCTCTTTCCTAATCTCCATGTCCAGGTTGTAGAGAGCAATTTAATACCAACCGACATGTTCTGAGCATGTACGCTGACCCAAATTTTGTGCTGGGGTCTAGGAAGATGGAATCAAAGAAGACACAATTTCTACCTCCAAGAGCTCACAGTCTAAGGGCAGAAACAGTCATATAGAGATCACTGGAACACAACACTGCAAGACCTAGAATGAGGAAGGAGAAGGTGCTTTGGAAGTGCAGGAAATGAAATGGCTATGTCTGCCACAAAAGAGAACAAAAGAGGATATCTGAGCAAAATCCTCATGGATAAGGTCACCAAGCAGGAAAAGAGGAGGAGAATACCAAGGAAAAGAAGCAGTCATGTGCAAGGACATGATAGAAACAGACAGGTGGCATATGCAGGGAACTGCCAAATGAGTCTGTTAGCTGGAGGGGAAGGAGGTAATAATGTTAAGGGATGAGGATGAAAGAAGTTAGGGGTCAGACAAGGACACTGTTATACACAATGCTTAGGAGTTTAAACTTTATTCTACAGGTTGGGGAGAAAAGTGAGACATTATATCTTTGATCATGTAATTAATCTCTATCTCCCCAACTAAAAGCTGCATGAAGAAAAAGAAAAGTGTTATCAACGTTTAGCATAGTGTCTGGCATGTCACTAATGCATTTTGAATCAATGATGACATGGATGAATCGTTAATAGGAATGGTGGTGCAATTCGAGCAGATTTGTATTTCAGAAAGAAAACTCTGAAGGACATGGGGAGGAGAGATTTGAAGGGGTACAAACCTGGAGGTTGGAGACAATTCGTGTCCTGCAATGGTTTGCCATTTTATTTTCAAAATCCATTGCCCATATAACATCCCCAAACACGCCCCTGTTTTGACAGGTGTCGGGCTCCATTCCGTGGGACCACATGGAGGTGAGGCATGCCCAGAATTCCCTGGTGCATCCTGCTTTGTGATTATCTTGCCTCACTTTAACATAAATGTATGGTGATTATCATCAATTTAGAGACACAGAAGAGAAAGCACTATAATTAGTGGTTTTTACCTACAGCAGCAATTAAGGTTTTCTTCATCACTATATCACTCAAAACACAGCACAGGAAAAATGCAAGCCAGCTAATAAAAACTACCTTAACAGAGCCTTTGAGGGGAAAAACAGACTTTCTTTTCTATTTAGATGATTTGTCATTTGATTATTTTCTGAATAGAAAATTCCAACAAATTTTTTTTCTATAGGACTCCATGACTCCATTAGAACATTCAATGGCGCTTTGCCTTCTACAGATATTCATCTCCTTTCTACCAGGGCATGTGCTTTGAGAGAACATGGGTTAGCATTCATCTATGCTTAGCATGGTTCCATGCCCATAGTAGTACCAAGTACATGCCCAATTACTGCTGGCTGAGTATGGTCTAATGAAGGTCCAGAGTGCTTCATCTGAATGGTCATGATCTTTAGAATCAATGGTACCAGGCACCAATACTGAAGGTAGGTGGTAAAGGCAGATTTCTGGTGGTGAAGATAAAAAACATATATCCTGTTTGTGTTTACACACATATGGTGAAGAATCTGTGTCTGGTTATTTCAGTTTATAAATACAAGTGCTTTTTTTTAAAGAGTAGTCAATTCTCTAATTTTTATTTCCACGTTAGGAGCCTCCTTAATCTGAACAGCCTAGAATTAGAGTTAAACTGACAGAATGTTGTAAAATTCTTTTGCTCCCATTCCATATCTGTGTATGATCTTTAAAAATATGGATTCGATTGTAGGAAAATATAGCCCAAATAATAGTTGTATATTCTCAATTAAGGCTTTGCCAAATATGAAAGCATAATCCACTAATCAGTGCCAAATGTTAGCAATGATGAATACCAATTAAGAAGCTTTCTCTGTATTGATGAAAGCCAGGTCTTGTGGGGACTCAGGGTACGTTGCATGTTCTCAGAATAAAGCATTCACTCATGTGAGGTGAATTAATTATTCCAGGGCATGAATTTACTGTATATTGAATTGCCTCTCCCAGGAAACCTGACAACAAAGAGAAAGTGAGTTTGACATATGAGGAAATGCAAGTAAAAATTGTTTTTCAAAGGAGGGTCCAAGCATAAAAACTGAGCAATCTTTCTTAAAATATTAAAAAATAAATTCAAACTGTCATAAATGATGAAGTAATCATGTAGACTTGTCCAGTTCATAGATTCTCCACATCTTTTTTTCTCCTTTATAAATGCTTTTAATTCAACTCAACTAATGCTTACAGATTACTTATTGGCATCTAAAGCAGCCATAGTTTTGTGGAGGGAGAACACACACAGAATCTCAACTCAATATCAAAGCATAATGAAGCACAAGGCATCAGGGACCCATGGGGTCTGCCCATGCTAGTTGGAAAATGTTGAGAAAGGCCTCAGAGGGGCAGGAAGATTCGACCAAGATTTTGATGATAGAATTAATGTTTTCCAAGTGAAAACTCATGGTATATGTTGGAGGTGGGCCATTGCTAGGACTTGGGGCTGAG
The DNA here is from genome assembly GCA_028533085.1 of Varecia variegata. Taxonomy (NCBI): domain Eukaryota; kingdom Metazoa; phylum Chordata; class Mammalia; order Primates; family Lemuridae; genus Varecia; species Varecia variegata. Next base: position 68,628,323 of record CM052437.1, on the reverse strand, counting down.
AAACTGCCATGCACCCACTTGCACCAGACGCATATGCAGAGTATCTTCTTCATGGTTCAGCATCAGCCGAGGAACAGCAGCAGGAGTCACTGCTTTCTGGAAGCTCTGGAAGCTCCTAGCAGGTGTATTAGAGCAGTATGGTCTGTGGCCCTATAATTACTTGAAATCCATGGGGAAATGCAAATGCCTGGGCCCCGTCCAAGGTTTATGGAGAATCAGGCTCTCTGGCTCAGGCCTGGAATTCTGTATAGGCAACTCTCTTTCCAGATGATTCCTAAATACATCAATGTTTGGGGAAGGAAAGTAGGAATATAGGCAGAGGGTTCAGGGGAGGAAGCAGAAATAAGAAAAAGAGCTGAAACTTGAATCTTTTTATTTAAAAATTTTACTGGAGGATGAACATAAGAGCTAACACAGGATTTGAGGACTAGGTGGATTTAATCACATTTTTCCAACTATTCTCCCTCCACTTCTCGCAATTTTTATGACTTGGTTCTAGGTGTAGGTTCCCTTCTTCTCTTGCCTAAACAAGGTAGTGTGCAGGCGTCTTCACAGATTTTCTTCCTGCCAGAGTCTCCACCTAGGCACCCTACCCCCACTGCCAGCAGCATTTCCTAATCCTCCTCCCCACACAAGAATTCCTCAGCCCCAAGGCAGCTAGTCAGACTGGGGCCGTGACCTACAGCGTTCACTCAGAGTACCATTAAAATATTATCGGTTGTATGTGTCATGGCGTAAAAATGTTTTGGAAGCATTTTATTTACCATAAAATAGAAATACGATTGCGTCAGTTCTCTGCTTAAAGACTCCGAAAGCTCCCAACTGCCTATAGAACAAAACAGGTCAAGACTAGGTGCCTCCCTTCCTCAACACCCTCGAGTTCAGTTCCTTGGATGTAGTAGAGCTTCAGTTGGAGCCTTCTATTACACTTCTCCCGCCACCCAGAATGTCATCCTCATCATTGAAGTTTCAACTCAAACATTATCAACACCCACACACTAGACTTTACTATAAGTATTGAGCTTTGTTGATAAATTGTAGTCAACATAGATTGGAATGATGGTCTCACTCAAAGTGAATTTAAGTTCACCGCCTTCTTCCGGCAACAGATGCTACTTCTCATACCACAGGGCTGGTTATGTGACACAGTCCAATCCAGTCTCAGTTCTCCAAACCCCTGAGCCAGTTACAGTCCTTCATCTGAAATTTTTTCCAACAGGACCTGACAGAGTGAATCTTACTTTATTCCTTAGTGACAGGGATGCAGAGGTATAAAGTCCAAATGGTTTCATGCTTTGAAGATGTCTAACCTAAGAGAAGGACGCCGTCTCACAAAGGAAGACAAAGTTGATGGAGATAGTTCAGCAGACGTGAGAGTTCCTGGTCCCATGATGCCAAGGTCAAATCCTACCTGCCTTCTTCAAGAATTTCTTTATTTGCATGAGCCAGTAAATGCCCCCATTATGACTTAATCTGGTTTGAGCTGGGTTTCCCTCACTAACACAGAGCCTGTCTCTACTGTTTGAGCTGGGCTCCTGGCTACAAGGACACTAGGTGACTCAGGTTACCTCAGATAGCCAGAGATTAACTGTGAGGACACACGTGGAAAGACCAAATCGTGGCCACTTGACCAGTTTCCCCAGGAACACGAGAAAAGTCAGAGCTCATGTTTGATTGAGGTAGGGGAAAGTGGCCCCAGAAGGAGAAGGTACACTCAGGGAACCGCTACAGCATCGAGAGGAGCTGCGCACAGCTTCTCCTTGCTGGGGAAATTAGCAACGTGCCAGCTCCCTCTCCTGCGCAGAGAACTGTTGAGAAGTAAACTAAGGTTTGTTACATCAAGGCGAAGGAATAAGAGGTTCTCCTTAGGACACCTATCATGTCATTGGAGGGGCAAGCCTTGGCCTCCAGAGCTAAATTCCCAGCTCCAACCTCCTCAGGAAGGGGCTGACAAATTGGTTTAAACCATGTGTGCAAACATGTCACACTCAAAAGTGCCAGCTGGATGGTAACTGTACATCTCATTTCAGTATCAGTTTTCTGGAAAAAAAATCATTATAAAAGGTATTTCTCAGCAATTATCCAATATGTTTCTAATTTGTTATCTTGTTTTACATTTTAGTCTACATATGACTAGGAAGTAATATTATTTTCTACAATATTCTTGAAGCATAGGCATGCAGAGATATCATCATTTTTTAAATGAATGCAAAGAATAGCCAAGGAAAAGATCAAAAGCAAAGTGATGGCAACATGATCCAGTTATGCCAAAATCTCCATTCCCTAAATAAATCTCAGAGAATTAGTTCTTAACTTGGGAGCAAATTGTGAAAGTTTCATGTTAATCTAAATTTAGCAGGCAAACACCAAGCATTTTCTTGTCTTAAGAATTCCCAACCCACCCTTAAAATCTACTCTATTATCTACACTGAGGAAGAGCAATAGTATGATTGGTCCTAGGAAGAAAAGCAATATTAATATTCTATTGTTTTAACTAAATGTCATTCTGCAAATGTAATGAATTGATTTTCATAAGCTGGTCAAATACAGAATTTATTGGATTATTATGCATTGTGTTAATTTTTCCCAGAAAATTAAATTTCTTGTTTTCATTTCAGTTAAACTAAAATGATTATTCCTTTAGTACTTTACTACCTGATAAGCACTAGAAGAGACTCAGAAACGCGTTAGAATATGGGGAAAGCCTGAGTAGCTTTAAAATCTAACTCTGATAATGTTCAACAACAGATATATACTTTTACTCAGCGTCCCTTTTTTCTGGTTTTGTTTTATTTTATTTTTTGGCTCCATCAAAAATCAAGTACCTTTTGAGACTACCCAGAATAAAGACCCAGAGACCTTAATATACAGGCTCTATCAATCTTCTTCAGTCAGTCTTCAGAGTAAATACAGACAAAAAACAGAGATGAAAATGTTTTTAATGTTGTTTTACCTCTGAGAAGATAAAGTAAGAAAATACATTATTTTGAATATTGAATAAGTTTGTGACTTCAGTTTGCAAAAAATGTAAAATACCCCAACCTAGGGAATCTGTTCTAAAGTACTCTGCTCATTCCTAGGGAGTCCCAACCTCCCCTCAGGGGAGAACACTCAGACAAATTTTGAAGATGTTTCTATCAAAACTCCTGAATGTGGACTTTGAGAAACATTTTTCCTTTTCTCAAGGTGGCTTTCACTTGACATCTTAACTATCACAAGCTGCCTCACAAGAACCTCCCAGCTTCCCTTCCATCTTTCCTTCCTTATTTTCTTTCCAACTTTCCCCATCCTCAAAGAAATGTCCTTTAGAAACAGCATTATTAGTATCAATGGAGGGAAAGCATTTCTCTTCTATCTCTTGTATTTTTTTATGCCCTGATTTTCTTTTTACTTCATCAAGGGGAATAAAACACATGTTAACAAGTCTTCAAATATCCAAGCAGCAAAAACTAATGGTAAGCACCACAGAACAAGGCTTTCTAATAGAAATATAACAGGATCTGTATATGTAATTTTCAACTTCCTAGTACTCGTGGTTAAAAATGCAAAAAGAAATTAGTGAAGTTAAGTTTCAGACTATATTTATTTAACTCAACGTATCTATTAATAATACTTTGTCATTTTAACATACAAATAGTATAAAAAATCACTAATGAGATATTCTACAAACTTTTTTTCCTACTCAGTCTTAAAAATCTGCTGTACATTTCAAACATACAGAACAACTGAACTTAAAGCAGCCACATCTCAAGTGCTCAGAAGCCACATGTGGCTGGTGGCTATTAAAAAGTGACAGCCCACTACATTTGCTCCTCCTTCAAAGAACCAAGCAGATACTGGGGTTCATCAATTGAATCTAATTAAACAATTTAAGCCATAAAAATAAATGTAAATAATTTCATGAATTATTTACATTACCCTAGGCTAAGGTTTATAATCTGCAATTCCCTCTTGTCTTACTAATCTTAACCTACAGTTTAGGGAAAGTTATATAAATGAAAATAAAAGATAATAATAAGCTTTTTGTTTGTTTCTTTGTTTTTACTTTTTCCTGAATGTGTCTCAAAAATTGAGGGATATTTACTTTGTTTTCCCATAGTTTACCTAATTTCTTGCCTCATTTTACTACCTTTCCATCCCCAAACCTTTACTGGTGAGCATTAATGTTTGGGATGGCCATGCCAAATTTTAAGGGGGTCTGTCTTGGCATGTCAAAGCTATCGTTGAAGGTGTACACCATAATTAAAAGTAAAATTATTATTTGCTAAGGCAATATAAGGCTCAATGATCCAGGCAGAAGAGCAGGGAACATGGAGACAGAAATCTAAGACTCCAGTCTTGGTCCATCCTCCCTTCCCTGTAAACTCCCTACCTATTCTTCTTCACACATCAAGAGGTGGGTATGGGAGCTACTGTTTGGCTGAACACATGGAGGTTCCTGAAGGGTGGCACACCCAGTGGCTCTGCACCCCTTCCCTCATTCCTCACCTAAACATCTCTTCATCTGTACCCTTTGTAATATCCTTTAAAACAAATTGGTAAATGCAGCAAACTTCTAATTGCGAATGGATGAGAATCTTCCCAGCTCAAAATCTCTCTTAGAGTAGTACAGGGAGTTAGCTACGCTCCCAGCAAAAAATCGGGTCCCTTAGGCAGGGGTTGTCACAAAGGGTAAGGAAATAATAGAAAATAGAAAATAATAGAATATAGAAATAAAAGAATATACAGAGACAAAAGTACAGCTTTATAAAGACTAGATTTACGAAAGGGGGAAGCTCAGGAGACCCCACAGAATTCCCCTGAGCTGTGAGGCCCAGAGTAAAGTTTCACATGGGTATTTATAGGTACAATGATCGGTTGCCAGCGGTAACAGATTTACATAATAACAGGTAGTTCGTTTTAGGTTAAAAGTCTCCCAAGTCTCCCAAAAGGCTTCTAGAGATCCCTCATTTAACTCTATCTATGTGAGCAAATGGTTACAAAATCTTTCAAAGACTAAGATAAAGCTATCACTTTAACAGAAAGGATAAACAGAAATATAGTGTGTCTATATTTCTTTATCTAATTTTTGTGGATTGAGACAGGTAGTCAGGAGTGACGCAGGAGCTGTCTCTTAGGATAATTGCTTTTAGCCGCAGGTGTCTGTCTGTCCGGCAGGCACTCTTTGATCAGCGCTCATCCCGTGGCTCCATGAAAACCCACTTTGTCATACAAAACAGGTGAAAGCCACAGGTTGAGACGCAACGTCACCTTGGAAAGCAGCTGACACTAATTTGTGAGATGCCCTCCCAAGGCAAGGCAGCTTTTGATCTGTGAACTAACACGTTCACACATTCCTTCAGAGCAAAGCCCTGCAAAACTCCTGAAATTATTTCTGTCTCTATATAGGACTATCTCTATGGAGCAATATTTCTATGGGGCAACAGAGTAGCAGGAGATGGCTGGCTAGAAGTATTTCAAGCATTCCTTCTCTTCTTAGAAGAACCAAAAAAAAAAATGTGTAGACAATCACACTTTGAATATATTATCCAAAAGGGAACATGGGAGTTCAACCAAAAAGCAGCAGGAAACTCCAAAACCTAGGAAGGAGAAGAAAAACAGACAGCATGTATTGCTGGGAACAGTCAGGAGCCAGTGGTTCCCAAATATGGGAAAAGGTGAGTGAATGCCTTTCTGCAGTCCACTCTCCTACTAGGGAATTGTACCAGGCCACAGGAGAGCACCTTCACCCTCCCAAGTCCTAATCTAACTTAGGGAGTGGCCGGGAGACTGTAAGAAGAAACCGCTCCATGAAGAGAACACGCCCAAATGCCACACCCTTTCTGAAACCTAAGCGGCCATAGCAAGATGCCATTTTTGATCCTAGCTTTTCACAGACTGTGCACAGTCCTGGGAACCAGCAGCGCCAGTCCTAGGTGCTAGGGAAACTCAGGCTGCTGCTTGCAGAACCAGGGCATAAGAGTCGGATGGGCTTCTACAACAGGACCAAAAAACAGGTGTGGCATGGGCTGCAGCTACCAGTGCTGGAGGCAGGCAGGTACCACCACTAGGACTTGAGGAGGATTAGAGTTACCATGCAGGCTTGGTCTTGAGCTGGACAGGGCTACTATAGTGTAGACTAAGTTGCAGGCTAGGTACGAGTTGCTGGGTCTGATGAAACAGCAAGGTCAGCAACAACAGCTGGGATGGGGCAGCAAGCTCTGCTGGGAGTAGGGTACGAGAGGGATGCAAGTCTCCAATCCACCAGACAAGGCTATGGCCGCTGGGACTGGCTTCACCCTCCCCATGGCAGGACTTCAGTAGAGTGGAAGCCACCCCTCACCCAAGCATTCTACCAGGGACCTGAGTATTACCCTGCCCCCAGCCATTATGGCTGGTGCATGCACTAGTCATTGGGGGAGCCTGAGCACATCCTGCCTGGTCCAGCTCTGCCCTGCTTCACCCCAGCCCCTGAGACAGGGTGTGAAATCCAAGTCACCGGGGGCTCCACAACCCAATCCACCACCTAGGACACCTGTACATTCTTCCCATGGGACTGAGGTTGACCATTAAGATCCTACTGCTACCACCTCATCTAGCTCCTACCTGTAAGCACCATCTACTGGCCTGGAGCCTGGCCTGCACAGCCCATTGCAACTACTGCCAATACAAGTACACTGTGCTTGGGACCTGGAAGGGCATCTCACCACCACTGCTACCAGCATCACCCAAGCCAACTGTCCAGGGGCTTGAGAGTGCACTCATCTGCCCGGTCTACTGCTACTACAACCAGCATCTGAAAAAGCTGCACAGAGGCCTAAGAATTGGCCTGCCAAGAACTACCAACACAGGTGCCAGCATATGCTGTCCCAGGGCACAAGGACAAACATTCTTGGCCCACCACCACTTCCTCTAAAACCTGAAGATGGGTCCATCTAGCAATCCAGTCCCCAGCACAACTTCACCACAGCCTCTGCCAATAACCACACCCAAACACAGATACCACTAATGCTATTTATAGCCAAAGAAATCATGCAGCCACTCAGAAGCAAAATGAAAGGCACCTACCTAACCAACATCATAGTCAAATCTTTAGGAAAAATCACCCACCCACAACGAAAGTAAATTTAAAAATAAGAAAAAGTGACTGTCAAACTACATGTGCAGAAATTAATGTAAAGACACAGGAAACATGAAAAGGAAAGGTAATATGACACCCCCGAAGGAACACAATTCTCCAGCAATGGATCTCAATCAAAAAGAAATCTTTGAAATCACAGACAAAGAATTCAAAATATTGATTTTAAAGAACCCCAATAAGGTGAAAGGGAAACCTGAAAAACAATACAAATAACTCAGAAAAATCCATTCAGGATATGAACAAGAAATTTACCAAGGAGATAGATATCTAGAAAATAAAACCAAACAGAAATTCTGGAACTGAAAAAATTCACTAAAGGGGCCAGGCATGGTGGCACCTGCCTGAAATCCTAGGAACTTGAGAGGCTAAGTTGGAAAGATCACTTGAGCCTAGGAGTTTAAGACCAGCCTGGGCAATATAATGAGATTCTGTGTCAAAGAAAAACAAATTTCCCTGAAGTAAATACAAAATACATTCAAAATCTTCAACAATAGACTAGACCAAGCAGGAGAAATACTTTCAGAACTTGAAAATGGGTCTATTGAAATAACCCAGTCAGATAAAAATAAAGAATCAAGAATAAAAAAGAATGAATACAGCCTTCAAGATATTTGGGACTACCTAAAGAAACCGGATTTATGAATTATCAGTATTCCTGAGGGTGAAAAGAGATCAAAAGGTTTAGAAAAACTATTTAATAAAATAGTAGGTGAAAATGTCCCAAGACTAGCAGCAGATTTAGACATCCAAATACAGGAGGCTCAGCAATCACCAGATGACTACAATACAAAAAAGACCTCAGACTGTCCAAAGTCAAAGTGAAGATCAAATTCCAAAAACAGTAAGAGAAAAACACTTAGTCACCTATAAAGGTAGCCCCATCAGATTAATAATGAACTTCTCAGAAGAATTACAGTCCAGAAAGGAATGGGATGCTATATTAAAAGTGCTGAAAGAAAAAAAAAAACAAACCGTGAGTCAAGAATTCTATATCCAGAAAGATTAACTTTCATAACTGAGGAAAAAACAAAGTCTTTTTCAGACAAGCAAATGCTGAGGAAATTCATCACTAGACCAGCTCACAAGAAATGCTCAAAGGCTCCTAAAATTGGAAGCAACTGGACAATATTCACCTATATCATATCATAAAAAAAAACAAAATTATAAAACTCACTGGTAAAGCAATCCCACAAAGAAGAAAAAGAAAGGACTCAAATGGCACCATGACAGAATTCTACCAAACCACAATGACAAACAGAGAAAAAGAAAAAACAAAGAATTTGTAAAACAAACTAGAAAATAATTAACAATATGATAGGAACAAAATTTAACATATCAATAATAACCTTTAATGTAAACGGATTAAATACCTCACTTAAAAGACATAAATTAGCTGAACAGATTTTTAAAAAATGATGATCCATCTATATGTTGCTTACAAGAAACTCACCTTAACTATGAAGACAGAAACAGAATGATAGAGCTAGAAAAAGATATTCTATTCAAATGGAAACCAAAATCAGGCAGGAGTAGCTATACTTCTTTCAGATAAAACAGACTTAAAGTAAGAAATGGTATAAAAGACAAAGAAGGCCGGGCACAGTGGCTCACGCCTGTAGTCCTAGCACTCTGGGAGGCCGAGGCGGGTTGATCACTGAAGGTCAGGAGTTCAAGACCAGCCTAAGCAAGAGCGAGACCCCGTCTCTACTAAAAATAGAAAGAAATTATATGGACAGCTAAAATATATATAGAAAAATTAGCCAGACAGGGTGGCGCATGCCTGTAGTCCCAGCTACCCGGGAGGCTGAGGCAGTAGGATTGCTCGAGTCCAGGAGTTTGAGGTTGCTGTGAGCTAGGCTGACGCCACGGCCTAGCTCTGTCTCAAAGCAAGACTCTGTCTCAAAAAAAAAAAAAAAAAAAAAAAAAAGACAAAGAAGGTCATTATATAATGAGAAGAGGACAAATGTAGCAAGAAGGTACAACAATTTTAAATATATATTAATATGCACCAAACACTAGAGCACATAAGTTCATAAATATTACTAAACATAAAGGGAGAGACAGACAGCAATATGAGAGAAGATTTCAACATCCCATTCACGATATCATTAGATCATCTAGATGGAAAATCAAAATAAAAGAAAATTGGACTTAAATTGGACTTTATAACAATGGACCTAACAGACATTTACAGAACATTCTACCCCAAAACTGCAAAATATTCAATTTTTTCATTAGCACATAGGACATTCTCTAAGATAGACCATGTGTTAGGTCACGAAATAAGTCTCTCCACAAATTTTAAAAAATCAAAATCATATCACGTATCTTCTCAGACCACAGAGGAACAAAACTAGAAATCACTACCAAGAGGAACTATGGAAACTATACAAATACTTGGAAATTAAACAACACGCTCTTGAATGACCATTGGGTCAATGAAGAAAGTAAGATGGAAATTTAAAAATTTTTGAAACAAGTGAAAATGGAAACACAACATACCCAAACCTATGGATACATAAAAAGCAGTGCTAAGAGAGAAGTTTATAGCAATAAATGCCTATATCAAAATAGTAGAAAGATTACAAATTAACAATATAACAACACATCTCAAGGAAGTAAAGAAGCAAGAATAAATGACAAAGTTAGCAGAAGAAAATAAATGACAAGTATCAGAGCAGAATTAAATGAAATAGAGACTAAAGAAACAAGACAAAGGATCAATGAAATGAAAAATGATACTTCAGAAAGATAAACTAAATTAATAAACTGCTAGCTAGCTGCTAGAAATGATGACATTTCTTTGTCATCAGAAATGACAAAGAAGATACTGCAACCGATACCATAGAAATACTAAAGATCATCAGAGACTACTATGAACAATTATATGTTCGCAAACTACAAAAGCTAGAGGAAATAGATAAACTCCTGGAAACCTACATATTCCCAAGATTGAATCAGGAAGAAATAGAAAATCTGAACAGACAAATAATGAGTAGTGATATTTAATCAGTAATAAAAAAAATCCACCAATAAAGAAAAGCCCAGGACCAGATGGATTCACAGCTGAATTCTATGAAATGTACAAAGAACTAATACCAATACTCCTGAAGCTATTCCAACCAATCAAGGAAAAGTGAATTTTCTCAAGCTCATTCTATGAGGCCAGTTATCACTCTGATACCAATATCAGACAAGGACTCAACAACAACAGCAACAAAAAGAAAACTACAGACCAATATCCATAATAAACATAGACATAAACATCCTCAACAAAATATTAATGAACCAAATTTAACAGCACATAAAAAAGATAATAAATCATAATCAAGTAAGTTTTATACAAGGGATGCAAGGATGGTTCAACATACATAAATCAACAAATATGATGCCTCACATTAACAGAATCAAAAACAAAAACCATATGATCATCTCAATATATGCAAAAAGAACATTTGATAAAATTCATCATCACTTCATGATAAAAATGCTCAAAAAACTAGGCATAGAATGAACATACCTCAAAAGGATGAAACTGAATTCAACAACATATTAAAAATATTATCCATCATGATCAAATGGGATTCATCCCAGGGATGCAAGGATGGTTCAGCATACACAAATCAATCAATGTGATACATCATATCAATAGAACAAAGGCCAAAAACCATATGATAATTTCAATTGATGCTGAAAAAGCATTCGATAAAATTCAACATCCTTTCATGATAAAAACTCTCAGAAAACTGGGCATAGAAGGAACTTCCGTCAACATGATAAAAACCATATATGACAGACCCATACCTAGTATAATATGAATGGGGAAACACTGAAAATCTTTCCTCTAAGATCTGGAAAAAAGACAAGAATTCCCCCTTTCACCACTATTATTCAACATGGCACTGGAAGTTCTAGCTAGAGCAATCAGACAAGAGAAAGAAAAAAAGGCATCCAAATTTGAAAGCAAGGGTGAAATTATCCTTTTTTGCAGACAATATGACCTTATACCTACAGAAACCTAAAGATGCCACAAAAAAAAAATAGAACTGATAAACAAATTCAGTAAAGTTGCAAAATAAAGATCAACATACAAAAATCAGTAGCATTTCTATATCCCTACAATAAATAATCTGAAAAAGAAACCAAGAAAGTAATTCCATATACCAGCGGGCCCCAACCATTTTGGCACCAGGGACTGGTTTCATGGAAGACAATTTTCCATGGACTGGGGCTGGGTGGCAGGGGGTCGTGGGTTGGGGGGTCGGTGCGGAGCTCAGGTGGTGATGCACGGCCCATTTCCTAACTGGTCACAGGCTGTTTCCAGGCTATGGCCTAGGGACTGGGGATTGTAGTCATATACAATAGCTACAAATAACATAAAATACCTAGGAATAAACTTAACCAAAGAAGTGAAAGATCTCTATAATGAAAACTATAAAACATTTATGAAAATAATTGAAGAGGAAACAAAAAAATAGAAAGGTATTCTGTGTTGCTGGATTAGAAGAATCCATATTGCTAAAATGTCCATGCTACCCAAAGCAAGCTATAGATTCAATGCAATCCCCATCAAAATATCAAAGACATTCTTCACAGATATAGAAAAGATAATCCTAAAATTTATACAGAACCATGAAAGACCCAGAATAGCCAAAGCCATCCTAAACAAAATGAACAAAACTGGAGGAATCCCATTACTTGACTTCAAATTATATTACAGAGCTGTAGTAACCAAAACAGTATGATACTAGTATAAAAACAGACACATAAACCAATGAATTAGAATAAAGAACCCAGACATAAATCCACACATCTGTAGTGAACTTATCTTTGACAAAGGTGCCAAGAACATACACTGGGAAAAGGACAGTCTCTTCAATAAATGGTGCTGGGAAAACTGGATACCCATATGCAGAAGAATAAAACTAGACCCTTATCTCTCACCATATACAAAAATAAAATCAAAATTAATTAAAGATTTAAACCTAAGTCCTGAAACTATAAAACTACTAAAAGAAAACATTGGGGAAACACTTCAGGACATTGGTCTGGACAAGGACTTCTTGAGTAATACCCCCAAAGCACAGGCAACCAAAGCAAAACTGGGATCTCATCAAACTAAAAACCTTCTGCAGAGCAAAGGAAATAATCAACAAAGTGAAGAGACAACCCACAGAATGGGAGAAAAATATTTGCAAACTACCCATCTGATAAAGAACTAATAACTAAAATATATATAGAATTCCAACAACTTAACAGGAAAAAATCAAATAATCCATTTTAAAAATAGGCAAATAATCTGACTAGACATTTCTCAAAAGAAGACATACAAATGGCCAATAGGTATATGAAAAAATGCTCAATGTCATTAGTCACAGAGAAATGCAAATCAAAACTACAATGAGATATCATCTCACCCCCGGTTAAAATGGCTTTTATCAAAAAGACTGGCAATAACAAATGCTGCTGAGGATGGGGAGAAAGGGGAACCTTCATACACTGTTGGTGGGAATGTAAATTAGTGCAACCACTGTGGAGAGCAGTATGGAGGTGCTTCAGAAAACTAAAAATAGAACTACCAAATGACCCAGCAATCCCAGTGCTGGGTATATATCCAAAGGACGGGAATTCAGTATGTCAAAAAGATATCTGCACATGTTTGTTGCAGCACTATTCACAATGGCCAAGATTTGGAATCAACCTAAGTACCCATCAATGGATGAATAGTTAAAGAAATTACCATACATATACACAATGGAATATTATATAGCCACAAATAGAATGATACTGCCATTTGCAACAACATGATGGAACTGGAGGTCATTATCTTAAGTGAAACAAGCCAGGCACAGAATGTCAAATATCATGTTCTCACTCTTAAATGGATGCTAAAACATGTACACATGGACATAAACAGTGAAATGACAGATAAGCAGACTTGGAAGGGTGGAGGGGGAGGGGATGGATCATGAGAAATTGGTTAATGAGTACAATGTATGTTATTCAGGTGATGGATACTCTAAAAGCCCTGACTTGACCACTAGGCAATCTATGCATGTAACAAAATTGTACATACACTCTATAAATTTGTACAAATAAAAAAAAAGGAGGTTGATATGAAGGTCAAGAAGCAGGCATCATGGGCTTGAAAGCATAGTATAAATGTGATGCTTTGTATAATGTTTTATGAATGTCCTGTAATGTCATGTGTTCATTTTTTTTAATCTTTGAGAACACCAGTAGACATGAACTAGTTATTCTGGCATATAGGGCTATGATTTCAAACCTTTGTATCTTGAAGAGATGGCCTCCCAAATTCTATAAAGTGTGGGCAAACCGAGAGGAACTAGGATAGAAGCTACAAAACGGCAAACGAAGGCATGCTTTCCTATTTCTCTCCAGGTTTTAAATAGATGATAATTACCAATTCCTATAAAGAAAACCAGGAAGAGGAGAGAATATGACCTTCACATCTTCAGTAGTGACTACCTCAGTCCAACGAGTTGGACCTGCTCGTAGATTTCATTCCTGAACCTATCATTCTGGAGATATCTGTTGAATTCTCATGTTAAAAATTTCATTGAAATGTGCTGGTTTTTAGTTTTACAGGGGATATGGGGACATAAACAGTGCTGGTGTGGTAACTGGAGACCCACGTTCCAGCTCTAACTCTTCACTCAGTCACCTGTTGCCAGCTTTTGCACATCTGGTTGTCAATTTACCCATTCATGAAATCAGACAAAAATCACCATTTCCTACTTCTTTGCAATAAGGCTGTTAGAATAACTGAGACAATAAATTAAAAATACTTAAAAGTATTCTTGAGGGAAAAAAGACTAAGGAATTATTAATCCATCAAGACAAAACTAAGAAATATTGGGCACCTACTCTCCTATTTGAAGGAGTTAGCCATTTTTGAAATTCCTGGTGCATATCAAAGAGAATCAGGCTGCAAGCTGCTGCAGAAGCCAAGCATGCTCCTCCTCCGGACAGTGTTTTCAAAGTCCCATTAATTAGAGCCCAGGGGACGGTGTGGGCTACAAAGTGAGGCCAAGAAAGGTGCCTGATGTCAAAAATGGGAGAACAAACCTCCACTTCAGTTCATTTCCATATGGATCTGATTGTTATTCGATCATTTCAGGCATCTGTCAGGGTCCTTGGGTAAAGAAAGTAAAATGGGGTAAAATACCCCATTGTCAATAGGGGATCATCAGCACTTTAATTCTGAACATTTTCCTGAATACAAAGTTCAAAACACATGAGCCAAGACAAGAATTTCTAAAATCAATAATTATTAGTCAAGTCTATGTTCCCTACTACTACAGTGTTTGACACTCAAAGATGTCCAGTGTTATTGATATGTAAAGTTTCTTTTTTAAAGGACTATGGAAACTTTACCTTAACTTTAGTTCTGGTGCTGTGAAAACTCATTCCAAAACACACACAAACACACACACACACACACACACACACACACACACTTTTCCCTATTGCAATAATTTATTCCAGTATTGGCCAGGTGCTGTGGCTCCCGCCTGTAATCCTAGCACTCTGGGAGGCCAAGGTGGCAGGATTGCTTGAGCTCAGGAGTTCAAGACCAGTCTGAGCAAGAGTGAGACCCTGTCTCTACTAAAAAAAAAAAAAAGTAGAAGCATTAGCCAGGAGTCATGGCATGTACCTGTAGTCCCAGCTACTCAGGAGGCTGAGGCAGAAGGATTGCTTGAGCCCAGGAGTTTGAGGTTGCAGTGAGCTATGATGATGCCACTGCACTCTACCTGGGGCAACAGAGCGAGACTCTGTCAAAAAAAAATGTATTCCAGTATGGCAATGAGCAGAAGAATATTAGAAAACAGGGTATTTCATCTACCCTCTTAGTATTTGAGTCTAAAATCCTACTGAATACACAGTAAAACATGAGCATAAAGAATTCCTTAACATTAAATTAGGTTTTTAAATATTAGGAAGGCCCACAGAGGGAAAAACAAATCTAAGAAATATCCAGAAGACATCTTTCTACGTAGCTTACAAGACAGAGGAGAAGACAGATATACCTCCATCTGATATTTCTTCATTTACTTCTCAATTAAAATCATATAAAACCACAGTCTCATGACAAAAACCAACAGCAGTGACAGTAGGTTTTATGAACACCCAAGGCACATTGCTTCCAACATCTCCCCAAAGAAATCAAGACACTGAAATCCTGCCTAGTGCTTTCCTACCTAAAAGATTGGTTACACTTTGAACCCAAACACAGGTCTTCTTGCATACAGAAAGATGTTTTCTTTTTAAGCAGATTCTTTTATTAACTACCTGCTTTAAGTGATGTCATTCTAGAGCAGGCTGGTCCACCCAAGACACAGCTGATGTACAGGGGACTACAGGATCTGAAAGGCAAAAAGAAGAGGAAGGCAGAAGGAGAGACGGATGGAGGAGGTGGAGGAGGGAGAAAGGGAGGATGTGGGAAAAACTCAGGGAGACCAAGTTTCACAACCGTTTTACAAATCATTAGAGAGGTGGTTTAACCTTTCTCTCAGCTCACCAGCTGCCTATCGTCTCTGCCTATTTTCCTTTCTATGTACCTGCCTATTTCTGTTAAGCAAACAAGGGAAAGCACTGAGCATGCTCAGCACACCATGTGCCTTCACTCCCATTAACCTTAAAATCTGTTTTTAAATGGCAAAAGAAAAGAGTGCAATTAGCATGAAGTATGATAGGAATTCCTAAACTCAGTACAATTTAAGCCCAGAAAAAATTACTACTTCTACAAAAGAGGTGCATGTAGATGTGTAATTTTAATTGCATCATTATACTGTATCCCCTGGACTAACATAAGTGCAGTAATTACAACGTGGAAGTGACAGGATGCACTTCAAAGGGGGGAGGGGCGTGCATATCTGTGATCTACACTACAGGGAAGCATCACACATGGTCAGGTTTTGAATAGCATACTAATTACCCCACATTAGAACAGAGGGTGTCACTTCTGAGAACAAACACTCCAACGTGAATCTGTCCCTTCATTTGCTATCATAGGATAATGGGTGCACATGGTAATTTTAGATGCAAAAAAATGTTTACATCTCTTGTAATGTGTTATTTAAGGATCTACTTATTATTTTGGTATAATATGTGCAATAGCAATATTAGTTTAAATGTAATAAAGCAACTTCCTCTACACTAACTTGTCAAATAAATGTTCACTTTGAAGTTGGAAACAAAGGCAATGCTTTTCATCCGCCCACAAACCATAGCAGAGAATAACCTGTGCTATTTATCAGGAATATGTAGCCCTATTTGTCTCTGATTTCTAAATTCCCAGCACAAGTAGACTTGTGATCCTGTCTGCACAAGTGGCCAGTGACTTGATACAGCCTAGGTCTTCTAACCCGTGGACTCCAGGCCTCGCTGACATTTCGGACACACCAGGATTTCAACCCCAGTCAATTCTTCCACTACCCCTCCCCCAAATGCTACATCTTTAAGAACCCCAATTCCTGCCTGTGAACAACAGGCAAATTGACAAATTTAGATAGCTACTTTGTGGGTGTTCTAGTACATTTCATATGCACATGGTCAGGAGTATGTAAGACACTCAGACTTGCAATAGAATTCAAGGTACTCACACAAACTGTTGCTAGAACACCACCACTGGAAAACTAGACACTAAGTCCCACCCACACACTCTTTTTAGAGACCTTGTAACTAGCTGATCATACATTTTCAATGACACTGGTCAAAGAACAGTGAGGAAACTGGAAGTCATACAAATGATATGAATAGCAACCAGGAAGACACGGAACATTTCATTACTGGGTCAAACTGGATTAATATGTTGCTTTATTTAGGTTCTCTGCGAAACAGAAAACCACTCAACCTTTAACTCATGGCTTTCATGATAAGGGGTGCCACTCTCCTTGCACGGGGGGCTTTGATGTCTTCCACCACAGACTTAATCTGCTTCCGATACAAAAATGCTGATACAAGGTGAAAAACTAAATAATTCCTATTCAAAACATCACTTCAATCAGGTGGGAGAGAAATTTCAGGAAGAACTAAGCTTACGGTTACAGCAGCAAAACTCTAAATATGTATAGCAGGTCCTAGCATACAGGCTAGTGCGTATTGAGCTGTAAATAAATATTTGTCAAAGTAAAAGAAAATGTAAAGGCATTCCATTACTAAGTATTTCTCACTGACCATATACAGGGTGTGCCCATAGAATAATAGGCTTGTTTTTGGAAGCTACAAAAACATCCACACCCAATAAGTAGCCTCCTTCAAAGCAAACTTCCAAAGGCTAAAATGGGATCCAAACACTACTATTAATATTTTTCAGCCCAGTTGTAGAACTTCTCAAGAACGTCCTTCGGAATCAGTTAGTGAATGAGATACTAACTGTATCTTTAATAAATACATAATTCCTTGGTTTATAAATTTCTTGCTTTATAATCCTACCTCTGTTTTAAAAGCTAAACTAAAATGGCATGATCAAATCCCTCATTCATTGAATCATGCTTTAAATGACTTTAAGCTATTATCCCAAATCAAACCTATCATACAAAACATTTCTATGGTTAAGATTATTCAAATGAACATGCATAAGCAACTCTAGAACTCCCAGAGTAGCCTAGGATGCAACCTTGTTGGAATAATCTTATAGCCTCCCACATGGACAACTCCAAATGGGCATCAAACTCATAAAATTCTTGTTGTCTGACCAAAATCAACCCCAACAGCTTATTGTCATATTTCAGATAAGACTCCAAAGAAATTTTAAGCAGTTTTCCATCTTAGCACCTGATCATGTTAGTATAAATTTGGCTGATAGATATTTTCATTTCTTTGTAACAAAATATAAGAAAATCCTATATTTAATTGGTCTTAAAAGAATAAGAAAAACTAGTCTTTTATATAACTTATTCAACTTAAATATCTTAGCTAAGAATACATGAATGCAATGAAATGTAATTCTTCAAGAGCTTTTAACAAAGAAATACTTACGCCATGATGCCTGAGAGGTGAAACATTTCGGCTGTTATGTAGGACAAATAACTGTACAGGAAAACAAAGAGTGGCTCAATCACTCGGATATTGTGTGTGAATCGAGTAGTAAATGCCGCTATAAATCCCAGGAAGATGCCAATCAACACTCCACC
>CM052437.1:68529971-68609544 GCA_028533085.1 Varecia variegata | reverse complement strand
AAAGCTTTCCATAACCTCCCACCTGCTTCACACCAAACCTGATACCTAGTGATCTGCACGAGATAACATTCTTTTACTTACAACTGGCCATAACCACATACTTAGTTCATTCCAGGTAAATCCTTTAATTTTATCACAAGGAAACCTATGCAGAAAAGTGCTTTGGAGTTTTAATTTATATATGAATATGTATTTTGTGTGTGTGTATGTGTGTATATATATATATGTGTGTGTGTGTGTGTCTGTGTGTGTGTATATATACATATATATAAAAGGTATGTGGGCCACAAATATATCTCTAGTGAGTCTGTGCAAAGTTCGCTTCAACTTGACACTTGTGTTTTTAGATTACAATCTAGTGATGCCTATTTACTATTAATAAATTCTATAATGGGCTAATTTGACAGCTGAGAGCCTTGAAATCTTTCAAATGACCAAAGGTATAATTTTTATAATTATTTTTAAATACATAGATTACATACTAAAATAGGAATTATATGTTTTGAACTTTGATTTAAAATGCACAGTAATTCTATGGATTCATGTAAAGCAGGGATGCAAACTATGCAAATACAGTTGTTTATCAGAATGGCTCTGTTCCAGAAAAATAGTGTTCAGATAACTTTTTCTTATATGAAATATGAAGGATAATCACTTTTGCATAAGGAATTCTAGTTCCATTCTGCTGTCTGCAAAATCAAAATTAAAATCCAAGTGATCACTGCTTCCCCTCCATCTTGCTAAAGTTAAATTCCACTACACGACACATAGTGGCTGGGCCACTGCAACCTATCCCTGGCTTCTTTCTACAGAGCCAGCTCTCCTTAGCCAAGACCAGTTATGGGCAGATTGAGGAAACTCTTGAAGTCTCCTTGGAAAATTTATTAGAATATTCAATGCAACTCAATGGTTGCATTAATATGTTCCAGAAATGAAGTTGGAAATTACCATGTGAACCTTGATTATGGGGTATGTGGAAACAGGAGGACTTTTCAGATAACTGAGAACCTGAACAATCTGGAAATTTTGAAAAGTTTTCATAAAACATTTATCATAAGGGAAAGCACAAAAAAATCCTATTTAAAAATCACACCTTCATTTTCTTCTATTGTTTGCCATTTCTCCAGTTAATTCTAATCCATTGTAGCCCTGGACAATAGCATGAAGAATTTTGATCTGCAACATACATACTATCAATTTCTCTTGATTGGAGACATTTTTATGATAGGTTTTCTTCCTTTCAGCTTTTCTAGCTCAATATTGAATTTATCATGATTTGGGAAAGTAGTTAATTCCTCTAATCTGCAATTTTTCCCACTCTCCAGAGTACAGTTTTAACATGAATTCTCTCTGGTTAACCTCTATTCTTCTGTCTGCAACTGCCAGTGACTCACCCTTTCTGCTGTATGCATCACAGCCCGAATTTTTATTAACTTTACCTAGCCTATGAGTTTCTTAAACCTTTCCTAGGCATAAGACCAGACCAACGACTAAAAGAATCTTCACATCTGTAAAATATCTCCACCTCTATTCTCTGAGGGTAGCTGACTTGGAGGCAAAGTTATCATTTTTTATACCATTGTTCCAATTATTACTAACACATGCTCAATTCTGTACAGTATTTAGCCAATTCAATTAGAGAAACATCTAGTAGTTTATTCTCCAGCATTAGGTAGGCAAGCCTCTGGGCATGTTCTGACATCCTGAGGGTCCAAGGTACATAACTTACTGAAGAAGGCTCTTTCATATGAAACCACTACAGTCATTCTGACATACAGGCTCTGGCCATAGACAAAAGGCCTCCACCTCTAAATACCAGCCATGGCCATTCTCTGCCCTTGCCCTCCTTCCCTGTGGCAATAGTAGGCTCTTACTTTGGCCACTGTCCCCTGCCCCACCCGGGGTCAACCCTCCCTCTCCATCCATAAGGGCACAGCTGATAGATTCGTGTTCTTGAGAGGAAGCACGGGATTCCTCTGGATTACCCGCAGCCTTTGCACACTCTAACCAGTGATTTAGCCAGATCCTTTCCTGAGATTTGATACTGAACAAACTCAAAGAATAGACCACAGAGATGTCTGAATAAAAATTTTATAAGGGGGAGAAAGCAGTGTAAAGGCATGGTGTGTCATTCCGAAACTGACCTGACTTTGCTGAGCTGAATTAAAAGGAGTGAAGCCAGGTGTTCTTATTTCTTTATAAAGTCCCATTACACTAAATAGATTCACTCCGAGAATTCCACATTCAAATGTCTGCAATCTCCCTCAACAAGGGCAAAATGTACATATCAAACATAAGTCACGATGGAAAATTTGAGGCTTACAGAAAGGAGAATAAGTCATAAAATGTCTTTATTATTGTGGCAGTTTCCTAGTTAAAATTTAATATTGGTAAGTTAATGACTAATCAATCAGTTAAAGAGCAATGGAATATTTGAAGTAGATTCTGTTACGTGAGTGAGGTAACTTAGCCTTAAAATAGCTATCTTAGCAGCTATTCTAAAAATTATGACCAATAAATTATCAATAAATCATTTTCTACATACTGTTCACCTGGAGTTAATGGACATTCTTAGAGACCATATTTTATTCAGTTCAGGGATCTGCTTTTACAGTTGAATATAGACTAACAGAGAATAATGTTGGTTTCTATGTAGACTTTTACATGAGTGAGGAATAACATTTTAATGATAGCAAATGGAGACGGTATTAAAATTAAGTTATTTAAGCACAGCTTATTTAATCTTTCTCTGCCTCAATTTGCTTATCCTATTCTCATAGGAAGAATACCTATTTCATAGGTTGTCATACAGACCTGAGCACAAGGGAAGCATTCACAAAAGGTCAGTGGCTATCATTGCTACCACCTTTACTACTATAAAAGCATGCCTAACATAAAACAGCACCACCGATGCTAACTAATTGATATATCAATCCAGCATCACTTGGGTGTCTTTAATGGGTGGAGGTGGAGCTCTTCGTAAGTTGTGGGTAGGGCAGGGAGGCTCCCTCACCCTTTCTCTTCACCCTTGTCTGAATTCAGAAGGCAGAATAGACGTAAATCCTGATATCAGTAAGATCCTAAAAGCCCCTGATTCTAGTTGTACGTTAATTAAGAGAAAATTAAAAATAATTTTCATTTTCTGAACAAATACGCATTTATGGGAAAATGATGAGGACCAGAAATGTGCTGGTTGAGTAGTCACAGAAATTGAGCGGTGAGCGTGTGACAAAAAAATTTCCCTAAAGCCATAACATAATAAATAAACCATCACCAGATAGAGAATGGCACTGAGCAGGAACTATCATTTCACCTGCATTATACACGTTGTGTACTGACAGCATTATTCCTTACAAAGAACCCTTCTAAAAATGCCAAAATGACAAATCAGCAGAGATACAAAGGCCACAATCACTTCTATGCTCCTCTGGCGTGAACAGAGTTTGGTAAGCAGGGGCCAGCTACATACTTTATGGGGGTCCAGCACAAAATAAAAATGAGGGGCCAGTTGTATGACAAATGAAACTATGCACAATGAATAAAAATGTGTTAAGAATTTCAAGGCAGCGACATCACAGCATTAAATCAAGTGAAGGGCCCTATTAAGTGGGGGCTCTATGTGGCTGCCTCTGTGTAAGCCACTGCAGGTGGCTGGGTGGCCCCCACGTGCTGGAGCCATGCAGCGTGAACGTGTACTCACCACTGTCACCGCGTCATTCAGCAGGGACTCTCCAAAGACCAGGATGTAGAGCTGCTCGTTGACGTGAATGTTCTCAAAGACAGCGAGCACAGCCACGGGGTCCACCGCTGAGATTAAGCTGCCAAAGAGCAGGTTCTGGAGCAAAGTGATGTCACTGAGGCCGAATGCTTCGATCTGGCAAATACCAAACAAAGACACCCCAATGCCAATGGAGTTCCAAAGTGTCCCTACCACGGCATACCAGAAAATGGTGCCAATGTTCTCAAAGAAAGGGCGAGTGGGCATGAAATAGCCAGCATCAAGCACGATGGGCGGGAGGAGATATAAGAAAAACACGTCAGTCTTCATCGCAGGGGGAGACTTCTCATCGACGCCAAAAATAATCCCGCCGAGCAGAAGTCCAACCATGATGAGAAGGCAGCTCTCGGGCACTATTGTGGGCAGTTTGTGATAGAGATGGAAGCCTGGGAAGGAAAAGATAAAGACACCAAATTGGGTTATACAGGAATTCCAGAGACGGGATACTGGTTTCCTTTGACCAAACTAGTCGGTCCTATTTCACAATCTCCCAGGTCAGTCCTATTGGCTAGAGACTGGCTTCCTAGAGGACAGTCTAAAGCAGAGGATTCCCTTAAAACTATGCACAAAGTACACGTACACACAAATGTAACTGTAAGTCAGAATCAAAACGTTGTAGGTACACATTATGCATATAGTACAGTTTTTATTTTTCTAAACGCCTATTAAGTTTTTCTTAAGTATCAGGGCCGTGGAAATGGAATAAAACAATGCAATTTTATATTGCAAACCATTTAGTGATTTCCAAAACATTTTCAGTTGTAACATCTCATTTCATCCTCACAAAAATCCTAAGGAGTAGGCAAGGCAGTTATTATCATATTTAATATTTTCTTTAAATGTAAGTGGGAATTGAGGCTCAAAGAGACCTAGGATTTCACCAAGGTGGTCGCCTCCCAAGCCAGTTTTTGGATTACTACTGTCATCTCTGGCATTCAGAAACGTTTGTAACTTACTTGTTTTTAATTTTAGATTCTTGCATTTGGAATATTGAGTATGTTTAGTTTGGAGATGTGTGCTCCTTCAGAGACAACCGAATCAATTCATCAGGATGCCCTGAGTAACCATTGTATGAGGGACATAAACATGCCATGACCTCTATTCTCAAAGGGTTCTCTCCCAATCAAGTTCCCAAAATGTGTTTATCACTTACTCTAATACAAAGTGTGACAAGCCCCAGTCAAGTGCTGTGGGAATACAGAGAAAGAGCAAATCTGCTGAGGAAGTCACCATGGAGGAGAAGTATCCGGGCAGGGCTTAAGGGACAGACAGACATTGAACACATAGAGAAGCATGAAGGGCCTTCTGAGAAGTAGAAAAGTGGAGGAACATATCCACCCCCTAATTCACAGTGGAGCCGGCGTGGCTTTAATCCAGAGAACATGTTAGGGAGAGGCCTGTAGCAGGAAAAGAGGAAGGAAACGTGGATTAGACCAGCACATGGATGCAACGTGGGAAAGTGACTGCACCCATGAAGGTCACTGGACACAACTTAAATGAGGAGAGCTCTTATTTGCAAGGTAGCAGTAAGTTACCCTGAAGGCATTCAGTACATTTTAGGATGAAAGCTGAACGTGAGAATGCTATGGTTTGACTGTGTCCCCTCCAAAATCCAGGTGTTGCCAATGTGATAATATTAAGAAGCGGGGCCTTCAAGAGGTGACTAGGCCAGGAGGACTCCTTCCGCATTAATAGCATTAAGGCTCTTATAAAAAAGGCTTCTCAGAGCGTTAGTTGATGAGCTCGCTCTTCTGCTCTTGCTAGCCCTTCTACATTCTATCACTGGAGGACACAAGAGGCCAGACACCAAGTGCCGGTGCCTTGATCTTGGACTTCCCAGCCTCCAGAACTGTGAGAAAATAAATGTCTGTTCTTTAAATTACCTGTTTGTGGTATTCTGTTATAGCAGCAAAACCAGACTAAGACAAACTTATCTGAATTATAGAAAGATATTACAGTTGTGCCGCATTAGACATTTCCATCAACAGTGGAGAGAACATATGATGGCGGTTCCATGAGATTATAATGGAGATGAAAAATTCCCATCGCCCACTGACCTTTTTCTGTAAAGGGCCAGAGAGCGACATTTTCAGCTTGTCGGCCATAGTCTACTCTGCCATTGCCATACAAAAGCTGCCATAGATTATACCGAAATGAATGAGTGCGGTTGTGTTCTAATGAAATTTTATCCATGGGCACAGAAACTAGGATTTCATGTAATTTTATATGTTACAAAATATTCTTCTTTGATTTGGTTAACCATTTAAAAATGTAAAAGCCATTCTTCGCTCACGCACCATAGAAAGCCGGGCTGCAAGCTGTATTTGGCCCCAAGGCTGTAATCCTAGTCCTCTGAATTTCCTGCTAACTTCTGATTATAAGGTACCTGTGTCATTCAACTTTTATTACTAGCACATAAAAGTCTGTGAAGATGGGCGCTTATAAAATTAATTATTTTATTTTAGTTGCAATAGAAATTCACTTAGTAGGAAAGGGAAGAAGATTAGAGGTCTCTTATACAAAATACAGGACAGAAAGTGATAAAATGCCATAAAAAAAGGAGATGAGAGAGGGGGATGAGGAGACTCAAGGAGAAATTGTGGAGGAGGTGGTATTAAGATGACTGGACGTGGATCTTGGATCCCCAGGGGAAGGAGGCACCCTCGAAGGTTTGAAGAAAGCTGGCGCCGTGGGGCAGGGGGTGCTGTGACCGGCCTGGTCACGAGGTGCATGGGCTGGAGAGGAGGGGAGGACGGAGCAAACAGGAAGGAGCCATGTCTCCGAAGCTCTGCCTCTGTGCTGCGGGCAGGTGGGAGCTAGAGAAGAAGCCCTGGAACCACCCTGTCTTCTGCACATGGAGCGACAGGGAGAAGCCCCTGCCAAGAGACAAAAGACCAGAGACTGGATTCGGAAATAAGGAGATCAAGGCTGCTCAATGAAACAGTTAAAGCAAAGGGATGTTATTAACCATCAGTGAAAATAAATAAGACATTATCTGTAAACATGTGACTAAAAAATTTAAGAAGAGTCCAAACTTCAAGGGGACCTGTGCATGATCCCATAAAGGAGGGTCTGGAAAAAGAGCCACTCAGCGCGAGGACAGGTTAATGACAGCATAGCAACTGTTTGGTAACGAAAAAGAACACCTACAGAAAGCAAAAGAAAGAACTGTATCTTTCGCAGAGGGCATGCTTCCAGGATTAGAAAATTCAAGCAAAGCTTTGTGCATCACTAATATTTATTGTGGCATTATATATGACAAGGAAAAGTGGAAGCAATAAAAATGATCAACCTCATTCAATCATTTTTTTCATTCACTATATACTTATTGAGACCCTGCTGTGGGCTAGATCCCCTAGCAGGTGCTGGGAGTGCAGCAGTGAATTAAACAAAGCCTCTGCACTGGGGAGCTGCGGTCTAGTGCCAGGAAACAGAAAATAAATCAGTCAACCAATAGATGCACAGTAGCAATGCAAAGAAAACCAGAGTAGGATGAGGGAATCCTTTTGACTGATATTTTACATCAAGGTGGTCAAGGAAGCCTCTTTGGTGGGTGACACCTGAACGAAACTCCAAATGAAGTGAAGGTGTGAAACGTGGTGGAAGAACTTTCTAGAATAGGAAAGATAAGAACAAGAACGGAGGCCCTGAGTTGGGAGCACCTTGAGCAAAAAGGCCACTCTGGCTGGAGCCTAGGGAGTGAAGGAGAAGTTGGTAAGAAATAAGGACAGAGGGACAGAAAAATGCTAGAGCCTGCACAGCCTGTGGCCACAGGACACACTTGGGGTATTTTCTGAGAGCAATGAGGAGCCAGGGAAGGCTTCTGAGAAGAGGAATGTCATTCATGACCAAGTTCCCAGTTTTAAAGGATCATTCTGGCTGTTGTTGAAGAATGGGAGCAAGCCAGCCAGGCAGCAGTCTTTTTCAGTAAGCCAGACGAGGGTGACAGTGGCTTCCATTGCGGTGGTGGTGAGTACCAGAGGGGGTCAGATGAGGGACTATATTGTGACAGCTGCTCCAGGAGAACGTGTTGCTGGCCTGGATGGGTCATGTGAGAGAGATGGTCAAGGATGAGTCCATCGTGTTGAGCTCAGACAACTGGGTGTAGAGTGGGATTATTTACTGAGATGGAGAGCAATAGGAAGAAAGGAAATTCCAGGGGAGAAACTAACGATAGCAAATGACAATTGGAATCTCCTTAAAAAATATCATGGAGCTTAAATAGGTAGCAAGGTTCAGCTTGAAAAAATGGCAGACAGTTTCTATAGAGCACTAGAGAAGAGCAACTGTGGTATTGCCACAGTTGCCCAACACCACTGCCAAACACAGTGCCATATGTTTTTATTACACCCATAATGGATCCCAGGGATGAAACAGTGAATCCAGACAATGATGTGCAGAGGTACAAGAATGTTGTATAAAGTAAGAAGCTGTACAACAATGGGCAAAGAAAACATAATTTAACCAATGTTACCCAAGCAGGTAGATAAGAAGAAACAGCAAACACGTACACGTAAGTTTCTTTTTCACTTCTACAATTGTGGAAAATTCCATGAAGGTCAAAGGGTTTAACATTAAAAGAAAAGCAGAATTTACAAAAACAGAAAGTAATCCTATGCTACAATCATTTTACTATGAAAGAAGTGATATAATCGGTGACAAAAGTAAATGCTATTAAGATAGAAGATAGGTATGCCTGAATTCACCTTTTTAAAGTCTGTATGGGGCATCGGGGGCGGGGGGGGGGGGATAAAATGAAGATTAAAAAAAAAAGAACAGACTTATGCTTCTGGGAAGACGGAGTAGATGTATTTTCCCTCTATTCTTCCTACTTAGTACACCTAAAAAGCCAAAACATTATACATAAAATAAACATAAGAAGACTCTGAAAGGTGGAAAGAAGAAAGAAGACTAGCTAGATGTCTCCAAACCTGAAGAACAACACAGCAGCGAGTTCTCGGGGTCTTCCTTTTGCCTCTCATAGCTCATACTTGGAGCTGAAGACGCCAGCAACCTGGAAATGCCAATGGACACAAGCGACAAAAACTGTAGCAACAGCCTGCTTTATCTAGACAAAGGAATAGGAAAGAGTCAGCCCAGCAAAACAGAAACGTTTTAGACAATAACTTCTCTACTCCAGCCAAATACCACAGAAGAAACTATGGTCCCAACCCCGGCAGAGTCTGAGTAGGGTGTCTAGATTCTATCTACCCTCGCCACGGTGTAAGGAACACCACACCTACCAGGGTGGTGTCAGAGAGGGAAAAGGAGAGAAACGGGACTTTCTTCTCTAAAAGGCAACCTGCCCTTGACCCCTGACTGACAAAAAGAGAGAATACACAAATTGTGGGTATTGGGAATGAAACAGAGGTATCACTACAGACCTTGTATCAAAAGGTTGATAAGGAATACTATAAACAATCTAACTCTCTCTCTCTCTCTCTCTCTCTCTCACACACACACACACACACACACACACACTTGATATCTTAGCTGACATGGACCAATTCCTGGAAAAACACAAATTGCAACAACTCATTCAATATGGAGGAAATAGTTGATTAGCCCTGTAACTAACAAAGATAGCTAAAAATTAAAGTTGTAATTTCAAAATTCCCCCAAAAAGAAATCTCTAGGCCCAGATGGTTTCACTAGTGAATTCTACAAAATAACATCAATTCTACACTGTCTCTTCCATAAAATGTAAGAGGAAGGAACACTTCTCAATTCATTTTATGAAGCTAGTATTGCCCTGATACCAAACCAGACAAAGACATTACAACAAAGAAAACAACAGACCAATATCCTTTAGCAAGGAATATAGGTGCCAAAATCCTTATCCGGATATCTGCAAATAATTCAGAAATATATAAGAAGAATATACCATGGCCACGTGAGGTTTATTCCAGGGATGCATGGCTGGTTCAATATTCAAAGATTAATTGATGTAACACATACATCAACAAGGTAGAGAAGAAAAAATACATAATTATATCAATCCATGCAGGAAAAGCATTTGAAAAAATTCAACATCATTCAAGATAAAAACTCTCAGCAAACTGGGAACAGAAAGGAACTTTAACTTGATAAAAGTCATCTGCAAAAAACCTGACTGATTCCAAATGCCAAGTTTTAACCACCACAAAGAAAGACAACCTGCTCATCTTTCAAAGTCCAAGGAGATGCTGGAGACAGCCTGTGGAAGGAATGATTGCACATCCTGTAAATCATTAGGTAGAAATCATGTGTATTGTGGGAAAATCATGACAAAGAAAATATCCATCCTTCCTATTGATACATACTAATGATTTGTGATGTCTCAAAAGGGAGTCACTCATGGTAAGTAGCATTGAGCCCACAGTGAAGCTGTTCACTGCTCAAAGCGACAAGCATATGTGTACTAGACTGAGGTCGTGGTAAAATTGTTTCTCTTCAAGTGATAAATATATGTATAATAGAGTAAGGTGAGAGATAACACCTGCTGTGGCATGGAACCACCCAAGGCCCAGACGGAACTGATAGAAAATGGAGCCAGACGGTGGCTGAGATAATGACAATGGTCTCACCTGTGGAGAATTATAAAAATAGCAAGGAGCTGACACTGTTCAAGGTGCCTTTAGAATCTCTGCCCCTGAGAACTCTGAGGCCTCCTCCCAACCTGACAATTGTCACCCAGAGGCTCTGTCCCAGTGGTGCAGCCACTCTCCCACTGACCAGCATCCCGGGGACTTTCAGACACACTGAGTCCTGTCAGTGCCATGGCCTTCCACCTAGCCATCACCGTGGTTTATTAGCCCCCTAATTACTGCCTTTAATAATTGCATTGTCAATGTTTGCTTGATTGTGCATGTGAATTTCGCCATAAACTGTGAACTTGAGTATTGGTAATTGGCCACTGAGTCACTGTGAAACCTTCCAGCTTCTGTCAAAGAATCGGATCTAAGTAAAATAACAATTAAAATTAACATAAAACCTAGCAATTGACTAATAACTTATTCAATTACTTATCCTTTCATTCATTGACTCACGAGCATTAGTAAGCACTCAGCATCATGAAATGTGCCAAGCACTAAGGGCACAGCAATGACCAAGACAGACACGGCTCTGTCCTCATGGAGTTTACAGTGTACCGGGACAAAGGATGTCAAATGGATCATGACATGCATCTTGCTTGTTACAGAGAGGGAAGTGCAATTTACAATGGAACCACGATGCAGGGTCCCTGATCCTATCTGCCCCGTGGGTAGGGGCTCTGTAAGGAAATGATATTTCAGCTGAGAGATGAAGAGGAGTGGGAATTGTTAAAGGCAAGAGGGGTCCGAGGGTCCCCCCAGGGAGAGAAGCAGCACATGCAAAACTCACTGGAGTGGGCACAAAGTATGGCCCATAGGAGATGCCGCAAGAAATCCAAGAGAGGGCAAGGGTGATGTGTCCTGGGCCCTGTCATTGCAGTTTGGATTTGCCGTAAAGTGGCAGGAAGTAGTAACACCCAACAGCGCAGGGAGCTGAGGAAATGAGGATGCGTTTCACTAAGACATTTACAGAGCACTTGGGGAGGCCAGTGCCTGAGAACTGTGTGGCTCTCTGTCCTCCGTAACACTGTGCCAACTTTTAGAAGAGTGCCTACCACACTGAGTTCACAGATCTATCTGAGGGTCTGTCGCACCCACTAGAACACATATTCACAGGGCTGGGGGCAAGTTTTACTCACTTTTGCACTCTCATCGTCTCCTACAGTGTGCAGTAAGCTGCAACATAGTAAGAAATGTACATTTGGTCTCTGCCCCCAGTTCCTGGCAGAGAGCTCCTAAAACCTTTGTAATCCCCTGCACTATAGGGTGATAGGAATATCTTTTTTTATAATATTTGTTTTAGTCTCTTGTTCTTGATACAAGAGCTTCCAAGACCCTTGGGATTCCTGAGGTGATAAGAGTGTCTTTTGTATGCTAATTAGATGGCTGGTGGTAGAGACCCCTAGAGAGCTGGGTGGGGGCACTCATTGCCAGAAAGACAAAGGCAGGATTAGAGGTTGGGACTTTCAGGCCCACCACTCAAACTCTAGGGAGGGGAGTGGGGCTGGAGGTTGAGTTCAGTCACCAATGGCCAATGATGTAATCAGCCATCTATCTAATGGAACCTCCATCAAAACCATGAACAATGAGGTATTATAAGAGAGCTGCTGGCTCTGTGAACACATGGAGGTGCTGGGAGGATGCTGTGCTCTCCCTCCTATCTCTTCACCTGGCTATTCATCTGTATCAATTATAATAAACCAGTAAAGTTAAGTGTTTCCCTGAGCTCTGCAAGCTATTATAGCAAATCATTAAACCTGGGAAGGAAGCCATGGGAATCCCCAATTTACAGCCCGTTGGTTCAAAGTGCAGGAAGCCCAGGACTGTTGACTGGCATATGAAGTGGGGGTAGTTTGGTGGGACTGAGTCCTCCTTAACCTGTGGGGTCTGCACTAACTCTGGGTAGTTAGTGTCAGATTTGAACTGAATTGTAGGACATCCAGTTGGTGTCTGGGAAATTGAGGAACTGGTTGTTGGTGTGGGGAAAAACTGTACACATTTTGGTGTGAGAAGTGTTGTGAGAGAGTTAGAGAAACACGAGGTTTTTTCTGGTATAGGTGGGCAAAAGTGGCAATAAACAAAAAACTTTGAAGCTGTCCTCTGATCTGGCTCATCTCCTTTAGCGATTACATGCCAAGCCTAAGGAGGTACACAGAGATACACACAATAACGATGCATCAGATGCGAATTTTATAACTAGAAACTCCACACCTGAAAGTTAAAGATCTTGTATCTTACCTTTTATCATAAGCCTCACAATCCTAGTTCTAACTTTTCTGTTTTCTCTAATCTTTAATTTTGTTATTTTATTTCCCAAGAAAATGAACAGCTGGCTGGCTGTATCTGATTATGCTGAAGGTTTATGCTTTTATTGCTACTGGTCGTTTCTACCTTTGTCTCAATTTCAGTAAGGTTTTAAGAGCTATACTGGACTGGGCATGGTGCCTTACACCTGTAATCCTAGCACTCTGGGAGGCGGAGGCAGGAGGATCCTCTTGAGGTCAGGAGTTCAAGACCAGCCTGAGCAAGAGCGAGACCCCATCTCTACTAAAAATAGAAAAATTAGCCAGATGCCGTGGCACACACCTATAGTCTCAGCTACTCGGGAGGCTGAGGCAGGAGGATCACTTGAGCCCAGGAGTTGGAGGTTGCAGTGAGCTATGATGATACCACTGCACTCTGGCCCTGGCCACAGAGTAAGACTCTGTCTCAAAAAAAAAAAAAAAAAAAAGAGATGTACTGACTGTTTCTCCTTAAAATCTTCTCTTTCACCAGACACAGGAGAACAAATACTATAGGAATACATTTACATGAGGTACCTAGCATAGACCGATTCATACAAACAGAAAATAGAAGAAAGTTTACCAGGGGCTGGAGGGAGGAGGCAACAGGGAGTTAATGTTAGGGGCACAGATTTTCAGTGTGGGAAGATGAAAAGTTTTGGAGAGGGATGGTGGTGATGGTGGCACAACACTGAAAATGTACTTAATACCACTGAATTGTGCACTTAAAAATGGTTACAGGGAAATTTTATATTATGTATATTTCACTAAAATGGAAAAACTTTTCACTTTCATTTTTCTCTTTCCCATTCATTGTTAAAAAATAATTATGGCAAAACAAACTGAAATATTAACATAACTGCATAAAAACTGCTAAATGAACAGGCAGAAAAGATGCTGCTGCTAAAATCTCTCTCTGCTGGTAGCCCGGCCACCATGCAGTGTAACCCAAAACTCTGACGGACCCCTTGATACAGAGTCTGAACTGGGCCTTTGAAAGGTATGTTGAAGCTCAGAGGACAATACCCCAAAAAGAAGGGCTCAGAAGCAAAAATTTATTTTGACCATCTTCTGGCCTCCTGTCTGGCAATTCTACCCTTCCCCAAGGCACACCATAGAAACCAGAATCCCTCTTCCCCAAGGCAGGTCATAGAAACCAAAATTCCTTTTTCTCCAAAGCCAGCCATAAAACCTAAAAATATTTCTCTAACTATCCCTCCGCCTTTCTGTGTAAAAACTGGCCATAAAGAAATTATCTGACCTACCTGTTTGACGGTAGGTCATGAGACCTCCATTCCAGAGAGAGCCCTGCCCTGCACCCAGAAGGAAGGAATGCTGCACAGAGAGGCCAAGAACCCAGACAGACAGGCCTCACTGGGTTTCCCTGTGCAGTCTATTAACATTAGATCAGACTCTTTTTCGTACAATCATATTTCTACATGGCTGCCCATACTTGGTTGAACCTAAGCACAAAAATGGACATTTCCCCTGTATCTTAGAGTCTTCATTCTGAGGGCTCCCGTGTATACATATTAAATAAATTTTTATGCCTTTTCTCCAGTTGATTTGCCTTTTGTGAGTTGATTCTCAGGGAACCTTCAGAGGATGAAGGGGAACTTTCCCTTGGCCCCTACAGGCAACTCTAATAAGTACTAATATAAAATGTACAAAGCATGGGCTGTTCAAAAATAAAAAGCAAAATAACAGAATTTTTGGCAGCTCAAAAGGTAAAATAAGTAGTTTTTCACAAAAATGCTCACAGCAAAATGATAGCTCACACCAAATCAATCATAGCATATTAATATGATATAATAATCTACCACATCATGCATGTTTATTATGTCAATTCTCCTATGGGTTTATTTCAAATAATGTTCAGTGAAAAAGAGTACAAGAATAGTTAGAATATTGAATATTTTCTTTAAAACTGTTAAATTCATTGATTTTACTCACAGATACACTTTTAAAAGAGAGCATCTCTGTTTAGTGAGAGTAGTAACACTTTCACTTAGGATATCAATAATTGCCAGGATCACAACTGATGCATCCATAGAGTTTACCTTTCACAGATGATGAAGTCGCTGCACGGTAGCACAGCACCTCCTGAGCACCAGCCCACACTGGCTTCCCTGTGGCCTCTGCTCCCCATTCAAGGGGTGAAACATGAGCACCTTTCCCTTAGATATTCCATAATGGCCTTCTCACTTTCATTGATGGTCAGAGTAGGTCAGTCATTTCTATGTTTTAATATTTCTCTTTTTGTAACACGATCACTTTCTGAGAGTGGTAATCATTTTGATCAGTGTTAATTTGACTACAAAATAAATTTCAACTGATCCTGAGTGCTTAAGTATCCCACATAATAGGCTCAGCTCCCTTAAATATAACCAAGTATGAATACCAGAAGCAAAATTTCAAGTAAGATCAAAAAGTCTGGAGTGGAATTTGCAAACCGCCTGCAAGCCTATTTTGTGCAGCCTATCTGGTGTTTTCAAATACTGAGCACATTTTTAGAAATGGAGACAGTCCACATATAAATTCTCCTGTCTTGTTTCTCTTGAAAAATCAGCAGAACTGGACTGTCACCCACCTTGTGCCAATTTCTGCAAAGTGGCAATCAGCCACAGCTGGGCAGGGGCAGAGCTGGTTTCCAGCTTGCTGCATCCAGCCCACACTCCCCCCATTTTGCACCGACAAGGCCAGTGCTGGCCACCACATGTCTAGACCTCAGGCTCAAAAGCCAAGGGTCAGACACCACTAAGACTGCAACGGAGATTGGGCTGGGGCAAATCCTTCCATAGTACTCCTTCCCACCATTCTTTCTAGACTCCTGACTTCAAGTCTCAACTACAGCAATGAGAACACAGCTTAGGCACTGAAATTCCATGAATTGTAGGACAGGCTTCCAATCCCCCAAACCAGCAAGTGAGGGCTCAGCTGCTCAGGGTTCAGGGGTATCCCTGTCCCTGCTGGGGCCCTGCAGCTGATTGATGTCAATGCACAAGATCTCTGGCAGGTCCAGGGAAGCACACACAGTTGGTGAAGTTCACTTCTACAGGCTGAGAAAACTTATAGAGTGAACTGACAGCCTAGAAGTCACCTCTCCACTGGAGGCAGCTGAATCCTACTCTGATCACCAAGCCAGGCCTGGGCACAGGATTTGACTCATGTCCTGGCCACCTCACAGCTTGCATTAAATTCTTTCTTCAATCCCAGACTCATTATTCAGAGTCCTGGGCCATCAGCAAATAAGATCAATTCTCAATATTATATTTTCCTCTCCACAGTAAGTTGAACCCAACGCATTAGCCTATATGCAATGATTTGGAAAAGTATTTTGCAAAGTAGATTCATCAAACATCCAGAACCAGAAAGTTCATAGTTAGTTTGTAAATGGCAACCTTATAATCACTCTTGACAAACTTGACAGTTGTTGAGTGTGTGTGGAGTTGTGCATAGCCCAAGGAGGTAAGTACAAACACACACACAGCATCACCCACAAACCCTTCTGGGTAATGTTGCTTCATGGAAGACCCTGCATCCAACACTGACAGAGAGCTTCCTGTCACACAAAAGGAAGCATCCACTTGGCCAAAAGCAGAGGCAGCTGGAGATGTTGCTTTCACCAATTTGATATGGAAACAAAAGATACTGTATCTTTCTGGATTTCAAGGAAAGTCAACAAATTGAAAAAAGAGAAAGCTATCCCTTAAAGTGACAGGAAACTACTGACCCACACATCAAGGTGTTTTGGAAGAACTACCTTCTGAGCAGGAATAGGGTGATCTGAGTAGATGCTCCTGGAACTGAATCCTTCAGCTCACAGGGACCTCAGGGTGGGGCAAATAGAGCCAGAGTCTCTCCAAACTTCTCCTGCCCAAGGTGGTCTGGGCAGGTAAGTCACAGGTGAAGTTCCCCTGGCTGCCAGGGAGACACACATTCAAAGCACATTGTAAAAGGAACATCTCCATTGACGCAGCTCCCCATATTATGACCTTACAGCATTTCTGTGGGCCCCTGATATCTCTCTGAAATCTCTTCCAATGGTGACAGCCACAGGGCTCCTAGAAGGCTGGCTTCCTCTGTGGTACAAAAACTATTTTCCCAGGAATTTTAAAGGTAATTGACACACAAGAGATGGGCTAGTCAGCATCTATGTAGAATATAGGTAGTGAATTCCTTTATGTACTGATCTTGTAAAAAGAAAATCAATTTCTTTCTTTTCAAAATAAGAAACTGAGCTTAAAGTTTTAGGAAAAACTGTAAAGAAATAGCAAATAAATAATACCGTACTTTTTCTGTAAATAATAGGTCTCACTTTTATTTACGGTTATTCATGGTTTTGAATTTGATATTCCATTGTTTACCACTACCTAGTGTTCAAAAGTCTAATACCAGTTACATACTTTACCACCTGGGCTGCTTCCTGCTAAGGGAGACCATCTTAGATTACTCTGTTCATGAGGCCCATTGTCCTTCTTGAAGGCTAGAAGTGGACAGGCCAGAGGGACAGAGGTGAGAGCCACCCTCCGCTTCCGGAGATGTTCCATTTTTGCTGTTGGCACGCTCAGATTCCCTGGCATTCAAGAGAAGAACAATGCTAGGTTTGTGTCATATGAATTCTGCAAAATGCTCCACTAGCACAGTGCAACGAAGATGAAACACACACCGCACCCTCTAGACAGCTCAGAAATAATAACTGGTTTAGGTGTGACAGCACTGCAACTCTGCCCCAGGAAGTAATAATGACGACACTGGGCAGTTTTCAATGTATTGCTGCATACGTTATATCTGGGTGTGAAATGTGTGTCTCCTCAAGCCGAGAAAAGTAATCCACGGATGCCAAGGGAATTTCTAATACAGCCAGGTGGGAAATAAGATCCTCCCTGTTAAACACTGAGAGGTGCCCCTGGACGTGCAGAGTGTTCTTATTTAGAACGGACCCAGGCTCGTGTTTCACGTGAGGTTCAGCACAGAGTCCTCACGGAACTTGTTCTCAATCTGTTAGCACTGCAGGCTTAGGTTTTATAGCTTTGAAGCAGATTTCGACAGCTCTTCTATGATTGCAAACATCTTTAACTTGAGTTTCATCTCCTATGGCTCTAGGTTCCCCACTTTTTCTTTTTTTCTTTTTCTTTCCTCCTTTCCACCCATTTTAGAAACACCATCTCATTAAGAGGTTTGACCAGGAAAGATTAGATTTGAGGAGATCCTTCTGCGGGTAAAATTTCCAGTGCGTAGTCATTATTTAAGGGGAATTACAGAGTCTAGGGAGTCCTTACGTTCTCTGAATAGACCCTTTGCACAGTTACGCTGAGGGAGGGAGCACTGCGGTTGGCCAGCGGTGATAAGGACTCTGTTATACTGTAACCTAGGTTCAAACCTTTCCATGTCGCCAACGGTTGAAAGCAATTTTTACTCTATTGCCCCGGGCTAGATGTTAAATCCTAGCATGTGTTATCCTTTCAACCCATGTGTTAGTAAATGATTTATGCCAATTTTGGCTTTGTTGTTTGCACACTGCTATCATTAAGTTGT
This sequence comes from Varecia variegata, assembly GCA_028533085.1. Taxonomy (NCBI): domain Eukaryota; kingdom Metazoa; phylum Chordata; class Mammalia; order Primates; family Lemuridae; genus Varecia; species Varecia variegata. Next base: position 68,591,374 of record CM052437.1, on the reverse strand, counting down.
ACAAGATTTTCCAGGGACTCTACCCCACCCACTCAACCACCTTGGGTGGGAGCTTTATTTTCTGTTGGGTTTTTATTCCTTCAAGAGCCTGCCTTCTAAACAAATTTACCACTTGCTTAAAATAAATATATCAAAGGATAGTAAAGAAACCCACAATTGCCAGTAATTGCTACCTAATTTCATTTTTCAATTAAGTGGTTGCTAACACTCATCTGCAGCTACCAGTTAGTTATTTACATGGCAGGGGACATATCTGCACACTGGCTCAGGCTAAACTAAGAAACTACCCTATTTGGTAAGTTACACTATTTTCTAAACTTCCTAGAACTCTATACTTTGACTCCTCCCTGAGTTCTATTACCAGCTCAGTGGTCTTTGCACATCCATGTGCCCTTCTGTTTGCTTATGGATGCAAAGACCAAAGGGGTTTCGATGAGCATTGGGATACATGCTTCTTAGGGACTCATGGATATTCTTATGCTTCCACTGTAACCGTAATTATTATGTTCCATTAAAATAACAGGCAAACCTACTAATACATTTAGTGGAAAAATGGAGAATTGGAGTCTTGCCAAATATAGACATTTGTTCTGAGATTTAGAAACAGTAACATCTCCCTTCATTTCAGCAGCCTCAAAACACAAAATTGAAACATCAAGACTAAATAAAAAGAGTTTTTAAAAAAATCACTGCAGAGGAAGTCAAGTCATTAAGTACATAAATTAGCTATCTTATCAAGCAAATCCCTCTAGCAAAACCATTAGCACTCATGAGTGGTGCTCAGAATATGAGCGTATAAATGAATGTCAGCAGTAACAAAACAAAATACAGACTCTGGTGAGGTTCAAAGTAGATTATAGTTGTAAAACAACTGAAAGTATAAAACAGTGTTATAGGGAATGTGGATATCGTTAGTTTTAACTATACACCTTGTAAGCTGACAAAAACTTAAAACAGAGGCCCATGTCCCTGGAGCCTCTCTCTCGAGGAGAACAGAGAGTGAACACCCAACTCTTAAATAAACAATCATATGTCAGATAGTGATAAAAGCGCAGGAGAAGGTAAGCCTGGGCAACAGGATGCAGAGCGACCCGGGCCAGAGCTATTCACACAGGTGCGTATGTCTTCTGATTTCCCTTAAAAACACGATCTCCTAATGCTGGAGTCAGCATCTCCCATACCCTTCCAGAAACTTCACAAGAGAATGCACAAAAAACTGATGCTGTTCTCCTAAGTAAGCAGACCAGGCGTTGTCACTAACGACGTATCCTTCCCAACCCAAGACCAGGAGTTTCAATCAGACGGAAAAGAAGGGGCTGCAATTTCTCAGCATCCTTTCTCCTCACCACTTTTTGTTAGAGAAAATGTCCAGTCAGCCGATTTGTGATTCTGCCTTAGAATACTGGTGATGAAGAGCGCTGGTTGACAGTTTTAAAATAGCAATAATTACTTTAGGCAGCACTTTGCTTTAAAATTCTTTCCAATCTAGATTCCTAAAGAAACCTTGTTTGTACAAAAGGCACAAGAGGACTTGGAAAGCATCTGCTGAAAAATGCATATCCACCACATTGTGTGTGAGCTGACAAGTCTGTGGCCCCTGATGACACAGAGGAGACCCAGCGGCTCTGGGCTGTCCAGGAAGTGTCAGGAGGAGGGTCGAGAGCACCTGCTGCTGCAGGGAAGGTGTCACCTGACAGTGAGCCCTGCATGCCAAGTCACTTTGCTGCCTTCCACCTACTATGCCTGGCTGCTCAGCCTTCAGTTTCCAAGACAGGAATCTGGGATAAAACAAAGGGTGTGCATTGCCTTTCTTTTCCATTGCAATCTAACTCAGCAAAAGCAGAAAAAAAATGATTTTTTAAACTTATGCAACATTGGAAGCTGAAATATCTATGATTTAGAAAGAAACCTATTCATAATACCAAAAGCAAGAGACCAGAACATCTAGACAATCTATTAATAACAACCTGCTATGGAACAAATGGACAAAAGAGACATTCATGGTATAACACTGTTATACTTTGGGGAAGGAAGCAAGAAATCTGTTCCCATCCAAGGCTATCCAAATTTCCAAAGTTTATAAGATGGCAAGTTTTGTAAGTGAGTTAACTCTATCCTTACCACAACCTAATGAAGAAGCGACTATGATTTTCCCATTTTACAGATGAAATAACAGAGGTTAGAGAAGCTAATTAGCTCACCCAAAATCCACAGCTACTAAGTGGTAGGGTTGGGATTTTGGACACCAGAGCTTAAGTTACCACTCAAAGTATGTTCAAATTATTGCAGCATATGCATTATAAGGACAGTCACCAAATTATCATCCAAACTAGGATACTTGAGAGCAAAAGAGCACAATAATTATATATGTGCCAGGATAACAAATGCCCGCCATGGATCTCATGGACGAACCGGGAGGTGTGGTTATTTTAATTACCACATGATTAAAGTGTGGTGAAACAAAAAGTTTCTCTAAATATGATTTAGTTATTCATTTGCTCAGTAATTATTTATTAAGTGCCTACTACGTGCCAGGCACTGTTCCAGACTGTGAGTCAAATAGACAAAGTCCCTCCCCTCACAGAGCTTACATCCTACTGAATGTCATTTATGTGTGCATATGTTTCCGTATGTGCATATTTGTGCGTGCAATATGTGTGTAGGTATGTGCAACAATGAAACATATTGAATATCTTTTCTTCTATAAATCTGTTGGGGTTGAACTTTGGCCTATTAAAATTCTACATAGTAGCTCAAGCTATATGGGTTGAGCCTTTCTTTAACCTACAGATCCTTAACATGTTTAATATATATTTCAAAAGCATTACAGTTCTACATTCCCTAAGTCATGGATGGTGGAAAAGGCTAGACCAAGATTCTGAAGGTCTAGACTCATGTTCTAGCTCTGGTACTACTAACGAGCTCTGCCACTTTGCCTTTTTATTAGTTCTTTCTGTCCTTTGCAATTTCCAGAGTTGTTGTGAGGTCATACTAATCCTAAGGTTGAACTTACCTTCACATATTGTTGCAGTTTGGTCCTCACAACTCCGGCAAAGGAGGCAGAGTGGTATCACTACTATTGTCTGATTTTACCATGACAAGCTGAGATGCTCCTAATGAGGTAGGAAGGGTCAAACACAAGACACAAACGCAGGCCTCAGGCTCCAGGTGTAAGAGTGGGTAAGGCTGAGCACATGGGATGTAGGTGGAAGTCTAGTGCCTTCACATTCTTTTTCATGAGAGGCAGGGGGCAGCGCAAGACGCATCGGTGCGATGGAGAACTAGCTGTCCTACCTCTACCACTTGATAGCTTTGATGCCTGGGACAAGTTCCCTAAGCTCCTAAACCTGTTTCCTCATCTATTTTTTAAAACTGTGGATAATAATGGTGTCTACCTCCCAGAGCTACTAGGAGGATTAAATAAGGTAATGAATGTAAAGCACTTGGCCCAACTACCTGGCAGGCAATAATGTTCTATCCTTGTTAGCCATTATTATTTTATTAAAGGAATTGAGATAGTGGGATGCCCCAGTCTCACCCCCACCCCCCAATGCCACAAGGAAACACAAGGAAACACCATACTGGTTGCATTACGCTGCTCACATTTCCCAGCTGCTTAGATTCCTAGGAAACAGGCCTGGGAATTGGAAGTAGCAAAATTCCCAGTGGCAGAGTCACAGAAACATGGCAATAGAGTTGTTTCACTGCCCTGTGACTTTCTGAGGAACTTTCTATGGATAACAGGACCTTTAAACTTCTTTAGAGTGCTTCCCATGCAGAGCGGGCATATGTAATCTGATTCATTTTCAAAAGAAATTTCTAAATGTGAGTTTGATTTTCCTTTTCTGACTTTCCCACGTAAGTCTTCGTATGCCAACACAAAGTAATAACATGAAGCTCATCTGTAAAATATGCTTCTGTTGCAGCCGCACAGAGTGCTTTTAGAGGAACTCTCCTGCCCCACCCACTGGAATTATTAGAGAGGAAGTGGAATATAAGTCACCTTCAAACAAGGATGAACTTCACAAATCAAGATTAGAAAGCCTGTGTACAGTAATGAACAAAGTAAAGGACTATTGCAGGAAGTACATCGTCAATTATGATCCATTATATGTAAAGATGTAATTGCAAGGCAGTCACCTGTAATTGCACAGGTATCATTTAGAGTGACAATATGCTGATGTCTACACATGACTTTCATATAATAAACACATGCTTCTCTTAGCTTAAGTTTCTTTGCTATAAAAGTAAAAGCTTTTTATTAAATGATTTCCTCCCCCACAGAGAACCTCATATTATCTTTATGGAAATATTAAACAGACAGAGCAGATACATAATCCCACTTCTATTAATTAAATGGGAGAACCAAGTAGGTGAAGATGGGCCAAGATCATAAGAACAAGAACATTACAACAGGGTCTTCCTACTTCTTATCTGGAGGTATCTTTTCTAAAACTTAGGTCCAACCCCTCCTCATCTGCTGAGCTATTCCTCTTCTACACAAGTATGAAATTATAGAAGACAAAACAAAGGCAATTCAGTCACATCCCCATATTCTTCTGAAAGAAAAACTAGGAAGTACACATTATGTTCAATTTACATTAAAGAGAAGCCATTATGATATTCTATGAGCAGAACAGAGCCATGAACTTGACACTTTCTACAGAAAGCATTTCTTTAAAAAGTGCCATGTGATATGTCACCAAAATATCCAACAGTATGGACACAGCACCTCCTCTCACTACAAACATAAAATATTATTAATATTAATAATATCTAGCCAAGTTCAAAACGAAAATGTCTAGGAGGCCAGAAATAAGAAGAAAAATCGAAGTAAGAGATATCAGTAGGATTTCAAGCCACAGTGAACCAGAGGAATTCCTGACATAGGTGCATGCCCTGTGTGCTAGGACCTGGCATTTCAACACCTACATGAGGATAAGAAATCTGACTTCAGTCCACTAAAGGAAGGACTCTTGCATAAATTCTTCAGTTTTTGAGAGCAACTTTGTCCTAAATAAATAAAGAGAAAGAGAGAGATAGACAGAGAGAGAGAGAGAGAGAGAGAGATGTTTGTGGCCAAGGAAAAAGGTAAGGAAATGTATCATCTCTTATAGCCTTGGGTCGGGGGAAATTCACCTGTGAAGTATAAAATTCCAGGTCTATATCATGTACAGGTAAAAGGTCTATATCTACAGTACTTGAATCACATAGGAAAACCAAGTTAAGAAATGAATAATAAAAACAAATCATTGAAACCCTGGGTCTCAGCGAGAAACACACTCAAAACCATTTTTGTAAGAAAATTTTACAACTTAAAGAAAAAATATTTTTACCAAATAAATGCCCCCTTCTAATGCTAAGCTCACAATAAACACTATAATCTACACTGAGAAATAAATATCTAAGAGGGAAAGTTGGAAGTGATAAATATAAGAATTAGCACCCCAAGACTTAGAAATAACAGAACAATCTGAAAGAGTCTAAAAAATGAATATATAATAGTTTGAATGAATAAAGGAATGAAAGGAAGAAAATAAAAACTATAATTATATAGTATAATCATATGAACAAAATACAGACAGACTTGAAAAAGGACCCAAAAAGCTTAAAGGAAAATGTAATTAAAATTAAAAATCCAATGAGTAGGTGAACCACAGATTAGAAACCACTAAGCTGGAAAAATTATCTGATGAAACAACCAAGAAATAGCACAAAAAGGAAAAGAGATGAAAAAACATGAAACAGAAGTTAAGAAACATGGAAGCATAACAAGTTCCAAGCAAGAACAATAAAATAAATCCATAACTAGACACATTGAGAAAATAACAGAATATCAGAAATAACCAAACAAAAAAATCTTAAATGAAACCAGAAACAAAAATCAGATTAATTCCAACAGGCACTGTGAATAACAACATAATTCTCCTTAGTAACAAAAGAGGACAGAAAGTAATGAAATAATACATTCCAAGTAATAAGTGATAACTCCAAACCCTACACACAGTTATATTATCATTTAATACTACAATCAAAATAAAGACATTTTCAGAAAAGACTAAGGCCTTCCCTGAAGTATCCACTAAAATATATACTTCAGTAAAAAGAAAACAATCTGGAAGGAAAAAGGAAATAGAAGTAATAATGAAGAAAAATTGGAAAACATATTTGCAAATCCATGTAAACAGTGTTTATAAAAATAAAAAACTAATTTGGAGGAAGTTAAATACAAGCCAGGTTTAAATTACAAGACAAAAAATTATAATTTTGGAATAAGCAATTAAAATTTTTAAAGTTCAAGATTACTCAGGAAGAAGATAATAACAATTATAAAAAGAGCAAATACTTTTATATTGCAGGAACTCATTTAACACTTTATTTATATTAACTAATTTACTTCTCCCAATAGCCTATGACATTGGTACTTTTATTGCCCCCACTTTACCACTAGGGCAATTGAGCCCAGAGAGTTTAAGTTATACATCCAAAATCACATAGCTACAAAATATGCAGGAAAATGTGTCTGAGATGTAAGTAAAGGCAGTATGGCTAGCTCCTGTTAAATTAGACAATCATACTAAAATTGAAGAGCAACCTCAAAAAGAATAGAAATAGAACAGATAATAATGTATAAAAAATAAATAAGAAAACAAATCGACCAAGCCAAAATATGTCAAGGAAAACTAAAGACACTAAGTAAAAGAATGATAAACAATGAACAACATAAGTCCAAATATATCATTATTCATAATAAGTGTATAGTTACCTTTCTTTTTTTAAATTACAGCAATTTGAAATTTTAAATTAAAGATACAAAATCCAAATATATGTGGTTTAATGAGACATATCTAAATGAAAATGATACAACTCATTTGATAGTAAAGGAATAAGAAAAAATATATCTGGAAAATGCAGATATGGAAAACAGATGTGAAAAAAATACATGTGCAAAATCTAGTTTTCTTTTGAATGGCAATGGTAATATAAGAAAAAAATATGCTTTGAGCCATAAAAACATATTGGAAAAAACAAAGTTAATAACTTAATAATTAAAGAAAGAACTCACTCAAAATATATAACAATATTGAACCAGTAAGTACCTAATAACATAATATCAAACTAGCTAAAGCAAAAATTGACAAAATGACAAACAGTAATTGCCATTACAATCTTAGGAGTAATTTTAATGTACCTCAGAAACCAATAGATAAAGTAGCCAAAAAGAATGGATGAAATTATTGAAGATTTTAACACCATGAAGAGAAACTTGATCTAGTCTGTGTATCTGTATATGTGCACATGTACATGTATGAAATCCTGCACCCAATAAAGAATACACATTCTTTTCCAAGCATATTTGGAAAGTGTAATGTAAAAAATGGCCATAGTTGAAGCCACAAGGAACATCCCAATCAATACTAAAAATCAATAGCATTCCTATATGACCAAAATGCAATAAAATATGAGCAAAATAAAAAACAGCCACAAATCCCCATATGTTTATTAACTAAAAAGTAAAATACTAAATAATTATTGCATTAGAATAAAATAACAGAAGGAAATTTAAAAATACTGAGAGCTGAATGACAGTGAAAATTCTACATATCAAAACTATGTAATACATTTAAAGTAGGACAGAAAGGTCTGTTTCTAGCCTTAAATGCATATACTGCCATTCTTCCATAATATACCCATTTGGATCATGAGAATTCATCTTTAGGAAGAGTTTCATTTAATAATCCTATTTTAGTTCATGAGGCATTTCTTCAACTTCATGAAGACCAAATTGATTTTATGGACTTGAATTTGGTGGCTGAGCACCCTGAGATGAGATCCATCAAGCAATCATCATTCCAGCTTTATCATTGGTATGTTTTATTAAGTTCTCTCAGAACATCCATGGTTTGCTACTTTATAGCAGTAATAATATCATTCAATTTATTCAGAAAGCGTTACTTCATTTGCATCATTTCCCTGAAATCTTTTTTATCATTCTCTGTATTGTTATTATTTGCAATAAAGATGAATTTACATAAACTTTGAGTATTGTGAATATGTTTAGTTTATGACAAAGTCTTAAGTATACAGTGTTTCATAGCTCTGAATTTAATGAGAGTAAGTAGATATGCATATTTTAAAGAAATTGATGATGGGAAAATGGCTTATTAGGAATTTTAATAACTAGGTAAGCTATTGAAGTAATTTTGTCCATTTTAATAGGACTGATGTCATTTTAGCATAAGTGCATGTCAATTTTGGAGCTCAAGGGTTCATCAAAATACTTAACTGAAACCATCAAATATTATATTATGTTTTCAACAGTTAGCATTTTTTCATGGATTGATTGCCCATGTAAGGTAGGACTTGACATATAAGAAAACAAATAAATTCAACAATTAATGAGCTAAACTTTCAATTCAAGGATTAAATAAATAAACCAAAAAAATAGAAGTAAATCATAAATGTAAGAGTGGAAGCCAACCAAAAGTTAATTATTTGAAAAAGTATAAAATAGATAAGCTGAGAATTTTGACCAAAGTAAAGAAAGACAAAAATAACAATATTAGGAATAAAAAGGAGAACATCACTGCAGACAATGTGGAGATTTTTTTAAATCATAAAAATAACTTCCAATAAATTTAAAAACTCAATGAAATAATGATTTTCTAAAAAAATGTAAATTACCAAAATTGACCCAAGAATACATAGATAAACCAAATAGAACTATAAATATTAATGCAACTGAATCACTGGTCAAAATCTACCTATATGCAAAAAAATCATCAAATTTACTTTGTTTTACAGGTTAGTTTTTTACAACCAAAGAAGGAACAAACAGTTTTATACAAAATGTTCTTTGTATACTTATTAGGGCTTCAAGAAACATGAAAGAATTCCGTAAGAAGTAAAGCATCCCATTAATGACCAATAGTGTTTTCACTGTTAGAGTTAATACAGAGTACCATCTTCATTTTGTGAAAAAATACCTATTATTTTGAAAGGTACAAAAACACTTTGGCAGTACAGGATAGTCACAAAATTTTAGAAGACATCTAAGTTGGTCTTTAGAGAAACATTAGTCATCCTTCAGACAGAAAGCAAAAAATCTATGAGTGGCCCAATGGGAATAGACGAAGACAGAGAGAGAAAGGAATCAGAACTCTTCTTTTAGTTCCTAACCAATGCATGTCACCAGGAAGTCCTGACTTCTTAAGATGCATGTTCAAAGTGAGATGTGGTTCAAATAATGAGTGAAGACAATGAGCTCCAGACCAACCAAGTGGTGAATATGGCTCAGGAAAACCAAAGAGGACAAAGAGAAACAGACTAAGCACAAGGATAGCTTTTTTCATAGATCAAAACTTCTATGATTCAGGCAGATATCAAACTCTTGGGTTTCACATTTCAAATTCAGGATGGCCTGGAGCCCAGAGGAACATCTTCATGAGTCAAACTGCTGTCTTTCCCTTAAAATAATAAGAATACCAAGTTATTAAATTTCAAGACAGCAGGATGAAGGGAAGTGGAGAATTCTGCATCCTAACCCAAAGTTTAGGGGCAAAGGAAATGGAATGAGCACAGTGACTGGTGACACTTGGAAGCAGAGGCAAACAGGCCAGCCCCACAAGACCACGAGATACAGGAAGGGGTATTTGAGGAATCCCAGGACAATGAAGGCAGCTCTGTTACTTTAGGCAGCAGGGGACCCAGCACTCTGTCCTTGAACCTTGAGAAGAGATAGAGTGCATGCCCAAGTTCACCCAGGTCAGCACACACCCCACTGACCCACTTCATGGGCAAGGAAATCAGCGGAGACGATCTTAAAACACACCAGTATATTCTTCTCTTCTTAATTCTTTGACTACTTATTATTCCACGCTAATGAACTCCATCCCTGTGTTCAAGATTTACCAAGCAAAGTGTGTATTTATAACTGTAAAAAAAAAAATCAGTGGTTACAATATAAATATTCAAAGTGAAAGAATAATAAGAGTTCACGTGTGTGAGGACCTAAGTAAAAACAAATGAGGAAATGTTTCTTGCCAAGATTTTTAAAGCTTTTCTAAGATGTACTAAATTTGCTGTGTTGTTTTTTTTTAAACCTACTTCATATACACATAGATATCACCATCATCATCCTCATTAATCATTATCAGCATGGTTTTAGTAAATTTTATAACTGCAGAATCACTTTTTTTGGACCAAGTAATTAGAGACTTGATTTTCCCAGATAATCAGGTAAAACAATGAAAAGTTAAGCTGAATCATTCAACACTTTGCCAAAATGTGTTTTCTCACTTCTGAATGTAATATTTCTAAGATTATATTGTGCTGCAATTTAGAAAAACCATTCTAAATTCACCATCAGGCATTATTTAAATTTCCTACAAATATCAGGAGCCTCCACTTTGGGCAACATCTTATCTTTGTTTAATCACTAGCAATGTTTCTCCATGTTCTCTGGAGCAGGTAAGTTCAGGTAAACCAGATATATGACATAAAAGTGCCCAAGCAGAAACCATGCCATTTTGCAGGAGTTAGCATTTGTGTTCCCTCATAGCCTCACTTCCCCTGCACGACTCAGTTCATCTGCCTTGCCAAGTATGAGCAACTTAAGTCATATAAGACACCCCCAAAATAATAGCTTTTCCAGTGCAAAAGCTGAAATAGGAAAAAAAAAAAAGCTGAAATAGAATTTTAATGACCATGACTGTTTAATGGGCTGTAAAAGTATCCCATAGTACCAGGACAGTCTTTCCCTAAGCCAGACAGAACGTTCAGGGCCCCAGAGGTGGGAGAAGGGGTTGGAGATTTCTGGGTATTTCTGGGCTCCTCTAGTAACACAGTGGAAGCAGCAGACTGAGCTATATGCAGGAAGAACCTAGAGAAAAGACCCCATGTCTTTTCTCTTTTTGGACTCACTCCACATACTGCCCTAAGAACTATACCATTCACTCTACTCATGGCCAGTCTCCACTTGGCTGCTCACACTCCTTTCTGGATGGGAGACATGAATATGTTGTCATCTTTTTACCACCCAGATGTAGAATGGAAAGATAAAATAGTAGCCAGAGGAGGAGTTCAGAGTTTGTGGGAGGCAGATGATCAGGAGGGCAATAAAAGCAATATGTGATGACTGCCATAGTAAAACACATTACAGGGAGAGCAGAAACTGTGGCAAGTAGAACAGAAGTGGGCCAGGGAATATAAACACATCTGGGCCAAGAAACTGCTAACAGGCAGATAAATGCACCTGTGAACTCTTACACAAGCAAGCATGAGCACTTTTTAACAAAATATCTCACAATGACCCAATAAGATGAATGGAACATGACAGAAAGAAAGCAAGTGCAAAAAGGCAACCCACAGGGTAAGAACACTTGAAAAGGGCTAATGCTAAGACAGAAGTAGAAAAACACAGGAGGCAGCCCAGGACAGTGGAAAAGGCATTGTAGTGCCAGAACCGGCACAATTACTGCTGTTACTCTGACTACACTGCCACTACCACTGCTACTAATGATGGTAGTACTGATGCAGTACTTGCTACTTGCTGTTCCAAGGATGTTAGATGTATTCATTCTCACTTAGTCCTCACAACAGAACAAACCTCCAGGACAGACACAAAGATGAGACAGACAGACCTGGCTGGAATTCTGGCTCTCTACCCAGCAAGTTCACCTCCCCATTTCTCCGTTTCCTCCTGTATGAAACAGGGTAGTCATACCTATCCGGGATGGTGGTTGTGAAAATTAGAGATAATAAAGTTAAGTGCCTACTAGCAGCTGTTATTAGCATAATTAATCTGATTAAAATAATCAGCAGTGAAGAACAGAGGAAAGAGTTGGAGTAGAAACGGCAACAGAAAACCAGGAATGCAAACGGCACAAACGCAGCCCTCAAGTGGTGGCGGCTGAGGCAGAGGGAGAGTGAATAGAGCATTGCTTCGGCTCCCTCACTCTGTGCGCCCTGGGGGTGAACTCTCTGAGCCTCAGTGCCCACCTCTACCAAGTGCGAGTATTAACACTGGCACTCCCTACAGAGCAGGGTTGTTGTGAAGGCCCTAGGAAGAGCTGGCGTCTGAATTAATTATTAGAGGCAACAAGTTTATATAAACGTACATATCTGCTTGATAGATGGGGAAGCCCATTCCCCTTACACCATTTCTCAGGTGGAATTAAGACACTCAACTAGTAGAACAATGTCAAAGCCAGGAAATGACAGACTGCAAAGTCATTAAAGAGTGTGTGGCTCCTTTAGTCACCACTAACAGAATCTAATTAATTTAATCTGACATTGAAGGTTAGCTTTAGGCTCACCTACCACAACTTCCACCCTCTTATAAACCATCCCCTCTACCTGCTTTGCCCTCCCCTTCCAACGTATGCCTTTGCTCATTCCTCCCTGCAATGTTGTTTCCTGTCCACTCCAACCGACCAGACCCTGGTGATCCTTGAAAACGCAGTTTAAATGCTTCCTCTGCATCTTGAGGAAGTGATCCCTGCCTCCCTACACTGCCATATTATCTTTTCTGAACTTGTCACCCTACTCAGCACCTTCCTGTGCTATAATCACTGGTGTATATGCCTCCCCTACTAATCAAGGCTCCTTGAGGATGACAATGTTTCTTTACATCCTTTACACAAATCTGCCTCTACCTCATGGGGTGAAGGCGTAAAACATATGTAATGCATGCAGACTTCTGACCTAACAACTTTTTTGAATCATTACAATAGCAGTTATGTATGTCAAGATTTTTTTAAGTCTTTAAAATATAAAGTAAAAATAATACAAGGAACCATAATAATAACACAAAAGTTTATGTGGAGGGGGTAATGAAGAGGAGAAAATAAATTCTGAGGTTTCTGCTTTCCAAAGGAGAGCTAAACATTGTTTGGAAAGTGTGTTAATTATTTTTAAATATGCATCTGGACTCCCTGGCCTCAGTCACCTCTAAAGCAAAAGTTTCCTGAAGGAGCTTCTTGACAGCCTCATCCCCAAAGAGGGGCGAGACTGGGCGCTCCGGTTGCAGCTGCAGGCACTCAGGTGTCCCTGGTCCCCTTCTATGCACCTCATTAGTCAGGCGCACAGCAGGATCTATGTTACTGCCAAAGCTCCTCTCTTCCTCTCTCCTCCAGCATCCAGCGCTTTAGCCATATTAGCTCTGGGGCTTGCCTGCGCCTCTCTCCCTGCAGGTGAGACTGATACTCTTCAGCCCACTCCCTCAGTAAACAGGTCTACTCAACTTTGGCAAAGGGCTGTCCAACTTGGCATTCCATGCAGAAGTAAGCAGCAAATCGTCAAGTGTGTATGGGCTAATACTTTAAGGCCATTGCAAGGCCAGTATCCACTTACAAACTGAAGCACGAACCTGCTATTTCCTGGGGTCCTTTTCAACCAGAAGCTGCTCTATCTGTTGTTCCTGCCCTGGTCCAGGGAGAGGTGGCCACGACCTGAAGGTCAACTCGCCAACCCAGTCACCCTCTGGGCGTCCCCGTCTCTCCCACACCCCGGGGGTCCAGCTCGCTCACCAATCTTGGCCAGGGAGGCTAGCAAGATCCACAGGGTGATCTCGAAGGGGATCTGAACGTGGGGGTAATCCAGGGTAAACACGGGCAGCCGGCTCTCCTCGAACGGCGTCGTTCCAGGAGCCACCACGCTCGCGGGGCTGGGCGGGTTGGAGCTGGTGCCCATGGCCTTCGGAGCGTCCAGCAAGGTCTCCGCCAGGGTGCCCGCCGGCCCTGCCACCTGCAGGAGGAGCAGCAGCAGCACCGGTGGCAGCGGTGCCCGCAGGCTCCGCCTGGTGCCCGGCGCTTCCATGGGGTCGGCTCCGGGTGCCACGGACAAGCCGGGCGCTCGGCCCTCTGCGCGCTCAGCGCATCGCACCGGGGCACCGCCGCCCGCTCGGCCCCGCGCAGAGCTGGACGGCTAGAACCACCCGCAGCCGCCGCCCCCGCCGCGGGGCCGGGTCTCTGCGGCCAGCGGACTCGGTCCCCGCTGCGGGCTGGCGCACTGTCCAGCGAGGCGCGCAAGGCGACGAGAGGCCACCGCGCGGACACTCGGCAGCCCTCAGCCGCCCTCCGCCGCCGGCCGCCGGCCCATGTCGCGTCCGCGGCTCTCGGGCCGCAGCTGCAGGCCCTGCCCCGGGCGGCCCGCGGGCGGGGGCGGGGGCGGGGCGGGCGCGGAGCCCAGGCCGCCGGGCGGGAGGACGCGAGGACCCGGCGGGCACACTGCGCACCTGCCCGAGCCCGCGGGCGACGCGGGGCCCCAGAGGCCGCGGGGGCGAGCCCTGTGCTCCCTTCTCGACTGCACTGCGTCCCAAAACCCACCACCGTCGGAGCCGGCGAGCTGTGGGTGGAATCGCCGCGCCAGGAGCACGGTGGCCAGAGCTGTCTCCGCCCCGGAGACAGCGTCGGGCGTCCATCCAGTGAAGGGACAGGCGCGACCCACGCTTCGCGCCCTTTCCTCCCCCCGCAGGCCCCTGCGAGGGGACACCCCGGTGTGCTGGGCGAGCGGGGAGGCGCCACAGGCTGGAAGTCTCCAGGAGAAGCCCAGCCCGGTGGAGTTGGGGTACTGTCACCCCAGCCCGGGCGCTGCTGAGGCCCAGACACGCAACGGTGCTCTCTGGGTGTACAGAAAGTTTAGAAAAGCCACATTTTATTCCCCTTCCGAGAGTTATCAAATCTCGGACAAGGTACTCTGTGCGCACTGAAACTCCCTGTGCGGAACTCGGCGTTCCCACGCCCCCGCGGAATCCTTTTCTTTTCCACATTGTACTGGTTTCCCTCATTGTAACACTGTCGAGTCCACTCTTCTTCTCCCTCCCCCAACTCACGAAAAAGAAAAACATCTTTCTCTGTTTTTAGGCTTAGAGGTGTCCATGTCCGAGAGCATGAGAAATATAATTATTTCATGGAAAACCAGTGATTTGCCTCGCTCAGATTGACTTGCTCCCCTAATTACAGGACGGGCTGCGGTTAGGAAAGGGACAGAGAGGAAGTGCGATTCTCCTGCTGGATCTCAAAGAGCTTTCTCTTCCAGCGCCAGCCCTTCTCCTCCTGGTTGGGAGCGCTGCCTTGTCACTGGTTGCAATCTCACCGCCCCAGCATCTTTATCGCCAGAAACCCAAATGAGCACAAAAGCAGACTAGTTGCCACTCAATTAACTGAAACAATTTTCCCTTTGATATCTATGAAATAAAATCCTTCTCTTTACTTAATGTTTTATGTGTCAAAACATGTGGCTCTTACTATTAAACAAACACCAGGCAGTTCAACCTTTGAGGCGGATTTTTTTTTTCCCCAATGTTCTAAGGGAGAAAATCAGTGAAATGTCGGCAGAAGGTACAAGAGAAAAAATCCTCCACCTGAATAGAAGCAAATAAGGAACAGTCCTCTTTGGGCCTTGAAAGTAACTCAAGGACAAGTACAGGCTAAAATTGGAGAAAGATTCTAAAATGACACAGAGCACTACTTCAGTTAATATTTTATAAAGCATAAGTTTTTCAAAAGTGCAACAGAATTTAATCTAAAGGTATTATCGTCTTAAAAACAATCACCGAGCCATCCAAAACTCAGCCTCCCCTTCTTTCTTCACTGGAAACATTTATTAAAGGTGTGTGTCTAACATACCCCTGTGAGAAAGGAGAAACAAATAAAAGCTTCTTATTTATTTATTTTTAATTGAATATCTCTATATGGAAAATTCCTTGCAATGTGATTTACTTCTATTTTTTATTAATCATAAAAACCCAAAGAGAGAGACAGACATTTTTGTGCCCATTTTTAAGTGAAGAAATACAGTGCAGAAATGTGTAAAAATAAACTCTCAAGTTTATAAATCAAATAAGGTTCTGGAAGGAATTCCCACCCAGGCCTGCCCATGCTAAGGCTAGCTTCATCCCATGACTAGCCGGTCTCATGACTAGTTGCCCATAAACAGCAGGTTACTTTCTCAGATGCTTTAAATTAAACAATGGAAAATGTTTTAGGGGTGTTCAAAGAAGTCATAGCTGAATAAAGTTTTACTTGTAATAAGCAACTCAGGCCAGTTCTTCAAGCTTAGTGAAATACTAGTAGGGCAAAGGCACATTCAGAAAGTAATTTTTTGAGTTTGAGTCACACAACACTTTTTGGAATGTTTGTGCATCATAAATAAGATGAATGACAAATCGATGTTTCTGGGACCCTTCTGCCCATAGTAACTGTAGAGATTATACACTCTAGTAGTATCACTTTAACTTTATAAATCTATGTTACTGTAGTTAAAGCTATCAACTTTTTCTTACATTTGGAAAAATGCCCTTAATTTTAAAAACACTCTTTCCATCTTCCCGTAAAGCAAATATAAAAGAGTTAAATTATGCCCCTATGCTGACAGTGACTTGGCTAGGCCATTTCTCCAAAGGGCCCTATGACTAAGAGCTCAGCCCTTGAAACTGATACCACTACCCACTACTGTACCCCATGGACTGACTAAAGGCAAGAATTGAATAGTGTCTCTACCAGTTGAAAATAGGTTAGTGGTTTCTTAGTGCCATTTAGAAAGACCAAAATCCTACAGTGACTTTCCTGATTTGACCTTTGCCTTTCTCTCTCACTACTCCACTCTCTCCCTCCCCAAACCCTGGCCCCATGCTCTATGAATTCTGACCAATGTTCCAGGCTCCCTCTCACCTCAGGCCCTTTGCACATTCTTGTCCCCTATGCAGGGAGCTTTTTTTGTTACTGTCCTTCACTTTGCTAACTCTTCTTGGGGTCTCAGCTCAAAGGTAAGTGACTCAGGGAACTCTTACCTCGTACCTGCCTTTCTGGACTAATTAGAGTCTTCTTTTATGCCCTTTGATCTCTCTCATATCTTTCCTTCTTGGCACTTAACCATTTTACTTTTCTCCCACTAAAAAGCTCCACAATATGAGGACAGTCTGTTGGTCTATTTGACTCATTCCTTTATCCTTAGCTCCTAGCACAGTGCCTGGAATACAGTGAGCACCCACTAAATATGCATTGGATGAATAAATGTGTGATTTGGCCAGAAATCAACAGCTCTCATACCCTAGGGATCTGGGCTGCAGCCTTTTCTCACAGGCAGGTCAGTTGCAGGATAGACCTGAGGGATCCCTAGTTTCACGTGAAATGTTTTCCTCTAGGGATCCCTGGTTTATATTTGGGGATCACTAAAGTCTATCTTTTCCCTTTTTATCCAAATCTTGTGAGAATATAATCACATTACAGGATTTCTAAATATTTTCAGAAATAATAATTACCTGATTTGAGATTGACCTTCGTGCAGCATAGAAATGTTTACTAGGAACTTACGAATACTGTCAGGGAAACTCATAAATCTTTTTTCTGCCCTTTGATCCAAAGTGGTCTATTGGAATATTAATGTATTTAGTGGAATCCCTTAATAGGAACAACTCTCCTGAATCATACAGCCATCAAGCAGGACAGTATGTCAGGCATCATGAAGAATCGCAAAGGATCCTGGAACACTTTCTGGGTACAACGGAAAGAAGCTAGGAGAACAAAGCTGAATTCGCTTAAGAGGACACGCATCTTAAAAAATAACAAAGTGGGTTGTGCAGAGGATATTAGGACCATTGCCTAATGCAGGACTGGTCTTAAATCCCCCCTCCTTCACTGGATACCCCTGGGAGACCTGAGATTTAACTTTGTGTCTCTTGCCATACAGAGCTAGAAGCTTAGTGAAGAGTTGTTGAATGTTGAAGCCTGGGAACTTCTGTATAAAGGCAGGCAGAGGTCTCCACATGTCAGCAAATATATTCTTTGCAACAGTTCCAGAAGGTTTAATGTGTTATCCCTCTTCTTTAGATGTAGCTAAAGAAGGCTAACAGAGGAAGTGAAGCACTCATCGGTGGCAGTGGCCCCTCTGCACCACAGTGGGGCGCCAGCACTCTCTCCAGGAGGCTGGCACCTCCAGAGCACCTAGTGCCCAGGCACCCTGTGTGCCTCATCAGCAGACAGGGGCCACGGAATAGCTCCATCCTTAGATACTAGTATAATACCCACAATAGTAGCTAATAATGGTTGGGTTCTAATGTGTTACACTATTTTTTGCACATTTTTATCATACATTTTAAATCCCCCCTTCTTTGTTATCTACATTGTACAACCATTAACCCTTAATTGTGTAATGATATTTCAATTCAAACTCTTTACCTATAAAATGTCGGCACTTGTAATATTGCTGACTTGATGATTTTATTATTAAATTTGAAAGTTCTTAAAATCTGAACAAGTTTCTTTATTTTTAAAGAGTCGTAGTCCTCAGCAAAAATCTAGGGGCCCTCTTCTTAGAGAGCTGTCCTATCAAGGATCATGCAGTGTTGTGAACATTTATTGATGTACATGGAATTAAATGCTTTCCTCTCTTTCTTTTTGGCCAGAGGTATTTGTTTAATTTCAGCAGACAAATGTGTTGCTTTATGAAAAGATAACTTTCTGCAGATTCAAGCTTATAAATAAGAGGGATACTTTTGATATTGAATTATCCTAGAATATTTAAGCCAAGATTCAGTTTTTAAATATTCAACCACTAAGTTCTTCATAGCTTCAGTTTTCCTCCATAAAATAAGGGATTTGGAATGAGAAACTTTGTTTCTTTATAAAAGGTTTTAAAAATCTAGGGTGTGGGCCAGGCGAGGCGGCTAATGCCTATAATCCTAGCACTATGGAAGGCCAAGGCAGGAGGATTGCTTGAGGTCAGGAGTTCAAGACCAGCCTGAACAAGACTGAGACCCCCATCTCTACTAAAAATAGAAAAAATTAGCCGGGCATGGTGGTATGCACCTGCAGTCCCAGCTACGTCAGAGGCTGAGGCAGGAGGATCACTTGAGCCCAGGAATTTGAGGTTGCTGTGAGCTAGGCTGATGCCACTGCACTCTAGCCTGGGCAAAAGAGTGAGACTCTGTCTCTAAAAAAAAAAAAAAAAATCTAGGGTGTGAATCCAACACATCTGTGTAAAAGGGACACACACCTATACCATACCTCATCCTGATCTAGGTGCTGTGATGTCACA
The DNA here is from genome assembly GCA_028533085.1 of Varecia variegata. Taxonomy (NCBI): domain Eukaryota; kingdom Metazoa; phylum Chordata; class Mammalia; order Primates; family Lemuridae; genus Varecia; species Varecia variegata. Next base: position 68,572,336 of record CM052437.1, on the reverse strand, counting down.
TGTGATGGGAGAGATTCCCTGTTCTTTAAACTCTGCCATGTATCATCTGAATTTGACGTGCAAAGCAGTCAGAAAGCAAAAAAACAACCCATGGGAACTTCTGAATAGGATCCCATTATTACACAGAAGGCACACTCATTCATCAATTCAACAAATATTTATAGAACCTCTGCAGTTGCTAAGCACCTGCAACTATAAGTCTCTTGGTACCTTTGGGGACCCAATAAATGAGAGTACTTCAAGGGCTTATGGCAAAGATACTGTTAGAAACAGGAGTGAGAAACAAAGAGCACCTTTGCAAATGTATATTTGGCTTACTGTTCTAGAATTTAATCAACTGCTACCATATTCAAAATCGACAGAAATCTCACCAAAGCCAATCCTGGAAATAGAAGAAGCAGAGTCAAAAATATCAATCTTCACTCAAGCACCTTTATCTACTTTCCACCACTCTTCTGTCTTAAGTTATTCATTAAACCTTTTTGAGTTTCCATTTATCTGTCTGAAGTTCACTCTAAAAAAGCATGCTTGTGCAGATCTTATTTAATAAGAATTCATGCTGAGAAAATCTTATCAGGTGCTTCCAATAGGAACAAGTCCCAGACTGTTTCTGTGGTTTCTTAATAGTTCCCAATGGGTAAGGATAAACTAGTGAATATACCTCTTATTCTTCATGCTTCCTACAGCCTCTGACCTCCTACTGTTCTTCTTACCAGCCTTAAAAATTAAAACTCAAAAACATCTAAAAGAGACATTATTTTAAAACTTAGTGTGTGCTACATTATGCCTTGCATATCTTCTACCTGTCTTTCATCCATCCAGCCAGCCAGCCAGGCAGCCATTTATTTATTCATATAATCCATAATTATTTATTTAGCTTTTTGAGAAACTACTGTGTGCTAAGCATTCATTCCTGTAGGAGGTACAGAGATGAATCATGTGACTTTTGCCCTCAAGAACCATAGAGCATGACAGAAAAGATAGAATAATAGCAATAGCTAACATTGACTGAGCACACGCAGTGAGACAGGCTCTTTTTCAAACACTGTATCTGCCATGTCATTAAATATTCATAATACTTTAAAATTATAGATATTAGTAGTATACCCATTTCACAAATGGGGAAGCTAAAGACAGAAAATTACGTAACTTACTCAAGGTCACACAGCTAGTCATGATCTGAATTTAGGTAATTTGATCCCAGAAGTTACACTCTTAAACACTATGCTATAGAACAGTGATGACGATGATGACGATGATGGTGATAATGTTGCTGATGACTATGATGGTGATGATGGTGATTGTGGTGGTGGTGATGAAGATGGTGGTGATGATTATGTCGACAAGAATTTAGAGCTTCCAGTGTGTTTTTGTTTGTTTACTTACCAGTAACCAACAATACTATGTGACGAATATTATTTCTCTAGTTTAGGAAATAAAAAACGTGAGACTCAGGAAAGTTAAAGTTGATTAAAAGCTATTCAGCCTGTAAGTGACAGAGCTGATACTAAAATAGAAGTCTCTTTCCAGTCTTCTAGGCTGTGCTTACGTAGCCATGACAGCAGCTAGAATGTGATAGAAGCAACAAGAGAAATAAATATCAAAAATCGTGGGAATTAGTGAGGAAACAGGGGCCTCAACACATAGGGCTCTGGAGGCCCCCGGCAAGGAAAGGAAGGACATTGGCATTTACACTGAGATAGGATATCTTTGGCAGGTTTGAGCAGACTCAAGTGAGATTATCTGACTTTTATTTTAATAGGATCCTTCCAGTTCTTGCACTGACAATGGACTTTAAGGGCACAAGGACAAAAGTAGAGATGCAAATTAAAAAGCTTTTGTATTATTCCAGGCAAGAGATGCTGCTAGTTTGACTCAATGTTGTGGCAATAGGGATTATAAGAAGTGGTTGAATTCTGGATATATTTTGAAGGTAAAGCTGACATTACCACCTGAAAGATCAGATTTGGAGGGTGGGAGAAAAAGAAGAATCTTTTAGGTTATTTATAGGCTCTTTTGCTTTGAGCAACTGGAAGAATGGAGTTGCTTTTTAACAGAGACAGAGAAGGTTGAGGAGGACCTGGTTTGGGGAGATGCTTCTCAGAAACCTCAGAAATAGTAAGATTAAGGTGCTTGTCAGACTTCAAGGTGGAAATGGCAAAGACAGTTGAATATTCAGGTTTAAAGTTCAGAGGAGAGGCTCAGAATGGATATATAAATCACTGAGTCATCAGCCAATAGATAAGTGGATTAATTACGGAAATACTGGCACTATTACAGAAAAACACAGTCCCTAAATGACAGAGCTGAAACTCAAACCTCAAACCATGCTGACTTAAATGAATACAAATTTCTCATTTCTTTAAAGTCAAATCCACAGTAAAGACTAGGGATAGGTTTGCAGGAGGGGTTCTGTTCCACCTGGTCATTCTGGGATCTATGCTAATAGAAGCTTCCCAATTGGCATCTTTACCCTGCTGGTACAGAGGAAATTATGGGGAGTATAGGTCACTTCTGCTCATATACCATTGGCTATAGACTAGTGAAATAGACTAGTGGTCACAATTAGATGTGAGAAAAACTTGAAAATATAGTCTTTGGCTGAGCAGTTTTTTCAAAGTAACAATTGTTCACTAGGGAAAGGGAGTACTGGTCTTTGGCAGTAACATGGCCACCTCTTCCATAGGTGGGTCACCTATTAAGGATCACCTATGAAAGGAGTCTAGAAGGAAAAGAGAAGAGGTCCAGGGACTGAGCCACAGGATACACCAACGTTTGGAGGTCAGGAGCTGATGAAGAATGGGTAGAGATTGAGAAGGAACATTGGAAATATAAGAAGCTCAGATGAGTGTTATATCCTAGAAACCAAATGAAGAGAGTATTTCAAGGACAGGAGAGTGAATAACAGTACTAAATGCCACTTATGGGGCCAGTAAGACGAGGACAAAGACATGGCCTTTGATTTAAAAACATGGAAGTTTGGGAGCCTTAAGGAGAACAGTTTTTGTGGAGCAGTAGATGTAAAATATTGACAAGAGTGGGTTCAAGAGAGATGTAGAGGAGAGAAGCTGGAGATAGTGAGTATCAACTTCTATCTCCAGGGATTTTATTGTATGGGAAAGGAAATAAATAGGCCAGTAGCTAGAAGGAAACACAAAGTTAAAAAAAGGAAAATTTGTGAAAACTGGAGAAATAGTAGTATATTTGCATAATGATGGGAATGAACCAATGAAAAGAGAAAAAAATGGATGACTTAGAAGAGAAAAAGGGACATTGCTGAAGCACTATTCTATTAGATGAGAGGGTTTGTATCTAGTGCACTGACAGAGGGATTGGGCTTGGCTAGGAGCAAGTTTATCCACAGCAACTCGAAAAGAACGGCACAGGTACAGGTCAGTAAGCAGATGTGATGAGGAGAGCTTGATAAAGTTCTGATCCCATTGCTTCAATTCTTCAGTGACGGTGAGGTTGAGGAAGGACACATTGGATTTTTGAGGAGAAAGATGAAAGTATGAAATATTTATCAAGGAAAGTGAAAGAGAAAAAGACTTGGGGAAATAAATCCTGAATTCCAAACAGAATTAAGAGCCCACTTGAGGTTAATAACCATGAGACCAGTCAGCTCAATTGTGTGTTTTCTGCCTCTATATTCACTTGCACAGGTATAAACATGGAGTGGGCAGAGATTGGATTTGGCCTACATTGTGGTTTCACCAGGCATATAGAAAGGGGCAAGATGATTGAATGCTTGTGCAAAGGAGTGGTATAATGGTGGACCATAAGATTTAAGCCAAATAAGGAAGGAAGGGAGGATGTTGGGGGCGGGGAGGAGGATCCTCTGGTAGGATCAATGGATTTCCAGTGCCAGTGGAGGCAAAGATTGATGGGTGTTAAGAGTAAACTGAAAAAAGAAAGATTATAAAGTGGAATGTTTAAAAACTGAATTTATTTATTTGTTTATTTTAATGTTTACTTTATGAGAACAGAGTTGTAAAATATTAATATAATTTGTAAAATATTTTCATCCATTGATTTATTCATTCAACAAATGATTAGTCAACTGATTTTTTATACTTTGTAATAGATATTCATAATTGGACAACATGAATATTTTAACTAGTGAAGCTCATTTTCTCATAGACTGCCATAAATCAATCTTACATGGTTGCTCAAGCCTGAAGAAAGTTCTGACTCTAGAAGCAAATCAACAACCTGTAAGATACTGACCTTGTAAGATCAAATTTATCAACTGAAGATGTAGATCACAAGTGGTTTTTTCACAGAGCCACAGCCTGGGATTTCTTCAGAATTCTTCACTTGAGCAAAATGTGCTATTTGTATTAAAAAGGAACATCCCCGATCTAAGCATATATATTTAAAGAACTATACACATTTTAGAGCAAGATTTAAATATCATAACTTGCTGAGTTCAGTATTTCCAAAAAGTGTCCAATGCTTACTATAAGCTAGAATTCACCCAGGGGGTTTTAAAAAAATCATCCTCATCTTGCTCTAAAACCTGTATATAGACACTGCTTAGAGATAGTTTTATCAGTTCTGGAATTCTGAGAAATACTAAAAGGAGAAAAATCTTTGCAGATGGCTATATGTAGCTCTTCATTAGTAGTTTACAAGATAACCCATGAGTCTCCTCCCTGTGTTCATTTATGATACCTACTGGTAACTGTCTCCATTATTTTATTTTTATTTATTTGTTTTTTAGAACTACTTTTTCTTTTTTTTATTTCAGAATATTACGGGGGTACAAACATTTTGGGTACATAAATTGTGTTTGCACCACCCGAGTCAAAGCTACAAGCATGCCCATTCATACTGCAACCATTAGATGTGAATATACCCCTCCCTTCCTCTCCTCTCCCACCTGCCTGACACCCGATGAATGTTACTTCCATATGTGCACATAAGTATTGATCAATTAGTACCAATTTAATGGTGAGTACATGTGGTGTTTGTTTTTCCATTCTTGTGATACTTCACTTAGAAGAATGGGCTCCAGATATATCCAGGAAAATACAAGAGGTATTAGTTCCCCATTTTTTATGGCTAAGTAGTACTCCATGGTATACATTTACCACATTTTATTAATCCACTCATGGATTGATGGGCTCTTGGGTTGTTTCAACATCTTTGCAATTGTGAATTGTGCTGCTATAAACATTCTAGTGCAGATGTCTTTTTTTTTTCAAAGTCTTTTTTTCCTTTGGGTGGATACCCAGTAGTGGATGGGATTGCTGGATCAAATGGCAGGTCTACTTTTAGTTCTTTGAGGTATCTCCATACTACTTTCCACAGAGGTTGCACTAGTTTGCAGTCCCACCAGAAGTGTATGAGCGTTCCTCTCTCTCCACGTCCATACCAACATTTACTGTTTTAGGAAATTTTGATAAAAACCATTCCCACTGGAGTTACATGATATCTCATTGTGGTTTTGATTTGCATTTCCCTGATGATTAGAGATGTTGAGCATTTTTTCATATGTGTGTTGGCCATTAGTCTGTCTTCTTTTGAAAAGTTTCTGTTCATGTCCTTTGCTCACTTTTTAATGGGGTTGTTTCGTTTTTTTCTTGCTGATTTGCTTGAGTTATTTGTCCCCACTTGTTTATATGTGCACCTCCCCTCTACAACTCAAGCTCCTGTAGAGGAGATGCCACAACTGAGGCATGGGGCTTGGTAGAACAACAGCACATAGTAAATGCTCAGCCAATGTTTGAGTAAGTGAAAAGCTTCAATGAATGGCATTGGTTTGCTTTCTGGTCATTTCCTACTTAACTCTCAGGGTGTTCTCTTCCATTCTGTTTGTCTCCTTTTATGTTTCTTACATGCTTTTCTCATCCTTGAAAAGTATCTTGATAAAGAAAAGGAAATTGAGCCATATGATATGAGTGTTTCAGTTTGAAACTGGCTTTTTCCACTCAGTCCAGGGAGCTTCTCACAAATTGTACCTCTATCCCACTCACAGCCTCCTCCTTAGATGAAAATAACTGTGTGGCACACCAAGGACAGTTAACCCATGTGGTCTCCTTCCAAAGTTGGGGAACTCTTCTTCAAGCAATTGATGCTTTTTCCAGAATATTTCTTTTCTTTTTCCATAAAGTAGGCAGAATAATAGAAATTTTCCACATCACATAGAGTGAGTTCTCCAAATTAACACTTCTTGGTGTGTCTTGAAGTTTGCCCACATTCCAAATCTGTTGTCAGGCAAATGGGCAAAGCTGTCTCCAGTAAGTCTGAATGGAGCAGAGTCAGGCAGAGTCATCACAGTCCTGTTTGGGGCTCAGCAGAGCTGCACCCCAAGGGGAACATCCCTAGGAAGGGTGACGTGGAAGCTTAGGTATGAGATACCAATTGACCAGAATAAAAGGAAATGGAAGGATCACTTTATGTGAAACCTCAATGAAGGGTATGACAGCAACTGCACACACCCATTTGAGTGAATACCAATGCCTTTACTCTTCCCTGTATGCCACCCTTCCCAACAGAGTTACTGCAAAGCTCTATTGGAAGGAGTTACTCCTTCACAAAACGAGACATTTTCCATTCAAAATGTAACCTCTCCTATCTTTCTGAAATGAAACTTTAATTGAGGCCAACTCTGTGTTGGCTACATAAGTTCTAGGACTGTGCGTTGCTGGTTTTGGTGACCAGGACTGTGCCTCTAGGATGGCAGGGCCTCATTCAATGTTTCCTGATGAGTGAAATCCTTGTATTTTAAATCATAAATATATTAAAATTAGATCTCAAATGTATTCTGACAATGAGAGACACAAAATGGATGAACCTGATAAATATGAAATCAAGATCACAGGAAACCAGGACAAAGACATTCCCTATCCCCTCACCGGAGTTCCAAGTGTTTTGTTTTGAAAAAAAAAAATTTGAAGTTAATGTGGAATACATTACTTCTAACTCAGTAAATATACTATTTACATTTTTAATTTTTAGGTTTTTAGAAAACAGTATCTATTTCCTGTTTATACTATAGTCCCAGGGAGAGAACGTTTTGTTATTCTGGCCTTAGAGTTTGAGATAATTCAAATACATTGTTTGCAAAGATACCTGCCTTGGCTTCCACACAAATTATGTTTCAAGTATCAGGAAAGTTTTACTCTCTTAGACTAATTTTAAATGCACATTTTATGATATGAATTTAATATAGTCAATGCTCTTTTGGAATACAGATTTAATTTTATGAATAGTATTATAATTTTTTGAAGAGAAAACCATAACTTAGGCCCACAAACAGGTATAGTTTCCATCTTAAAAATGATGATAAGAATTTTCTCCTATTATATTGTAAAAGTATGCATTCAATAAAATGGATAGACAAACTATACACATCCAAAGACAGATTCATTTATGAAGGAAAGTATGACATAATCAAAACAAATGACTCAAACATACAAAGTTACTGGCTCTGGAGATGAAATTTCACATTACAGTGAGGCTCATGGAGAATTCTTTTGAAGAATGAAATTGTCCTTCGTAAATATTCCCTTTTCTGGAACAATTGACCAAATATTAAACTTAATTGTTTATCAGTGCTTATTATATTTATCATTCTTTGATGATTCAGTATAAATTTTACACTTATGTTTATCATATTTTGTCTTGAATTATTCTTTAACTTCACATATTTGAATTTTTTTCTTATGGAATTAGTTGAGGAAAAAGTAAATATCCAAGTGAATGAATGGTAAACAAAACCTAGTAGTTATGAATGTGCAGAATACATGTATCCCCTCAAGAAATTACAATATGGGCTTCCTAGACTGTAATTTCTTTATTTTTTTATTTATGGAATCAGAGTAATAATGCTAACTTTAGACAGCTGCCCTGGGGACTGACTGTGGAAATGTATGTTTAAGCACCTAGCGCAGGTCTGCAGAGAGTACACACAATAAATATAAACTATCTGCCCTATATGGTCCTGGGAGGTCCCTGCTGGGCCCAAGATTCTTTGTATCACACGATGCAATGCCCAGTGGCCATTGATATTGGTCAATAACACTTGGGTGCTATATGAATCCTAGGGAATCATAAGAATGTATATTTAGATTAAACCACAATTTCCTCATGAGGGGTGCCAGACTGGACAGGTAGAAATATAACTCCTTCACAAGTGTGGTTAGGAAAGGGAACTCTTTGTCTTTATGGAATCAAGGGACTTAAATTGCCAGTAATTCAAAAGTAACTTGTAATCTTACTTCTATTTTTATAATTTCTTGTAGGTACTTAACAGAAACAATCAGAAGGACTTTAAAGAAATGGAAGGGGAGGGGTAACTCCCCAGAACACCAATCTATATTGTATACTCAATCCAGCATTTTTCTTTGGCTCTAAAGGTACACTGGACATCAACAATAGCTAAATCCTATTGGATATGTAAATAAAAGATTAATTTCAGTTCTACTAGACCTAAGTTCAGGTCTACTAAGGTTTACATTTAGGCCTATTTAAGTTTAAATTTTAGATTCAATTCATGCCTACTCAGATTCATTTCCAGCTACGCAAAAACCTTGACACAGTTGCTAAGCTCAGGAGTTAGTGGTTCAGTTTGCCAGGAACTCTGTGAAGTCCTTGAAGTTAAAGGTTAGCAGAAAGGGCTTCCAATAGCACTCTATTAAAAAAATCACACAGTATCGCCATCAAAGGGACTGCCTGTGAGGAGTGACACTGGGCCTGGGACACTGCTTTCCCAGATTCTCGTGCTTAGGAGTTCCCTCACGGGTGCAGACTAGGTGATCTGGGCTTATGCACTGAAGCTGAGTGAATTGCTGACATGGAAAGGGCTCAGAAGTCTTTATGGGGGTGGGGGTTGTAGCCTCCACAGTAGTAACAAGGAAGGGCCACGTGCGTGTCTCTGTTCTAACGAACAGTATCTGCAACCTCTCTCCTTTCATAAACTAAACTCTGGATATCTGACTGGAAAAGGAGACATGACTGAAGAAGAAAGAGCTGGGCCTTCCTCTCACAGGGAAAGAATATACACCCACATGTGTATGTACACATGGACACGTACACACACGCACATATGCACTCCCAATCTTTTCCATTCCAATACCTGCATTTACAGATGAAGACAATGAGGTCCTAAAAAAACGCACTGACTTGCTCAAAGATCAGCGCCAAACCCAAGTGAAGATTTGGCCTCCTGACCCACAGCTTGGTCTCTTCTCACTTGGCTTAATAACCCTGGTACGTTAATGGTTCAAACAGGTTGATGGACCTTAAACATTTCCGGGTGTCTATCTGGGATTGACTGGGAAGTTTTCCATATGAATATGTAGCCTAAATAAAAATATTACATGAATAAAACATCATCACAGTTGTTGGTCAGACCTAAGGAGACTCCACACTGTTGGACTGTAGTGATGAAATATTGCATTTATATCAGGGTAAATGAGATTTAGGTGAGAAGAGCCAGCTAAGGACAGAAGAGAAACACAAATATTTTTCTGATCCCAAAGAATGCAGGAACAGCGGAAAAGAAAGAATTGTCCATTTTCCATGAAAATACAAGCTCACTCAGAAGCTGAAATTGTATCTAGCTCAACCCAAGAAACTGTATTGTGCAACACACATACACACCCCCAGCCCGGGCATGGCCTGGATTCTCAGCGCAGAGGCCAAAAGCAGGGCCTTTACTGACACCAGCACCTGCTGCCTTGCATGCCCTGTTTTCTGAAGACACCACAGCCCTGCCTGCCCTCTCAGGGAAAACAGCTGCAGAAAGAAGACTGCAGTGACTAAGCACAAAGCTGATGAAGCACAGTCCCCAGGGGGACAAGCCTGCAACAAAGGTCAGCTGTGACAAGAATCTGTAGAGTCCTTTGATAAGGAGGAAACAGAATGAGAAAAGAAATCCCAAGGCAGTTTTCCCCCCTGTTCTATATATACTCACTTAATGATGTCCTTACCTCCAACTTCAGGTACCTGTCCACTGACAAGTGCAAAAAAATTAAATAATCTGGATGAATGAAATAAAAGGAACGCATAGGTCAATCATCTTGCTTTTTTTTTCTAAATTACCTGCATAATAGCTCATTTTTCCATTTGGTTTCTCCAAAGGAAAAAACCTCTAGTATAGCTACAATAAAGGCAGTCACTCCCCTATTCCTATAGGACTCTCTGGTTTTGTGTAATTTCTATGTTATAAGTTACATTTAAGGATGTAATACATATGCTTAAATTTACTTATTTCTTTGTCAAGTTTGTAAGTTCATGTGTTTTGTCTTCCCCTTTATACTTTTTTCAAAAGAGGGTAATAAAACTGAAATTATCCCTTAGGGTTGGCAGGAACTGTGTGCCATGTGATTTTGGTAGTTTTCTCTTACGGTATGTCTACCTCGTCCTCCCCCTCCTTCTCCTCCTCCTTCTCTCTTTTTTCTTTCACACATACACACACATTCACATGCATATGTACATACACACACACACACACACACCCTCAGTTTGAAGCCGTATATAGAGAAGTAAATGGTTCTACCTGATGTTAACATACATCTAGCTCTATCTATCTATCCATCTTCGATATTGATATAAATATTTGCAACCTCATCACTTTTCCCCATCCAAACAAGGAGGCATACTTTCTTTTCTTTATAATCCAATCCAAATCTAATTCTAGGATTTTACTGGATTTTCAGCTGGTCTAAAACTCTCCCTGATTATTCTCAACTTCGTATCCTTAACACCACTTGCTTTGGTTCTCGAGAGGGGCTAGTACAGGATTTATAGGCTTGTAACAATGACAAGAAAAACTTGGACAACAAGGGAAAAATGGAAATGTCCATTTACCTAAAAATAGTAGTTAGATTGTTTTCACAAGAACAAATGATTTGGCTATATTTAAATCATTTTTAACAACTGATGTGGCTCACTGCCTGACTGAGTCATAGTTAGATTGAGTGTGAAGATAATCAAAATCTGTAAAATATTTTGGTTCACTTTCCTTGTGTATATCCAACTTAAGATATGAGTTTGTTGGCTTTTGAAAAATATACCTACGGTGCAATCCAGTTCTTACTATTTCAGAACCAGTTCTTATAAACCCGTTCTTAAGACCTATTGCATAATTTACTGACATCAAACAAAGCTGTAAAACCAGTTCCTCTATTAGGTTGTAACAAGAAGACAAGAGCCTACTTCCATAAGTCTTTTTATTAGATTATGTAATTGTCTCTGTAAGTAGATGTACATTCTTCTACTAGCACCTGGGTTCCACCTTTTATTAATATAACTAAATTGTTCCCATTTAAACAACCCATGACTTACTGGTCACAAGATGCTTCATCATAATTTATGAGTCTAATAGCATACTCATGTCTTTCACCCATATCTCAGTGTTTCCATCCTGAGATGCATTTACACTCTGGGAAATGGGAAACTGCTTCCCCAGGCATAGTTGTAGCTCAATCCAAAAGGCTATGCTGGAAATGATGCCCACTTAAAGGTGTACTTCCTTGTAAGATGTAGTAACATATTGAATGTTGTTCTACACAAATTTTTCAAAAAATTTTGGAACTCTCATGGTAAATTAGCATATCATTATATAGGTATGCCCCTAGGTATTTGGACATGTGTCCACTGAAGTCACCTGAAAACAAACAAACACAGAATTTCAACAAGGCATTGAGCAACTAAACATGCATTGCTATGAGAAAACCCATCATCATTTCTTTTGACCAAAGAATTGATTATTTTTGAGAAGTGTCAAAAAATAACCAAATTCTGAATTTTTCAATCAATTCCAGGAAAGTGTTAAAATTATAAAGTAAGGAATTTGTTTGGAGCAAAATAAATCCAACATCCTCAAATCCCTTGTTCCATTGTCCTTCTGGCTCCACACTTGAGAAAACACTTCCCTGGATCAAGCCAAATGTCTGCTTCTCTGCACCCAAACACTGCTGGAACACAGCACAGCCATGAAGATTTGGGTCACGATAAACTCAAGACCATCCGCCACTCCTGGGCCCTCAATGCTGCCAAGAAAACAACTAGGTTTCCATAGTTTCTTCTCCCCATCTAGTTTCCTTAAACTTGAAGTATCTAATTTCACCTCCTCCTTGATACTCTACCCTACCACCCTACCCTCCATTTTCAAATAAAAAAAAGAAAAGAAAATGTCAGCAAGAACTCTCTCCTATATACTAAATTAACCATTATTTTCTTCCATACGTATATTTTTCTCTTTCTCTACTGCTACAATAGAAGGGGTTTCTTAATTCCTGTCCAGCAAGGACAGGAATTTTGTTTTGCCACCTGAGCTCCAAATCTCCTCCTGTTGGAGTGTGTCAAGGGCCACACTATGCTGATTATTCCCCTGCTCTGCCATTCAGTCTCTCCCTCCCTGCAGCATCCACACTCCCTCCACAGCATTTCTACTAGGGCTTTGTCTGTACCTTCTCAACCTCCATAGTAAGGTCTCCTCCTTTGCCCGCCGTTTAATTGGTGAGCTGTTGATTGGTGGTCCTCACCATTCTGTCCTCTTACTTCTTGTATTCTCCATGAGCAACTTCACCTTCTCTCCCGATGTTCAACTCTGATAATGCTTGTGATGTGCAAATCCCCCACTACCCCCACTAGTCCTAATTTCTCTACTGAACTTCAGATCCATATTTATGGCTAACTGTAAGAAATGCCTCCTGGATACATCAGAGATAGCTAGCTGAATACTTTTAGCATGTAAAAACTGGACTCTTATCTTACACCACACATGCAAATCAATTTAAAATGGATTAAATACCTAAATGTTAAAGACCTGAACTATAAAAATTCTAGAAGAAAACATAGGAAAAAACTTCATGACATTGGTCTTGGTGATAAGTTCATGGATATGACACCAAAGCACAGGCAACCAAAGTAAAAATAGACAAGTGGGACTACATCTAACCAAAAAGCTTCTCTGCACAGCAAAGGAAACAATCAACAGAATGAAAAGACAACCTATGGAATGGGAGAAAATATTTGCAAACCATATATCAGATAAGGGGATAATTCCCAAAATATACTGTATGAGGAACTCATGCAACTCAATAGCAAAAGAAATAATAATCTTATTTAAAAGTGAGCTAAAACTTGAATAGACATTTCTCCAGAGAAGACATGCAAATGGCCAACAGATTTATGAAAAGATGCTCAAAATCACTAATCACCAGGGAAATGCAAATCAAAAACACAATGAGATATCACCTCACCTGTTAGGATAGCTATTATACAAAAAAAAAAAAAAAAAGACAGCAAATGTTGGCAAGGATGTGGAGAAATTAAAATCCTTATACTTGTTGGTGAAAATACAAACTGGTGCAGCCTCTATGGAAAATGCTATGGAGAATCATCAAAAAATTAAAAATTAAAAAACCATATGATCCCGCAATACCACTTCTGGGCATTTATCCAAAAGAATTGAAATTAGGATCCTGAAGAGATATTAGCACTCTCCTGTTTATTATAGCACTATTTGCAATAAACAAGATGTGGAAACAAATGTCTATTGATGAATGAACAGTTAAAGAAAATGTGGTACATACCCACAATGAAATATTATTCAGCCTTAAAAAAGAATGAAATCCTACAATATGGAACAATATGAATGAACCCTGAGGACATTACGCTAAGTGAAATAAGCCTGTCACAGAAGAATGCGTACTGCATGATTTCACTTATATGAGGCATCTGAAATAACCAAAATCTTAGAGAGTAGACTGGTACTGCTAAGAGATGGGGTAGGGGGAAATAGGGCATATGCTAATCAGTGGGGCATAAAGTCTCAATTATGCAAGATGGATAATCTAGAGGTCTGCTGTACAATAATGTATTATACACTTAGAAAATTATTAAGAGGGTAGAACTCATGCTAAGTGTTCTTGCCTTGGCCCTTGGGTCACTCTCTCAAACATCAGTGTCCAGGAGAAGTCTGATTCTCCAAGGATATTATGTTCTGTGAGGAATTTTATGTTCAAATTTTTTGCTTTATGAATTCTACAAAATTCTTGAATGTCAAATCAGGGATTAATTTTGAATTCTAATGTATTAGGAATAAATTTTATTATTACAGATGCAAAATTTTAGAAATTAGATGATAGTTTTTTTTGTTTTTTTTTTTTTTGAGACAGAGTCTCACTTTGTTGCCCGGGCTAGAGTGAGTGCCGTGGCGTCAGCCTAGCTCACAGCAACCTCAAACTCCTGGGTTCAAGCGATCCTACTGCCTCAGCCTCCCAAGTAGCTGGGACTACAGGCATGCGCCACCATGCCCGGCTAATTTTTTCTATATATATTTTTAGTTGGCCAGATAATTTCTTTCTATTTTTTTTTTAGTAGAGACTGGGTCTCGCTCTTGCTCAGGCTGGTCTTGAACTCCTGAGCTCAAACAATCCGCCCGCCTCGGCCTCCCAAGTGCTAGGATTACAGGCGTGAGCCATAGATGATAGATTTTTTAAAGCTATGTTTAAGAGTAGTTATTGAGTTGGATATGAAGAAAGAGAAAATTAACACCCATCTTGATTATACATTTAAGTAGTTACATTGAGAAAATGCAAAGTTTAGTTACTTCATACTAAAATTAACAGAATAAGTTATTAAATGATTGAAGTAACTTTATTTGTTATTCCTGATATGAACAATTACCTGTGATAGAATTAATTCATCTAGAAAGAAAAGGGAAATCACATGGCTTGGATGATACATTTGTTTCATAAGCATCTACATTTAGTTTTAAAATAGTGTACTAAATAGTTTAATAGTATATAGTTAAATAAATAGTTATCTGATATTAATATCTAATATTAGATAATTAGGTAATAGTAGTTAACATTAATATCTAATATTAACTAATCATTAAATAGTTAAATAGTTTAGAAATACTTGTGAGCTTTATTTTAAAATATTGACTGTTATGTAGCCAGATCTAAAGCATCCAAAGTAAAAAAAACAGAAAATTTGTGCAATGTCATCTTTGTCAAATTTTTCATGTCAATAATTAATGCTTTAAAATGCATTTGGAATGTCTTACTAGATTCTCACATCCATTATATTGATTTGGAACTCTATTTTAAAATACTATGTAATTTGATATTAAACTTACATTTTTGTATATATAGATATTAAACTATTTCAGTGCCCAATCAGTTATATAGCACCAAAAACAAAAACAAAAAAGAAAAAAGACTGGTGCTTCATAAATTGTTTGTAAATAAGTAGTAATGACCTGCCAACATAGTCGATTTACATGCACTTATAAATAAAACTTCCTCCTGTCCTCAACTCCCCCCAAAATGCTTTTCAATCAAATGTTTTAATTTTTGAGTGTGGGTGAATATTTTTTTATCCTAGGTACTTAAAATCACTAGGCTATAGCTGGTCCCTGCATGATGTCATATATTTTGATCAGGGCAATAAGCATGCACAGATGTAGGGATTTGCGTTTTGATATGAAGCTTTCATCCATGGTTGCAGATTTAGCAAATATAATTACAGGTGCCCAGTTAAATTTGAATCACAGATAAACAATGAATAATTGCTTGGTGCAAGTCTGTCCCCTTTGTTTATCTGAGATTCAAATTTACCTGGGCACCCCCATCAGTAGGAGTAATTTAAGGAAAATCCCAATGAAACTTTGCATGAAGATATTGTTAAGGACATTGTTTATTCTATCATGTAGTTTTTCACAAAGAATCCAGGCATTTTTTTTTTCTCACCTTAATACCAGGAAGAGTTGGTTGTTTTCTGTGAAATTCATTTTTTTTTTTTAATCTTATAGGGTCTACAAAGCAGTACTTGACCAGGTTTCTCTTTGCACTGTGGCTGCTAAAAGGCTTGGAGCACATTTGTGGCCCATGTGTATAAGAACACCCATAGATACAGTGGTTATACACATTTGTAACCTCTTTTCTGGCTCCATTTTCTGGCCTCACCTTTGGTTTCCTTTCTTCTGTTGCTTATACTCTATTATTGTTATCTTCTTGGGTTTTGTATCATTTTTAGCACTCTTCAAAAGTTTTGGGGACAGGGCGTGTAAAGAAAAATAAATAGACTAAACCTGCAGTTTTACAAAAATAGTTTGGTAATTCGATATGGAATTTTTTGTTTTGAATTCCATCTAAAATGGCTTTGTGGCTAAAGGCTTATTTATTGCTATTTGGAGGTCTACAACACAGGCCCACTGTGAAGGTGGCCTCAGGGCTGAAGTCGCCAAGACAGCAACAGAGTGAAGATCCAGTGTGTTTTGCTCTTCATTTAGAGAAGAAGATAATGTTGTAATTCTTCAACTGGCATTTTATATACTCTTCCCTTTATTGACGCTTCTAAAATCCTTATCATTTTGTTCAGATAACATTTGTATTAATATGACATTTCTATTCAAATAAATACCCCATCTCCTGTTTTTTTCTCTAAAGTCTTAAGTTATCAGGAGCGTGCAGATAAGCAGCTCTATACCTCTTTGTTAGATGGAGAAATGGGACTACAGTCCATATGGGATGTTTTATGTGTTGTCCCATCTGAAAGTCGGGTTAATCAGGCAGAAAGTTAACCGATTCAGTCAGTGCAAAGGTTGAAACTGGAACACTTAGTGGAGAGCTGGATTCTCCAAGTTAACTCTTAGCTGGCTGATCCCCCGATAGCATGTGTTTATGATTTGGTGACAATACTCCTATTTTTATTTCCTTCATAGGATTAAGTGTTCTTGCACTTAGTTGCTGAAATAATTCTCAGCTTAAACATGTCATCAAAGGCAGCCTCATTCATTTCCTCTCCCCTCTAAGTTTTACACCAATGGTAGGAGTATGTGGGAGGATGGGGGGAGCCGGAGAGGTGGGTACTGGATTAATGGTTCTATGCATCAGTACAAAAACAAAACGAATGAATAAAAATAAAAAGTAAGAACAATTTTAAAAATCTACTCTAAAGCACTGAGATTTAGAATGGGATTTTTTAACTACCTTAGTTAGAATGCCTTTGGGGACTTTGTGAAAAATCAATGCACAGTATAAAATATTTAATTCCGTGAGTGACAAACTAGTAAAGTAATTTGAAAGAGTGAATTGAAGTTTGGGCCCCTGGAATATGGCCACGGAGAGAAAAAATCAGACAAGCCGTTAAAAAAAATACTTGGCTGGAATATTCACAGAGATAGACCAATAGTACTGTTGCCCTTTCATTGTGCTATAAGCTCATTCATATTTTATATAATTTCCTCTTGAGTTCTGGCCTAAAGAATAGCTCATATTGCCACCTCAACTTGACTGTCATTGAAATAACCCCTTTCTTTCTGAAGTTTCTCACTGCACTTCCTGGTTTCATCAACAGAGGTCACTGTGGCACTACTACTAATAACAGTTTATCCTGCCCGCAAAACAGTAGAAAAATTCATTCATTCAGTCAACAACCATTTACTGGATGGTACCAGACACTACTGCCATGCATTAGGAATAAGAGAGTGTATAAAGGAGGCAGTCTGGACATCACTGAAAAGTATAGCAGTAGAAAAAGAGGATAAACATTTTAAAACAATAAATATGGACGAGATCATTGGCAAAAGCAACAATGTTCTGTGTAGATTTGGTATTCTGATATACACAAATAGAATTTAACAGCATTTATGTAAAGTATCAAACATGAACTACCTTTTTTCTCTAAATCTAATTAACTTGCATCATTTGAATCCTTTCTATATTTCTAAATACCTTGCAGGCATTTTTTCGAACAAGCAAATAAACAGACAAGAAAATCCTCATGAATCTTTTCCTTTGAGAAATAAACTAATTTGTATTATGATACATCTTTTATACATGGAAATACCTACAGCAGGTAATAGTAAAACTATATCCACCCTCTTCCCCTAGAGCAGTGAGCATTTCTCGACATTGGTTAGGGGATCTTTTAAAAATCCCCATGTATAGGACTCATCCCAGGCCAATTACATCTGCACCTTGAATGGAGAGGGGCTCAGGCAGACATCAGCATCTTTTAAAAGTTCCAGCAGAGCCCAATATACAGCTAAGATTGAGAGCCACTGCCTAGAATGTCTTCGACTGTTCCAACACTGAAAAGGAGATTTTTATGAACAATTTTTTTAAAAGTTTATTTCATGGAAATTGCCTGGCAAATGAAGGGTCATTTGGTTCTAAAAACAAACAAACAACAACAAAAAAATTGCATGCACTGAAAGTGTTTTGAGGAAAGAGTGCAGTTGTGAGAGCTTGTACCCTTTTGAGGGCTGCCAACCATGATCCGTGGGTCATGTGAAATGAGTTTTATGTCAATAGAGTTGAAGCTGGTTAACTACATTGCCTGGTTAAATAAGCAAACAAAGGTGGAATAGGGAAAAGAGCAGAGTTTGATTAGCCTTGTGTTCACCTGAGATAAGTGGCCTCCTTTTCTCTTAGGTTTGGTCTAGAACACAAATTGTCTCCCCAGTGTCCGGGCCTGGTTTGCAGTTGATAACAGGTAGTGATTATAACAGGGAAGTTAATACACAGCATATTTATCGGTTCTCATCACAACAAGTATAGGTACACCATTTGATTTTTACAACTTCCTTCTTAAGTGGAATGGCTATTCTTTTCACTGAAGTGAGCTTTAATCTATGTGAACTCTAGCTGCATGATGAGAATTGGAATTCTTTAAAAATGTAGTTTATCGAAATCTCTGGGGTTATTTTTAATGCACAAAAATGGCTCAAATATTTTACTACATTAAGAACAAACTATGTAAAAAGATAATTTACCTAAGAGCAATAAAAGTGTGTAAGCAAACTGAAAATTGTTCAACTCCACTTATAGTGAAAGAATACAAATGAAAATAAAAATGAACTTCATTTCCACTAATAAATTATTTTAAAAATTAGAGTGCCTAGTGTTGGCAAAGATATAAATGAAACTAGAATATCTAGCCATTGCTGGGGGCCACATAAATTGGCAGAAAATGTTTGAAAAATAACTTGACAATAGTTATAAAAGCTTTAAAAAATTCAAACCCTAAGTAATAGTAACCTAGTACTATTAATATACTACACAGTTGGTAATATTATTATTGAAGACTGTGAGAGAAAAATAAATTTTAAAAAATTATAGAACCACCTGTAAGTATAGAGGAAATCCACAATAATTAAGGAATTTTTAAAAAATTAAAATTAGGAAATAGAGCAAGGATGTATATTTATTTAAATATCCACAAATAATAGTACTTGGAGAATAATTGAATCTAAGGGTCTAATGAAATATTATATAATTATATTTACACATAAGATACTATTCAGATACGCTGAATATGCTAAAACCATTAGTTTAATAATTTAAGAATTTTCTGTGAAGCAACATAGAAAAAGTTGATGCCATACATGTGACCAAGAACAACTCAACTCAAAGCTCAGGAATACAATGTTCAGTTATTTAAGATCTGTCAAGCAGTATATAGCGCAGTCTTTGCTATAATAGAGATGATGATCATATGGGACTTAAGGTGGAGAGGCAATATTGGGGGATTCAGTCAGCCTTTAGAATGAAGGAGGGAGCGTCTGAAATGACATTTGAGAAGACATTATCAGCCGGTAGATATTTGTGTACCGTAGGTTAACCAGCTATAGAATGCAGATAAATCAAAGAGAAATACATGTAGGCAGAAGTCATGTTGGAACAGTGAAAAGGAATCATTTTGTTGAGAAAAAAAGTTCATACCCTCTTACCTAATAATTCATTCATTCAATCAACCAGTATCTACTGAGAAGCTACTGTGGCCACACTCTGCCAGGTGTGTGGCTTTAGTGGCGAGACACTGTGTCTGTGTTCATGGGCTTACAATCCAAAGCATGAGACAAGAAAGAGGTTAATGTTAGATTGATATAAGCGCTATGCAGAGAATTAATATGGGGTGGTAATGCTCCTAAATATGTATTAAATTTGAAGACAATAATAACTTTATGAAGTGGAAATTCTGTTAGGTGGCTTTAAATTAGTTTGGTGAAGGAGTAACAATCATGACATCAACACTCAAACTAAAATTTCTGAAAGGAACTTTCCAACAGAAGAATAAAGACCAGCAGAAAGAGGGAATCACAACATCTCTAAAGATGCATTTTTTTTTTTTTTTTTTGAGACAGAGTCTAGCTCTGTCACCCAGGCTAGAGTGCCGTGGCGTCAGCCTAGCTCACTACAACCTCAGACTCCTGGGCTCAAGAGATCCTCCTGCCTCAGCCTCCCTAGTAGCTGGGACTACAGCTACGTGCCACCATGCCTGACTAATTTTTCTATTTTTAGTAGAGATGGGGTCTTGCTCTTGCTCGGGCTGGTCTTGAACTCCTGACCTCAAGCGATCCTCCTGCCTTGGCCTCCCAGAGTGCTAGGATTACAGGCGTGAGCTACCACGCCTGGTCTAAAGATGCATATAAATCATAGTTTTTATTCATCAGACTTTGTTCCTTCCCATTTCTGTCCTTTAGGATTTTACATGGACTTTGAGAGATTTACTATGAAATCCCACCTTCCCTATTCAAGCCATGTCATTTAGTGAAGAAATATTTTCTTGGTACCTGATATATGTTAAGCACACTGTTAGGGCCTGGGGACACAGAGAGATAAGTCTTGCTCTCTGTCCTCAAGGAGCATGAAGTCTCGTGGAGGCTACCAAGGACTGTGTGATCAATGCTCACAGCAATGCACTTCAAAACCAAATTGGGAAAGCAAGGCCAGCTTCCTGAGGGAGGTGTGATTTGAGCAGGGCTTTGGAGGATGAGTTAGAAGTTCGAAAGTTAAAAGAAAGAAGTGTGGAATGGTAAAAAAAAAAAAAAGGAAAGGTACAATGATAACAAATGCCTTATTATTTATTATGCTTTTGTACTGGATGTCATGCATTTAATATGTATTATTTGCTCTTAACCTTTTGAAGTAAGTATGACTCTTGTCATGATCTTCTCTGTTTTATAGGAGAAGAAACTGAGGCACAAAACTATTAAAAAATGGCTCTAGAGACTAATTTTTATCCAAGAGACTAACTAGAATATTCGACCTCTCATAATGTTGGGCCCCTCTTCCAAACTATAACCCATGCTTTTGGCTATACTGTGTTTGGTTATTTTCTGTTCATGGATATATTTTATCTCCCAACTGCACTGCCAACCCCCAGAGGGCCCCACACTCTGCTTCTCTTTATGACATGCATGGTGCTTTATGGATGTAGCTGAGGCTTCACGTTACCCACTGAGTCAAGAGGAAATGTCTGGTGTTAGTAAGCCAGTAATAAAACAAAACAAAACAAAAAATAAAGAAAAAGAAACTCCTCTGGGAGAGATGATCCTGTTCTCATTTAAATATTACAGATTAGTTTGAATATATTTGATTCTTCTTAATTATTCCTTCATGTGTCCAACATGCATTAATGTCCCAAGAATATTCTTAAAATCTTTTAGGTGATTTATTTGCTAATATTAAATATACCTATATAATGAGTGCGATGCGCACCATCTGGGGAATGGACACACTTGAAGCTCTGACTCAGGAGGGTGTGGGGGCAAGGGCAATATACGTAACATAAACTTTTGTATGCCCATAATATGCTGAAATAAAAAATAAATTAATTAATTAATATGTAAAAAAATAAATAAAAATAAAAATGTGGAAAAAATATTAAATTGCCTATATTTAATCCATAATTTGCTGGGTAATATATTGCTTTATTTTTTTTTTGGTTTTGTAACTGCATTTTATTGAGATGTAATTCACATACCATACAATTCACCCATTTAAACCATACAATTCAAAGGCTTTTAGTATATCCAGAGTTGTGCAACTGTCCCCACAATTTTAGAAGTTTTCATATACTGCTTTTATCTTCCTAAACTATCTCTTGCAAGCTGTGGTAGGTATTTTTATTTTTATTTTTATTGTTTTAAGAAGGTAAGGTCAGGTTGGTCTTGCTCTTACCCACTTGTGTGCAATCCCTCTGAAGTGAGACGCTAGCACTTCACAATCCCCCAGGTACCTCCTTGCTATGCCAGTCTGTGTCTGTGGTTTTAACCTCTGGGGAATTTTTGACTTTTCAGACATACAAATTCTAACCTATTTACTCTGCCTCATATGTAACCTTTTGTACTATTTAATTGTACAGTTTCTTTTTCAGACCTGCTTTGTTTTTCATAAAGTGTAATAACCAACCCCACATAACTTAACTAGATGGAGCATTTTCTCAAGGGTATAAAGCTTATCAAGAAAGAAATGAAGTTTCAGCGTGTGATAATTTATTTCCCATGTGACCAGCACCCGCCCAAAGACATAAATTCCATCCAGGGATTCAATCGGGCACCAAGGGAACATGGTACAACACAGCTTAGCTCCCCCGCAGAGGAATCAGCGCAGGCAAGGGAAGAAAGAAGGGCTGGGGTGTGCAGCGCCGGTGGGTGCAGAAAGAGTGAGCCTTCAAACCAGAAGTTAGGTAGCCTTGCAGATTAAATGAAATCCTCTGGTTTACCCAAGATTAGATACGTGATGTAATTCTCAAAATGCAGATTCCTGGACCCCAGCACAGACCAATTAGATCTGTGGTCCCCAAACCCTGGGTCTCCGGTACTGGTCTGCGGCCTGTTAGGGATCGGGCCACACAGTTCCACTGCCCCTCCTCCCCGACCCCTCCACACACCGACCCCTCCATCCATGGAAAAATTGTCTTTCAGGACACTTAGGAAACCGGGCTGCACAGCAGGAGGTGAGCAGCAGGCAAGCGAGTGACGCTTCTTCCGTATTTACAGGTGCTCCTCAGATGAAATCATTTGGAGGTGGAAAGGAGGAAGAATATACAGAAATCTGAGATTTTTCACAAATTCCCCAGAGGATTCTTATGCACAATGAAGTTTGAGAATCATTACAATAAAACGTGATGTGATTTTACATGTGATTACCCTTACTCCTGAGAAAACATGTAATGCATCTAAATGCCCAGAAAATAACTTTTTAAACCTTTCTAACTTGTCCAATTTCTTCAATTGAAAGACCTCAAAAAAAAAAAAAAAGCAATTTAAAATTGTGTGGCAAAACTAAGATGGCACATTCTCCTATTCCTTTCAACTAAGCTTAAAAACTCTAGGCTGGTGAGATATATGTGCTATCTAGTTTTTATCTCAATACATTGAGCTAATAAAGTGGTTGCTTCAAGTCAGTTCAAATTCAGCTACACTACTGGTTCAGATCAATTTGGATTTGGTTTGGATTTGTGCACTGCTCTGTGCATTTCCCATTTCTTTATAGAAGAGGTATGAGAAGGAGGTTCTTTCCCTCAAAACTCTTTCAACAACTTTGGTGCTCTAAATTCATTATTCTTAAACAAGGCTCAGATGCTAGTGTTCTGAGAGATCCAACACACCAAAATGGAAGGTGCTTATTCTGAATTTTCCTAAGAACATATTTTGACACAGTGAGAGGGCAAGGCCTGGAGGAGGGGCAGGGCGTGCAGGGGAACA
The DNA here is from genome assembly GCA_028533085.1 of Varecia variegata. Taxonomy (NCBI): domain Eukaryota; kingdom Metazoa; phylum Chordata; class Mammalia; order Primates; family Lemuridae; genus Varecia; species Varecia variegata. The sequence continues at coordinate 68,548,872 of CM052437.1, read as the reverse complement.
AGGGGCTGGGTGCTCCAGATGACCCTGGCCACTTCCTTATCGTCCCAGGATCAGCTCTGCTGTTTCACCACTTCTTTGCCCCAAAAGGAAGGGAATAGCCATTTGAAGATGATGGCTGGGCACTCCCGGAAGCATAGCACTGGAGCTAAAGGAATCACAAAACCTGGCTTTTTGTCTAAAAGAAACAGATTGTTTCAATTTTCCCAGACAACAGATCAAACCAGGGAAAACTGATTAGTCCATAAAAGCCTTTTGGCCCAGACTATATGTGCTGCCCAGAAAAGAAAGGAGTTCTTTTTCAGCTACTCTGTACCTCCTCCCTGAGCTGAGTTAATTAAGGGTCACTCCAGGATTTTCAGAGTTTTCTTTGGTGGCTTCAGAGGGGAAAGATAGGAGGTGGCTTTGAACAAACAGGAACCTCACCCATAAAGCCAATCTCCTATTTCAACCTCAGTTCTTTTGCCAGCTAAAGCACCCGCATAGAGCAGGGAGTGGTCCATTGTGCCAAGGAACTCAGTCTTAGGGAAAGACAAAACCCCAACAAGCAAAAACTAACAAAAGATAATCTCAGAAACAACTAGTCACACTGGCTTTCAGAGAGAAACATACTCCAAGTCTTAATTCCTTATCATTGCAGATAACAAGACCAAACATCAGGAGCTGGATGCAGAGGTGGAGGGTACGGCATGTACTTGGGGATAAAGCTTGGTGTTCTCCAAACTGTAGCTGGGGTCAACTCTAGCCTTGAAAAATTTCTGATGACTCCCAGAGCCCCCCACCGACTCTCCCCTTACTTACAGCCTGACAGCACGTACCCATTTGGTGACTCTTTTCATGGTCTTTGGGAGTCACCTAGTAATTCTGTCCTCGACTCCCACACTGCCATCCCCAAGCCTGAAGGCGTTTTCTAGAAGGATTGAAGAAGAGCCAAATGGAAAGTTAAACAGGCAGAAAGCTTAGTAAGAGATTAGTTCATATTAAATATGTGTGTTTTGTAGGGCTGCATTATGCATGGAAAAAACTACACGGAGGTTTACTTTGGTTTTAAAAAGTTAATAAGAAATGTACTAAAGTTACAAACTTCAAATTCAAACATTCAGTTCTTTTTCTAAATTTTTAAGCTCAGCTTAAAATCATGTAAGTCTAGGAAATTTTAACAATCACGTTTAAGAGAGCCTTTGGCTAATGTTCTGTTTTAAACAGGAAAACGTCTCTTAACATATTAAATGCATTTTTTAAGTTTAATATATCAATGTTTAAGTTAAAATCATCTCAATTAAAAAAAAACTCTCAAAAATGTGATGACTGAAACTTAAAATTACTGAGAAACTTAACTTCTCTTAAGCTTTTTAATCTTACTAAAATGTCTACTTAAAAATCCGAAGTCTATTTCGATTGCTGAAAACATAATTTAAATTGAAATTATAAAGCTAAAATGTTGTCTCCATCAGTTTAAAATTTCAAACAATACAAGCACATAAAGTATCAATCTTATACAAATTCCTTATATCAAACCAATATTTTCTTAAATATTTTCTATATTTAGTTTTAAGTCTTCCCACCATTGAAAAATGTTTACCTATTAAGGAAACAGTAATGGCATTCCAAACAATTTGGAGGTTAGTTTTCTATGCAGTTGTAGAGGGTGGCTTCTCAATTTGGTGAGTCTCTTAATGACCAGAGATTTCAGGCAGTATGTACTGATGCTTGTCTCTGACCCTAATGGGCTATAACTTACCCAAAGGGGGTCATCAGGTAGTCACAGACTCAGAATTAATTATACAAGGACTAATTACTTGAGAAAGACCCCAAAAAGTTGTACTGTCACCCAGAGGGTTAATTAGATCTTACATTTCTTTGACTCTTGAGATACATTTTTTTTTAACTCTAAAGAACTTTGGATCTGATGTAACCTCTATTCTTTTCCCAATATTTTCTTACTTATTAATATTAAATGATATCTGTTTTTAATTAATTAAATGGTATCTCCTCTCATCGCTTTGTCTGAGTACTTGATCACAATTTTCACAATCATTCTACTAACATTGAGATTAAGTTGAGAATAGTGTTGAGAGGCCACCTAGAGAGCTATTTGGGTCTGATTCATTGGAATAAATATGAGCAGTAAACTGGAAAGGTCCTTTGCTAAGAGCTACCTCCATGCTACCTTAACTGGTCATTTCAGCTCTATTTTTTCCCATCTCAAATCCTTGCTATTGTTATTTTCTGCAATTCTTACTATTGCCAGAAAAGAATGTGGGGGATCATGTTAAAATGAAGCTCAAGAAATAGAAAAGCCAGTTCTTTGGTTTCCCAGAGGGGATTTGCCACATTCTTAAGGGCCAGGTAGATAATGGGAAGTATCCATGGGGAGCAAAAGTTTGCTACCCATACAACTCTACAGAGAAGTAGAGTTTGGGAAATGTCCAACAATAGAGCAAAACTGGAAGGAAGTACTTCCAAGGAAGTACTTGGAAGATGAGTTCCAAGTACTGTCAGTATAAAATGATAGGGAAAAACACCAATCAACCAACAAATCAACCAACCAATCAACCAACCAATCAACCAACCAAACAACCACAAAAATTACCAAAAAATAAAGAAAAATAAAACACTGGTGAGCTTAGTCTCAAATGACCAAATTACCTAGGTTCCAGTCATTATTCTGCCACTTAATGTGTATGTATCTAATAACAGACCTCTACAATAAATGAACAAAAATGATCAGAAATAAAGAATTATAAAAATCTCTAATTATAATTCAAGATTTTAACATTCCTACTTCAGTAATTGATAAAAGAAGACAAAAAAAGATATAAAAATGTATTCAATATGTCCTAATAGACATTTATAGAACAAGATTCCCAACAAATGAAGAATATACTTTATTTTCAAGTGACCATAGACATTTCACTAAGATTAATCATATGCTGGGCCATAAAAAGAGCCTCAAATAATTTCAAAATATGGACATAATTTAGAGTATGTTCTGTGAACTCAATAAAATTAAGGAGAAAACAATAATAAAATATCTATAAAATCCTCAAATATTTTATAATAAAGCAATACCCTGCTAAAAAATATATGGTTAAAAGAAGAAATAACAAAGGAAATAAGACAATATTTTGAACTGCATGATACTAGAAAATTTGTGGGATGCAGCTAACAGTGCTTAGAGGAAGACATATAGCATTAAGTGCTATGATGCCTGGCTGGCTGATTTTTCTATTTTTAATAGAGACGGGGTCTCACTCTTGCTCAGGCTGGTATAGAGCTCCTGAGCTCAAGCAATCCTCTCACCTCGGCCTCCTTAGGTGGTAGGATTACAGGCATGAGCCACCTCACCTGGCCCAGTAGGTATTTTTACATTTACAAAGAAATTACAAGTTTACTTTGAAATTTATAACGAAATGCAAAAGGCCAGGGATAGCCATAACTATCTCAAAGAAAAAAAAAAAAAAAGAAATTTTGAGGTCTTATATTTCTGGATTTAAAGATTTACTATAAAGATGCACAAATCAAGAGAGTGATATTGGCAATTAGGACAGACAATAATTCAATGCAGCAGAAGAGAGAGTCTTGGTATAGACTTTGACAAACCGAAATAAATGACTGAGGCAAAGAGCTCAATCAATGGAGCCAAAGTTTGAGGATGCACCCAGGAAAAAACACAAACCACAGATGGATCTGTAACTGTTTTGCTAAAGTGGAATTTGGGAACTCAGTTTTTAAAGGGGAGAGGGCAAACAGAAAGAAAAAAAAGAGGAGGGGGGAGGGCAGTGAGACAAATGCTTAAATTTTTGTGAGGCCCAGGAAATCTATATTTTACATTAGATAAGGCAAATGTTAAAAGAGAAGAGAGAGTGAAGGAAGCATCAATTATGTAGATGTCCCTGAGTAGGTAGACAAATGTTTGATGTCATCTCTGCTCTGCCCCTGGGAGGATAAACTTGGAATCAACCTTATTAGTGTGGAATCAAACAAACTTTAGTTTTAAGGAGCTAGACTTAGCCTGCAGACCCAAAGTTACAATTCGCATGTCCTAGCTTATGGGAGGCCAGCAAGGTATTTCCTTATAAATGATCCGTGGGGGCAGTCCTCGTAGAAGCCCGAGGCCTTTTACCTTCCTGTGGGGCTCTGGCTGATGCATAATGTTATTACAGTAACAGCTATTCCTTTGGAAGGAGGTGTTCATGATTCATCCTCCAGGCTTGACCTTCCCTTTTGCATAAGGGTGGGGGGATCTTGAAACTTTTATTTTCCTTTGCAACTCATACATATATAATTAATGATTTTTGACATGGGCACCAAGAACTACCTGTTCTATGTCAAATAGGTCAATGTGTAATCTGTAAGGCTGGACTCACAAATTCAAAACCACAGAGCTGTGGTAGACCATCCAAACTGAGAGCGGTGGATAATTGGAGGTGTGAAAATATGTTTTAGTGGCAAGAAATAATGTCTTTACATGATATGGATGGGTGGTAAGAAGGCAAGAAAAGCCTGGGTTTTCAGAGTTGGCTGAATATAAGACTCCTTCCCCACCTAAGTGAACCAGGTCTTTCACTGGAAGTGGTTCTATAATTTTCCTGGACACAAAGAAGCAATTCCACTCCAGTTCAGATTCGCAAATATTTTATAAAATGGTAATGTACTAGTTATCAGCATTATTAATAGGCCAAAGGAAATTTGAAAAAGTTTCATATTTTTTTGGAAATAATCATAGTAAATAAATTTGTTGAGCAGTTATGTCAGGTTTCAGTCTGAAATGTCGGTTTGTTGCGCACCCATGGCCAAAGAATGACCAGATACACCAAAGTTAGGCAAGCACAAAAATGAGGTTTATTGAGGAGAGAAAGATAAGATTATAGGGCAAGAGCAAGATACAGGTGTACAGAGCATGGTACATACGCCACAGATGACGACCAGACCCACTGTTGCAGCAAAGGAAGAGCAAGAGGAAAGGCACAAAAAGAGAGATTGGCTGTGGTCTATGTGCCCAGATAGGGACCGCCCCATGGCTCAAACGTCACCACAGAACCACTTTGATTGGACAGTTGGGGAACTGCATGACCTGAGTCTTACTGTGCAAGTGGGTTCTAGGTCACTTTCTGGACTTTATGGTACCCATGCTGCTTGGCCCATGGGCTAGAGAGTCCTCTGCATTCTTTTGCTGCTGGCATGCCAAGTTCTGATTGGCAGATTCCTAGGGTAGTCCCTCCTTCCCCAGGTATGGACAATTAGGGTAGGGCAGGACCAAGATGTGGGCAAAAGCACCCACTTTCGTCCCTAGGAGACCCAGAATCCCTCACTATCTACCTAACAGTTACTGTTGACAAGCAGTGTCATAAATGCTTTTTAAGCACTATACATCTTAATTCCCCAGCAACTCACATGACCATCATCACCATTTTAGAGATGAGAAAATAAAGGTCACTTGCTCAATGTCATAAAATTGACTAATATAGGAGCATAAAAACCCAGGTAGTCAGACTCCATAGCCCACACTCTCAACCACACTAGTCTATATATGCCTCCCTAAAAGCAAACACTTTGACACCTTCATTTCTTGGCTTTCTTTTTTTATCTTTGCAATTCTTTTGCATTTCTTTAAGATAAAGCTCCAGCAGCCATAAGGTATATATGTATCGGAGGAAGCTCTCACAAAATTCTGTCCAAATCTACTCTATTAATTTATACTCTACAGAGGATGTATGTAATTGGATTATTTGTAATATAATGAGGTACAATCTCCCCAAACATCACTTTAATATCAAAAACACCACTCTCATTTTTTTCTAACTTCCTTTAACAAACATGTTCCCACCCTGTACCCAACCTATATGCTTTCTTTGTTCCCACCATCTGTGCAGAGAAGGAGTGCTACATTTTCTGAGTGTGATTTCTGAGTCATATTTATCATTATTATTTTTCCATTTCCTTATCCTCTTTTTTATGAGCTATCAAAGTTTCAGAGAAACTCTTGCTCATGTCCTTATCTTACACCAAACCAAACACTCGCTCAGAAAACTTAAAAATTCTTAAATCTAACCAACATTGAGGGAGTGAGAACTTGATATGCGTAACTCCTTTATGTAAGCATGTTTAAGGAAAAGCTGAAAAACATTTTGCTAAATACTCTGTAATGTGAGTGTCTGCTATGTGTTAGGTACTATTCTAGGCATCAGAGAAGCAAAGACAAATAAAACTTGGTAATTACTCTCCAGCAGCTAATAATGTGGTGGCAGACTTGTTAATGCGTCCTTGTGTATTCCACAGAGCAATGCCAGAGAAAAAAACTCAACTTGAGCTCCAGACTGAGATCCCTGCATGTGCAGAAATCATACCTCCATATATGGTGATTGAATGAATTGGCCATTTGAAAAACAATAAATAGCAGTTTAATGTTTATGATGTGATAGACAATGTTTTAGAGTCTTTAAGTATAATTTTAAAAAATCACCACAATCTTATGAAGTACCTGTTATTCTCCCATCTTATAGATAGGGAAACTGAGGCACTGAGAAGTAGAGTAACTTGCTCAGCATCATCTAACTGGTAGGAGATGAAGATATGCTTTAAATACAATGTTCTGGCTGCAGAATCTACATTTTGACACCAAAATCACATACGTCTCTAATAACTGGATAGTCTCAGGCAAGTTATCAAAATTAAAGAAATAGTACTTGTTCTATTTCAAAATAATAACCACAAGTAATTAAATGGTGAAAGAAATGAGAAATATTTTACCCCAAAAGGTATTTCTTTGACCTATTTCGAGATGGCTGTCATGAGTCTCACAGAAGTAATATAAGAACCCTTGCATTGGGCCTGCTTGGATAATAAAAATAGTCTCCCTATATCAAGATCTTTAACTTGATTACATCTGAAAAGTCCTTTTTGCCATGTAAGGCAACACATTCACAAGTTTTGGAGATTAGAATGTGAACATCTTTGGGGAGGCATTACTCTGTCCACTACACCACCCAAATAAACATCACAATTCCTTGCCAGTTTTCAGAACTGAGCTAGATTTCAGAACCAGAACCCACTGACTGAAGGAGAGTCCAGATCTCCCAAAGCAAGGATCCTATAACAGTAAAGTATATATGGTATGATCTCCTAGTCCTATAGGGACCTATAGTGGTTCACTCAGGGAACCATTTACTAGGAAGAGGTGAGTACCCAGACATTTCAAGTACACAGGATCTGACTTGACATTAATACTAGAGATCTTAAGGATTATCAACACCCACTTATTTAAGTGGGTGTATACAGAAACAAGGTAATAAATTGATTCTTAATTCAAGTCCAACTGACTATGGGTCTACTGGCCACAAAGACCACCCAGTGGTCATTTCCCTAGTCCCTAAATGTATAATTGAAATTGTTACAGAAAACTCAGCACTTGTCCTCAAGGACATATCAGAAGAATGAGAACAAGTGGTTTGAGGAGAAGGAAAGAGAAGTTTATTAGTTTGCTGGCAAAGGAGGAAAAATGGTAGACTCTCATCTCAAAATTTAAATTTCCTGAACATAAGCAGAAATACAGAGCTTTTAAAGGGAGGACCCTCAGTTCTAGGCTACTGTCATTAATAATTCTAATTGTCCCATCTCTACTGAAGACAAAGCCTGTGACCTCCGCCCACCTCGGCCCACCTGGGAGGCTGGCACTGGCCTGGGATGGCTGAGCTATCTCCTGTAACACAAAGAACAAAAGACATTCCCCCTGCCTGAGGTAGGGATGCATGGCCAAGCCACAATTCCCAAAAAGAGTGGGGGAAGTTCTAAAGAGACATAAAATATCTTTGCCCTTTTTTTTAAGGCCTCTCCCTATGTTACATATTCCTCACTCTCAATTTTATGCTTTCATATCTATGGGAGGAGGGGCAACTACTCTGTTACAAAATGGACTTGGAGATTGGCAGAGCTCCACATTTTTCCATTGTCTCATGGGGTAAGAACTAGTATAGCTAGGAAGGCCAAGTTGAAGCCTCTAAAACATCTTCTGTGGCCAAGATATTAAATTAAGTGGCAGAGCATAGTTCTACCCTTAAAGACTTAAGTAATTTAATGGAAGTAGTAACAGTAATTTCTCATTTAATTCAACAGTGTGTTTCCTATGAAAATAAGATGGATTTTGCAGGTTGATAGGGGACTATTGCAAACTCAAACGTATAGTTGTCCCAATTGTGGGTGCTAACTATATATGGTATTATCTTTTCTAGCCCTAATAACATAGACTCAGGTACATTGTATATAGCCATTTGTTTAAAGCATTTATTTTCATCCCAATTAAGGAGGAGGAACAGAAATAGTTTGCATTCTCACAGAATGGACAATAGTATACATATATGGTCTTGCCCCAGGGCTATGTTAATTCTCTATCTCTCTGTCATAATATATTCTGAAGATACCTGGTCTTATGAACTTTACCTATGAAATCATGATGACACTATGCTATCAGGCCTGAAAGAGCAGGGACTGTCAAATGTCTTGGAGGCCGTGTTAAGACACATGCACAGAAGAAGTTGGGAGATAAACATTATGAAGATTCAGAGACCTGCCACATCAGTCAAGTTTTTATGCCCCAAATATCTGGGCATACTGAAACCACCCCTTCCAAAATAAAGATCAAAATATTGTGTATTGTACCTTTCATCACTTAGAAGAAAGAACAGTTCTGGTAGACTTCCTTGGGTTCTAGAGACAGCATATTCAATACTTCAGAAAGTTTCTCTGATCCTCTTATCAAGTAACACAGAAGACTGCCAGTTTTGAATAGGACTCATCAGAAAAGGGCCTGCAACTGCTCCAGGCAGTGTTATTAATAGTTTTGCTACTCGAGTCATAGGATGTAGCAAACCTTACGGCACTAGAGATATCTGTAGTAGAAAAAGATAGTATATGGAATTTATGGCAAGATTGTGTAGAAGAATTCCAAAATCAATGCTTAGACTTATGAAGCAAGGCCATGTCAACTATAGCAGGAAATTGTATGTTTTAAAAACACCTGTTGGCATGTTACTGGGATTCTATAACATCTGACCATGGGGCACAAAGTGGTCATGCTTCCAAACTGCCTACCGTGAGCTGAGTCTGTTAGACCCCACATTGAACCATAAGTTTAGGTGGGCCAAGCAAGAGTCAATAATACCAAATTGTTACATCTGGGAGCAAGCATGAGTGGGGCCAAAGAACACAAGTAAACTGAGCAAGCAGGGGGCCTGGATCCCACCCCCGTGAGGTTTCCTCAGCCTGAAGGTGGAAAAGACTTGCCACCTTTGCTAGCCCAAGGGTGTTTCACCATCCTTTGTTGATATTCCTTCACCTTTCTAAATAGAGTCTTCATTAAATAATCCTTAATTATCAACATTGGAGATTTTATGGTTTCCTGATAGAACTCTGAGAAATACAGGAAAGAATAACACTCTTCAGACTTATGACCTATAGAAACTTCACTGACTGAGACAACCCCTATATTTTCATTGAATGGGTCACCCATTCTCTTTCACATGTATGTCTTGCCAAGGCATCAGTATTTCTTGATGTTTCCTGGTCCGCTGGCCCTATTAGCATGGCATCAATATAATGGATGAGTATGTCCCATGGGATGGTAAAATAATTAAAGTCCTTATAGTCTATTAATAATTTATGGAACAGAATTTAAGTTGATGCAGTCTAAAGCAAAACAACAAAATATAGTTGACTGTTAAACAATACACGTTTGAACTGTGTGGGTCTACTTATACATGGATATTTTTCAGTAAGTATGTTGGATACATTTTTGAAGATTTGCAACAATTTAAAAAAAGCTCACAGATTAACTGCATTGCTCAGAACTATGAAAAAAATTAAGAAAAAGTTAGGTTATGACATGAATGCATAAAATATATGTAGGTGTTAGTCCATTTTATCATTTAACACCATAAAACATATACAAATCTATTATAAAAGGTTAAAATTTATCAAAACTTAGGCACACAAACACTTGTAGACCATACATGGTACCATTCGCAGTTGAGAGAAATGTAAACAAATGTAACGATGCAGTATTAAATCATAACTGCATAAAATTAGCTATAGTACATACTGCACTACTGTAATAATTTCATAGCCACCTCCCTTGCTATTGCAGTGAGTTCAAGCATTGTTAAGTATCAGCTTAAAATGCCACTATTCATCTCTGCTTGAGCAGTTTGTCTCTCCAGTAAATTGCGTATCACAGTAAAAAGTGATCTCTCATGGTTCTCACGTATTCTTTTGTCATGTTTAATGCAATACTGTAAACCCTGAATATCACCATGAGACCCATATGAAGTGCCACTAGTGATGTTGAAAATGCTCCCAAGAAGCAGAGAAGAGTCATGACATTACAGTAAAATGTTGACTTGCTTGATACGCACCATAGATTGAGGTCTGTAGCTGCAGTTGCCTGCCATTGCAGACAGATGATTTATTCATCTTGTAAACAGATGATGTAAACTTATAGTATTAATAAACACAATACTGTACTATAAATGTATATTCTCTTCCTTATGATCTTTAATAACATTTTGTTTAGCTTACTTTATTATAAGAATACAGTATATACTACATATAACATACAAAATATGGTTGTCTATTTGTTATAAGTAAGGCTTCTGGTCAACAGTAGGCTATTGGTAGTTAAGTTTTGGAGGAATCAAAAGTTATACATAGATTTTTGATTGCATGGGGGGTCTGGCGCCCCTAACCCCCATGTTGTTCAAGGGTCAACTGTATAGTATTATTCCTTCCAAGTAAAAGAAAGCTACTGTTGTTATTCCCTGCTTATTGTAACAGGGAGAGGAGGAGAAGCATTTTCTCACTCAATAGCTGCATACTAATACTAAATAACAGGGGTTATGTTAATTTGTTTTAGTAAATTTATCAAATATGGAAAAACCTGCTCAAGTTCTCCAGGAAACGATCTCTAATACAGACGTTGCTGTGCAGAAAGCTTATTTGAAAACGATGTTAGAAGCAGCACTTGTGGGGCTCTACGGGAAGCAATTTTGGACACAGAAAGAAGTTATACTGTAATGCAGTTGCAACCAAGACTCAGCCCACTTCATGGAATGTTCTGAATCAGAACAATTCAGACATGTCCTAAATTGAAGCAGGAGAAATTTTTTTTTCTTTTTTTTGTCTTCCTAGGGATGAGTTTCTCAATCCAGTTTGCCCCCACAAAGGGGAAGAAAATTTGGCAGTGCAGTTACTGGAGGGCAATTTCTGGGGAAAGTCTCATCTGTCAACAGGCAACACTGTGGAAACTGGGGAATGAGTGTCAAAACCCCGAAGGAGCATCCAGGTGGTTCACCACAGGATCCAGGATAGTCCCCCTTTTGCACCACTTGAATACACTTGTGTTGTGTAAGTTGATCCTACCTGGGAACAGCTCCTTGAGCATTCTGAGGGAATCTTGAAGAGGAAGATTAATGGGATGTACTGTGGCTCTCACCTCTGCAGCTTGTCTTGGGGCTGTAATGAATAATCCTCATCTCCCTCTTGTATTATTCATTCTAGATTCCTCTCATCATCATCTGTCACTTCTGGTCATCTAGGTGGCTTTTCTAGTGGGGTGATTTAGATTCATATCCATGATGGCTTTGAACTGTTGCTTACCATGCCCTTCTAAGGCTGTGGCTGCTGTACCTGCCCATTTACCACAAAAATTGGTCAGAGAAGTACCAAGATCAGTCCCACTGGATCACCTGGGGGACAAACATATTTCCCCCCACTGTGTAAGAGCATCTAGATCATCAGTCAGTTACCCCTACCCAGATGATAATTCCTTGTCTTGTCTGCTGCTTTTCAACTTCTTAATACACTGCCCACCCTTTTCTACCCTTCTCATTGCTGTGGATAAATGACCAGGATGGACAGTATCAGTAGGATCCTTGCCCTCTGGCTTCCAACTGTGTTCATCCAGGAGGAGGTAGACAGAAGGAAGAGGAGGCTGAGACTTTGATATTTATTCCCCCAGCTACCTGACTGCTGGGCTGGGCTGGCAGTGTGGAGGAATACAGGTACCGAAGGGTGCAGATCTCTTTGAATAGCTCTCCTACAGCTCCCAGAGTCCCAAGCAAACATGTTCATATCCATAGTTTGGCCAGATCTAGCCATATTTTGTCCTCCTTGAGAGAATGCCCTTGGAACCCACTCCTATGCATAGTCTCCAGAGTCCTATTATTAATAATACAGTTAGCAAAGCTCTGATGCTCTTTCCCTGTAGGTTATTTCCTACTGAACCGAGCCTTATACTCCTCACTGTAGGAAATGCTGGCATCTAATTCTCTTCATGGTCCTAGAGGCACTGAGGGGAGACAGAGTAGGTGTAGCAGAGAATTATTTCCTTCTTGAGAAGCAGCTATCACAGTAAAGTTATTGAAATTTTTTATACAAAGGAAAGCTCATTCCTTCTAATGAGAAAGTAAGGACTACTGCTGGCAATGGCTGGCCAGAGGAGGCTTTGCAGTGTCAAAGTTCTCAGAGTTATCTTTGTCTATCCAGATATCTCCATCCTGTCTCAGGTTTCCACACTTGTCCTGTTGTGAGCATGAGTGACCTGGTAGGGTTGAGCATGTCCTCAGAGGCACAACCCTGCTACCACTACAGTCAGGCCAGGGGCTTGTCACATATTTGCCCTGGAGGTGGGAGTCAATATATGCTGCATTTGGAGGTGCTTCCCTGATATTTTTACCTGATTTTTCACAAGGCTGCCAAATTTGAGTAAGTTACAAAGAAGTAGAATATGCCAAAAAAAAAAAAAAAAAAAAAGAAAAGAAAAAAGAAAGAAAGAAAGAAATAGAATACTCCAAATAATTAATGTCACAAGTGGCTCTTCTTCTAGGCCCTTATGATACCACAGATTCAATGATGCTTAAAATACTGTGAAAGACCTAAAGCCCTTTAAAACCTGCGGCAAGTCTCAGAGAAATCACAGCAGAAACCCCTAAGGGTTTTGGAGTTAAACCATGCAAGTGACTTTGTCTTCTAAGTTTTCTTTTGTCATGTAACTGTGCTTTGTTTGCAAGTGCCTCATTATGGGATACCAGGGGCCCATGCTATCTGAGTTGCCCCTCATAAACTGGGTGTTATTTAAATCACCAAGAAAAACAGCATCCACTTGTCAAATAGAGGTGGTGTGTATAGTGTACAGGTTTACAATTGCTGCTTGACAAATTATCACAAATATTGCAGCTTAACACAACACAAATTTATTATCTCAGAGTTTCCAAGGTCACAAGTCTGGCATGATATGACTGAGTTCTCTGCTCAGAGTGTCACAAGGCTGATATCAAGGTGGTAGTTGGGTTGAGTTCTTGTCTGGAGGCCTTAAGGGAGAATTTGCTTCCAAGCACATTCGTTTTGGCAGAATTCAGTTCCTTGCATTTGTAGTACGGAGGTCTATGCTTGCTAGCTATCAGCTGGGGGCCATTTTCAGCTTCTAGATGCTGCCACACTCCTTGCTACATGACCCTCCCCTTCAAGCCAGCAATGGAGAACTTTTCCCTAGTTGAACACCTCTAATGCTTTGAATCTCTCCTGCTTCCCTTTTGTGACCAGCCTGAGAAAACTCTGCTTTGAAAGGGATCATGTAATGAGATAAGCCCAACCCAAATAATATCCCTTTCTTAGAGTCAACTGTGCCTTAAAACATAACCTAATCACAGAAGTAAAACCTATCATGCTCATCGTCGCAGGGATTGTGTACGGCGTGCATATCAATGGAAACTTTAGTTTTCTATTGCTGCAATAACAAAGTACCATGGTGTTAATGGCTTAAACCAATGCAAATTTATTCTCTTACAGTTCTTGAGATAAGAAGTCTGAAATAAATCTTATAGGACTAAAATCAAGATATCATCAGGGCTGGTTCCTTCTAGAAGCTTCCAAGCCTCCAGAGGAGGTTCCTTATCTTTCCAGACTCTACAGGTCTCTGGCCTTCCTTAGCTCATGGCCATACCACTCCCATCTCTTCCTTCATCTCATCACCTTCTTTGCCTTCTGACTCTGCTGTCTCCTATAAAGATGGTTGTGATTATGCTTGGCCCACCTGAGTAACACAGAATACTACCCACATCCATGGTCCTTCAGCTAATTATACCTGCAAGGCCCTTTTGCCAAACATGTTCACAGGTGCCTGGGATTAGCATGTAGACATATTTTGGGGGTCATAATTCAGCCCTTAGACTTCTACTCATCACATAGAGCATTGGGCTTGAACAAGATCTTTATAAAAAAATGAAATGTGTGAATAAATGACTCGCATTCCCACTGTGTGTCTCTTGTTCATTCTGTGGATTTGGCTTCATGAACAGCTCCCTGTGGCTGCCTGAGCCTACCTTACAAGTAGCTCTGCATGAGCTCTGGCACATATGCTGGCATGATTGGGTAATGGAATACTTCAGCATCACAACTGCAAATGAAGATGGTTTTATAATAAATGAAAGAAATTGTACCAATGGCTAGAATTTTGACTGCTATATCTGATCCCTTTGGTCTAGAAGGGAAGATCACCTAATAAATTAAGCTGCAAACATGGCCAGGGACCCATATGTTGGTCAGAGGTTGAGGTCATGGAAGGAATAGGGACCCAGAAGACTGGAGGACTGGTGATAAGCAGATGTAAGGAAAAGGAATATGGATGGACCAGGCAGGCTAGGAAAACATTTGAATCTTGTATAAATACTCAGCAAAAGTCCACTACTACAGAAGTTCTCAGTAATCAGATGAGAAAGAATCCTAAATATCAGTCCTCCTTCTTTCTGTTGCCATTAGTTTATCATTTCGTGAGGAAAAATGCTATGAAAGCAGGAACAAAAGCTATGTGTGAGCTCATTTACGTGAATTCTCCTTCACCAAGACTGACTGTTCACCACTGCTGGATGCTTAATTCTCTTGGGAATGTGACAAACTCAAAGCAACCAACCCTAGAGGATCAACTAGTTTATTACATTGAACCTCTTATTATAGAATAAACAATAGTTTTCTCTCACTAGAATACTGGAATAGGAGCTTATTCTGTATTTCTTCATGTGGATTTGAGTTATTGTTAAGTTCCCTTTCATTTTAGCTAGTCTACTAATGATGAATTCTACTTTTATCTGAGAGTGTCTTTATTTCACCTTCATTTTTGAAGAATAGTTTTGGTGGATGTAGAATTCTTGGTTGACAGTCTTTCTTTTGTCACTTTGACTATGTAATCCCACTGCCTTCTGAACTCTATGGTTTCTGATGAGAAGTCATCTATTAATCTTTTTTAATAATTATTTTATTTTATTTTTATGAACTTGACATTGTGAACATGTATCTATTAGTCTTACTAAGGGTCTCGTATCTGTGATGAGTCATTTTTCTCTTGCTGTTTTCAGGATTCTCTCTCTGTATTTGGCTTTTAATAGTTTGACTATGATGTATCTAAATGTAGGTCTTTTTGGATTTATTTAACTTTGAGTTCTTTGAGTTTACTTGATATGTACTGTTGACCCTTTAACAATGCGGGGGTTGGAGCACCAACCCCCACATTCAAAAATCAGCATATAACGTTTGACTCCCCCAGAACTTAACCACTAATAGCCTCTAATAGCCTCCTGTTGACTAGAAGCCTTATAAATAATATAAACAGTTGATTAATACATATTTCATATGTTATTACTGTATTATATACTGTATTCTTACAATAGAGAAAGCTAGAGAAAAGAAAATGTTATTAAGAAAATCATAAAGAAGGGGCCGGGTGTGGTGGCTCATGCCTGTAATCCTAGCACTCTGGGAGGCTGAGGCCAGTGAATTGCTCAAGGTCAGGAGTTCAAGACCAGCCTGAGCAAGAGCGAGACCCTGACTCTACTAAAAATAGAAAGAAACTATCTGGCCAACTAAAAATATATATAGAAAAAATTAGTCAGGCATGGTGGCACATGCCTGTAGTCCCAGCTACTTAGGAGGCTGAGGCAGAAGGATTGCTTGAGCCCAGGAGTTTGAGGTTGCTGTGAGCTAGGCTGATGCCACGGCACTCACTCTAGCCCAGGCAACAGAGTGAAACTCTGTCTCAAAAAAAAAAAAGAGAGAAAATCATAAAGAAGAGAAAATATATTTACTATTCATTAAGAGGAAATGGATCATCACTAAGGTCTTCATCCTCATTGTCTTCACATTGAGTAGGCTGAGGAGGAGGAGGAAGAGGAGGGATTGGTCTTGCTGTTTCAGGGGTGGCAGAGACAGAAGAAAATTTATGTATAAATGAATCTCCACAGTTCAAACCCATGTTGTTTAGAGGTCAGCTGTAGATTAATGTTTTTCACTAAGTTTTGGAAGTTCTCAGCCATTATTTATTTAAATTTTTTTTCTCTCCTCTTCCAGGCTTCCCATTATGCATTTGTTGGTATGCTTGATGTGTCCCCCAGGTCTCTAAGGGTCTGTTCATTTTTCTTCATTCTTTTTTTCTTTTTGTTAATCAGATTGGACAATCTGTAGTGACTTATCTGCAAGTTTGTTGATTCTTCTGAAAGCTCAAATCTGCTGTCGATCCCCTCTAGTGAATTTTTCATTTCAGATATTGTACTTTTCAACTCCAGAATTTCTATTTCCTTCTTTTAAAAAAATCATTTCTGTTGCTATATTAATAGTTTGTATTTGATGAGATAACATTACCACACTTTCTTTTAATTCTCTAGGTATGTTTTTTATTTTGCTTTTTAAAACATATTTTTAACAGCTAATTTAAATTCTTTGTTTAGTCAACCCATCTTTACAGCCTCCTCAGGGACAGTTTTGATAAACTGCTGTATTTCTCAACTGTGAGCTATATTTTCCTGTTTCTTAATGAAAACCAGACATTTTAGATGGCATAATGCAGTAACCTGAAAATCATCCTACCTCCCAGCAAGGGATTTTTTGTTGTTGTATTTTTATTTTTGCTTTTTTTTTTTTTTTTTTTTTTTGGTGTGGGGGTCACTTGTTTGGTGACTTTGCTGGATTTATCTGGTAAAGTCCATATTTTCTATAGTGTGTAGCCACTGAAGTCTCTGCTCTGTTAGCTTGGTAGTCAGCTAAGGATTCATCAGAGACTTCCTTAAATGCATTATGCCAATAAGCCTTCCAGTGGCTCTCTGTGTTTGTTGTCTCATGCCTTCAATGCTCAGGCAGTTTAGTACGTCTGCCTTAGCCTTTATTTCCTGCTCATGCAGGAACTTCAAGACAGCCAGAGGTACCAATGGCCCTCTCAGGTCTATCTGGAACACTAAGGGTGAATTACAGCATCCCAGTGTTACAGGGGAAAAGATCTCCTAGTAACTCATACTTAAGTGAGCACTACAAGGTCATTAAAAATGAGTTAATTTCACCTGACTTGCCATATATTTTTCAGATGATAGCTAGCTTCAATGCTCTTCTTTTTTCTCTGGATCCCCACTTTTATTTACATTCTAGCCCAGGTATTTTTTTATTTTCTTGCTTAATGATGCTTTTTAGAAGCTTAAAAGATATGTCATCTAGTAGTAATTTTTGATGAGAGAATAACCCAAAGTCTGCCATATTATATCATATTGAAGTATTAAATGCATCAGGAATTTGTTTTTATGTGTGATGAAAGGTGACAATCCAATCTTTTTCCTGATGGGTGGCCAGTGTCTCATCATTTCTTGATTAATTCCCAGAAATGTACAATGTCTATTGAATTATTTAAAAGTACATTTCATATGCATGTGAGTCCATTTCCAGAGTCTTTGTTGTTGTTATACTACTGGTAGTATAACAGTATAACAGTAGTTCTACAACAGTAGAACTAGTGGTCATTGTATCTATCTCTTCCCAGTGCTACACTCTCTTAATTAGTGTAGATTTATAAAAATACTTGAGATATGGAATAACTAGTCCCCCTCAAAACTTCTTCTTCCTCTTCAGGAGTGTCTTGTTTATTTTTGAGCCTTTGCACTTTAATATAAATTTAAAAATCACCTTCACAAATCCCATATCAGACCTGTGAAAATTTCAATTTAAATTTTATTAAATATATAGCTTCATTTGGAAGAATTAATATCTAAAAGGCAATCACGGCAACAACAAAAATAAATAAATGGGACCTGATTAAATTAAAAAGCTTCTGCACAGCCAAAGAAACAGTCATGAGAGTAAAAAGACAACCTACAGAATGGGGAAAAATTTTCACATACTACACATCAGATAAAGGACTGATAACAAGAATCTCTTTAGAATTCAGCAAAAGCAATAAGAAAAAATCAAACAACCCTATCAAAAAGTGGGCAAAGGACATGAATAGAAATTTTTCAAAAGAAGATATAAGAATGGCTAACAAACATATGAAAAAATGCTCAACATCTCTAATCATCAGGGAAATGCAAATCAAAACCACAATAAGATATCACTTAACTCCAGTGAGAATGGCCTTCATCAAAAAGTCCCAAAACAATACATGTTGGCGTGGATGCGGAGACACAGGAATACTCATACACTGCTGGTGGGACTGCAAACCAGTGCAACCCCTGTAGAAAGCAATATGGAGATACCTTAAACAGATTCAAGTAGACCTGCCATTCGATCCAGCAATCCCATTATTGGGCATCTACCCAAAAGAACAAAAGTCATTCTATAAAAAAAGATACCTGCTCCCGAATGTTTATAGCAGCACAATTCACAATTGCAAAGATGTGGAAACAACCCAAATGCCCATCAATTCATAAGTGGATTAGTAAATTGTGGTTTATGTATACCATGGAGTATTACTCAGCTATAAGAAATAACGGTGATATAGAATCTCTTTTGTTCTCCTGGAGAGAGTTGGAGCCCATTCTATTAAGTGAAGTATCCCAAGAATGGAAAAATAAGCACCGCAGCAAATTGGTTTCCCTGATCATCA
>CM052437.1:68484728-68529871 GCA_028533085.1 Varecia variegata | reverse complement strand
TGGACACACTTGAAGCTCTGACTCGGGGGTATGGGTGGGACATGGGCAATATATATAACCTGAACTTTTGTACCCCCATGATAAGCTGAAATAAATAAACAAAAAAATCACATCAATTTATCTGTAAATATTTCACTACTTTATTATATTGAGTCTTTCTACCCCTCCTCTCTCTTCAATTGGGTCTTCATTAATTTCTTCCAAAAATGTTTTATCATTTTCTCCAAGATATCTTATATACCATTTCTTAGGGGGGAAAATGTCCAATTATACTAAGTAATAATATAAATGTAAAATAATAAGAACATAAACACACTTCTGGTGGTATTGTAAACTGGTATACTATTTGGTATTTTCATTTAGATTTTGCAGTTCACATAGTCTATGATTCAGCAATTATATTTTTAGAAACTTTTCTTAGAGAATATTATATAACTTCTATATAGAATAGATAGACAGTAGTATATTGTCACAGTGGAATATTATACAGCAGTAAAAAATGAAAGAACTGTAGCCAAATACAATGACATAGATGAATCTTAGAAACACAATATACTGAACAAATGTCAGTTTCAAAAGAGTATATATAGCATAATAACATTTTTAAGTCTGAAATGAACAAAATGGAACAATGTATAATGTGGAAATTGACACATAAACATAAAATAATAAATGTAAAAGTTAAGATATTGGTGACCACAGGGAAGAGTGGAGAGGCAGAAAGTTGGGACAAAGAAAGAACACATTCATTGATAAAATAATTGTTCTAGTTCTTCAAATAGGTTGTAGGTTCATGTATGCTTCTTTTACTGTTTTGCTTTATAATCTACACATGGTAAATTATAATTTACATATTATTTGTATGTATCAAATATTATATCCTGAAAAAAGAGAAAACACTATTTATTATTTATTATTTCAAACCTCAGACTTTTGTTAATTTTCTAGTCAAATTTTTGTCAATCTTTATGTAAAGTGCTAACAGCTTTTTGCTTTAACTTGATCTTCAAAATATCATTGTTACTATCTTTAATGACAAATATTGAAATATTTACAGACAACTTGATGTGATGTCTGATCATTTCTATCAACATAGTCTGGTAGGTATAGTGGCAAGTGTGGGTGTAGCTGAAATTAAGATTGGCCATGACATAGTACTTATTGAAGCTCATGATGGATATATGAGTGTTAATTACATTCTTCTTGCTACTTGTATATACATTGTAAGTTCCCATATTAGAATGTTTTTCTTTTAATTCTGGCAACCACAAAGAAATTATAACAAACCATAGAAAAAATATAGATCAACTGAAGCTAAGTAACTCAGAGCTGGGAGCTGTGTGACCGTGAGAGGACAGACATACACAGGCAGGCAGATCACTAGGTCCACGTGCACTCAGACAAGTCCCCAACTCCATGTGCACTCAGGCAGATCACTAGACCCATGTGCACTTAGGCAGATCACCAGCTCCTCGTGTATTCAGGTAGAGCACCAGGCCAGTGGCAATGATTTCCCTTAAGTGTCATGTGTTGCCTAATGCTAAAGAACTGATTTTGTTTGTGTTTTATCTTGAAAGATATTAAAGAAAATGAGAGCAATACTGATTCAGTTTTTTCAGTGCTGTCGACAATTAAACAGCAATCTCTCATTAGGAAATGTAGGGACAACTGTCCTTGTCTGCCTTCCTTTCCTAGTCCACATCCAATCTCAACAGGGCAAAGAGGCACACATGGAATCTCATGCAAGGAAGAGTTCAGAAATCTGTGAACAAGTTACACAAAGAAAATATTGTTAGTGCCTTAGTTTCCTGCTCTCTCTTTTTCTCCCTCTCTCTATGTCTCTCACACATACATACACACACATACAGACTTTTTAGAGAAATAGAGAGTAGGGTACACATGTATTTTTCATTAGTGCTTAATAAATGCCATACCTGGGGTTTTATGTGAATTATTTTATTTTTAACATTAGAGGTAATAGTATTGCTCCATTTTATAGATCAATAAAATAAATAAAGATCAGTAAAGTTCGAAGAGTTATGGTAACTTGTCTAAGGTCCCATGGTTTGTATGCTACAAAGCTGTAATTTGATACCATGCCAGTTACACACCCAAACTAACTCTATTGCCAATACATCAAAATGAACAGTCTGAATAATGGAAAGAAAAACTTTCCCTTGATTTTAGGACAGCTTTGCAAAAGTTGGGAGTAGCTTAAAAGCAAACATAAAGACATGGGGTAAGAAGGGTGTTTAAGCAGACAACTAAAATGAACTGTATCCCAAGGTATGTGTAACAATTAAATGAAGACCACTGCTGATCTTAGATTCCGAAGAATCAGATGGATCAGGATACTAAGTGGATTCTTTAAGTGGCAAATCTATTGAGAGCACAAGACAAAGGAGTCCAATTTGAATGAGATACAAAATTGAACACAAAGTAATAACCTGAATGAAGCTTATTCCCTTTGCCAGGGGAAGTGGAACTTTCTGGGGTGGTAGTATTTCCTGTCAGTTTTAACAAAAGTGAAACTTAAATTCACAACATTAGGGTGTACAAAAATTTCACTTTCTCTAATTTCTGGATTAACTTTAATCTGCTCCATCCACCGTTGTTTTACGATTTCATTGTCTTTCAATTATTTGTTGTCTTTCAGCTAATTACAACTCTAAAAATTATAGGAAACTGTTAGCATTGCAAAAAATTTTTGTACATTGACATACTAATGGATTCTGTGAGATGGAAAGGCAATTTTTGATTTCCCCTCCTCCCATGCAAAAAGCTTGTTTTGCATCTATTGATAAGTCCATGTTAGCATTTCTGGCTGCTACATAGTATTTTGAATTTTTCTTCACACCGGTTAAAACATTGCCTTGCTTCCCTTATTAATTAATGAGTTTAATATAATCTTTGACAATTGTTCATTTTATATTTGAGAGGCATGATTTATCTTTTTTAAAAAATGCCTTCTCACAGGATCTAGGCAGTGTGACTCCATAGCCCACCCCTGACAAAGATTCTTTCTTGAGCAATCGTTAGTCAGGCTGTACCTTCTTCTAGGCCCATCTGTGCACTTCCTTGTAAAATCTGTTTTAGCAAAGAACCCTGCTAGGTCAGTTTAGCAAGAACTACCCCTCTGGATGTCTGATCACCCTGGCCTGTCTTCAGCAAGAAAGAATCCTGTTAGATCAGTTTAACCAGATTCCCCTTACCGCTGATGTTTTTTAGTAATTTTCCATCCAGTTACTTCCACCCTACTCCTCATACTTGCTCATAAATTCCCACTTGCTCATACTGTATTCAGAGTTGAGGCCAATCTCTGCTCCCCACTGCAAAATCCCATGGCAGTGGTCTCCACATCTAGCATGATGGTCCTGAATTAATTCTTCCTTACCGTGCTTCAACAGATGTCGTTGGGTAATTTTTTCTTTAACACTCCTTAAACCACAAAGCCATCTAAAACCGTCACTGTGGTAATAGCTAAAGTTTATTGTGCATTAACTGTATGTCAAACACTCTGCTAAGGCTTGGAGGGGTTAAGAAAATTGCCCAAGTAACATTGTACAAAACCGCTTCAAGTTCAGGTCTGTTTTACTCTTGTACACTGGCTCTCAACCACTTGTACTTCCCCCTTAAGTTCTTTCATAGGCACAAAAATTTTCTGCTTGTTCAAAACAGATCCAGGGCTCTATAGTTAAGAGTTTGCTAAACTCTTGACCTTATTCAAGTCTGACAACCACTTCATGAGGTAGGTGGAGTGGATGTCATTATTCCCAGCTTAGTGATATGGAACTGACATCAGAGGGTAAAGGGCTTGGGCAATACCACTCAACTGCTGCGTGATGGAGTTAGTACTCCACCCACACCTGCTGATTCTGCAGCCTTATATGCTGCTCTGCCCGAGGAGGAGGAGGCTAATGTCCATTGGAGACGTGTCTACTGCGAGGCAAAGGACACTCACTCCAATCTTGGAGATAGTTCAGAAGCCTGCAAGAACTGACCCTGCAGTGCTAAACCAAGATTTAACCACTGCTCTAAGATATTTAGGTCTTAGGACTTATTAGGACACATTAATGCGACCTTTTTCCAGGACTTTCTTTATGTATGGAATTCAAAGCAGTCTTGTAGAGAACACTGGGAAACATACTAAACCTTGCAAATAATTTATCAAATGTAAAATTATCTTCCTATATATGAAAGTTTCCCAAGCTCACCCTAAATACTAAGAAGAGCTTAGTTTTGTGATTTAATCACAATAGTAATTTTTTTTTTTTTTTTTTTGCTTCCAACAAATACACCCTACCTTCTCAAGTCATTATGAAACTAACTCTCATGTGAGAAAATATCTTATTTTCTGCCTCTTTCACCTGGAAGAATTTAATTACCCAAATTCACCATCCATGTAGTTTACTTTTTAAATTTTCACTTTCATTCTTGTAATATTTGTCCAAATATTTTTTACCAGAGAGTAAAAATGTTTCATGCCTGAAACTCCATGTGTTGGGGAGTGAAACTGCAGAAATTCCAGCTGTATTGTCTAAATTCAGAACTTGAAATTCAGCTCCAGGGGTGTGGGTGGGGTAGGGCAAGCATTGTTTTCCCAAAGACTGCTGGTTTGTACTGCCCGGCTCTGTGTGACTTTCCCGGGGTGTGTCCTTGGGTGAGGACCTGTCCTTTCGTCATCTCTTTTTAAGAATATCCCTTTTTGGAGTACAGAACATTTATTTTCTTTTCCTCTTTCTGACTTTTTTTTTTTTTTAATTTTTCCATTTAGAACTCCGGTGACATCCACTCCTCCTCCCACCTACGCAACCCCTTTTAAAGATGGCACAGTTAGATAATAGAGCTGCCTCCTGAACCAGGTCCAGGACAAGCACAAACTCAAAACAAGGGCCTTCGAGGGTGAAATAATACACCAACGAAACCCAGAGTCGGAGTTTCACTTGCTCTTAGTTACCCAGAAAAATTCCTGTAAGGAAACAAAATAAATGAAACACTATGAGGCTTTCCTTCCTTTTAAACTGGTCCAAGGCCATGGCGCTAGATGACTCCTTATTTTAAAAATTTCTAACTGGCTCTATTTCTAGTATTTCACCAGCTGAAAGATAAGATTCAATGGAAATAATAATATTGAAATAAAATTTAATTAAAGCATAACTCATGTTCTCCCTTCATTATGCTTAACCAAAGACACAAACTCCTGAATGACTTGCCCACAATCACTGTTCGTGTGAATTAGCATTAAGTAAAATGGAAAGGAATCTTGGAGTAGTGGCAGGAGTGGATCAGCAAGACCTAAATTGTACCCAGTTTGGTAAAAGTAATCTTTAGAATTCAAAGGATAGTGGCAAGGAGTGTGTGTGTGTGTGTGTGTGTGTGTGTGTGTATACACACAGTGTATTCTCTACAACGGCTATGAGGGTATTACTACAGCTTAGTGGATAGAGATAGTTGTTTTGGAATCTGTCAGCTTTAAAAGATAGCACCACTTACTAGCTGTATGTCCTGGGTAAAAACTTACCTGACACTCAGTTTCTTCATCTGTAAAATGGGGAAAAACAATCATAATAACTACTTCATAAGATTGCTATGGGAATCAAATTTTTAAAATGTTTGTATAGAGTTCTTAGTAAAATGCTGAGCACAGAGTATATTTTCAATAGTGCTTGCCAAGAATATAAGTTCCTTTTGAAATATGAATGCCTCAATAGTCAAAGTCATCCTCCTTATCTTCTTTCATTTTTTTTTCCCAGTGGAATTGTTGGTTCACATTTCCATCATAAGTAAATAGCACAGTTCATTGTTTCAATGCTGCTGAGGCCTATGGAGATTGTCTAGCCAAGGACTCATTCGGGAACCAAGAAAAAAGTTCTTTGGAAACAATATATAATTGAAATTCAAAAAAGAACCTCAATTTGAAATCACACGCAAAACATCTAATGAATCCTCAAAAAAAAAAAAAAAACTCGCAATGACTCAAATTATCAGTCTTGTTTTTCACCTAATTTGTAGATCATGCATTAAGTTTATAAAAACAGATTTTCAAAATGACAACATCTTGTTTCATATTTATTTGTCCACTTTAAAGCAAAGTTCTTTTTTAGCAAGATGGAGCTTCTCTGCTTCTTCCTCTTGGATCTTTCCCAAGTGAGAAAAAAACCTTGTGTAGATCTGAGTCACTCATTAAATTACCAATTCTACTCAAGAAGGAGATTATGAATCAAGACGGACCCAATGTCTAAGGTCTTCCTTGGAATTAGAGAGACCTTGGGCCCATTGTTTAACCTCTTTTAAATTGTTTCCCTGCATTTAAGATGGGCTGAAACTGGCATCAACATATGGAAAGCATTTTAAATGGTGCCTGGCATACGGTAAGCCTTCTATAAGTGTTGACTATCTTATTCAAGATTAATTTTTTAGAACACAGAGTAAATAAATACCTTGATTTTAGGACCATATATTTTGACTTGAGATCTGTATTCCTATATCTGGAAACTTGCAGCAGTAACTGTCTTGGTTCAGTTCACAGTGTGGTTTTTGGTTACTTTGTTGACTAAACCTTAATGTGAAGAAGGCTAGGCAATGGAAATTTTGATTTCTAACCTGTCATACTTACTTGAGTACCCCTGGCTTGGAAGCAAGCTCATTAGAGTCTCAGATAGAAAAAGAATTTATTAAGTCTATTAGTGTGCACAGATGAAAGGCACATCACTTGCTAATTACAGGAGTGGCTAGCACTGATGCGGGCATCCCTTTTATTTTCCGTGGCTTATGGCCCCATTAACAATTAACAGTGACTGGTGTCCTAGAAGGTAGCGTTCTGTCTGCACTGCTGGGTTTTCTCAGGAGGGTTTAGAAAGAAGATACCTGACAGAGTTTAATCAGGGAAAAAATTAAAAACCACAAGACACCATTATATTTGTGGATAAAATATACTTGCAAACACCTTAAACACCAACATATTCACTGATATATATAAAAAATTTACTTTGCCTAATTTTGGAGTGTTAGGAAACATATTAGAAACTGGGTTTTTCCATACTGAAAATGCTTAAACACTTATATCTTTAGTTAATATTAATAAGTTAAAAGAATCACTTTTTTAGAGAGAAAAATCTCTTACAGAAAATAAATTCTAAGTTGAGGAGTTAAACTCCATTGAGTTTTTACCCTACAAAGAAAAGTTTTCCCTTTCCTTGCTGTCTGCCTGTCATGATATGCAGAGTCAACGTCTATACATTCATGGTCTCTTTGAGAACAAACCACGATTAGAATTGCACACCAGGGTAACAGTCACAAAAGAAAAAATAAAGAAAGAAAAGAGAAAAGAAGCAATATTCCTGTAATTTAAGGTAAGGACACAAAAACAAGCAAGATGAGATTGATCGACGTGAGTCCACATCCAGACTTCATGTTTTGTTTTGCTCTTGATGGATGGACTCTGGATAGAGACACGTCCAGTTAGAAGTAGGATAAAGTCGGTAATGTTCTCTATTTCTGTCACATCCTTTCTTCTGCCAATCGAACTACCTCTTGGAAAAGTCTCAGTGTCATTTATTTACACTCCTCATGTAACTAAATCAACGCATGTCCTCTTTCATAAGTACATATACTTTAGCCTAAATAATGATAGCTAATAGTGATCAAGCTCTTACTCTAAAACAAACACTAAGCTAAGAATTTTACATATATTATCTCATTTCATCCTCACAATCATTCTATGAGGTAGACAAAATTATTGCCCTCTTTTGTCAATTGGTAGATTTCACCTTAAGAATGATAATTAACTTGCCCAAAGTCTCACAGCTAAAAGTGGCCTGACTTCAGAGCCTGAGCTCTGAAATGATGGTATTTATTTGAAATCTAAATGGTCAGAGGAGCAGGCATCCTGGCAAGGTAGGACATGTTCAAGGTGCTTCTCTGCAGGAGGAAATCAACACTTCAGGCGAAGACTTGAGTTCTGCCTGCACACTAGCCTTGGGAGCCAGCTCTTGATAGGAATGGTAATTCTATCACAGAAATCGGGTGGTAATTCCAGCTCTACCTCTT
Source organism: Varecia variegata (assembly GCA_028533085.1). Lineage (NCBI taxonomy): Eukaryota > Metazoa > Chordata > Mammalia > Primates > Lemuridae > Varecia > Varecia variegata. The sequence goes on along the minus strand of CM052437.1, from coordinate 68,521,822 downwards.
ATGACCCTTTACCTTTTTCTAAGAAGAGAGGCATAGAAGTATACAGCCTGCATGAGAGAAAGAAAAGAAAGAAGGCAGCATCATAGCATCCAGAATCTCCTTCTCCAATTTGTCAGAACAGGTTCCCACCTGTGGCCACTGTGTCTCTTTTAACAGGTGGACTAAAGACAGGGAGGTGCCCACAGCATCATGTTAGAGGAGGATGAATCAGCGTGTCTGCCATATCTATCTCAAACACCAGAAAACGTGTGGAAAACCTTTAAGGTGGAAGGCTGCTGTATGGGAAACATAAAATGTTACTTTACTCAACTTCAGGATTCATTGAGACCCAAGACCCTTCAGGCTAACAATATAAATAGCTTTCAGAAAGTCAAAAACAAAACAAAAACTCATAGAAGGAAATTGGGATGTTGTATGTTGTGCATCTGATTTTTTGAGGTTGAAGATAGAAGAGAGATTCTTTGGGGCTATTAGCAGAGAATGGTGACTGCTTAGTGGACCAGAAAACAGACCTAGGACAGGAATCCTTATGCAATTTCATTTCCTCCCAGAGGTGAGTAGAGAACAAGAACCAGCCTTCTTCTACACCTAAGATTAAACTCCTTCTGTCTCTCTGCTTGGTGCCTGTTGGAAAAATTCATCACATGAAATCGATAATCACAGCATTCCTGGGGTACCTGCTGTATACTCAACCAAACTTCAAAGTGGGCTGCCGCTCAGGAGGGCATGGAGGGGAGATCAGATCATGCTGCATTTTGAAATGATACTGGATGATCAAATAAAGGTGCCATTTTGGCTGTCAGCTCTCCAATTCCCACAGAGCCACCAGGGTCACTGAGGCCCTGCACCTGCCAGACATTTCAGGCAGGAGCTCAGGGGCATTTCCCAGGCTTGGGTAGCCATGGCCAACCAGTGTTTAGATGAACAAATGTCTTCAGGGAAAACAACTCCATATGGCTTCTACCAACTAAAGGGGCAAGTTCCAATCTACTCTTCTAAATCCTACCACCCCTCACCTTAATGGCACCAGCGTTGCAGAGTGGATTCCACTAATCCTTAGGCCTTGCTGGCTGCTCTGGGAAGGGGCCTTCGCAATTTGGATTTCTGTTATCATGTGGATAGAGTCCCTCAAGGGACATAGCACTCTTCAGCTCTCAAGAATCACTTTTACTTCTGGCACAGGAAAGGCAAATTCTGATGACTCTTCCCCGTGGCTGTATCTCCATCCACGGTTTAAGGATAATGACTCACTGCCTCCCTCTCATGGGGAATAAAGATTTTTCTGTTGCTTTTGATTGCTTGTTTGTTTAAACAAAAAGAAAGAAACAGAGATCCCTGAGTTTTATATGTGCTTCTATCCCTTTGGGCTGAGTACTATTATTCGGTACAGTATCATTTTTATTAAAATCAAGATATTTGGGCAATTTAGAAGCAGCATTATATTTCAGATTTGGAAGAAGAAAATGGGCTTCTTTGGTGGCCATTTCTGCCACTGCAGAAGGAACCTAAGTGATATAGATAGATAATCTACCCTGTACAAGGCACTATGACAACTGATAAGAGAAAAAATTAATACGAGCCAAAAAATACAAAAAAGGTAAATCAATGAGATAAAAAACTACAATGGATAAATGGGTACAATTTAAAATTAACAAACTATCCTCCCTGTCCTCAGGCCACAGACCACCAGAATAGACCTACATGTACATGTATAAGCATAATTCACAGACAAGTTCCGTGGCACATCCAAACGGCTATGGCGGCACCAAGGGGTAAGGCAGGGGTTCGAGGCAGGTCCAGGGAGCAGGGTGCATTTGATAGTGGCCTCTAAGGATGCAGAAGATTACATCAGATGGGGATGGTAGAGATGCCCAAAATAGTAATGGTAAAAGGATATTTGGTTAATTGGGTATCATAAGTTAGTCATTTGGCATAATAAATAACACTTAATAAATGTTTGTTAACCCACAGGCCAGACAGAAGAGAAGGAAGGTGGAAGAGAAGGGAAGGAGGGAGGAAAGATAAAGTAGTCTCATAAAATTGGAGAGCTGGAGTGTGAGATTCAAGGTCAAATTTGAGGATGAGGAGGATGGAAAATTAAATTGGAAAATAGTTTCAAATCCTAGGGCAAAATATCACACCCTACAAATGCACACCTAATGATTATCTGTTGTCCATATCATTGCTATTAAACTATGTTTATGGCTTTGTTTCTAATATTTGTGTTTTAAATAAATATCCCAATTATAAAACATACTGTAAGCCCATTGTTCACAGATTAATCCTATAGTGTGTATCACATCTATCATTGCTACTGATTAAATATAGCAATGTTATAACAAATTTTTCCTCTCTGTTGAAACAATTATTGCATGTTGAATATCAAAATCAAAATCGAACGCATTGACTTAAGAGTGAGAGCAGACTATAAACTCTTCAGACCTTGGACAAGGCATCCTTGTCTGTAAACACAGGGGTTGAGCCATGTGGCTTCAAAGCCCTATTTGGGTCTAATTGGATTACAAGCTGCACATGCATATAGTCCATGTGAATTACTGACCAGTCACAACTGTATCTCAGTATATGACATGAATCATTCTCGATAGAGAGTTCTTAGGGATTCTTAGTGACGAATTCCTGGGGTGATTAACTTCTCCCACTGACAGGGACTTCACCTGCAAAGGTACACCAACTAAGAACATGGCACAACCCGAGAGTCTGCTCCCAGCCTTCTGAAAAATCTTCCTGCCTCCCGTAGATACATATCTAATAGTGCCAAAAAAGTGAACTCAACAGCTCTCTTCTGAACTCCGAAAATCCTCCTTTCACAATAATAGGGAGATGGACTGTTGAAAAACACAGAAACAATAACACTATTTTCTGCGGAGCAAAGGACTGTGGGACTTGTGATGTTCTCTGCTGTGCCCGTGGTCTGCTGTCCATCTGGACCCAACTGCTGAGGACTCTTCCTCACTCTCCCCTCCAGATTCATACTCCTCGTCCACTGTGTGAAACAGTGGTTTAGGCCCTAAAGCTGCCCTCCTGCCTGCTCCCACGTCCTCTTCTTGGCTTGCATTTCTTTGATAACCGAAGTTGAATGTCTTCCCTCCTCTGTGCAGTCTCCTCATCGGGATGACTTCTTGTGTCTGTCGTCTTCTCTGAAGTGACAAAACCCGAGAGGGTGTGCTGAATTTGATGGACAGGACTCCTGGATCACTGCTGTCATCATCTAGGAAAACATCATGACAAGAAGGGCAAAAAAACAAGACATAAGATTAGCGGTAAGACAATATCCAGATGGCAAGAACCCAGAGTGCAGCCAAGCCCTCCCTGTGATGGCCCAGCTCTTATCGGCATGATTTTTCCTTTTCAAGGTCACTACCCGGAGTGCACAGGCACATAGAAGCTATAAGTGCAATGTTACAAATAAATGGAAATGCGTGGAAAACTGTGTATCAAGCCAGTTTTCCCCAGGTAAGTAAGGTAGTGTCTTTTTACAAAATCAGATCAATTGGTCATTGACATAGACCACGGGGCATAAATATGCTTTGCCTTGTCCAAAGCCAATGCCAAACTGAAGGTTACGTGGTATGGCCACATGTGCATGGGTTGGTTTTATCTTGGTTTGGTTTTAAATCGATCGTTACCAGAAAGCATTACCTCTGAATTTCATTTCTTTGACTTTGAAAAGGCCAATCTTGGAGAAATGGGGTTACAAAGGAGCCACAGCAGAGACCAAGGAGTGACTGGATGCCCTCCTTTCAGGAGTAACCCGGTGAACAGATGTGGCTGTCACCTGATGGCAAAGATCATGGTGGTAACTTCCATTCACTGAGAACTTATTATGTGCCTGTCACTGTGCTAATCATTTTACATATGTCATCCCACTGAATCCTCCTTATGGTCCTTTGAGATGAGTAAAATTATGGCCCTCACTTCGTAAGTAAAGTGGCTGAGGTTTCACGAGGTTAAGTGATGTTCAATATCACACAGCCGGTGAAGAAAGGACCGGAGTTAGAGCAGAGCCTGTCCAGCTGCGAATCCTTCTTTGCATATGCCATGCGCAGGTGGGGAGGGCCACGTCTTGACAGGAGGAGCCATCAGTGTCTACGTAATGCCTGCTCTCCACTACGTAACCCTAACCCAGGCCTAAGGCCCTGCCTTTTCCCTACTTCAATGTGCACACATCTTCAAAGGAATATATTTCATGTATCTCATTTATTCTCATTTTCTCAAAGTTTTAACCTTATAAATTTATTTTCCCTTTAAATATTCTCCTGAAAATTTAGGAATTTTCAGACATTTATATTTGAATCGGAAAGCCATGTTCTCTCTTCCACTCTCTACTTCTTTCTAAAAAAAAAAAAAAAACAAAACCAAAAGAAAACAAAAACCCACAGCTAGAATGAATATGCCCAAAGATTTACACTTGACAAAATGTGTTCAGAATGTGGGATGCCAAAAAATCTTAAAATATCCTGTCTAATAATGTTTTTCCAAAATGTGACCTGAGAAGCTTGGAAGATGAGAGGGCAATCAACCACTTTCAATAGAGAAAACATTAATTGCTATACATGTCGATTTTTTCCCAAGACTTCCCTCTACGATGTGGCTGGGACCAGAGTTCCTCCTGATCTTTTGGTGCTTGGAGCACTAGCTAAGAAAACAACAGCCTGGGGGCTTCTGCTCCCGAAAACTCTGCTCCTTGTCTAGGTGGGACCATTCCTCTGGAGTGTGAGCTCCTCATCAGGAGACACATTCTAGCCACGGTCTCCTGACCACCTTCTGGGGTGCTATAAAGTGGGATCCAAGCACCAGGAAGAGGCTTGGGCACGTGACCTGCAAGGTTTTACTCAACTTAAGTGACTAGATCTTCCCAAAATGTGAGGGAGAAGTTGGCCAGAAAGCAGAGGAGGAAAGAGGAAGGGTGAGGACTGGCTTTTCCTTCTTTGCACAACTCTCCACCAGGTAAGCACCCAGGAAGCACAGTTTCAGGGAGCGCACACAGCAAAATCTGATTATTAGATCTTTTACCTTGTACCTGACTGACATGGTTAACTTCTGGACGTGGGCACCCTGGGGCGGAAGGAGAAGTAGGGAAAGTGCTTCTGCGCGGGGCAGGGCAGAGCCAAACACACAGGCGATGATGAACTACCTGACACAACCCGCACGAGCTTACAGTTCAGTGGCATTAAGTGCATTCACATTGTTGCGCAATCTTCACCACCATTCAACCCCAGAGCTTTTTCATCTCCCCCAATCCACACGGATTTTAAGCAGCCTCTGGACATAGAAGGGGTTTGAGGTGAGACCTTTTAATTATAACACCAAGTGACCCCACAGGCAAAGGAGCCTTGGAAGAGCATGTGGAGTCCCCCAAACCAGCATGGAGTTCCCAGACATTCAGAGCAAGGAAAGTCCTGACCCTGGAGGGCGAAGAGGGAGCTAGGAAGGGACACGTTCTCCGAGGCTCAGGCTGGTTGGCCACGGACTGCCTGTGGAACGAGACCCTCTGTGGTCCCCTCTAGAGCCCCTCCAGGTATTGTCTGACCTTGTCCTGCTGCAAAAAGGCTTCAAGTTTGAAGAGAAGGTGGATTCTTACCATGAGTTTTGCCTCGGTACACACTAAGGACTCTCTCAGTCTCACCCTGATCGTTATTACAATTCTTTAAAACTTTTTAAGGATAACTAGTAATACAAGTGCCAGTTCATTACTTTTCCTTCTCAGACTTCTAATTTATCTATTCTCTTTGCTCACCTAGATGAAATTCGGAACCAGTTGAGCACATTTGAAAGAAAAAATAAATCACTGGGAAACATTTCATTCCAAACCTAGATTAATTCATAGAACTGACATATTAAAGCACTGTCTTCCTTTCCAAGAACACCTATAGCTATGCATGTTAAGATGTCTTTAATGCCCCTCAATAGTGGCAATGACTAGTATTTCCTGCACATCTACTTGTTTCCAGATCCTGTTCTAACAACTTCATGTGTCCTGTTCATGCATGTACCTGTTTGTGTGTGACTGGCCTCACTCCAGATAATACAATTGTATGTGGGAGATACCAACATTATCCCCTTTACAGACAGCAAACAACAGTGTGGAGAAGTAGAATTTTATTTTTTCTTCATATAGGTCTTTATATGTTTTCCTGGCATTTTATGGGCTTTAGGGAAAGTTTGAGTGAGATGCCCTTTTGTGAAGGCATCTATTGAAATGGTAGGATCCTGCAACCAGGGAAATACTATAAATACATTTGCAAATGTTAAACAACCCTCACTTTCCGGAATAAATCCCACTTTGCAAGGTGTATTATTCTCTTAATGTTCTGCTGTATTTCATTTATAATGCTTATCTAAGACTTGTATGTTAGTGCTCAGATGAGGCTGCTCCGTGGTCATCTCCTGCTACCACAGTTGTGCTGTATTGATGTTCATCTCGTAAGAAATAACTGTGACACCTTCTCATTTTCTAGTCACTCAAACAACAAGAAGTGTGCCAGATTATTCTTACCAGGAAGATTTCTTTAAAAAATTAATATATCTTACACCCTATGTCTATCTGGTACTCTCTTGGTTTTTTGTTTGTGGAATAGCTCACTGACAACATAGAATAACACTAGTTACTAGATTGTGTTCTGGGAATTGATGACTAGATCAACAAATAGAATAGAGAATCTAAAACTCTCTCTAGGATGAATGACTTTAGTACAACAAAGGTGGCATTTCATGTTGGAGGACAAGATGGTAGTGGAACAGGAGCACAGCCATTTGCAAACAACCTGCAGTGCATCCCTGTCTTACGCCTTACACACAGATAAGTCTCCAATGGGTTGCAATTTAAATGGACAAATTAAACGACTACAATTCTCACTGAAAAAATCTGGGTGAATCATTTTCTAATTTTTCTGTGGAAGACAGAGCAGATTTAGTAACAAATTTCCGAAGTGCAAATATACTTGAACACTAAAACATAAATGTGAAACTTGAGGAAAAATCATTGGCAACAAATAGGAGAGAAAATGGATGGGTGATATCCTTGTTATAAAAAGTTGTTCAAATTCATTTAAAGAAAATCAACAACCAAATAGAAAAAAATGGGCAAAGGCAGAAACAGAAAATTCCCCAAAAGAAATACAGTTGTCTTTAAAATATGAAAGACGTTCAACCTCACTAAAAATAAAAGAGATTCATATGAAAATGAAACAGGTATATAAATTTTGTGCTATCATATAGATTACTCAAAACTTTGACAACAGCTCAGAAATGGTAAACACTTTGGGGAAAGACCATTCTTACAGACTATCAGTGTGAGTGTAAATTTCTGGGATAACTTTTACAGATGGCATTTTGGCAATATAGGTAAAAATTTAAATATATGTGATTTTTGACCTCAAAATTTCACTTCCAGGAAAATATACTTAGCAAATAATTGGTTATTTGTGCAAAACTCAATCACAAGTGATCCAGGGGTGCTTACTACATATCATTCCTTATATTTATTAAAAATTAAAAATGCCTTAAGTATTTATTAATTAGGAATTAGCTAAATAAGCCATGGTACTTCTATATAATTGACTATTATTCAGTCATTAAAATGAGTATTAGATTCATATCTATTGCCATGGAAATCTATGACATTGTTGAGTGAACTGAGCAATTTATAAAAATTACAAAACAATGAATATACTTTGATTTTATGTATAATATGATTCTGTTTTTGTGATTTTCAGGATGGGGTATCAGATATGGGTAATGTACAGGTTAGGCAGGTGTGAAAAGAATTATAGAAGGATGCTTGCCACAATAGCCTATGGAGACGGAGATTTTATCTGGGTGTTGGATTTTCATGTACTTTAAACTTTCTTTTTCATGCTTTTCTCTACAGATTGATTTTGATTTTGCATCAAGCATGTTTTTAAATCAGAAAAAAAGTTGCATTTTAAAGAATAGTTACATTTACTCTTTAAAGATTTAATTATAAAATCCTATGGTTTACTTTCCTTGAATTTCCAATATGATTTTAAAACTTAAAAAATTAGGAAAATCAAAAGAGATGACATGGCATATTGTATATATTACAAGTCACCTTTTGTTAATAGAAAAGAATTTTGTACACACATTTTTAAAATAGTAAGTTGGCTTTTATTAGAATAATAAGCAGTTTCAATAATTCCAAGAATCCTACTTAAGAATTAAATATTAAGTGGGAAACATTTAATCAGTAAAATTTGATGAAATCATTTTAGTAAAACTTAACCGACTTTGGAGAATTCTGCTCATATTTAAACTGTGGACGAATACCACAACTTCAATAAAGTGACCCTTTTATTACATTTCTTCAAGACAGGGGTAAGCAAATTATGACCCCTGGGCCATACCTGGCCTGCTGCTTCTTTTTGTATGGACTGTGAGCTAAAAATGGCTGGTCCATTTTTTAAATGACTGAAAAAATTAAAAGAGGATAATACTTCATGGCAAGTAAAAATTATATGAAATTCAAATTTCAATGTCCATAAACAAATTTCTGAATTTCATTCATAAAAGAAGTCATTTTCTTGATTTGCTCGTCATGTAAGTAACCTGCATAATGTTCTTGATTTTGCCTCTCAGCCCACAAACCCTCAAATATTTGCCATCTGACTTTACAGGACAAGAATCAGAGTGGCCAACATGCAATTACCTGTGGATTCAGCAGCCCTCGCATCTCTTCCTGCAGATGGAGGATTGCTGTAGGTGCTGTAGGGAAAGGAGAGGTAGCGGATATTTTTGGTGCCAGTCTGTAAGTAGCAAATAGAAAGATAAAGCAGAATGAGCCACTGCAAGTAAGAGCTTCCCATGGCAAACACAATGAAGAACACAGCCCTGTGCTGCAGCACCTTGTTTGGATAACTGGCTGTCAGTTACTTCTGCTTCAAGAAATTGGAACCCTTCAGTCTTTAATGTGTATTTCCTTTTCCTCTCATGGTAAGATGCCCATTATCAACCTCTCCAAGCTACTCGCACAGCCCCACTGAGGCTGGGGGGAGCTGATATGCCAGTGGGCGAGCAGCAGTCCCTGACCCCCCTAAGGGCAGCACCCCATGGGCAGACACCTCGGCCAGAGAAGGGCCCAGAGAAGGAGGTGCCGTGGCATCCTGCACGCTCTTGCCTTTGTACCTCTCCAGCAACGAAGTCAGGGTGTTATTTGTCTAAATATTGATGGTCATTCACCTGAGGAGACCCTGGACAGGGACGGGCTCAGTCCCCAGGTGACACAGCTTTGCACACTGAAGGAATGTCCCGTCCACACCCACAGTCCCCAGCATACCGGCTTTCCCCAGGGCAGGCTGTGGCCTTTCCTTGTGCTCTCCCGTAAGGTGTTCTGGCGGCGGATCAGAATCTCTGTAGCCTGCTTCTCACTTGTTTGGGGTTTGAGGTTGTATTTGTTGTAGGACAGGGTCTGCAGAGAGAACGGAATGTCAAATACACGAGGACTTGTCCAGCTGTGGAAACATCACGAACCTGACACTGCTAGAGCAGCCAGGCGCCCTGGAGCTCCGCGGAGCGTTTGCAAACCTCAGCCCCGAGAAGAAAATCCGTGACCTGAGGTCACCACTCTCAGGGCAGAACTGTGTCTGGAGCCTGTGCCCTCTGCTCTGTTTTCCTTGCAGCAGTCCCCCCAAGGTACCCACAGACTTGGCCTGCTCTCTATATACACTTTGTTTCCCAGGTCAGGTTTCTTATGCCAGGCCAGTGGTTCCTGGACATTTGGATTTAATGAAATGGTCCTTCAAATTGAATCAATTTAGCTTTATGACAAATGTCTTCCTTGTCCTTATCCCAGGCCAGTGAAAACTCATCCTGGACCATAGGCCAACATGGGTCAGTCCTCAGACAGATGACAAAGGGCTTAACTAGAATTTCTTCTTCCCCTTGTTGCCCACTTGAGGTTCCAGTGAGTGCCCTGTTTTCCGGGGTCAGTAGGTGACACACTGCACTCTGACAAACCACAAAGTCCTGCTGGGTGATGGGAGAGGTGCTGCAGGTGCCCTCCCTCCTGGATGATGGACGCTCTGACAGGGACAGTCAGTGCAACTGAACTCGACTGCAGCACAGCAAATGTTTTATGTGCCAGGCACAGGATTAAGAAAGGAAAAAATTAGAATTCTGGTCTTCGAAAGGCTTATAGTTTCCTGGGGGAGTCAACAAAATAAGGATATAAGGTTATGTGCCTAGGTAAGTGATGAGATGTTGGGGTCATCAGGGAATTGCAGAACACAGATGAAGGGCACTTCATCATGTCTTGGATGGGACAGCCTCATTGCACTGAGCTGAGTCGTGCAAGATGAGTGGGTCTTATCCTGGGGATAAGTTCCAAAAAAAGGGAACACAGGAGCTAAGACATGAGCTGTTACCCAATTAGGGCTGTAGGAAAGGATACTGCAAAAGAGCTGGGAATATGTGTGTGACCATGGGAAAACCAACTATGTACTTTATTTAAAGTGTGGTAAGAGGGGGGCCTGGTGGGCCAAGGAGGGCCCGGGGCCAGGCCGTATACATGTGTGTATACATACAATGTATTGCTAGTAGGAATTTCCTACACCTAGACTTGGGGGGAGGCTGTACTTTAAGGAACACTTAGATATTGGTCTTCTGTTTCACCTCACATCCCATAACTCACGTGCTTCTCTATTTTACCTGCCTGCAGGGAGCATAAAAGCTTTTAGGCATGCAATATATACGCAAATCCTTTCCCTTTTCTCCCTTCATTTCTGCCCTTTAGTGGGAGAGTTGGTTACTGCTTAAAGCTTGTGTTTCCTGCTGCACCTTGAGCCCTGTGGGAGCAGGAACTTTGTCGTACTCAGTGCAGTGCTCCTGATGCGTGGCCCAGTCTGGATGTTCATTTGCTATTTGCTGAAAGGAACTGAAATTAAATAAATTTTGCTTTCCTCCTTTGAAATTATGTAGAAATTCTGAGGGTGACTTTTATCATTTAGGCCACCCCAGGAACTGCCCGTCAATCTGTGACCTATCCTGGGAGTCTGGGTCGAGGCCAGTTTCTTTTCTTATAAGTTGAGAAAGAATGTTTCTCAATTTCTATCCCTGCTATGTTCCAGAGAGCTTCCTCTGTGGTTGTCCCACTGGGAACCTCCAGAGGTCAGTTCCTCAACCTCCCCACCCGTGAGGATTCTGTCCTGGGTGTGCGGAGGGGCAGGACTTCAAACAGGAATGGCTGGAGTGCACCCAGAGCCAGCAGACCCAAGTTTCGGATCAACTGTGTATTAGCATCACCAGAGTCAAACCCTGCACTCATTCTGCCCTGCCCTGAAGTGACTCCTGATGCCCAAAGTGACCTCTTCCTAGACATGGTCAGTGAGAAATGTCCCAACCACCAGGCCTGCACCTGCCACCCAGGCTAGAGTGCCCTGGATGGCGGATACACACCCCTTTTGACATTCCTCAAAAGTATGGATTGTCTGCTAGAAATAGAAGGATGTATAGTTGTCCTGAGTTGCATTTTCAGGATGACTTTTCCTTCAAGAGAGCAAGAGGACCATGGTGGGAGAGAGGAGCCTTGTGACCTCTGTAAAGTTGGGTTAGGAAGCAAGAGCAGGAGGGGTAGGACTGGTGAGCTTCACCCTCAAAATAGCCAAAGTGGAGGCAAAGAGCCACCTCACAACCTTGCAAACATCCTCTGTTCATTAATTATGTTCTCCCCATTTGACTCCCATGGTGCTGAGCAGCAAACCCTTTCAATGAAAAGAGGTCCATGTGCTCAAATTTGGGGGCAACAAGGAAGAGAGAGACTGCAGAGCCTGGAAGGGAGAACTCTGGGGGGCAGACTGAGTGGGCCACTTATAAACAGAGAAGAAAGAAGGCTATCTGGAAGCCTGTATCTAAAGAAGAAAAAAATGGATGAGCAGTTGACCTTATTTTAGACTGGACTGGAGTCCTAGGATGTTTGCTCCCTTTCTGGACCTTTCCCTAAACTCGACCTTCATCAACATGGAGAAAGAAACGGCTGAACCCCTTGGGGCCCTGGCCCTCACTAAGCCAGCCACATTCTTCAAACCAGGAAGTTCTTATCTGTTTATCTCAGGCTGGATGTGATAGTCTTACTGAAACAGTTTCACTTGGAATGATTTGAATGCCATGGAATTTACTCTAAGCACGCTATGATTGATGCTGACCTATATAGTCCTTCAGCTGGTGCACAGCCTTTCAATGACATGCCCCTTAATCACTGACCTTTCTGAAACAAAAAGCCAAAACCATTCACTTTCACTTGACTTTATAAGCCTAGAGTCATGGAAAGAGCCCTGGGTAGGTGGCCGGAAGACCTGTATTCTTAACTTGGATTTATTTTGTGACCTTGAACAAGTCAGATAACCAACATCACTAACTTAAGCATCTTCTACTTGAAAATGAGAGAGAGAGAGAGAGAGAGAGTGAGAGAGAGCACTGAATCCTAACCACTAGACCACCAGGGAGTGTCAAATTTGAAAATGAGGAGCTTTGACTAGATGACGTTTTTTTAGTCCCATTAAGACTATGATCTATGACAAAGCCACAAAACCAAAGGCCCTCACAATAAATTTACTTATAATCATACCCCAAAATTAGGATGGACAATCGAATCCTCGAACTTGAAAAAACTCTTAATTAGATGGCACAAGTTTAAATATCACTTGGCTAAGTCAAATCTTCCGAAAGATTCATCAATTGCACCCCAAAATGTTCTTGGTATGCACTTAGGACAAGTCCCCAAGGACCAGTATAGATTCCATACCTATTTTCAAAATTGGGAAATAAGGTGTCTCCTTTTATTCAGGCTTTCAGCGTTATAGTCTTAATATTCTAACCTAAGCTACCTCAATGTTCTAATCTCTGTGACAGTCAATACCACTGAGACAACTCCACTGTGATGATCGTCCGGGTGCCATCTTTGTTCTGTGGGGGAGGAGCTGTGCTGCGGGGAGACCTGCCGCTTCTGCAAAGCACCGGCTGCAGGGCTAGGGCAGCCTGCCCCCTAGAGACGGCAACTGGGTTTGCATCTCTTTTTATGCCACAGGTGCCAATTTGGCGTCAGAAACATGACAATTAACTTTCTGTTCTCCAAACTAAACAGAGAGAAAATGTTCAGCAAGAGGCTGCTTTAGAGAAGATAATGTAAACAAGAGCACATTCCTGTAGGACTGTTTCCAAGACAGGCAATAGGGACAAAGCAGATGGCTTATACACACCCTTTGTCGAACTTGGTACATGTTTCGTGTCAGAATGTCCCTCATGGACTCCACATCTTCAGGGGAAAGCCTTTTGATTCTTTGTATCCTCTGAGCCCTGGAAACATTAAACAAATAAAGCCAAGCGTTATTCTTCCATTTTGGCAAGAGGCACCACAAAAATATTAATGGGCCCTGCCCCACACAAATGAGAACCCTAAATTCCAGAAACTTCTTTTTACATCATTTTTCCTGTTGTTTTAGTGAGTTGATTTGAAATGTCAGAACACGTGTCTTCACTTCAGGTTTTAAAAATACTGTTCCTTTGCCTATAGCTTTGATGTGATAATTATTCTAATCCATTTTTTTTAAATGTTTAAGGTGGTGACAAAAAAGTTAATTTTTTTCTTCAAATCTGTTAGGAATTGACATGTTTGTAAAATAAAATAAAAATCAATTATTAGAGAATAATACCATACAATGCAATCCAAATATTTTACTGTTAAATGCAACAGAAATAAAGTTACTAGGTCAAAGGCTAACTCTTTAATAGTTTTGCACTTATTTATCTCATTGAGGATGGGTGATAAACAGATCACAGACCAATACCATCTACACTGCACACTTTGAGTAGCACTGATCTAACAGAATATTAAAGTTTCATGAGTACATTTATCTTGGAATCGTACCTTTAGGGATTTTATCTTTCGTAAGGAATAATCTAAGAAACTAGAATCACATTTTACAAGTGGAATTAGACCATTTACGCCACAATAGCCAGCCCAGCTCTGAGACACTGGACACCATGAACCTTTCTGCCCCTGGAAGGGATAAAAATCCAGGTTATGCATGTCCAGGTTAGCAGTCAATGCACAATTGTCCTCTGGAGATTTCAAAGCTAAGACACTGCTATGGGAAGAATTCTCATGTGACAAATGTATTTGATTACAATCTAGTGGCAGTAATTCTTAAAACCTTTTTATTACATAAATAATATATATTCCCTGTAGAACATAAAAACAGAAAAAGAGAGAACTAAAATAAATTTAACTCCCCTTTTTAATACAGTCAACTTCCTTAACATCTTGGTATAAACCCTAATGGGGTTTTCTGTTTGCTTGTTTTCTCTAACTGCAGCTCTTCTGAATGGGTAAGCCACTGAAGCCTTTGGTATATGTCCTTAGGGTAATTAATCACAGAGATGAGTAATTGTTAGTTTCAATACAGGCCAACTTTTAAGTATTTTTTCTAGATATCAGTAGCAATACAGCCATAAATAACAAGGATATTTTGAAAGTAATGTACAACTGGTAAAAGATTTTAAAGAACTTGGTTACTAGATATCACAGTATGCCAGGATTTTATTTAGCAATGCTATCTGTTGACTTACAGATGTCCTTTCTGCAAACTTATTGACATTAGAGTTTTCATATCTTAAAGCTGCAAAGGTAACTTCAGTTATTGATGTTCAGTTACCACTGTTGGTGATCTAAACATTAGTATCAGAGCATTTCAACCTAACTGTTTAAATGTCCTTCAAACAAAATTTACTCTTATGTAGAAATGTCTGCACACTCCCCTACAGTCTGAACACGTTTTTTGAGGATGGTAGGTGTGATGTATTGCTAAGCAGAAACAACAGTTAAACAACCAAATAGAAAAAAACCATTGATAAAGGAAATGGTGAAGTTAAACTTAATACAGCAGTAGATATAACTTGACACTCTTCCTCCTTTTTAATGGACCGATTTGGGAAAGACCAGACTGTACTAAGGTCCGTCTAGGCTGTGGGCTAGAATGAGAGCTGCAGGTGTCCAAGGCATTGCCTCCCACTGAGCCACATACTGGGAGACCACAGCTATGAAATGACACAGAGGCATGACTAACTCTGGCAAGGCGATATCTGGACTTTTCTTCGTGCCACTTCATGAGCAAAATACCCCTGAAATGCTCATATCACAAGCACAGGGAAGATACAATCCCTAGAAAACTGAATGGGTAATAATCTCTACATCAACAGAGTCAAATTATTAACTGAAAGGCTCTTGTCATTGGAACATTCATTCGTCATCCATAAAGGAAATCTCTGTTATCTTAAATGAAAGTTCTGTCAGTTCTGTCCTGCTTGCTTCAGCAGCACCAATACTAAAATTTGAATGATACAGAGAAGATTAGCTATTTTTTTCAAATGTAAAAACAGTACAAGTTCTATGGTAATTGATGTCTACAAAAATCAAACTGGGAAAATATGAATCTAAATATGTTTGAATAAGAGGTTCGTCTTTTTTATAACTTTTTATATATTTATTTTTTATTGATACATAATAGATGTCAATCTTTTGAGGGTATATGTGATAATTTGATACATTAATATAATCAAATCAGAGTAATTTGGATATCCATCACCTTATTTATCTTTTCTTTACACTAGAAACATTCAAATTATTCTCTTCTAGCTATTTTGAAATGTACAATCGATTAATGGTAACTAGAGTTACCCTACTCTGCTATTGAACACTAGGTCCTATTTATTCTATCTAAGTGTAGATTTGTACCCACTAATCAAACTCTCTCCATCTTCCCTCTTTTTTTTTATCAGATGCTATTATAATATAAAAAGAGGCTTCAATTCTATTATAAAGTCTAGTAAATGTTATATTTATGCTATAGTATGATTTCCTAAAAGATGAAATATTATATGCTGATTCATTTAGAAGAATCCATTTTCTTTTAATATTAATAGATTAGATCTGAAGTCAGCAGGAAGAGTGTGCTGAGATAACTGCAAGACTTTCCCGTGGTACACACACTGCTGCTCTGTGTGTGTGTGGCTGCCTTGCATCTTTTTACAGAGGTCACCAACATGACCAACATTTGGAATAAGTGACGAGTGGCTGAGAAGATGGCTCTGCTCCCCACTGTACTATGTTCCATTAGGGAAGTGAAAAATGGCATCAGAATCTGAATCCCAGGGGTCAGGCACAGTGGCTCTCGCTTGTAATCCTTGCACTTAGGGAGGCCGAGGTGGGAGGAACACCTGAGGCCAGGAGTTTGAGACCAGCCTAGGCAACATAGCGAGACTATCCCTACAAAAAAATAGAAAAATTAGCCAGGCATGGTGGCACATGCCTGTAGTCCCAGCTACTCAGGAGGCTGAGGCAGGAGGATTGCTTAAGCCCAGGAGTTTGAGGTTGCTGTGAGCTATGATGATGCCACTGTACTCCAGTCCGGGTGACAGACCAAAAACCCTGCCTCCCCCTAAAAAAAATGCATCCCTGTCTTCTGTGTTTCTGTGTGAGAATGCAGAAATGTGAATTTATACCTGCCAATGTTTGATCAATTAAAAAATTCTTAAGCTAATATGAAGTTATTCCATGCTTTTGAAAAAAAATAAAAAAAATAAATGACATGCTAAATTTATTTGGGAGTTTTAAAGTATAATATTTTGAGGTTGTATAGTTGTAGTTTGTTATACCCATAAATCTATAAATATTTTAATATCTCTCTAATATTAATCAAAATATTTTTTAAAGCTTCAACATTTTTAATCAGTTTGAGCTTCTATCCTCTGATAATTTCTAACAGCTTACCACTCATTGGTGAGACAAGCTGTTTCATATTTGAAATAATAATCAAAGTGCACATTCTCCCTCTCTTCCATAGGGTTGTTTTGAACTTCCAATAAGGTAATGTAAGTAAAAACAATGGAATTCCATAGAATCAATATCACTGAATTGTGCTATAGACCAGGAGTCCCCAAACTAGGGTGAGTTGTATAATTATTTCATTATATATTACAATATAATAATAATAGAAATAAAATGCACAATAAATGTATTGTGCTTGAATCATCCCAAAACCCATCCATCTCCCCACCACCCCCACCCCCATCCATGGAAAAACTGTCTTCCATGAAAACAGTCTCTGGTGCCAAAAAGGTTGGGGACCACTGCTATAGATAATTCTGGTGGTAGCATTCTCCTGAAGGTCACAGAATTTGGAAATCTAAAACTTTTGTAGAACAATTGCTTAAACTTCTAAAGAAAAAAAATGTATGTGCATTTTGTTGTTATCATCTCATACAGAATAATAAAAAGCGAGCTGAGTACACACTTCTTTTTCCTATTATTGTATGAAGGTTTGTTTTTTAAGAAATTAGCTGCTTTGATCTTAGGAGAGGAATTCCTTTTTGCTTGACATCCTCCAGATTTCTGATGAGATCAAATAAATGCAATTTAAATACTAAACTCGTATTAAATATCAGCTTTAAAAAATCTCTTCTCCCACCCCAGTTAACTAACTGGTTTGAGGTATAGGAGGGAAAAAATCTCTCTTACCTAAGAAGGCTCTCTTACTAATCTTGAATCAATGTCTAAAGAAATAATTGACTCAACTCGTGGCCCCTCCAAATAAAGCTGGTTTATAAATTGCCTTGAATTCAGGTCAGCAACTGGGGCAATTGCTTATGGTTGGGGCAAAAAAATATAGAGATTCAAAATATGCTTTACCGCTTGACAGACTGATTCTCATTTAAGATAAGCGCCCCTACATTCCTAGACCAAGTGCTTGCAGAACTAGTGAGCAAGGCAATTGAGGAAGTTTCTAATGGTCTAAATGCCTGAAGCTGTCCAGACTCCTCCACTGCATTAACTGGAATTCATCCTTCAGTGAGCAGGGCAAATGCGAGGAGACCAGACAAAGTGTACCTCCCCTATACTCGAATAGCTCCCTATTCTTGATGGTTATACGTTTGTGTGACCCTTTTTATGAATGTCATGACCCTACTGGGGTATGTTGTCCATGAAAGCAGGGCCTGTGTCTGCTTCTCAGTGCTTGCCACATATGCACATACTAGATGCCTAACAAACAGGACTGGATCTAAGATGCAAAACATAAGAGGCTGCCAAAAAAGCTCAGTAACTGAGATAAGTAAGATTGGGATTCAATTTTTTTTAGAAAATAAAGGCCAATATAAAAAATCATTGATGAATCAAAGATCAACATCTTAAATAAAAATAGACTCAGTATTCCCGATGTCTCCTTTTGCCTCGGGCCCCACTGTGGCTTAGCAGGACATTGCCAATATATACCTGTTAGCATTTTCCTATTTTAGTATCAGAAGCTTCCTTACAGCCATGTAATGGGCAGCACCAAAACAAACAAACCACAAAAACAATCTCACTGAGAAATAAGACAGAGAGCTTTTTATTTATACTGAGCTATCCTCGGGGATGCTAGTTAAGATTTTCCCAGGCCATGTAAGAAAGGCAAGGGTGTCTCTGATTCATTAGCAGGTAAGAGAGGAAGGTGTTATTTGAGAAATAACACTCGGGCAATAGTGACAATTTTGTTGCTACCTATTCTTAGCTCTTCTCTTAACTTGCTTTTCAAATATGAGGACATAATTGAAGCTCATGATCAAGTGTCTTCAGCGGCTGAAGGCAACAGGATGGAGGGAAACTGTGTTCCTTATTCTAAATATATGTTGTGATTAATTTTTCCAATTTATAAACTATTCTTGGAAGAGAATTGGGCATCTTTGGGAGGTGAATTAATTCTTTTGACACGGAAGGAGTTTTTTTAAGTGTCAGAGTTAAAACAGCTTTAATACCACTGTAGGATGACTATAGTTAACAATAATACATTATATAGCTTCAAATATTGAATGTTCCCCGCACAAAGAAATGATAAATGTTTGAGAGGATGGATATGCTAATTACCCTGATCTAATCACTATACATTATATGTATCGAAACATCATGTACCCTATGAATATGTACAAATATTATCTGCCAATTAAAAAAACTTAAAAAGGAGGAGAAAAAGAAAGAAATGAAACAGAACAAATATATTTAGTCAGCTCTTGGGATAATTGGTTACCAGATGCTCCAACAAACACAACATGTTTCACGGAAAACCATCTTGTAATGATAGATTTATGTACTGGTATAAACCTTCCTTATGCCCCGCGTCCATAAAAACTCCCTGTGATCCTCTGTTCTTGGGAAGCCAGGCGACTCCCTACTCCTATTCCAAGCTGGTCTCACATAGACTTAAGGCAAATCTCACAATCTCATATAGACATTTGCCTTAGACGCAATTATAAGCACAGCTTTCTTTTTAAATAGCCACCAACTAGCACACCTCTTGCTACCATCACTTATGCCTAAGTCCAAGTTAGCATCTCAGAAAGCTCACTCATCTCTCATCTAAACGTGGAAGAAAAATGACTTATGGGAAGAACCACAATGGTAGGAAGGGCAGAATCACATGATCAAGGGTTAAAGGGTAGAGATTTCTAGCCAGGAGGAAAATGAGAAAGTCTTGTAAAATATGCTGCAATTCTATACACTACCTTCCCCCTCCTTCCTAAAGAAAGGTGCCATAGACTCTTAAGTAGGCAACATTTGCTAGAAAGGAATTTTCAGAAATGAGGTGAAACATGTTGAACCTGGGTCAAGCCATAAAATGCCAATATTTAGATGATATTTTTTTTCATGATTCCTTCCACATATTTCTGCCTCTTCATTCCTGGTATCAGCTTTAAATGGAACAATGAGTTAATGCCCCTTGGAATTCGGACAGTGAACGTCTAGATGGAAGAGCAGATCGGACTTACAGACGGGGTACAGAAAAAGCCGTTGAGCTGAGTATCCCAGTCTCCACCATCTCAATAGCCTGCTTCATTTCCAGCTTCTTGTACAAAGAAACAATGCTGGATTTGGGTAGGTTCTTTCGGATTAGGATTTTCCGCAAGTATCTATGATCAAACTTCTTAAACCTAAAAATGAAAACCAACATTTTGGAAATCTTGAATTTCTGTATGTGTTATGTAAGTATGCATTTTTCTTAAACTACTCACTACTTAACTTTACTCTGAAAAAAACATCAGGACAGTGCCTGGAATTCATAGGCACATTTAAAAAAAATTCATAGTGTTTATGCATTTTTTTTTAAATAAAGAAAGAATGGCCTGCTGGCCTGAATACATTGAAAATCAACTACACAAAAGGAAGGACAAGCTGCAATCAGGGCAAAAAGTGTGCCTAAGTGAGGCGCGGGGGAGGCCCAGCCCAGCTCCGCTCCGATTGTAAGAGAAGAAATGAGGGGGCTGAGGCTTCTGAACAAGTGTTCCATTCTAATAGCTCATAACAGCGGCAGCTGCACTTACAGTAATACTGGCCTATTCAGCCAGAACCCAATAAGTTTAAATGGCCCGGTAGTTACAGTAGTTTTGCCCCATTATGCTGCAGATCATTTTGAATCCTGCCAATTAAGGGGGAGAAAGAAAAACCCACATATGTCCCAACAGTCTGAATGATGGAGACTCTGAATAGGCGAGACACTGATGGCCGCTGACTATTGTAACCAACCTCTGGTCCACCCAGTAGACTGAGCTGCGCCTATGCATGTGGCGCCTTCCGAGTCAGCCATTTGTTTGCAGTCGGAATTTTCAACACTTCCAATCATTTTACATTCAGAGAGCGGTTTGTCTGCCGGCTTTATTTTTTGGAGGGGAACATGACTTCCTGGGCTGCTGGCATAGTGCCTGCTGATTGGTTTCCCCATCTGTGAGGTAAGGACTCTGCAGCCCCTAAGTCCCCTCCAGGGTTAGTGGGCTGCCTTCCAGAGCTTTGGAGTCTTTCAGCTCAGACCAGACCTGCCCCTGCTCTGACTGGGTCACCCTCAAGTCTCTAGTTGTCTGCCCTTCTGCATAAGAGGCCGTGGTTCCTGTTTATTTCTCAGCCCATCGTAATCGGCTCCCCACCCTCACACTTTCTCGGGCTCACCTGGACCTTGTCCTGTTCAGCTCCAAAGGCTGCCACTGCCCTTACCCTCCTGGCCGCTTTGTGACTCCTAAAGCATGGGGTTACCCCTCTGTGCTCTCCATATCCTGACTCACCCCTGCTTCCCTGCCAACCTTCCCGACCACTTCTCCTCAGCCTCCTTCCACCCTGTCTTTTCCTGACCTGACCCCTGACAACCAGAGCATCTGAGTCCTGTCCTCGGCCAGCTCCTGGCTACTCACTGACAACTTACAACCTCCATCTCCAGCCACACCCTTCCTCCTGCGCTCAAAACTAAATCCAGTAAGAGAATCATCTCTGAAATGTGAGATGTGGTGGAGAAGAGGGAGTTTCGAGTGTTTAAAGAATCATTATGTGGGAAGGAGCCTTAAAGATCTCCCACTGTGGCCTCCCCCACAATGGAGGAGCCCCTTCTCCGAATTCCTAATAAGTCCTCCAAGTCCCTTTCAACCTCATGGAGCTGATCATTCCATGGTTGAGTTGCTCTTACCATTGGGAAACTTGTTCTTGTTTTAAGCTTAAATCTGACTTCCCTAATTTTAGCCCATCAGCGGTACTAGTTCTCTGTGAAACAACCTAAACCATGGCTACAGCTTCCTCCACCCGGCGGCTCTATACTTTCCAGGCTGGGCATGCCCATGATTTCCACCTGCTTCCTGTATGGCATGGGCTGAGTCCTGTATCTTTGCAGTCTCCTTCCTCTGGATTCTCCTCGTGTATACCCAGCTTCCAGTGCACCCTTTGACGGTTCCCCACGCCACAAACAGCCTTTGTGAGGGGCTGAAACCCTCAGCCTCCTTACTTGTCTCGCACTTGGGAGTGGCCCCAGTGCCCACACACATCTTCAATTCCGGCCTTTAAGTGATCCATCAGCTGCCAAACCAAACACAAGAAAAAGGATGGCTGGTGAAATGCTAATTTTGAAGGACATACCAGGAAGGCTAACACTCTTTGGAAAACAGAGGCTTTAATTTAATTTAATTCATGTAATAAATATGTCATGCCTTCCATAGTAATTCAACTTAGTTTCATGATTTAAAGACTCTGTAGATAAGTTTCTTGATAATTCACATAATTTGCAATAAAAACAGGGCACCTGGCATTTGCTTTGGATAATACTTTTCCAGAATGACCTAGGCAATTTCTCGTTATCAAAATCATATGGAGGCAAAGCCTCATAATTAACTGTTACTTTTCATTCCATTGCAAAAGAAAAGAATGCACCAGTATCCAGTCAGTTTCTGACAATATAATTCTACAGGTATTCTATTATGATAACATATAATCACAAAATATCTATATTTCCCATTATTTTATCTGATCATTTGATCTAAGTATTTACATTTCACCATCCAATCCAACTATATTGCATTTGTTGTATCCAAAATTATTTATAGAAAGTTAGGAAAAATATAATATTCAAAATAATTATGAATTAGCATCCAAATAATTTAAATTTGAAATCATCAATGTTTATACTGGCTTCTGAATTTTTTTGAAAAATAGATGCAAATACTAAATTAATTCTTAATACTTAATTCACAGTGTTCTACCAATAATTATAATTTTTTGAGAAAAAGAAAAATGAACAAGAAAGGAATGAAATATCCAAGTTCTACGGACTTAGGTATATTGTCTAATTTCTCAAATAATGAATTAGAGGAGATAAAGATAGAGACAAAAATCTACAGTCAGGTTATGGCATTATATATTAATATTTTAAAAGTCACTCCCTATTCTTATATATTAAATATGTTTAAACAGCCTTGAAAATTTTCATTTTAATATTCTGGAATTTAAATTACTTAATTTCCACAGGTGACATTGACCATGAAATTTAGGACAGATTTTGTAAGACTTTATCAGTTTCTCCAGTGTTAGAATTGTGATCTTTCAGGGATAAAACAAACCTAAACATTTTCAGGTTCAATCATCGCCTCAAAGGTTGAATCTCCTGTATAGCAACTATGCCAAACATTCCCAGTCATTGCTAGGACATATGCACTTCACCTTTCGGTGTGCCAATCAAGAAAAAATTATCGGCCAGGCACGGTGGCTCACGCCTGTAATCCTAGCACTCTGGGAGGCCGAGGCGGGTGGATCGCTCAAGGTCAGGAGTTCGAGACCAGACTGAGCAAGAGCCAGACCCCCGTCTCTACTAAAAATAGAAAGAAATTATCTGGCCAACTAAAATATATATAGAAAAAATTAGCCGGGCATGGTGGCGCATGCCTGTAGTCCCAGCTACCCGGGAGGCTGAGGCAGTAGGATCGCTTAAGCCCAGGAGTTTGAGGTTGCTGTGAGCTAGACTGATGCCACGGCACTCACTCTAGCCCTGGCAACAAAGCGAGACTCTGTCTCAAAAAAAAAAAGAAAAGAAAAAATTATCAGCATGCTCTTTTATTAACTGAGCTGAAGTCTCTCTCCCTATATCTGTCATAAATTCGTTTTCATTTCTATTCCTTAGATGCATACAGAATAGCATCCCTTCATTGTGTTGAACTTAAACAAATAGGTAGAAACCATGCTCAACTTCATATTTATCCCTGCCAGAGTGGGATGTTTTCACCAAAAACTGCCACCAAACCATGTTCTCTATTAAGAGTTCAGAAAGAGCAGAGGACCCCATATTCCACTGGAACAATGGTTTTAGAAGCAAGTAGAATAACTTTAAATGTTAGTCACTGTGATAGTCTTTTGAGGTATCAACTTAGCTGGGCAAGCAAGCCCCTAGTTATTCAATCAAACACTATTCTAGATGTTGTTGTAAATGTATTTTGTAGATATGATTAAAATCTATCTATAAACATATATATATGTACACACACACACACATATATTAATATGTGTCCTACTGGTTTTGCTTCTCTGTTGAACCCTGATGGAAACACCTCCAGCTTAGACCAAAAAGGAGAGAGGACAAAATGAAAGAAAGCTGTCAGACCCCCACATTTCTACAAACAAGGAACAGGTTGATAAAACAACTCAGCTGCAAACCCACACTAACTTTATAAAAAAGGAAGTATGATTCAGAGGGTGGAGTCTAAACCCACAAAGTAGAACAAAGATTTACAGGGAATTATTCCCAGGCCTTGAAACTAATTAGAACTTGCCCAGGGAAACATTGAAAATTTGCTTGAGATCAATGACTTCTTTTTTCCTTCCATTCCCTCTCCACCTTTTTGAAAGGGAATATCTATAACTGTTACCCTATGACTGTCCTACCACATATTTTGGGAGCAGATAACTTGTTTTTTGAGCTCTACAAGTTCACAGAAGAAGAGGAACTGTGCCTCAGGATAGATAATACCCAGAGCCTCACCCAGCCCTGATTTCGCTGATTGAGAGATGACGAGATTTTGGACTTTTGAACTGATAAGATTTAGATGCTATTTTGGGTTTTCAATTAATGCTGCTTCGGGGATTTGGGGATGTTGGGATAGAGGGAATGTATTTTGCATGCACAACAGACAGGAGTCTTTGAGGGACAGAGGTTAGACTGGCATAGAGAAAACCATGGCCTCCCAAAGATGTCCACATACTATCCCCAAGAACCTGTGAATATGTTAGTTTATATACAAAAGAGAATTAAGGCAGCAGATGGACTTAAGGTTGCTTAATCAGCTGACCTGAAGATAGAGAGAATTTCCTGAATTATCCATGTGGGCCCATGTAATCACAAAGATCTTTCAGTGTGGAAGAGGAAGTCAGAAGGGTCATTGTCAGAGTCATGCAGCATGAGAAAGACCTGAGCAGCCACTGCTGGCTGTGAAGATGGAGGAGTAACAAGCCAAGGCATGCAGGCAGCCCTCAGATGTTGGGAAGGCAGGAAACAGATTCTCGCCTAGAGCCTCCAGAGATGCAGAAGGGAATGCAGCCCTGCAACCTCTTGATCTTAGTCCAGTGAGGCCCATTTCAAACTTCTGGTCTCCAGAACTAGAAGATAAATCTGTGTTTCTTTTCAACCACTAATCTGTGGTAATTTCCTGCAGCAGCCATAGGAAAATAGTATAGTCACTCTTGGTACAGCTAAGGATGAAGGAGGCTGTAAGTCAGGGGATGTGTACACACATCTCATCCAAGGTTACAGATGGGAAACATCTTATTAATATATTAGTTATGACAAAGCAATAACTTACACGAATATGAAGTGCCTCATTGATGGATTCTTTTTTATTGGTCTTTTTAACATCCAGGTACCTGACCAGAGGGCCAATTGTGATCCCCTAGATCAGAAATAACAAAATGAAGTGTGTTGTTGTGGTGAAGGTTGTCACTATATAGAGAAAATATATTAGCAAAACTATTACAATGTTCAGTTTGTATGCATTTGTTTTGTACTAGAGTCTACTCCATAAACACTCAAGTTTACTTTAGTTAATTCTTTTAAATGCTACAATAAAAATAGTTATTATAATCTGTGGTTTAATATAGGAATCTTAATTTCTTGTTAGTTCATTAAGAGCTAACTTCACTAAAACAAAAACTTGTGCTATCAGGTACTAATTGGAATCTGATTTTCAGAGATGCATAGTAGAGTAGCTATCATTCACCAGTTACCCAGAAATATTTTGATTAATATGCTGTATTGATTAAAAGGCAATGTGTTTTAGAAGATAAGTATGACCACAAAGATGACCTAGAAATATCTAAGAATTTTTTTTGGCTATTGAGCACAGATCTGAAAATCAGATAAAGTGCCTTTATTTGTGTTTTACTAACTTAATACACTGTCCTGTAGGAATCTACTTATTTTAAATAAGAAGAAAATCTTCTCACCTGAATAAATGTAGTAAAATATATAACTACTAGAGTAGCAGTGACAAACAAATTCTTCCTAGGAAAAAGAGACAGGGGAAGCAAAAATGCAAGTGAAAAAGTTCCAGCTCCTCGAACACCACTGTAGAAAATTATGCACTGGTCCTTGATGGAGAAGGGGAAAGTCCGAAACTGGTTACTGACATAGAAGAGAGCAAACACGCCTAGAAAGGGGAAATGTGTGTTAGAGCAGAGGGTCATGAATGTGCAGAAACATAGTGCTAGTGAACTGAAGTTGCATGCACGTGCCTTCCAAACAAAACAGCTAATTGCAATATCTAATCACAGGCCCATGATTGTCCATCCCAAATAGAATGTCCTTCATGACTTTTCACTTTTTGGCTAGTTGTGAGATAGAGTGACAGAGTAGTCGCCCCTCCTCCCTTAGATATGGAAGTATAAAATTGAGTGGGAAATATGTAACAGAGGGAATGGCCTGGGGAAAAAACGGCAAAAGATGTTTTCTGCCTCTTTGAAACACTCCTCATTCTTTTGAGGAACCGAGGCCTGTATACCAGCCTCCAGCCTTGGGGCAGGTGGTCGGGAAGGACAGGGGAATCTCTTTTGTTCTTTGTGTTACAGGAGATAGCTCAGCTGAACTGTGGCTCAGTCCCAGGATCTGGGTGGGCCTCCCAGGAAGGCGGAGGTCACAGGCTTTGTCTTCCACAACAGAGTTTCGACAATTAGAATTGTTAAAGTCAATAGCCTAGAACTAAGGACACTCCCTTTAAAAGCTCTGTATTTCTGCTTATGTACAGGAATTTGGATTTTGAGATGATAGTCTACAATTATTCCTCCTTTGCCGGCAAAGTAATAAACTTCTCTTTCCTTCTCCTCAAACCGTTTGTTCTTGTTCTTCGGATGCCTCAAGGACAAGTGTGGAGCTTTTGGTAACAATAGCAGTGCTTCCAGTTGGAATCTTCTCTGGTAGTATCCTAGCATGTATGTTTTTATGTGTATATGTGTGTGTTTATGTGCTTAAAGTAACAAAAATCTTGATTTTTTTGATGTAAGGTATATATTTTCTAACCTGTATTCATAATTTTTACTCTGCATTTTAAAACTAGTCAAAGCAAGGATGTTGTTGGTGGGATAAATGCATTCTTATCATCTCACATTCTTGTTGGATACCCAATGGAGGCCTGTCATTTAAAAGTGAGAGGACCCCTCACCATGACTGTGGGCTCTACAGGGTAAGCAAATCCTTTATGGTTGGCTCAGTTCTTCTTGAGGTTCAGTGAAAACAAGGAAAGAAGTTGGCAAGTGTTGGGCAGGTGGGTGCTTTTTATTGCCAGTGAGCTTCCTGGCAGGGAGGTGAAGGGTGGGAGAGCTTGTTTAAAACACAGAGGTGTTTTCTACCATACTGATTTTCCATTCCCAAGTAGCCCACATGACCTAGCAGCTACCAATACAGTGGTTCCTGCTGGGAAATGTCTCTTCACTAAAACTGTGACTAATTAAAGAAGAGGTTTTAATTTAGTATAATAAAGCTCTCCATATCCTCATGTACTTCTAATCACATAGACTTCACAGCAAACATTTTTTGATAATAGTGTGAACTAAATTAAAATCTCAAGCCCCCCAGCTGATTGAATGGGCCCTCTCTTGGCCAATAGGACCCCAGAAAAACCCTAAAGCTGACTTGCTGGCCATGAGAAGGGAGGTCATGCCCCCTTCACTTTGGCAATATTCTTTGTAACAATAAGATACTAAATCATTATCAGGCCTAAGACTATGCAAGGCAAAGCTTAAACCACACCTACAGGGCCTTCAATTTACTTAACAGTTTATTCGAGTTTTGGTCAGTGTTCAGTGGCTTGTCTCTGATTAACAGACATCCTTATCTTAAGTTAAAACAGTCCATGCCTTTAGACAAAGTTTCATTTCTTTAACAAATTAAAATCAAAAAATCTTCAAACCACCTATAACCTGTAAGGTCTCATCCTCCTTGGTGATGTCCTACCTTTTCAGGCAAAATCAATGTATGCCCTTCACATACTGACTTTGGATCTTATGTGGAGTTCCTGTCTCCATGAATGTATAAAACCAAACCATAACCCAGCTACCATGGGCACATTTTCTCAGGACTTCTTAAGGCCACTTGCTCCAGGCCAGTCACACACATTTGGCTCAGAACAAATCTCTTTAAATTATTTCATAAGTTTGGGTTATTTTCCATTAACAATAGGCACATTAATAGTGCAAAAGACAATAAAATTTAAAATTTGTCTTTTTGTTTTGTTTGTCGTGGTTCTTTCATGTACCAGTCATGTGACCTCAGGCAAGGTTTCTAATCATTTCACAGCCTCAGACCCCTCATCTGCTTACTGGAGGTAACAGTAGTATTTACCTCAGAAGGTGGAAATAAGGATTTATTATCAATAAAACAGGGCCTTATACATTATAAGCCTCCATGAGTGTGAATGGTTATTAGCTACAATGAGCCAGGGTGGAGTGGGAGAACTGGATTCGGACACCTGCCTCTGTCAATCACTGTGATGTGGCCAAGTCAGTCCCTCCCGTGGGGGTTGTTCTATCAGTTCCCTCAATTATAAGGTTATGGAGTTGGGATAGATGGTCACTAAGAGTCAACAGTGTTGAGGTGTCTGCAATATCAATCCTCTTCTAGATGTTTTCTTTTCTTGTTAGTCAGGCTAAAACTCTGTGATGTTACTTCTCTCGACATTAGCTCTATGCCCCTGTGGGTTCCTGGGATATTAGAACTAAAAGGAACTAAGAAATGTGTTCAAATCCATCATTTTGTCATTAAGGAAGATTTTGAATAATTAAATGTTTGTCCAAGGTCAAATAGCTAATTAGTAATAGTGCCAGGATTTGATTTGAGATTATAAATTTATATCACATTTTCCTCAGTTCTGTTCCTCCTAGGGGCCCAAAAACATATATATTCAGAGTTACTTTTATGAATATTTTAATATTTCTGTATTCTTGTTATTCTTCCTTAGATTCTAAAACTCATCCTAAGTTAATTTGGAATTGAAATGTTCAAGGTAAATTCTCAGCCATTTCTCCTAATTTCTCTTTGGCTTGAAAATATTGGTCAAAGTCATTTAACAAAAGCTTCAAATATTGGTCAAAGTCATTTAAAAATAGAATTGCTTCTAATGAAAAGGCAACACATATATTATAGCTCAGTGCTTAATGTTCTTTGCTAGCTCTCAAAATATAAATGTACAAGATAAATGTGCAGCCACTAGATCTTGCTTTAAGATCTCGGATGCCAGTTACATTATACAGTTGCCTTTACTAATTAATACTAAAATAAAGATTCACTTCCTGGTTTTTTGTTTGCTATACATCACAGGCTCATACACTCAACCCTTAAATAAAACCACCTGTACTATTTAGGGTAATGTTTTCTAACAATACTTATATAGAATATAATTCATGAGATCTCACTTGCCCTGTAGCAAAAGTATAAATAAATGCCCACAGTTTATAATCTATATCTGATTTAAGGTGCAAGAGGATGCAAGTTGGCAAAGAAGTGAAGATCAAATGATACATTTGCTGAGTTATATTTAAATGTGTAGATGTGAAAGTTCTCTTTTTAATTAAAAAAGAAGAAAGAAAAGAAAAAGAAAGACTCCTTGCCCCAGCCTTACTTCAGTGCACAACCTTATCAGCCACTAATTACTTTGAGCTGATTGAGGGAGCAAACAGAAACCATTCCTGGTCTCTGCAAAATTCCTAGACTCCCCTAACCAGTAAAACCAGTTGACATGCACTCACCACTCATGTTTTTACAGGAGGGAATAAGAGAACTAAACATGCAGCAAAAAAGGAGACTCTTTGGAGCCCCGGGTCTCTTACTGATGGCTCTCCAGATCTGGCAGAAGGCCAGGGTGAAGCAGATGAAGGCCCAGTTCCACTCGTGGTTCTTCCCAACGGTGGACACGCCCATGAAGATGAAGATCAAGGTCTCGCTGACACTGCTCAGCATCTTCATGAAGTACTTGATGGTCGTGTAGGATTTCTGGGACACGTTTTCTTCCACGTACTTTTTCATTGTCACCGCACAGGCTGTGATTCTACAAAAGGAGCAAAGTCTCAGAGAGAATCAACAAGGTTTTGTCCCTCCAAGGAAGACGGGGATGCCACAGATGCAGGAACCCCGTGTTTATCTAGAAAGAACATCTCCTCCGTTTCCTTTCCCTGGCTGGAGATTTTCCACAGATTTTCTTTCTTGCTCTATCCCCTCCCCAAAGGGGCTCCACAAGGTAAATCTGAGTGTGATGGGGAAGACGGCTGTGGCATGTCCTTCCCGCAAGAAAACGGCACACAATCCACATGGGCACACCAGTGGCAGATGCTTCTGTCTTGCCCTTCCTCACCAAGAGCTTGTCAGTCTCACTTCTTACTGTCTACTTCACTCTGCCTTAAACCAAAATAAATCCACTTCAGTTGCCTAGACAGAATAATTCAGCAAGGCCCTCATTTCCTCCAAGCGAACAATATTTCTTACAATGATTTTATAAGGAATTCATCATTTTGAATGTTTCTGTTCTAAAGCCATTTAGCAAGTATGGGGAAAACAAAGAACCTTGCCCTTCGTCTTAGGGGTTTGGGTCATTTTTAAGGTGGGGAAATGACGTATGCCTAGAGTTTACCATATAATATTTAATTGAAAAAGGTATTTCTATACAAAAAAAATAAGTATTTGTACCTGAATATCTGGACAGGAGGGTAATGTCATAGAGAAAACAACATGACCAGAAATATCAAGCCAAACTGAGAAGCCTCATTCCAAGATAAACATTTGAAGGATACAACGACACAAGGACACAAGGGTAAGCATTTCAAAAATATTTTCATTAGGACAAGGAGATCTAGATTTCTAGAGTCTTATCCATCTCCCTAGCTTCATTCCACACGGAAGAGCCACGGAGCTGTGCTGTGGTCTGAGGGTATGAGCAGAAGGCAGAGCCCAGGCACAGTGGTCCGTCATGCATCACTTCAACTTAAAATTAATTTTTAGTTTTCTTAATTTTTCTTTCTTTGGACCATCAGTTAAACATATAAAATTAATTTTTCAAGGAAAAACAAACTACTGGGATAAGACTTTAACCCTGAACTTTCCCCAGATCTTCTCTGCACCAGCTTCCCTGAGCTTTCTAGATTGACATCATCCCTACCTTCTCCTCAGGCAAATCGCAAGGAGAGAGCAAACGCAAATGTCGGAGAGAATATTTGTTTGGCAAAGAACCTGAATCAGATTTTACAAAGGATCCTGAATCCTGCAATGCCTTTGAGATTGGCATGAGACGTCATGCCTTTTCCAGATGCCTGGTTCACATGCTGTGGCCCTAAACCTTCTTTACGTTACTGAGAGACTTGACCCTTGGGCTGTACTCACGCCAGGATGCCGGAGAGGTAGAGCGTTTCAGCTGCTAAGTACGACAAATAGCTGAACATGAAGACGATGAGTGGTTCGATCGCAGAGACATTCTGAGTGAAGCGTGTGATGAATGCAGAAATAAACCCAAACATGATGCCAAACAGGACACCCCCGACCCCCACAATAACGAACCGGGCACATCCAGCCAAGATGTCAACAGCCTCTATGTCTTCAAATTTATGCATCTTTGTGAAGGCAATTAATATATTGTATAAGACCTAGATAGAAAGAAAAAGAAAAGAAAACACACATGAATTAGGAATTAGACTTCACACACAGATTCCCAGATTTGTGTCTAGTTAAATAATATACACGATAAATTATATGACAACAAGTATTAAGATGGCTACCTAACTTTTAAAGGTATTCCAAGTAATTCAGATGTATTCAGTTAGTAACACTGAATAAAAAGTATAATACTCACAGTTTCCACCCACTGAACACCTACTATGTGCCAG
Source organism: Varecia variegata (assembly GCA_028533085.1). Lineage (NCBI taxonomy): Eukaryota > Metazoa > Chordata > Mammalia > Primates > Lemuridae > Varecia > Varecia variegata. The sequence continues at coordinate 68,490,111 of CM052437.1, read as the reverse complement.
TGTCTTTGCTGAGCTTTCTATGTCAGTTTTATTGCCTCTAAGCTGCAAAGGCACCCTTCCACTAGTGCTCTAAAATAAACAATGGGATGCTTTTAAGCATCTCTCCTGTAAGGTGAGCACCGTGTTAAGTTCCCTGAGTAAAGGGTGCAGAACGGATACTACAGGAGGAAGGGACTTCCAGCAATTTCTCTGGGGCCTGAGGGGAGAGTCAGCCCTGTGGGTGTGAGGACTTCCAGTGGAGCCCGCCTGAGCCACAGGCCATGAAAATGGTTCCTCTGCAACCTTGCAGCTTCAGCCTGGGGACAACTTGTTTGCATCAAGCCCTCCTGCAGCATGTCTGTGGCCTAGGGCTGCACCCAAGCAGTCCTTCCTCTGGGAGCCTTCTCCTGCACCCCCTCCCCAAGCAGCCTCCTCCTCCGAAGGTCCTGTCCTATGTCCCCTCTGGGGCACGGGCTCCCGCTGCAGCCCTGTGAGAGGGATTGCTGCCTGGCACCTGGCCCTGCCTGCCTTCCGGAGGGTGGCTGTTGTTTGTCCAGCAACTCCAGACCAGCTCCAGTCCAGCTAAACCAACCGTCTTCTCTGCTATCCAATGGCGAATCCCACCTTCTCCAGTGACAGCTGAGCCCCTTCTAAGCTTGTCCCTCCTTGGGTGCCCTCCCTCAGCCCTAGGGTACCATAGAGTTCCGTTATATTTATAGTTATTCCTTTATTACAGTTAAGTTTTACACTGAAATTTTTCTGGCTAACCCACTGTGTGGTTTCTCTTTCTTGATTGAACCCAGCCTGCTACACGCTCCATACACTGTACCTCACCTCACTGAATCCTGCAGACAGCTCTAGCCTGTGTGATGCACACTCTTAATTTTCCTACCTATTTCTCTTCTTATTTCAATATCTATTTTGATGTTGCAGGAATACATGGATCACTATTTCATGTCACTCCGTAGCCCAGAACTAAGATCTGGCTTCTGAGAAGTGGCAGCAGGTGCATGGTAATGAGACACAGAGAACAGACGAAGGAAGATCTGTGCAGAAATTGAGGACCTGTGAGATATCAGCACCTGAAGAGTCCACAGCACACACCTATTAGCCTCTGTTTGCCAATAACAGGAAAAATGAAAAAAAATCAGAGTAGAGGACAACAGCTAAAACTCAGGGAAATCATGGGAGTGGTCACATTCTGTGTGCTGTAGACACACAGGAGGACCCCCATGGACCCTCCAGAACTGATCAGTCTGTACCCCATTCATCCCCTTGCTTTCGCAGGCTGCTCTCACCTCCTCTCTGGCAGTGGACAGCCCACTCTGGCAGTGGACACCCCACCTCCTGCCCCACTCTGAGCTCTCTGTTCCCATCTCCTTTATGGAGACACTCTGTGTCACCTCTACTCCTCACTGTGGCCTGGTGGCCTTTGGGTTCTGGCTCTGGCTTCATTCTCAGGACTAACCAGGACCACATGCTGCTTAATGCACACACTGACCCACTGGCTGTGGTCTGCGACCCGCAGGTGGCAGCCCCAGTCCTGGCCTCTGCTGACTCCCCATGACATCACCTTTATGAGAAAAATTGTTGTTTTCCCACAGAGAGGTTGGCAATAGATGATTGATCATGTACACAGGTTGTCCCTGGGATGGTTCCTTTTGTTCCTAATCATAAACCGTCAGAGTGCATTGGAAACAAAGGCCCCCTGCTTCTGACTTACCCTCTCTTCTAAGGATGCCTCACGTTTGTTTGAGGGAGGTTGTCCTCTAGTGACAGAGCAGAAGCATTCGGTTGTGGAGATGGGTGTCTTCACACTGGTGTCACCGTGTAACTGTTACATGCTTTTTGCTACCCCCTATGCGATGCACAGAATCAAAAATCACATGGCACGGCTTCGGGCTTCAGAATGTGAATCGTCCGTGAGGACAGTGGTCAAAGGAGCTCAGGTGTCATGAGTCCTCACTAGGGGGCTTCCTTGCCAATGCACCTTGTTGATGGGAGAGAGGGGGAGTAGGGAGGGTGCACAGTGGCCCTCTGCTCACAGGTTCTTGGTCCACAAACACCTCCACAATGCAGCTTTGCAACCTGTGTTACTCTCCTAGGGATATGTAACAAAGTGCCACAAGCTGGGTGGCTTAAATTAACCGAAGTCTATCCTTTCACTGTTCTGGACACTAGATGTCTGCGATGGAGATGTTGGCAGGGCCCTGCTCCCGCCGAAGCTGCTAGGGAAGAGCCCTTCCTTGCCTCCTCTGAGCACCTGGTGGATCTTGGCAATCCTCGGGGTTCCTTGGCTTGTGGACACATCACTCCAGTCTCTGTTTCTGTCTTCACGTGACTGCCTTCTCTGTATGTGTCGTCTGTGTCACATGGCCTTCTTACAAGGACACCAGTCACTGAATTAGGGCCAGTGTGAGCTCATCTTAACTCAACTATGTCTACAAAGGCATTATTTCCAAATAAGGCTACATCCTGAGGTTCCAAGTGGACATGAATTTTTAAGGGGATACTAGTCTACCCAGCACAGCTTTTTATAACCAAAATGTCCATACAATGGAATTAACTCACATTGTAGACTAGCACATTTCAGTTATGAATCTCTCAGAGCACAAATGATTTCATTTTGAATTTGACAAGGTCCTACCTAAACTATGGCTTGTCTCCCTTCTGGTTCCATCATGTTTCTTAAGAGATCCTAGGACACAGGTTTCAAGGTATGGATTAGTGCCCCCTTTTTAACGTATTAACCATAGGCAGCCAGTAGCCAGTAAGCTTGGTGAGACAAGAGAGTGTGCACAGAAGGTTATAGCAGACATGCCACCTTCCCTCAAAGAGATGTTTCCAGTACATTTTCTAGGAGGAGAAGCACCTGAGTAAGGTAAAGAATTAGAAAGCTTGGTGCAAATTGGCCCAACAAGGACACACACACACACACACACACACACACCATGAACAGTGTGGATTTCTGAAATTAGGAAAGAAATTACTTTAAAAAAAGAAAGACTTGTGGAAATTTTAAATTAGATTTGCTTAAGAATACACATGCTAAACTGCAGAAGTTTTCAGAAGCAAAAGTGCAAAGGAAATACCCACAAATGTCCCACAATCCTTCCCAGAGAAAACCACGGTAAATATTAATATTATAAATATGTCTTTTGTAATCCTGCCTGTCTGTCAATCTGTCATCTGGCTAGCACCTACCATCCACCTCTCTATCTGGGATAGTCAGAGACCCTCAGATCGCTAAACGCAGAGATTCCCATCTGCTGTTCCCAGCTAAGGACCATGTGCCAGGGCCACTGAGGTAGGCCTGTGCCTTCCTGGAGGGCACAGGACTCCTGTGATGGGTGTCCTTAGCCTGAGGGCTCCCGATGGGCTTGATAAACTCTCTGAGAAATGCAGTGAGACAGTGAGTCGCATCCAGTTTTCCTCCGTCCCTCTCTCCTTTGCCCGGGGTTACTCTGCGCTGTGGCCTGAGAGCTCTCTGCACTTCCTGGACTCCCTCCCGTTTCCCTTGCAGGAATTTCCCCTAATAGACCTTTCACACATCCAGTGCCCTCTGCGGGTCTGAACCATGGACGACCTAGACAATATTTGTCTGTCTGTGTATCAGTCACATTTTACAAAACTGTTATAATCTTGGTCTATTTAAAGCAAACTGAGGCCATGTTTCAAGAAAACCCTGGCTGAGTATTTGAAGAAAATTTGTGACTTATGGTTTCAAAATGAATCCAAAACAATTGGTGGTCGACTTGACTCAGTGAGTTTGTTTAGTCCAATTTCACTCTCTGCCTGCCATCAGGGCAATCCGCATATGGGTCTTTGAAGCCCTGGGATTTGCACCTTTGGAGTTGAGCTCACATTTAAAGGAACGAAGCCAAGATGAGGAGGCAGGCACTGTTCACAGACCCAGAAAAGACAGGTTTGGATGAGGTTAAGTGGAACATGAGAGTTCATTTGACTCTCAAATCCAGAGGGAACTCAGGGAATATGAGTGAGACACCGAGATTTGAATATTGTTGCCACAAACTAAAACTCGTTTACATAGCTGGGCAGATTATAAGTTGCTACCCCAGACCGTTCCCATGGCCTGGGAAAGTCAACTGGGCCAGCCTTGACCCTGGACACCAGTGTGCCCTGCCAGGAAGATGCCATGGCAGTGTCCAAAGCTAAAGTAGTACATATAATTTAGGGAGACAACATTTACAGTCACAGTCCATACGACTACATGAAAAACAGTCCTTACCTTTCAAATTACCAGGCTCTGGGTATCATTACAGTGGCACAAGATTTTCTTTGGATTCATCTCAAATCACAATAATGTGTGTGTATCTTTTATATATTGAAGGGAAAAGCCCAACCGGTGCTAAATTCCAAACATGCCCACTGCCCTATGGACAGCAAGGTTAGATTATTCCTTTTCACTCATTATCTCAGAAAATGGTCCTTTTATATTACCTTTAAGGAGCTCTCCAAGCCTCCCAAGATTATAATAATGGCAACATTTTAACTGATTCCACTGTAAAAGTTTGCAAAGCCCTTTTAACACACAGAAATTCACATAATGACTAAAAATACCAGCCCAAAAAGGAAGGCTCAACAGAGGTGGAAAGTTGATTCCAAATGTGCTGACTTTTTTTTCTTATCAACTTTATTGAGAGCTAATTTACATGTGATAAACTTCATCAAAAATGAATAAATTCTGGCCATTGTATACCCCCACAAAACCACCACCATAGTCAAAATATAGAACAATTCCACAAACCCAGAATGGCTCTTCACTCATTTGAAGTTCTTCCCTCCCTCTGACCCTGGCCCCAGGAAATCTCTGATCTATTATTGGTATAGGTTAATTTGCATTTTATATAAATTGCTTAATAAAGTATGAAATTCTTTTGTGTCCAGCATCTTTAACTCAGCATAATGTTTTTGGGAGTTACCCATGTTGTTTACAGGTAACAGTGATCCATTCCTTTTTATACCTGAGTAGCATTCCACTGTCTGGTAATAACATATTTTATTTATCCATTCACCTGTTAATGGATATTTTCCCCCCTCCTTTGACAAGTTTTGGCTATTTTAATATTCCTGTCATGAATATTCATGTACAAGTCTTTTGTGTAGATCTATGTTGTCATTTCTCTTGGGTATATACCTAGGAGTGAAATGGCTAAGTAGTATGATAGACACATGTTAAAGTTCTAAGAAATTGCCAAATTGTTTTCTGAAGTGGTCTTATTATTTTACATTCCCACCACACATATATGAGATTTACAGCTGCTTCATATTCTTGTTTTTTTTTAATTTTTTTTATTTCAGCATATTACGGGGGTACAAATGTGTAGGTTACATATATTGTCTTTGTCCCATCTGAGTCAGAGCTTCAAGCATGTCCATCCCC
>CM052437.1:68441074-68484228 GCA_028533085.1 Varecia variegata | reverse complement strand
ACACACACACACACACACAAACACACTTAACACGTTTTATTAATTCACTCATGTATTGATGGGCACCTGGGCTGTTTCCTGCTCAACATCTCTAATCATCAGGGAAATACAAATCAAAACCACAATGAGATATCACTTAATTCCAGTGAGAATGGCCTTTATCAAAAAGTTCCATATCCTTGTTAACACTTGATATTGTCAGTCCTTTTATTGTAGCCATTAAATTTATGTGATTTTAATTTGCATTTCCTTGATTACTAATGCAAATTAGTATGCATCTAATAACCTCATGGTCTATTTTGTTTAAGCAAACTGAAGACATGTTTCAAGAAAACTTTGGCTAAGTATTTGAAAAAAATTTGCTATTTATGGTTTCAAAATGAATCCAAAAGAAACTTAGTGGTTGTAATGGTTGTAACTTGGTTCAGTGAGTTTGTTTAGTCCGATTTCACTTTCTGGCTAAACTCAGAGCAGTCCACATATGGGTCTTAGAAGTCTTGGGTACTGCACCTTTCCACACGTTTATTGGTCACTAGTATATCATCTTTTATGATGTATCTGTTCAAATATTTTGCCTATTTTTAATTAAGTTGTTTATGTTCTTATTTTTGAGTTATAAAATTCTTTGCCTATTGTCTATGTAACTGCTTTGTAAAATACATGCATAGTGAATAATTTCTCTTATTGTGTAGCTTGCCTTTTTGTTTATTTAATAGTACATTTGGAAGAGCAAATTTTTTTTGGCAAAACTCCAACTTATTACTTCTTTCTATTTTTTTTTTTTTTGTGTGCTTTTCCTGTCCTTTGACTACTTACACTAAGGTCATAAAGATTTTGCTCCTATGTTTTCTTACAGGAAATTTATAACTTTAGCTTTTATATTTCATCATCTGTAGCGTATTTTATGTTAATTTTTACATATGATTTGAAGTAAGGGGTGATTTTCATGTTTTTCTACATAAATACCAGGTTATTTCATATCATCTGTGGAAAAGATTTTCCCTTTCCATTTAATTGCCTCAGTTCCTTTGCCAAAAATCAACCGATCATGTGCATGTAAATCTATTTCTGGATTCTCTAGTCTTTTCCATGGCCTACATATCTATTCTTCAATCAATATTGTAATTTCTGTAGCATTATTATAATTCCTGTGGCATTATGATAAGTCTTCTAACAAGTCTTTTAACTTCCTCTTTTTAAAAAATTGCTTTGTATGTTCTCGATCATTTGAGTTTCCAAACAGATTTTAGAGTCAGCTTTGTCAATTTCTATTAAATTAAATTCATGTCTTGCCAATTTTTGCTTATTTTTTCTATCATTTCCTAAGTGAAGGGTTTTAGAATGTCCTAATATTATTGTGGAACTGTCATTTCCTGCCTTTCTATTAATTAACTTTTATTTCATGTATTTAATTGCATTATTATTATTGCATTATTATTGCATTATTAATATTGCATTATTATTGCATTATTATTTCTTCCTTAAGATACAGATAAGGTGTCATATTTTTAAATTTGTTATTTTTAATTATCATTATTTATTACTATCTTTATTACTGTCTTCCTTTTAATTACTTTGGGTTAGCTTTGCTCTATTTTTTCTAGTTTCTTCTGGTGAAACCTTACATCACTGATTTTAGGTCTTTCAACTCTCTAATAGAAGCATTTAAAGCTATAAATTTTCCTCTAAGCATGTCTTTAACTGCACCCCACAAATTTTGAATATGCTATATTTTCATTATCATTTAGTTAAAATTATTATCTTTTTTGTAACTTTTTTCTAGAACTATGAAGTATTTAAAAGTGTTCTGTTTAATTTCCAAATATTAAGATTTTCCTAGATATTTTAAAGTAATTTATATTAATTTAATTCTGTTATAGACAAAGACCATACTCTGTATGATATCAAGGCCTCCAAAGTTATTGAGGCTTCTTTTATGATCAAATACATGGTCACTTTTCCTGAGCATAGTAAATGCCCTTGAAAAGAATATTTAGCATGCAGTAGTTGGGCATAGTGTTCTATAAATAGTAATTAGGACAAGGTGGTTGCTAATATTCAGATCTTTCATGTCTTGCCAATTTTTGCTTATTTTTTCTATCATTTCCTAAGTGAAGGGTTTTAGAATGTCCTAATATTATTGTAGAACTGTCATTTCCTGCCTTTCTATTAATTAATTTTTACTTCATGTATTTAATTGCATTATTATCAGGTGCAAACACACTTAATGATCTTTGGGCATTCTTGACAAATTGGCTTTTTTATCATTATGATATATCCCTATTTATCTTTGTAATACTTTCTATCTTTATATTTATTTTAACTGATATTTTAACACACCTCAGCTTTCTCATGCTTACTGTTTGCCTGGTGTGTCTTTTTGCATCCATTTACTTTTACTCTATGTTTTAATAATGAAATTGCATTTCTTTTATAGTTATTTATTTTTATTTCAGAATGTTATAAACACTTTGTTTACATATATTGCCTTTGCACTGCCCAAGTCAGAGCTACAAGCATGCCCAACCCTCAGACATCATACACCATCATTAGGTATGAATTTACCCATCCCCTCCTCCCTCATCCCACCTGCCCAATGCCCTATGAATATTACTTCCATATGTGCACATAAGTGTTGATCAGTTAGTACCAATGTAATGGTGAGGACATGTGGTGCCTGTTTTTCCATTCTTGGGATAATTCACTTAGAAGAATGGGCTCCAGCTCTATCCAGGATAGTACAAGGGATATTACTTCATCATTTTTTATGGCTGAGTAATACTCCATGGTATTCATGTACCACATTTTATTAATCCACTCATGTATTGATGGACACTTGGATTGTTTCCACATCTTTGCAAATGTGAATTGTGCTACTATGAACATCCAAGTGCAGATGTCTTTTTTATAGAATGTGTTTTTTTCCTTTGGGTAAATACCCAGTAGTGGAATTGCTGGATCAAATGGTAGGTCTACTTTTAGTTCTTTGAGGTATCTCCATACTACTTTCCATAGAGGTTGTACTAGTTTGCAGTCCCACCAACAGTATAAGAGTGTTCCCATCCCTCTGCATCCATGCCAACATTTGTTGTTTTGGGACTTTAAAAAAAAAAAAAAAGCCATTCTCACTGGAGTTAAGTGATATCTCATCGTGATTTTGATTTGCATTTCCCTGATGATTACAGATGTTGAGCATTTATTCATATGTTTGTTGGCCATTAGTCTATCTTCTTTTGAAAATTTTCTGTTCATGTCCTTAGCCTACTTTTTAATGGGATTGTTTGATTTTTTTCTTGTTGATTTTCCTGAGTTCTATATAGATTTTAGTTATCAGCCCTTTATCAGATGTGTAGCATGCAGATATTTTCTCCCATTCTGTAGGTTGTCTATTTGCTCTGATGATAGATCCCTTGGCAGTGAAGAAGCTTTTCAATTTGATCAGGTCCCATTTATTTATTTTTGTTGTTGCTATGATTGCCTCTGGGGTCTTCTTCATAAATTCTTTCCCCAGGCCAATGTCTATAAGAGTTTTTCCACAATTTTCTTGTAAAATTCTTATGGCTCCATACCTTAGGTTTAAATCTGTTATCCACTGTGAGTTGATTTTTGTGAGAGGTAAGAGGTATGGATCCTGTTTCAGTTTTCTACATGTGGCTGTCCTACTTTCCCAGCACCATTTATTGAATAAGGGTTCTTTGCCCCAGTGTATGTTTTTGACTGCTTTGTCAAAGATCAGATGGCTATATGAGGATGGTTTCATATCTGGGTTCTCAGTTCTGTTCCATTGGTCTATGTCTCTGTTCTTGTGTCGGAACCATGCTGTTTTTGTTACTATAGGCTTGTAGTATAGCTTGAAGTCTAGTAAATTGATAAATAGAATATATTTGGGTCTTGCTTTATAATCAGTTCTGGTAATCTCTGGCTTTAAATCAGAATGTTTAATCCATTAACATTGAATGTAATTATTGTTATAGTTGGATTCACATCTACCATATTATTATTTGTTTTCTCTTCCCCCCACCATTTATTGTCCCTTCCTGCATTCATTTTCATTTATCGAATGCTTTTTAGAATTCTATTTTAATTTTATTCATTGGTCATACCTCTTTGCACTATGTTTAGTGCTGCTATACAATAACATCCTTAACTTTTTACAACATACTTTGGGTTAACAGTATACTACTTCACATGAAATAAAGAACCTTATAACCATGTAGGCCCATTAAATATACTGATTTTAACCATCCTTAAGAACCAAACTGAGAAGGTCTTTGTTATCATAATGTTAAATTTCATGGATTCCTTTGACACTTATAGCTAAGGCCCTAATGGTAATTTATTGCATTTCTTTGTAACCACCAACCATCCTAGTCATGATGATCCTGGTCCCCATCATGCTCATGGATCCTTCTAAGGGTAACTTTTATGACACAGCATCTGAGAAAGGGGTAGCTTTGTATGGCTACATTACTTTCAACATGAGACTTCCACTCAAGGACAAGAGTAGACAGACCCTCAAAAAGCCTGTCTATGGTCTGGAGACTATGAAGTAGACTGAGGAGAAACCCTGTGCCCAGTTTTGAGCTGTGGTAACTGTCTTTTCAGAGAAGCACAAAGAGAATTGACTAGGTGTGGATGAATAGAGAAACATAATGAGACAGATTAAGGGATCATGAGTGACCATGAAGAACTATGAGTTATGAGGACATAAACAGTGAATAATAGAAACTAAGAGCAGGTAGAAGATAATTGAGTAAATGATATGGAAGCTAATTGGAGTGGAAAGAGAAATAAAAGAATCTATTTAAAAAAGTAGCAGAGTCTGAGCAAATGACCCAACACATCTGTGATGAGGCTACAGAATGACAAGGTGATAGTTATTGGCACTGCTTACCCAATACTTCTTTCCCTTCTAGGTACCTTGTAGGATTGCACTTCTAGACTCTTTGAGGTTGGTTGTCACCATTTGACTGTGCCTGGCCAACTTTTGAGTTTGAAAAGAGTTTTGAGCAGAAGTGACACATGTCACTTCTGGGATAGGGCATTTGCTGGCTGAGGTGAGAACCTGCAGAAATCTCTCTTGCCTCTGCAAGTCTCTCTCTGCATAGTGACTGGCAGTGTTCAATACCGTAGCTGCTCCATAAGCCCAGGACCTTGAGTAACCATCACAGAGGGTTATTGGCTAGTGAAAGACAAGTAGTGCAAGCAAGAAATAGATCTTCTTGTTTTAGGACACTTAGGTTTGGGGAGATGTTGATTATCACAGCATAACATAGTTCACCCTGATGGTAAGAGATCCATGAACTCGAGCTTCCGAAATTTCTAAAACCAGCTTAGTTCTAGTTGCAGCCTTTGTAAGGCCACATAATAAGGCACTTACTATTCCTGGGTTCCTGAGAGGTCAGCTATGGGCTGAGATATTTTCTCCCCAGATTTGTATGTTGAAGTCTTATCATTCAGTACCACAGAACGTGACCATATCAGAGATAGGGTCTTTAGAGATGTAACTAAGTTAAAATGAGGTCATAACAGTGTAGCCCTAATCCAATATGACCCATGTCAGTATAAGAAGAAGAGACAACAGGGAGGGGCACAAAGGAGAGGCCGTGTGAGGACACAGCAAGATGGTGCCCACCTGCAAGCCAAGGAGAGAAGCCTCACCAGAAACCAACCCTGCTGGCACAATGAACTTGAATTTATAGACTCCAGAACTGTGAGAAAATAAATCTCTATTGTTTAAGCCCTGTAGTCTGTGGTATTTTGTTATGGCTGCCCTAAAGGACTAATACAGGATCTGTGTCTTCCTTATTGCCTTGCATATCTTTATAATTAATTCTCATTGCTTGAGCTTACCATAAACTCAGTTTCTTACAAACAGAAACTCTAACTAATTACTGACCCTGCATGCCTGTGAAAAGCATTGGAAATTCAGAGTCACAGCACAGTACAATAAAAATGATCTTTACTGCACACCAGATGCTGGAAAGGTACAAAGAATATCATAAAGACCTGTACTCATCAGCCTTAAACAAAAATTGAATAATGAATCCAGTTAATTTTATAGCTTGTATTAAGGGCCACTGGCATATTAAACTCTGTCATGGGCAGTTTCTTGGCAACCACTTGCTTTGACTCTCTGACTGCAAAAGGAAACCAACTAAGATGACCAGCAACCACCCAGCAAGCCCCGCATAATGTTGTAAAAGACAGAAGGGAGGAAGCTCTTTGACCTCATGTCTAATGAAAAAACAAACAGGCAAACAAACAAAAACCCCAGAAGACCTGCAGCCCTGGATAGGAGAGTTAAAGATGGTGTTTAGCAACGCTCCTGGGGTTGAGATCCCTGAACACTCATTGCTTATAACCTCCGAGAACAACAGCGAAGATGGTGAACTGAATGGTTTTCAGAAAAATATAATGAGGGAAAGATAAAATATGAATGTGAGTCAATAAATCCTGTGACTTAGGGCACAGCAGAGAAATTCCTTTAAGGAATTTAAAACATGTCAATTTAAAACATTTGACATCCTGAGCTTGAAGAAAGATGGAGCACTGCCACAGTTCCCAACTGCAATTCCTACCTACTTGCCGAAGACTCCCAAAGATGCATCTTGGTTGATCTCCACCCAGACTCTAGACTTCTATTTCCAAAACGATTGAACAATTTCTCTGAATGGCCTGCAGTATCTCCGACTCAGCAGTTCAAAACTAACCTACTAGTAACTGACCACCCCCCAGCAACACCTGCTCCTCACCCATCATGCCATCCAAGAAGCTGCAGAGCCTGACACCCCTCAATCTATGCAAATCTTTCTCCTCCCTCACTCCCCACACCAACTGGAACAAATGTCCTTAGGACTATCTTTCACCATCTGGTGTCCGTGCACCTACGTGATATGAAAGGTAATTTAAAGGCTATTTAACCTCAAAACTCTTTTAACTATAAAAGCAAACATCAGATGTGACCAGTAGATTTAAGTCCACTGAAGACTAGCTCTGCGATTTGCCTTTTCTGAGAAGGAGATTGCTCTGGCATAGTGGAAAGAGCAGTGCTGACAGAAAGTGGTTGCTCAGTAATATCTTTTGATAAATTAACAAATGAATGGATGGATGGATGATAATTAGGACTCAGGCGACCTTCTGCTCCACCAAACATGACTGAACTTCATCTTTAAAATAAAAGAGTTGGCTGGGCATGGTGGCTCACGCCTGTAATCCTAGCACTCTGGGAGGCTGAGACAGGAGAATTGCTTGAGCTCAGGAGTTCAAGACCAGCCTGAGCAAGAGCAAGACCCTGTCTTTACCAAAAAATATTTCATGGTCTCTCAGCTGTCTTCTCTATCACTCACTAAAAACCGAAGCTATTCCTGGGTGGTGAGGAGGAAAACGTGGATTACCACTGCCTGGAGGCAGCCTCTGCAGCTCCCTTCCCCACCCACTGCCTGGATCTCATGGTCCTGACCAGGCCTGCACAGCAGGTTTTGCTGGATGTTATACATTTACGCAACCACTGAGGCAGCTATAACTGTTTGTCAACGAGCACCTTCGACAGAGCCAACTCATGGGGCTTTTCACGTGACACCGAACATGATGTGCCATACGGCAGTCCAGCATACCCAACAGACCCTGGGCACACACAGGTGGTGTTTGCAGTGGGGCATCTGTTGAAATCACAGGACTGGGAAACTCTCCAGGCTGTGTTTGGAGTTCTAGGCTTTCTTCTCTGGTCAGGGATTTTCCATTAACATACTATGTAATCTCCTAGGAAATCTCTGTGGCTGGAAAGTATTACAATAAAATACAGAAGAATAGGCAGGTCCATGGTTGTGGGTTAAGAAGAATAATTTACAAATGACAAGAAATAAGTCACATGTTCATAGCTTGTGGCTCTTCAAAGGCAGGGGACAAAGCCTGTTTGCTTTTCCATCCTCAGCACTCTGCACAGTTGGCGTGGGAAGACCTGCTCCCACCTGCTTCTCTGCACTCATTCTGATTATTCCCTAAGGAGTTGCTTTTCTTCCTAAGTGTTTCTTTCCCAAATCCATTTTCATAGCTGCTCAACCCTACCTTCTGGCAAAGAAAGGACAGCTAACCAGGGAGGCTTTGTTCTTTTTCTTTGCACTTGTGAATGGGAGTGAGTTCTAACCACCTCTAAGTGGCTCACAGCGTAGGCTGGTTGAAAACCAATTTGTACAAACAAACTGCAACCATTCTGTTTCCCATTCTATTTCTTCAGCCCAAAGGAAATGAACCAAAAAAGTGTTTATGATTCAAATTTGCAGAGTTGCAATAAAACAGTAGCTGAGTGCTGCTCTGGGCCTGTACCTCTGAATGACCAACCTACGCCTAAGGAACAGAACTTTGGGGCTGCTGGTGAAAGGGACAGTCTGCAGCTTAGACCCCTGATGTGCATGAGGTAAAGGTGCCACCCAGTGCGGAAGGTTAGAGGCAGATTTGGTGAACCCCTGCCCCCTCCAACACACTCCTTCCCTTGCTGGGACCTTCACTGAGCTGCTCCTCCCTTCTCCCAGCTCCTCCTGTCTCCCCACCCTGGTCCAAGCTTCATCTCAAGCTATAGTGGTTGCCGCATCTCTCTCTCTCTCTCTCTCTCTCTCTCTCTCTCACACACACACACACACACACACACACACGCAGCCAGCACCATGTCTCACTGCCAGTGGCAGCTGTGGGCTGAGAAGACGCTCACCAGGCAAATTTCTGAACAGTCTGGCTGAGAGCACATGTGTGAAGGCAAACGCCTGGGTCCTGGGCTGGGTGGGCCTCAGACGCCTGCCCTGCCCCCATGGGGGGAGGGGGAGATGCCTCACAACTTGGGGCACTTGCCAGGACTTTGCATGTTGGTGGAGTCTACTCCCCACTCCCCAAGCACCTGAAGCCAACCAACCAAGAGTGCATGGCCTGTGCATCTGTTTAGGCCGAATCTCCATTTCCATGCCCACAGACACCAAGCAGATTGTCTTTCTCGTGTGGCTCCACCTCTGGCACGTGGGAGGGGCAAGGGGACACTCGCTCATCACCCACCAGGAGCCAGGCGTCTAGGAGTCTGATTTCACACCCTCCTCACAGCCATCCGCTGAGGTTGGGTTAATGGTTCCCATTTTCACTCACATGGAAACTGAAGGACAACAAGACAGAGTCCCTCGCTCAAGATCACACAGTTTATAAGCCCCATCCCCCTTCTACACGGAGCTCCCCACATCCTCAGCCAGAGGAAACTATCTCCTCAAACTTATTTCCTCTCGTCTCTTGTCCTTGGAATCTGAATGTAACGACAGGGAACGAGGAAATAAAAAGAAGACAAGAAAAAGCTGCCTACTCTCCGCTCAAGATCCTGTTCGATCCTGTCCAAGTCTGTGCACAGCTCATCTCTAGGGAAACGTGAGACCACGCAGTCCAGACAGACGGACACGCCAGTGGGGAGAGCCCCATGGCTCAGGAGCTCTTGTGCCAGTGGCTTCCATTAAAGACACCAACACTTACATGAGCTCTCTGTGCCAGGTGTTATTTTAAATGCTTTATGTGTGTCAATTCTTTTTAACCCTTGCACAGCCCTATCTCCATTTGACAGACAGAAAACTGAGGCCCAGCAGGGTTAAGTGACTTACCTAAAGTCACACAGCTTGCAAGTAGTGAAGGCAGGACCCAAACTGAAGCATATGGCCTCCCATCCATGCTCTTGAGCAGGATGTAATAGTTAGGGGCCCTTTTGAGATAGGAAAATATAAACCAGAAAGAACCATGAGGGAAAATTTGCTTTCACATGAACTGGCCAGATGTGCAGTTCACCTTCATGCGGTGTGTCCAGGGCACCGTGGGCGCAGGGCAGGTGCACCACAAGGTGTAGGGAAGGAGGGATGGGACACTGGAGTGCTTCTCTCACCCACTCCTGCCCCTGGCTTTATCGCACTCCTAGTGTTTAGGCTCAGGAAGCACTCCAGAGGTTTAATGGTGACAGTTTGTCTGAGGGAAAATACACTACTTTGCTCACTCTTGGGGGCAGTGAAGGAGGCTGTGATCACTAGAGACCAGCTGGCTGGGGGTCAGGCTGGCCCCAGGGCCAACACAGCCCCTGCACACCTCTCCTGGTCCCCATCGGTCCCACCCTCATTCATGCATTCACTCTTTCTGTAGCATTCATTCCTGCATTAATCATTTGCTCAGTGCCCGCTGCGAAGCGCAGTGCTAGATGCGGGGTGCTAGGGTGCAGATACCAGGAGGGAGCAGCTGCGAGAGAAGTCAGGAGAGACAACAGGCAGCTGGTCAGCAAAGACAGGCTGATGTAGGGATGGAGAGGTGAGAAGAGAGGTGGGGAAAGGAGCCCCAGCAGCATGGGTCAGGGGATTCAGGGTTGGTGCGAGCAAGGAGAATGTATCATAAATAGAGAGAAACTGAACGACAGGTACAAGGTCTGCGCTAGAAACTGTCGCTGGTGATCGCCTCAGCTGAAGGGAATTGCTGGCGGAGCCCACCAGTGTGAGGATGACTTTCCACTCTGTCTTTTGGATACTGAGTGATAAAATAAATCTGAGTCAATAAATAGATAAATGACTTCTCTAAGAGCGCGTGTGCTTGATCTGTAACTCAACTGAGAGGCCCAAAGGACCAAGAAGGGCCAGTGCAGGGATGTGAACCTAGAGGGTCTGCATCCAGGGGGTCTCTGCCCTTAACTGCTACATACTGTCCCCACCCCCACCTCGTTAAGCTGTCACCAGGCTTGACTGAGGAAACTGCATAAAGCCCCCATCAAGCTGGCTGGCCCAGAGCCAGTGCTCACGAGCGTGTCCCCCCTCCCCTAGTGCTGTATTCCTAGAGGGCGGAACACAGTGGCTGCAAGATGCCGCGTGATGATACCGCTAGAGGAAGGAGGGGAAAGGAGGAAAGCGTGGAGGGGGGAGAGGAAGACGGTGTGAAGGGCAGTGTAGAGCCGTGGCTGTGGAGAGCAGAGGTGCCCTGGAGCCAGGCTGCCGCCGGGGTTCCCATCTCAGTCCTGGCCCCTTTGACCTCTCAGATGAGGCAGAGGAGGTGGGGAGATGGGATGAGACGAGGCAGGATAGAAAACCTGGTGGCCTCACTTTGTTGCTTATTCAGCAAGCGGACCCATCCGGGAAAACCAGGGAGGAATATAAGTATGAGAACAGTCTTCCCTACATGAATGAGGTAGTGCCAGACTTTAAATCAGCTGCCAGTACGGAATGAGCCGACCACTGCGCAGCGTCCCCAAGCTGCTCTGATACAAAGCCACAGCCAGCATCTGCTGAGTGCTCACTCCAGGCTGGGCACTCACTGTACCAAGAGCTGAATATAAATGTCCCAGTGACCCTATGAGCTGAGGAATGTCATCATCCCAATTTACGGCAAAGGAGGCTCAAGAGAATCAGAGTCTTGCTAGAGCCACGCGTGGCGATCAGCCCAGCAGGCAGGTTCTGTTTTGGAGCAAGAGCAGGGGCTTCACTCTCCGAGCCCAGTATCCTCATAGGTACCACGTGGGTTCTCTTCTGTCCCTACAGCTCTATGAGTTGGAAATTCAACAGGTAAGAAAAAAGGGAAAACGATCGAAAGGAGGCTGCACTGAGCACCCTTGTCTGCTCTGTCGTCGGCCGGGCAGTGTGCCCTTGTTCAGTTTAACTTCCTTTGTCTTATTTTCTTCATTTGTGAAATAACGGTATTCATTCATGCCTCTTAGTAAGATTAAAGGATTTAGTAAAATATTAATAAATGCAAAAGTGACCCACCTGGGGCCTGGATATAGAAGCTGCACCTATCTTCCTGCTGTGATTTTGGCCATGAGATTCAACTGAGTTATGCAATCCTAGAAACATCCTTTATTTTTAAAACAAAAATCATATATATTTACATCGTACAACATGATATTTTGATACACGTATAAGGTATGGAGGGAAGTGATTACTAAGGTCAAGCTAATTAACGTATCCATCTCCTCACATCATTACCATTTTTCCATTTGTGTGTGTGTAGGGGGTAAGAACACCTGAAATCTACTCCCTTTTTGCAAATTCCAGTGTACAATACAGTATTGGTTATCATTTTAAAGCTATTTGGGTTTTGTCTCTGCTCCCTTTGCCTACTGCTAAGGGTATGTTCTGGTGATGAGAGTCATAACCTAAAGTATTCAGCAAAAGGGAGAAATAAGTGGGACCAGAGACCTGGAGAATCAGATTCATTAATATCTTGGCAGTTCTGGAGCAGCTCCTGCTTGTTGGTGGGAAGGCAGCTCTTTGGTGGACAGAGATCTGTAGCGTTGTCACACGTAACCTGCAATCACAGGCTGCCTTCTGGATGACTCAGACTTTCTGCTGAAAGGACACACTTGTGACTTCTGCCCTTGGGAAGGCTCCTTCCTCAATGAAAGGGTGAAGTCAAGGCTCTTAGCTCAAAATACAACTGGACGGCAGAAACTATCCGTTGCTTTCAAGCTCCTTCTAAATCCGGCCCTGGGGCTTCTCTGGTTTCACTTAGGGACCCAGCAGTGCCAGCACACACTTAACACTCACTGTGCTGTGGGCAACCACAGGGTGACCCGGGAGTGACGTGTGGGCAACCCCACTGGAGCCAACGCAACAGCAGCTCTGCCCAGCGGAGGTCACAGCAGCGCCCTCAGCGGATACTCTGGTCACTTGAAAATTATAATGTTATTCTGAAACGATCATTCTAAAAAATGTCACCCTAGAAGCCATCAAACTTTGAGGAAGTCAAGAAAATTTTGCTAGCAAAGGAACCCCAACCAGAAACGAAGCTGAGATTGGTTCTAGATGTGAAATCTACAGACCACCCAGGGTGAAGTCAGATTTCTGAGCTCGGGGGCAGTTCACAGTGGCAGCAGAGACAAATGCATTCATGGGTAATTAATAACGACTTTTTCTTGGCAAGATTTTTTATAGATTATATCGTGGAGTTCCTGATGAAGAAACAGTGTGTACTGTGACAATTAAAGAGGTGGTATTTAGAAAGTCATTTCTTAACCCCTCTAATAATTTATGAAGCAGAGGTTGAATAATTGCCTCAGAATGGACTGCCAAGCATGGCCCTGATGTTATCGCAGATGAGCGCTGTCAAGGGTATTGTCAGTAGTGGGGATCAGAGTAAGCAAGTAACCCTAAAAACTTGGATATAAGAGAAATAAAGTTATCGCTGGGAGGTAAACAAGGACATGAGCACATAGTGGCTCAGAATGGATTCCCATACAAAAACTCAATTGGAACAAATGTACACCTTTATAAAACTTACTCAACTGTAACAAAACAGGAACTATGAAAGTATCTAAAGAAAGAATCGATGGGGGAAGGGGATATCAGAGGCTGATCTAGCCCAGTCTGGGGAACTGTGCAGTCCTTGTTCTAGGCTCATCATCATTTTAGATCAAGATACATCAGCTTCTCCCAACATTAAGGCAATAAATGAGTAGTTCTCAAATTTCAGCAATCATCGGGAAGTGTTAAAAATACAGATTCCCAGGCCTCACTCTAAGACAGTCTGAGTCAGTGGATGTGGGATGGGTTTAGACACCCCAGAGACTCATCAAATCCACCAGTGTGATTCTGAGGCACGTGGCCTGAGGTCTACACTTTGGGAAGTGAAGTTTCTGAGTCCTGTGGCCGTCTGGAGTCCAGGCTCCCCTGGCAGCTCTCTGACAGTGTGGCCTTTGTGAAGCTTGCCCAGGATGGAATGTACAGGTCTAAGGAGTCCTGTGTCTTGACCCAACACTCAGGGATTCTCCCTGTGAATAAATAAGTTGACTTCTGGCTTCACGTAGGGGTCTCCTTCACTTGGTGAATCCACTCAGATAGCTCGGATTATTTCTCAAAAGAAACTTCCTGTCTGTACTATTTTTGTGTAAAGTTTTCACAATAAAAATATTGCGTGTCTTGTGAATTAAACAGTTCATTGTAAAAGGGGAAAAATAAAAACAGAATATTTACATAACCTTTGGTTACACACAATCTCTGGAAGTAAAATATGAAACCCAGGAACAATAAAAGAGTACATTAGTAGGTGTGACTACATAAAAGCTTAAAACTTCTATAGGATAAAAGGCACTATAATCTAAAAAATTTAAAGTGACAGAATCAAAAAAAATTGGTTTTTATGTAATCTCCAAACATTTAAAATTAAGATAATTTATTGAGTTCCTACAAATCATTTTTAAAAGCAAGTAGCCCCAAAGAAAAATAAGCAAGATGCTATATTTGCATGTAATAACTGAGACATATTTATACTAAAAGATTACTTGTCGTTTATCTGAAATCTGAATTTAACTCACTGTCTTGTATTTTTTTTAAGCCTGTCAACTCTGAAAGGATACGAACTTCCCATTTACAGCATGAGAAACAGTAATGATCCAGAATTGTTGAGTATCATTACTTTACTGAATATCATCATGCAAATTAAAACAAACACTGGTAATACTTTTGTGTGCATTAGTTTGGAAAACTTTAAGAAAAATATGTCTCTTATTGTCTAGGATATAAGAAAATAAACACTTAATATACTGTCTATGAAAGTGCAAGCTGATAAATACATTTTGGAAAATCTTGGCAGCTATGATATAAGGTCTAAAATTAAGGTTCAGTGTTGTGTGCTGCCTTGACATTGGCAAAACCAGGAAGACTTCAACTGGCCTAACTGCAAGTTCTCTTCCCCAAAGAGGCCCATGATAAGGTCCCCAACCAAACAAACCTCCTTATCAAGGGGACCAGCCATGGTTGCTGCTTATCTCTGAGTAGCAGGTTTCAGTTCCCTGCCAACCCACAAAATTATTCAAACAAGCCAATCACACCCTCCTGGGAGAGCTAGGGAATACCTCACCCTCTTGTTACTACTAAGTCTTCCTCCCCCAGTTCCTAGTTGTTCACACTGTTCCCATGTGCAGCTGCTGTATGGCCCTGTGTGGCCTGTGGTGTCCTCCTCCCCTGGGCCATGAGTATATGTGACTAATAAACGGCTCCCAATCTCATATGTTCAGTGTCGGCTCCCAATCTCATATGTTCAGTGTCTGGTGTCAGGCGTTTGGCCATCTCCATAACTCTGAAGTGAGAATCTCTGATTCAGTAATGGAGCAAAAGGAAGTGATTAAATCTGCAGCATATTTCAAATTTAACCTGGAAGTTTTGCTTCTAAGAAAATATCCTATAAAAATATTCACAAATGCAAAAAGAGAGGCATGCAGAAATAAGAATATTCGGTATTCACTGTAAGAGTGAAAGCTTGGAAACAATTTGAATAACTATCCATCAGGAAATTGTTAAATAAATTATTGTAAACATAATCTATGAAATACTATGTGACAACTGAAAAGACACATAGAAGAATTCCAAGACTTGTTACATCTAAGCAATACATACAATACGCCCATTCTATGTAAAAGAAAAAAATAGATCTACATCTATGTGTGTATGTAAGTGCATATAATAAAGACTGTGGGTGGAGGGAAATGCTAAACTGGTAAGAGTGGTTGCCTCTTGCACAGAGGGGGAAAAGAGAACAAACAGAAGTTTTGTGTTTTATGCTGTATAGTTTTGTACTGTTTGACTCTTACAATGAAAATGCATTCTAATATTACTTCTATTTATGCTGTGATATAAATTCTAAAATAAGGAAAGTATATAAAAGTACATATGTAGGTCTTACAGACTAACCCCTGGTGAAGGTTTGTAGTAATTAAGGAACCTGAGCAATGGGACTAACTACTTCTGAATACTCCAGCACCCCCAGCCTACAGACATCTCCCAGGCCTTTGTGTCATATGTTGCTCAAACCTCTAAGTCCTTCTCAGCCCCGCTCCAGAAGGACGTCTAAGCAAAAATTCCTCATTCACATTTTTCATACAAATCCTGCAATTGAGTGATACACAAGCTAACATATTTTTGCAGATCTTCTGTCATCTCTCCACTGAACCCTATCTTTTATTTAACTTCATCTAATGCAGCATGTTTTTTAAAGAATATAAAGGGAATGGGGAGTAAGGTCTGAAGAATAAGAGAAAATAAAAGTATAAGTTACTACTGTTGCTAGTGTGAAAACTCAGAAGAGCCAATAGCAACGGTTTCTGCTTGCTAAGTGAAAAACTAAATTTAACTCAACAATTATATGTGCTCTCCGCTTTTTTGCTCTTTAAAGAAACTAGCTGGCTTGTGAAGGGCAAGTGGCATTAGTGAGCCATTATGTAGGCAATACAGATCCTCAGGAAAGTCCCCAGAACTTAGGACATACCGCATGCACTGAAGCCTCTCCCTGTCCTGCTGTGACCGAGTCATATTGGAGCCGTCCCCATGGCCCCAAGGACAGCCTCTTGTCCCTAGGCCCACCCGACCCCTCCTGCCCCCAGGGGACGTGTCCTGACATCTCACCACACTGATGCCGTCATTGAGCAGGGCCTCCCCGAAGATCATCATGTAGAGCTGCTCGTTCACACGTGCCTCCTGGAACACGGCCAGCACAGCCATGGGGTCCACGGCCGAGATCAGGCTGCCGAACAGCAGGTTCTGCAGCAGGTTGACGTCGCCGAGCCCGAAGGCCTTGATCTGGCAGATGAGGTAGAGGCAGAGGCCGATGCCGAAGGCGTTGACCAGGGCCCCCAGGCCTGCCCACCACAGGATGGAGCCGAAGTTCTCAAAGAAGGGCCGGGTGGGCATGAAGTAGCCGCTCTCCAGCACGATGGGTGGAAGGAGATACAGGAAGTAGATGCTCGAATCCATGACTGGAGGCGATTTGTGGTCGGTGCCAAGGATGATGCCGCCCACCAGCACCCCCACGAGGATGAGGAGGCAGCTTTCTGGCATGAGGCCTGGCAGTGTGTGGTAGAGGTGGAAGCCTGGGGAACAGCAGAGAGCCGCAGTTAGGTGTGTGCAAGGGAAAGGGTTCTGGGTGTACTGAGGTCTTGCAGAGCCAAGCGGGTGGGACCTGGGCCAGCTGGCTGGCTCCTCGGCCGAGCGTCCTGCCTGTAGCAGGAACCGGAAGTGTCTCCGGGACTGTCCATGACATCAAGTACTTAACATGCCAGGCTCAACACAGGTGATAGAAACATTCTCAGCCAGCTGTCCCCATCCCCCTCCTGCCTGCCTTCCCATCGTACAGGGGGCTGAGAGGGCACCCAAGGAAAAAGGAGAACAGAGGGTGCAGCTCTGCCCGCGCACCCTGCTGTGAAGCTCATGCAGTCTGTCCCAGTCACCAAACCTCAGCTTGTTCCAAACCTACCTTGCGCCATTCCTCGCTTCACCAAACAGATACACACAAATTAAAGTCCTTTATTTCATCTCCCTTATTTAACCAATGGCCCTGCCACCTGCTCAGCCACTGATGAAGGAAATCGGGCCATATTCTCAGGAACCGCCCTCCGCCGCCCGCGCCTTCCCACAGTCGGCTCCGTGTTTCAGTCGGCACGCTCGTTAGCTAAAGGCCATCCCCACCTCTCCGTTCCTTCAGCCACTGCCTTTACGGAGGGTCTCCCCATTTCTCGTCCTAATTTCTGCATTATCCTAGTGACCTCCAATCTCACCCTAAGCCACACTCCACTGCCAGGCGATTTTCTACACCACGTCTCTGGCTGTCTCCATCCCCACCTAAGACCCTGAAGGCACAGAAAGCATCTCATGGATTGTCAACCAAGGATATTTGTTGAGCAAAGACCAACACCCTGTTAAGAACTGCGAAGAGGAAGACCAAGATGGTAGGCTACTGCAATTCCCAAGACTTGAACAAATAAGATGAAAACAATATGACATATAAGTATATAATGAAGGGCATGTTGAACACACCAACAAACACAGTAGGAGATCAGAGCTCAGCAGGTCACCATTCGGTTCTATCCCAGTCCGCCGCCCACAAACTCTGCACTACCTTTATACATCTTACACACTGCAGCCAGTGATGCGCCTTGCCACTCTGCAGGTCCCCTTTCTTGTCTTCCTGCTCTATTATCACGGCTTGCATCGTACTTTTCTTCAGTCCCTTTAGGTCCTGCTCAACCTTTGAGCATACACTTTTCCCAGCATCCTCCTGATTTCATAATATATTTTCCTCTGAATTATCAAAATATTGTATCTGTACCTATCTACTAACAATGATCCCTGCTTACCAGTTTTGTGCACAACTTGCCTCCTCCCCTACTGATCTGTAAACTCCCCAAACTCAGATTTACATCCTCACATCTCCCCAGGTGCTTAGCAAAATATGTTGTGCACAACAGCTGGTTTATTTGCCAAAATCAGCTATAGTCTGTAAACAAATGAATGAAAAGGTTAAATATCCATCAGAGAAGCTTTTGCAGAGGAAGAAATTGAACAGGTTGCTGGAGGATGCTCAGCATCTGTACATTTGAATAGCAGAATGGGAGACATTTTAGGTGGGGAGAACTTTGAGAGCAAAAGAAGAGAGGCAGAAATGGCCCAGCCAGATATTTCTGACATGCCCTGAGGAGGTCCACCTGGTTGGAGCAAATTTTGTATTAGGAAAAGTATTGGGAGAAGAGTTGGAAGATGATTTTGAGCCAAATAAAGAGGACCTTGAATTTAAAGGTAAGGAAGGTGGTGGGCTTCCTCCCATGGGCCATAAGCAGCCAATGAATATCTGCCTGGGAAATGTTAGGTTCAGCCATCCAAAGGGGCATAGGCTTCCCTGGCCATGGCTTTGAATTTCTCATTCACTATAAGCAGGCAGGTTAACACAATAGGGGTATCATTATCATCATGTGGTATGATCCCCACTCCCACCCCAATCCCACCAGCTTCAAGGTCAGTTTAAGGCCCCCTTCTAGAGTGCTGGCTCTTCATTTTCTACAAATGACTTCCTCCTCCTCTGCTTTCTCCTCCTTCTGTTTCTCTTCCTCCTTTTCCTTCTTTTTCTCCTCCTCCTCCTCATTTTTCTCCTTTCCCTTCCCTGTCTCCTTCATTTAGTGCTTATTTTAACCAAACTTAACTTTTCTTAATATGTAAAGGAGGTGAAAGAGACCATAGTGTGACCTTCTCAGGCCTGTGGCTCCCTAGTTGGGCCCTGCTTTCAGGAATCCAGTTTCCTTAAATGGATCCAACATCTCCTGCCAAGCTGCAGCAGGAAGAGGCTACACACCCATAAGTCGGGCTCTGCAACAGTTTTAAAACTCTTCTCCCTTTCATGACGGACAATAGAGTCAAGGACTTTGAGGTTTTATAGTTTCAGTGCTTGAAACTCAAATAGGCACGAACAGTGAAAGGCTGGCCTGAAAGTCAAACATGACCCCACAGTTCCCTTCTTCCCAATGATTCAGGCAGCATTCTTCTATGACAATGCTCCAAGAAGTGAAACTGAAATAAAAGGTAAACCACAAAGTCTGAGATGATTTTGTATTATCTTTGTTCTCTAATATGTTTGTTTTATACCTGCACAGTTGGGTGTTTTAAAAAGGATTGCAGGGGAAGTTTTGATGTTTTTCTGTTGGAGTGCCTACAGGCAGTAGCAGGTTAACCTGTCTTCTATTAGACTAAGTTCCTTGAGGTCAGGGTCATTTCTATGTATGGCATGGGTGCTTAGTAAATATGTCTGCACAGAATAAGGAATAAAAGAATGAATCATAATAATAACAATAATATTAATTATATTCTGTTCAGGTTTTATAATATAATCTTAAAAAACCCATAAGAATTCCATAAGTGTTAACGTTTTATTTTATAAATCATGATCATTATTATAATAGTCATTATAATATTATTTTGCCTCTGGAAAATAAACCATTATATATCAAACTACCAGCTCAGTACTTGGCACATAGTATATAGTCAATAAATACGGCCTTTTTTCTCCTCACTCCTCATTTCCATGTGGAATATAAAAATAATCTGAATTCTTGAAGACTAGCAATATGAAATTACACTTGAATGAGCATGTTCCAACCAAGTTATTTTCTTTTTCTAAAGTATGTTGAATTACATCAACATGAAAACCAAGAACATTTAAACCAACAGTTCTATGATCAATAGCGTCCTTGCAGTGTTCTTCACTCCCAGACACAATGAGCCTGGGAACATCCAATCCTCTAAAGAACAAGCTATGTTCTACACTAATATGAAATCAAAATGAAGATAAAATGTTCTTTCTGCATTCAGGTGTTTACTGATAGACAGAGTGACGAGCTAGCCAGGGACAGATCTAGTTTCCTGTCTCTCAGACCCACAGGCATTACTGTGAAGAGGAAACCGGGTTGTGCCGGCAGTGTGGGGGCGGGGGAGCACAGAATCTCTGGAATTGCTTATAAAGGTACCTCAAGTACCACGTGAAACCATCTTGAATATAATCAGTGTCCATGTGGTTTCAAGAAAGTTGTCAGACCCTTTGCTCTGAACTGGGAGTGTTATTTATCTGGAAAGCCATTTTTACTTGAACATGAAAAAATAATGTCAGACCCTTCATATAACTTAAGCGCATAACAAGTTGCACAAGAGTTCTTTAAACCAACAATTTCCATTCAATCTTCACACTTTACTAGCCCAAAATGAATAGCAGTTATAAAGGAGCACCTAATGAATACGTCCCTGTCCCCAACACCTGTGGCATGGACTTAGATGACTAGATGGAGCCCACAGGAGTTGACGGTCAAACCTCAAGGCTCAACCTATATTTCACACCCATCCTACAGAAAATATATATATTTTACAGATATAAAAATAAGCACCAAAATAGTTCATAGATTCTATCTTAATAAGGCAATCTACATGCTTGAATAACATAGCTTATAACTGAGGCAGAGAAGACATTATGCTTAGTAATGGAGATAACTGTATCGATTTTCCACTTTGGAATAAGCTGGTTTTAACGAGACAGGGGTGCAGTTAGGGATTAAATAGTCACAGAGTATAAACGATCATTTTGGTTTTGGACACAAAGAACCCTTGACTGGAATTTAATCCATTAACTTGAATTCACTTTATTTCACAAAGGAAACCAGAGGTGCCCCACTGGCTCCATTTGGCTTGGGTGTAAACCAATATTTTACCGACAGATATCATCTTATATGCCCCCACATCCCGTCACTGAGTGATATGATCTGCCCCTGATTGTCTTGTTCATTGCTTTCTGTCAATTTGCAGGGAGCACATGCCACTTTTAAAGAATAAACAGTGGGGGGCATTGATGAAGCCCACAGTTACACAGCCAAGAAAGAAGGAAGAATATTTTACAGAAGAAACATTATGTGGTTCCTGAAATTTCCAACCTCATCACTCCCAGGTCTACATGCTTTATTCTTTATATTTTTTAAAGCATAGAATTTGAGACTTTTACATGCCAAATGTCACATCGTTGTCACTCTGAAATGAGAAGAAACCAAAACAGCCCAGGACCCAGAAGTATGCTCTTACATCTCAAAGCACACTCCTGAAGCACTAAATAGATTTGCATTAATAAAAAGCAGTTATGACTTTCCCTTGACCGAAGGGAAGATTTTCTGTAAAATTTCTGAAAACTCTCTGTAATAGCAGTAACAGTTAAAATCCACTTAGCCCATCAGTGGGCTATAAGGCATTTTCACATTCATTATCTCACGTGAAAAACAACTCTTCAAACCAGATATTTGGGGACTTACCTATTTTAGCAAGAGATGCTAGAAGTATCCAGAGGGTGACCTCATAAGGAATTTGCACATAATCATAATCCAGTTCAAAAACAGATATCCTCTCATCTGGCTCTGAGCTGGCAGCAGCAAACCAAGCATTAGGTACATGCTGGGCAGTGGAAGTTGCAGATTCCTTCAAATCAGAAGATGCTTCAGAACACTCCAGGGCTGCGAGCAATAACAACCAATTCCAAGGACTGAAAGTCACAAACATTTTCCAACCCATACCTGTGGGCTTCTCCTACCTAGCCGTGTGTGCCGGCGTGTGCCACATATCTGCAGTGGGGAGGGTGTCTAAAGAGCAGCTGCGTCCACCTGGGTCAAAGGTAATATATATACAGTCCGTGGGTCATTCCAAGAAGACTCCGGCTCTTTTATTGAGTTCTGCCTGTAGATGTTGTCTAATCTTCTTTAAATCATTTGTCTTCAGGCAACTCAGCTTCTGGCTCAATTGCAGTCATTCAATACACTTGTTAAAATCCAGCAAGCTACCTGTAGGACCTCCATCTGATCACGACTTGAGCAATTTATGAAGGGAAAACAATATCTCCTCATTGAAAGCCGTTTCCTCACTTCACTGCACACTGGTTTCCTCTTGTGGGTGGAAATTTATTGTGGGTATTCATTCTATATGTCATTGGAGTCCTCTTGAGGAAGGGAATCCTTCTCTCTCTATCATATCCCAGCAAGGAGCGACCTGTCCTGCACCTGTTCCTTCTCTCCTCCCCCAGCTCTCTCACTTGTTTTGAATGGCCAACGCTTCAGGTAGCTCTTGAACCACACTTAATTATTTGTTCTGATTTGACTTTTGTAAGGAAATACTTTGGGTGCTCTCCGGAGGTCGCACTGCTGACACCTAGTGGGCACCTGTCACATAACACCCTGAGCAGGTTCAGCAATGAACTATTAAGGTGAGCATGGAATTATTATCCCCACCAGGACACTTTTGAGAATAAAGAAGAGCTATGAATAATTTGCCAGGTCATAGGTGTAAACCAGAACTGTCCTGTCCACTTGTGTTCTATGGTCTCTATAAATGAGGAAGAAGTACAAGGAGGCAGTGGCAACAACAAAGTTGATAACAAACATTGAAATTTTTGCACATTACCAAATTCCATGAGCAGTAATTCACAGAAGCAATGAAGTTTCACCTCTCCATAAACTCTACACAGTATTTTTTTAAAAAACAAGAAGCCAAAGGACAAGATTCGTAAGTACATCTAAAAGCCCGGTTTTGAAAAACTCCGTAGCACATTCAAATTTTCCATTTTAAAGAAATTTGTAATTATGGTCAATTTTTTCAAAAGCAGAAGTAGCATAGAGTGTTATGGAAGAAGGCTGAGATGAATTTTTATGAGTCTACTTCTGTATCTTCTACTGCTGGCCAGGTGACCTTGGCCAAGTTACTTACCTTTTAAAGATTCTTTATCTGCAAAGGGGAGGATAACGTCTACCTCACTGAGTGGCTAAGAGCCCTTAATGAGATAAAGCAAGTAAAGAATATGGCACATAGTTGGTGTTTAAATAAATATTAGCTTTTGGCCGGGCGCGGTGGCTCACGCCTGTAATCCTAGCACTCTGGGAGGCCGAGGCGGGTGGATCACTCAAGGTCAGGAGTTCGAGACCAGCCTGAGCAAGAGCGAGACCCCGTCTCTACTAAAAATAGAAACAAATTATCTGGCCAACTAAAAATATAGATGGAAAAAAAAAATTAGCCGGGCATGGTGGTGCATGCCTGTAGTCCCAGCTACTCGAGAGGCTGAGGCAGTAGGATCGCTTAAGCCCAGGAGTTTGAGGTTGCTGTGAGCTAAGCTGATGCCACGGTACTCACTCTAGCCTGGGCAACAAAGCGAGACTCTGTCTCAAAAAAAAATAAAAAATAAAAAATAAATAAATAAATATTAGCTTTTATTATTTTTGATTGCATTTCTTATTCTTATAGGATAAGATAAAATACAACACTGTTGCAATGATGAATAGCACACAGTAGAAAATGAGAAATATTCATAATTCATATACTACCTCAAGACCTCTTCTGCATCAAACTGGAAGATGATTTGTGTTTTTTTCTCAGTTCATATTAGTGAGTGCAGATGACAACCCCCCCACACACACATATACTAAGCAGAGATCACTGGAAAATTGAGGAAGAAATGGTTGAGGAGGCCCCACACCTGGATGCAAATTCACAGCAAGACAATAGAATTAAAAGTTCACATGTGGATTTTTTTCTCTTTCCTTCAGCTGGATTCCAAAATAGATAGATCCAGTCACTGACATGAGAACACCAGGTTGACTAAAAGCAGGGCACCATATTGGATCAATTATTTTTTCTCAGAGAAGAGTACATGAAAATAGCCTTTAAGAGAAAACTACTTTAGAATAAAAAGTTTGTTTTTATTTGCATTCTTATTGTACTTTTCTTCTAAAAAGAAATGAGAGATTTTCCCATGGTATTCTGTGGAAAGACCAAAACTAAGAATCAAAAGATGTCTATTCTTGGGTATTAATTATCTGATTGACATTGGGAAATTCACTTTACCTGTTTGAGCCTCATTTTTCTCATCGATAAAATGAAAATGTTGTCCATACCAGGTATTCCTTTTCTGCTCTAGCATTCCAAATCTTTGTGAATGTATGACAACTTGTTTAGCCTTATAATCAACTGATGGCTGATAGTACAATCACCCTTAGAGAAGGGATGCCAATCTAGGGAGGGGAGTAGAACCACTTGATTTCTGCAGCAGCTCATTAACTCATGGCAAGGGTTAAGATTTAGCTGCTTGCTGGGCATGGTGGCACATGCCTGTAGTCCCAGCTACTCAGGAGGTTGAGGTGGGAGGATCAGGTGAGCCCAGGAGTTTAAGGCTGCAGTGAGCTACAAACATGCCACTGCACTCCAACCTGGGAGACAGAGTGAGACCTTGTCTCCAGAAAAAGTTAAAATAAAATAAAATTAAAATAATAATAATATTAAAGATTTAGCTGCCAACCTCGTCAACCCTTGGCATCACTTCCATCCATGCAATATTTTCACACAGATGTCTGAACGCTCTTTCTAAAATGCTGTCTTAATCTAAGCTCCCTAGTAAACTGAGTGTGAGACAAAGCTTCCATGAGTGGTGCAAACCAAGGGCAGCAAGAGTGAGAGGAAAAGGGAAGCAAGGAAGAAGCACTTCCAGATGCCCTAGTGGAACACCCATAGCTGGTGAGAATTATTAAAAATAAAACCATTCAGTCTCTGGAAATT
Source organism: Varecia variegata (assembly GCA_028533085.1). Lineage (NCBI taxonomy): Eukaryota > Metazoa > Chordata > Mammalia > Primates > Lemuridae > Varecia > Varecia variegata. The sequence goes on along the minus strand of CM052437.1, from coordinate 68,459,359 downwards.
GTCCTGAGGGCATACAGCAATTAAAGCAAATCTAAATATTTGTAAGACCTGCAAGAGTCTATGGCATGACCTGTTTCCTCTCCCCACCCCTCAGCTCAGTGTAAGGAAAACTCCACTCTGGGTGGGTGTAACCAAAGGGATGGAGCTTCCTCTAACCCCAGATTCCAGTTTAAGGCGCAGTTCCTACTCAGAAAAGTCAGGCTGTCAGTATATGTTACCAACACCTGCCCCACTCCACCCCAAGCCCAGCAATGTGGTGCACAAGCTCTACCGCAGATGGTATGAGTGAGAGATCCCTCTTCCATGCAGTGCCACTCATGGGATTGAAGCTCTACCATGGAGCACAGCAGGCCAGGAATACTGGGCCCCAGTCACTCTCACCTCAGCTTGCTCATATGACTGAGTTTTCATACCAGGAGGAATGAGCCAGAAAGACTAGTGGCTACTGTCCCTGTCCAACACTCCCTCATGAAGCAGGGGTATCACCCCAAGAGAATCAGGTTGCTGTCCCTGTTCTCATTTCCAGAGTAGTGGAATAGAGTTTCTTCCAGAGAGAGGAGGCAGATCACAAAAGAGAGGACTCTCTAGCTATCTCTAAGTGGACTAACTTTATTTGGAACCAAGTAAAAGGAAGTTCAAGGATAAGGGCACTGTTAAAAACAAAGGAGGTTTAGGTTGTAAGAAAACAAGAAGAGGTAGTAGTTCTATCATAGCAACAAGGGAAAGAGTAGGCCAACTAGAATTTTAATAGAACGAAGAACCAGGGAAAGTGGTAGCTAATGAGAACCCTCTTAAGGTCAGAGCAAGTCTCAAAGACTGGCTTCAAAGATTACCCTGCAAAGGGGACTGACTAATTTGATCAGGCTGTGGAGCAATTTATGGCCCAAGGCATTGTTGAAAACAATGGACCATTCAGCTAACAATGACTAGAGACTAACACCTGAGTGTGATATCAAGAGAAACAACAGAACAGCTATAAGCTTAACAGGGAGATCCTTGAAAGCGTCCAGGAGAAGCCTGATAAAGCCACCGTCATCCTGGGGAAGCAAAGAGGGGATCAGGGGGATTATGAGCAAACCCAAGCCTGCACAGGCTGAAGAATAATAGCAAAAACTATACAGGGAAATAGACTTTACTGAAATAGTCCAGCCAAGTCACTAAACAAACAAACAATAAAACAGCAACGAGCCCTGGGTTTGGAGGAAGTGGAGGAATCAGTATCAAGAATTGCTAGAAGATATCATCTAAAATATCAGTTTTTAACACAAAAAATGAGATTATATACTGTCTACAGAAGACACACTTTTAAATTCAAAGGTACAAGTAGGTGGAAAGTAAAAGAATGGAAAAAGATATACCATGCAAACATTATGGTAAGAGAGCTGGCATAGTTTTACAAACAACAGACAAATTAGGCTTTAAAATGACAAATATTACTAGAGATAAAGAGGGACATTTTAGAAAAATAAAACCATCAATCCATCAAGAAGATATAACAATTATAAATGTATATATACCAAGCTAAATTTATTCTAGGAAGGCAAGGTTGGTTTAACATTTAAAAAGCATTTAATATAATACACAATATCAAAAGACAAAAGGTCAAAATCACATGACCATTTCAATAGTCTGAGAAAAAAACATTTGACAAAGTCAACACTCTTTTATTTTAAAAGCAATCCACAGACTAGGAATAGGAAGGAACTTCCTCAACACTGATAACCCACAGCCAACATCATACTTAATGGTGAAAGACTAAACACATTTCCCCTAAGATTAGGAACAATAGAAGGTATACTCTTGATAGTTCTATTCAACATTCTACTGCAGATTTTAGTCAGGGTGATTAGGCAATAAAAACAAGTATAAAGCATCCAGATTGGAAGTGAAAAAGCAATATTATTTGCAGAAGACATGATCTTTTATGTAGACAATCCTAAATAATTAACTAAATTCTGTTAGATCCAAATAAATTAGTTCAGTAACTCGCAGGATCTGAAATCAATACACAAAAACAAATTGTATTTTATGTTAGCAATGAACAAAACAAAATGAAATTAAGAAAACAATGCCATTTATAATAGCATCAAAAAGTAAAATTCTTAGGAATAAATTTAACAAAAGAAGTGTCAAACATGAATTCTGAAAAACAAAATATTGTTGAAAGTAGTTAAAGGAGATCTAAAAAAATTAAAAGACATGCCTGTTCATGGATCAGAAGACAATATTGTTTTGATGGCAGTAATCTCAAAAATGATTTACAGATTCAACACAATCTCTACCAAAAACCTAGCTATCTTTTTTTTTTCTTTTCTTTTTTAGAAATTGACAATCTGGTCCTGAAATTTCTATGGAATATGTCCAGATGAACCAACACATCTTATAAAAGAAAGAACAAATTTAGAAGACTCACACTTTCCAATTGCAAAACTTACTGCAAAGCTAGAATAATCAAAAACAATGTGATATTGGCATAAGAATAGACATATCAATCACTAGAACAGAATTGAGAATCCAGAAATAAACCTTTACATTTATGGTCAATTAATTTCTGAGAAGGGTGCCAAGACAAAGCAATATGTAAACAATAGCCTTTTGAACAAATGGTACTGGAAAACCTGATGTCCACTGGCAAAAGAATGAAGATTAAATTAATTGATGAATTTAATTAAATGAGTTACTATTCATAGAGTGCTTAGAACAGCATCTGGCACATAGGAAGCACTAAGCAATAATCGTTTTTAACCAGGGGAGAGAGGATGGAATGGGGATGAGGAGAGCCTCTATTCATTGAAAAATGTGCAGAATTGGCATCACATATCCTGGGGATAACAGGAAGGAAAAGATATCTCAGGAAGAGGATGTGATGTTTAAAGAACATATTTTGTGTTGTGCAGGTGACTAGAACCAAGAAACTGTAAACATTTAGGAAGGATCAGTGCAATTGATTAGAGGGAGCATTATAGGTGGACCCTCATAGGTTAATTGAAACCAAATTTACCTTGATGCGTCTACATGGTAATAAGGTCCAAATGATACTCATCAATTAACTTAATTCCTTGGAAAAGTTTCATTCACAGAGGCACAACAGCATCATAGGGTACTGGGCACTTATCTATCTATACTTGAGCAGAGAAAAAAAGATTTGAAAGGTGAATAAAAACAAATTTTTCATTTGCAAAGCAGAGAATTGAAGGAATTTTTCTGGCACTTTAAAGGTCAGCAGCAAGCTATTGAATTCCCTGAAGGTTTCGATCTAATTATTCAGATAACAATATTGGCGCTAGAAACCTGCCCTTCTCTGACCTGCCTTCCTGACGCCATTGGGTGCCAGTCCCAAGAATCCTTGTGGTCTTTGTCATCTGCTCTTGGAAACCTGCTCACACATAGAGCTCAGTGGTGGGGAAGGAATGGCCTGACTTCCTCTCTTCAGTGGATGCCTTATAATTTAGGTCACCATATCCTGTCTACTCTTGTGGGACTAATTGAGGGTGGAACACCCTGCAGGGGAGTCTCCATCCTCCAGACCTTCAGCTGTGCACAGCTGAAAGAGGAGTTTGGGGGGTTTTCTTCCCTTTTTACCCTCCATTTTCCAGAGAGGATTTTTATTTTAGAGAAGCTCCAAAAGAAACAAGAGCAAAACAGACACTGTATTCTGTGCCTACACATGATGAATTAGAAAGTTATCTCTCTCCAAGAACAGTTTTCAACAAAATGATCAACATGCCTTTTCTTCCTTCCCATACTGTGTGGTCATAATTCACTTCCCAGAAAATGTTTGCACAGCACTTTTGAGACTGAAGTATCTGGTGCTTGACCCTGAGCTCTTGTTACTTTGTCAGGGCTCAAATTTCTATTCTTTTTTTAGGAAGAAGAAGGAAAAAGAGCAGTGATAGAGAATTGGTCAATGCTGTCCAGAAAGATGATTTGCTTTCCAAGCCCATAGCTAGCAATTAGGCTGGATGGCCTTGGATCAAGTTCTGATACACCATACCCTTAAATTGAAAGCCTGCATCCCACGCTGGAAAGAAGTCAAGAGCTTTGACCCTGCTTTCAGGACACAGAAGCTGAGCTCTGTCTCTGCTCCCCAAAGTCAACCTTCCACTGCTCAGAGAGAAGGAGAGGGGCCTTCTAAAGGGTATACTCAAGTCTAGCGGATTCTCCAATGTGGGGAGGAGAGGCTAGGTACCACTGTGCAGTGTGACTGGTTAAGGTGGGCATGCATGTGAGTTTGGAATAAGACAGATCTTCACACCAGAGTTAATGTCACATTTTTGCAATTCTAATGTGATAGCCTCCCTAAGGAAACGGGAATTTTGCAATGGGGAAAAACCTGAAGCTATGTGAACTTGGGCACGTAAAACCTTTTCAAGCCTCAATTGCTTTATCTACGAAGATGATGATGATGATGATGATGATGATGATAATGCCTATCTTAAAAAATAGTTTGAAGATTAAGTGACATGAAATAGAGGGAAAAATACATAGTACAGGGTAGATACTAGAGGAGTATTAACTGATTTTTTTTCAAAGAGATTATAAACTCCATATAGGTGGAAGTCCTATATTGTTTAGTATCCATAATACTGCCTAATATGTTACTTGTTACATGGGAGGAGATCAAGACACTGTTCACCAAAAGAGAACTGTTTCAATATGAATTTCTTTAACCCTGAAAAGCATGACAGTTTCAGATGACAAAACCCTGAAAACACTCTGAGATGTCAAGGAGGAAAACAGAAAAGTCTTCTTTCTTATAATAGTCAGGAGAGTTTAGACTCTACTACAGTAATAAATCATCCAGAAACTTCAGTGGCTGAAGACAGCAAGTTTATTTTGCACTTACATTATAGTCCAATGTAAAGGGCTGAAAAGACCTTTATCATGTGACAATGTCATCTCAAGTGTGCGGCCTCCAAGGTCATAGTGGTGAGGGAAGCAGTGTGTAAAAGTTATATCTGAACTTAATTGCCTCAGTCTAGAGATCACTTATCATTTCTTCTCACCTTGTAGAAAAAATTAGTCACATCACCCCAACCAACTACAAAGAAAGCTAGGGAAAGTGGCTGTCCTGTACGTTCAGAAAAACAAAATGACTTTGGTGAACACTTAGCATTGTCTCTACCATACCTCTGCAGTTAGCTCTAATTAGACTCAATGTGCAATCACATACGTGATCATCTATCCTAGCTGAATGGTTGATTTGTAAATAGCTTCTTACGGAATTTGGTCAGTGGAAGCAAAGGAGACCCTAGAGAATGTAGTGAGGTGACAGTGGGAGAACAATGCCATTTTCAGTGGATATCTTAGTAAGTTCAGCCCGTTCAATAATCCAGTTACAGTTGTTAGAGGCTTGTGAAGAACTCCTAGACATGAAATGAACATGAGTAGAAAGGTAAGAATAGCTGGTAAGTGATATTTAACCATGCAGAATTCTGGTCAGAGACTTGCTGTACATAGTTGGTTTTTAAGAAGCCACAGACACGTCACTGAGGGAGGGTACACTCTGATGTTAAATGGGGCTTTTCAAGTTGACTGAATTTGGCAGAGGTCACAAACTTAAGAACTGAGAGTGACAAGTGCCCTCTCAGTCCAAACAGTGGTGTTAGACAAAACCCCTGCAGGACTTGGCTAAGGGCAACCAAACTGGTCCAGCAATCACAACCCCTAGTGACCTGTGTGAAGGACAGTCCAGCCCCACCAGTGAGAGAGCTCCAAGAGAACAACTCATAGACATGGGCTTGTTTCCCAGCTGGGAGTGCAACCGGCTCTATGAACAAATTTCAATGACACCTATATGTTAATAATCCTCTCCCGTAACTAACAGCTTGACCTATTGAGTTGTTTCCCAGAAATGGTGGATTTTTTGCAAGTCAAAGGAGCTGAGATTCTGAACACTGCAGGGTAGACTTCCTGACACCAAGATTCACCATCCCTCAGAACCTATCCCCCAGTGCATGTAGACCCTTGTTGGTTGCACCATGACCTGCCCCAAGGTACCCGGCCCCTCCTTTCAAAGCCTATGAGCTTGGTTAGTTGGGGAGATGGATTTGAGGCAGCTGCTGCAGTTCTCCTGACAATACATCTTTCATATTAAAACATTCCTTTCTTCCTTGGCAATCCTCGTTGTCTCAATGATTGGATTTTTGTGTGATGAGCAACTTGACCTAGTCCAAAACCCCCTTGCGGTTTCAGCAACAGGAGGACTGACATTTCATCCTCTGCTGCAGGTGTACAGAGCTAACCCCTACAGCATTCATGGGATTCGGATGTAGAAGAGTTTTTTTTAAATCTTGAGTGAATTTGGAATTTGGAAAGTTCAAAGATCAGATGGGTGCCTGACCCTTAACAGAAAATCATTGACAGTGGGAGTTCAGCTGGAACAACTGCAATTGGAAAGCAAGGAAAGACAGGGAAACGGTGGGAGTGATGGTGGGGAACGTGGGCAGCAGCTTCCCTACAAGCCAGGTGAATGCCGTGCAAGACAACCAGGTTGGAGCCACATTGGAAGAACCAACCCTTAGAGGCTTTACTGGAGGAAGCAGGAGACGAGGCGGAGCCAAAGTGATCACATGTATCAGGTGCACCAGGAGCAATGGAAGTCCTCGTGGGGTTAGGGAGTACAGTTAAAATTTTTATTGTTAAATTACCATACGATAAAATTAGTTCATTTGTGTTACAGTTGAATGCATTTTTAATATGGATGTAGAGTCACATAATCACCAAGACAATAAATAGGGTCACTTACTCTCTGTGTTCTCCCTTTGAGTCACAACCTCCCCAACCCCTAACCCCTGGAAACCACAGTTCTCTGTCACTGCTTTGCTGTTTTGAGAATGTCATAGAAATGGAAAAATGTAACCTTTTGAAATTAGCTTTTTTCTCTCAGCGTACTATCTTGAGATTCATCCAAATTATTGCATGTCTCAGTGATAATGAGTTCTTTTTTATTGCTGAGAAGTATTCCATTGTTTGCATGTACAGCTATTTGTTGATTACTTCACCTTGTGCCAGTTATCAATTTATTACCTCTCAGCTGAAAATTCAGTACCTGCTCTGTGTAATGGATTAAATTTCTGAGGCGTTTATCCCATAAAGTGAACACAGTGTTAAGCTCTTCAGTAGAGGGAGTTGGAGGAGCACTGCAGCAGTCTTCCTGGCTCCAGCTGCCTCGTTCTGTCTTTGTCTTTGCTTGTGTGGCACCATCAGTCAGCAGTGAGCATGTGTGTGCTCTGCCCTGGCCATGCACCCAGAGGAAACGGGCTTTTAGGTGGCTTCTAGGTGGCTCACAGTCCTAGCCTTGCCCAGGTGACCACCTCCCCATATCCTCCTGACATGGACTTTGCACTCTGGTCCCATGCCCACAGCGGCACTCCAAATGCCTTATGCACCCCCACATCAGGTGCAGCTCACCTGCACCCCAAAGCTTTGTTTCCCACAGCCCCCCTCCCCAGTTATGCCCTGACCCATGCTGTATGTCCACCCACCAGCTATGCTTTGCTTATGCCTCGTAGGTTTGCTTCCATTTTCCCAGCACCTGTGGACTAGCTCTGGCCCAAGCAAAAAGGAGAGCATCTTTACCGTTCCATGAGCTGCACCACGTCTTGTCTAACAATGTCTGAGCTTGAATGGAGACATTAAAGTTCAACGTCTGAACTGCAAAGGAGGGGCCACATGCCTTGGGGAGGGGACCACTTCCAACCTAGTCTTTCCATTCTTCCTTAGCTCTGAGATACCCTTTGGAATTCTAGTCACATCTTTATCACTCTCTTATCATAGCCAAATAATTATGTTTGTCAATATTTCCCTTTTAAAATTACTATGTGGTTTCTCTCTCTTGATTAGACACAAACATACATACTGGTGGAAGGTCATTGAATTGTTTCCATGTATCGATGATTATGAGTAGAGCTGCTATAAACTTTCTGGTATTGATTTTTGTGTGAACATAAGTTTTCATTTCTGTAGGGTAAATATCTAGCAGTGGGATTACTAGAACATATAGTTGGTGGATGTTTCACATTAATGTGTGTTAAACTGTTTTGTGGGTTGGCTGCACCATCTTACAATCCCACCAGCAGGACGTGGGAGTTCCAGGTGCTCTGCATCCACATCTGTATTTTGTAGTGTCAGGTGACTTTTCTTTCTCCTCAGGCTCCCCACCCCTGGTCATGGCAGTGCGTTGGAGTTTTTCTCATTGTGGTTTTAATTTTCATTTTCCTAACGCATGGGATGTTGCACATCTTTTCATGTGCCTATTTGCCATCTGTATATCCTCTTCTGTGAAATGACTTTTCAAGTTTTTGCTTCTTTTTTAATTGGGTGGTTTTCCTGTTCTTATTTAATTTGGAGAGATCTTTAGATTAATGTGTTCTTGATACAAGATATACATTTGTTGGATATGTGACTTTCAAATAATGTTTGCCAGTTTAAAACTTATTTTATCATTCTTTTTTTTTTTTTTTTTTGGAGACAGAGTCTCACTCTGTTGCCCGGGCTAGAGTGCCGTGGAGTCAGCTTAGCTCACAGCAACCTCAAACTCCTGGGCTCAAGTGACCCTCCTGCCTCAGCCTCCCGAGTGGCTGTCACTACAGGCATGCGCCACCATGCCCGGCTAAATTTTTCTATATATTCTTAGTTGTCCGGTTAATTTCCTTCTATTTTTTTTAGTAGAGACGGGGTCTCACTCTTGCTCAGGCTGGTCTCGAACTCCTGACCTCGAGTGATCCTCCCACCTCGGCCTCCCAGAGTGTTAGGATTACAGGCATGAGCCACTGCGCCCAGCTTGTTTTATCATTCTTTGAACAGTGTTTTTCTCGGGGAAAAAAAAAGTTTTTATTTGTGCTGAAATCCAATTTATGAGTTTTTTCTCTTATGAATTATGCTTTTGGTATCATATCTAAGAACTCTTTTCCTAATCCTGGGTCATATTTTCTTTTTATAGTTTTATAGGTTTAGGTTTTACATCGAGATCTATGGCTCCATTTTGAGTTGATATTTGTGTAAGGCATGAGATTAATATAGTGTATGTACATCTAATTGATCCGTCACCAATTTGTTTAAAACTCTACCCTTTCTTTATTGCACTGCCTTTGGAACTTCGTCAAGAATCAACAGGCCATATTTGTGTGGGTGTATATTTGGACTCTCTACTCAGTTCCATAGATCTATCATTTTGTCAATATCATACTGCCTTGAATGCTGTAACGTTTTATTGATGCATAATATTGAGTACTATGACTCCTCTAACTTTATTTTCTTTTCCAAATTGCTTTGGTTATTTTAGAATCAGTTTGCCTATATTTACAAAAAATCATGGTTGGAATTGTGTTTAACCTCTAAATTAATTTGGGGAGAATTGTTGATTTGAGAATATATTGAATCTTTATGACACCAAACATGCTATGCTTCCTCATTTATTTAATTGTTCTTTAATTTTACTCATAAGCATTTTATAGATTTCAACTTACACAATATCCACATGTTCTGTTGATTTATACCTAATTTTTCTTTTTTATTTTTGAGCTATTATAAGTGGTTATGACTTTTAACTTTGGTTTTCAATTGTTTGTCACTAGAAATAGAAATATGTTCAATTTTTACAAGTTAATATTATATCCTGAGAACTTGCTGAACTCACGTATTAGTTCTAGGAAATTTTTTGTAGCTTTCTTGGTTTTTCTACATAGAAAATCAATTTTCAGGAATAAGGAGAGATTTCTTTCTTTCTTTCCAAACTACATGCATTTAATTTCTTTTTCTTGCCTTATTTGATTGGTGAAAACTTTTATACAAGGTTCTACAGTATTGGAAGGTTGAATATTCTTGCCCTTTTCCCAGTCTTATAGAGAAAGCATATAGTCTTTCACCATTAAGTATGATTTTTAGCTATAGTTTTTTTGTTTGAATGTATGAATGGCTGGTGAATATTTTCAAATGTTTCTTTGGAATCAGTTGGTATGATCATGTGGTTGTTCTTTAGATTGTTAATATGGAGCAGCATTCCCCAACCTTTTTGGCACCAGGGACCAGTTTCATGGAAGACAGTTGTTTCAGAGACCAGGAGTGGGGGGTGTGGTTTCAGGATGATTCAAGTACATTAAATTTATTACATGTGCAGCCACTCCCCAGGGCTAGCATCACCACCTCAGCTCCATCTCAGATCATCAGGCATTAGATTCTCATAAGGAGCGTGCAACCTAGATTCCTCGCATGCACAGTTTACAGTAGGGTTTGTGCTCCTATGAGAATATAATGCTGCTGCTGATCTGACAGGAGGCAGAGCTCAGGAGATGATGCAAGTGATAGGGAGCAGCTGTAAATACAGATGAAGCTTCGCTTGCTCACCACTCACTTCCTTCTGTGTGGCCTGGTTCCTAACAAGCCATGGACAAATACCAGTCCTCTACCCAGGGATCAGGGACCACAGATATAGAGAATTACATTGAGAGATTTTTAAATATTAAACTAGCCTTGCACACCCAGGATAAGCTCAACTTCATTATGATGTGTTATTATTGCTGGACTCAATTGGTTAATATTCTCTTGAATATTTTTGTGTCATTGTTGTGAAAAATATTGGTCTGTAGTTTTCTTTGTTTGGTTATGGTATTAGAAAAATTCTGGCCTCATAAAATTACTTGGGAAGTGTTCCTTCCTCTTCTGTTTCCTGGAAGAAATTGTGTACAATTGTGTTTTTTTTCCCCCCTTTAAATGTTTAGTAGAATTAGACAGTGAAACCATCTGGATCTGGAGATTTCTTTTTTGGAAAGTTAAAAACATGAATTCAATTTCTTTAATAGTTATGACCAAGTCAAATTATCTATTTCATCTTGGGTGAGTTTTTGTAGCTGTGGTTTTTGAGAATTTGCCTATTTCATTTAAGTTGTCAGATATGTATCCGTATAGTATTCATAGTATTCTCTTATTATCATTTTAACATGTGAGCACTCTGTAGTGATAGCTCTTCTTCCACTCCTAATATTGGTTATTTGTGCCTTCCTTTTTTTTTTTTTTTGGTCAGTCTTTCTAGGGGTTTATCAATTTTATTGATCTTTTCAAACAACAAGCTTTTGGTGATATTGATTTTCTTTATTGTTTTCTGATAGTCATTGGAATCAATTTCTGTTCTTATCTTTATTATTTCCTTCCTCATACTTCCTAATGTGGAAGTTTAGATTATTAAGATCTTTTTTCTTTTATAATATAAGTATTTAATATTATATACTTCCCCCTAAGCATGGCTGTAGTCTCACCCAGCAAATTTTGATATGTTGCATTTCTATTTCCACTCATTTAAAAATATTATTTAATTTCCTTTGAGACTTCCTCTTTTATCCATGGATTATGTAGAAATGTTATGTTTAATTTCCAAAAGTTTTCAGATTTTTCTGTCATCTTTCTGTTAACAATTTCTAGTCTAAATCCATTACAAATAGTGAACATACTTTGTATAATTTCAATTTTTTAATTCTTGTTAATGTTTATTTTATAATCTAGTATATGGTTTATCTTGGTGAATGTTTTATGTGCACATCAAAACAATGTGTATTCTGCTGTTGTTCAGTGGAGAATCCTACAACTGTCAAGCAGGTCCAGAAAAACACCCGTTCAGTGGTGGTGTTCGGTTCTTCCATATCCTCACTAAATCTCTGTTTACCAGTTTTACCAATACCTGAGAGAAGAATGTTGAAGTCTACAACTATAATTGTGGATTTTTCTATTTCTCCTTTCAGTTCTGTAAATTTTTCCTTCATGTATTTTCAAAGCACTTTTGTTAGGTACACACACATTTAAAATTGTTATGTCTTCTTGGTAAATTTATCCTTTTATCGAGATGTAATATTTATCTTTATACCTGGTAAATTTTTTTTTGCTCTAAAGTGTGCTTTAGTTGATGTTCATATGGGCACTCTAGCTTTCTTTTAATTAATGTTCATATATTTTCATCTAACATTTTACTTTTAACCTACCTTTGTCATTGTATTTGAAGTATGTTTATTGTAAGGAGATATCTCTAATAAACATAAGGTTGAGTCATTTAAAAAATCCATGATATTAATCTCTGTCTTTTAATTATTGTGTTTAGACAGTTTATATTTAATATGATTATTATGTTTGGATTTTTGTCTACAGTTTTATTATTTGATTTCTGTTTATTTCCTCAGTTTTTTGTTCTTTTTCTTTTCTTTTCTTTTCTTTGGGGATATTTAAACATTTTTATTACTCCATTTAAAAAACGTGGGCATTTTTAAATGGAATAATTAAAGTGGTAAAAACACTTAACATGAGATTTATCCCTTCAATAAATTTTAAGTGTACCATACATTATTGTTGACTGTAGGTACAATGTTGTACAGCAGATTTCTAGAGCTTATTTATTTTACTTAACTGATACCTTATGTCTGTTGATTAATAACTCTTCATTCCCATGGCCTCCAGTCTCTGATAACCACCATTTCAGTCTTTGATTTTATGAATTTAACTATTTTAGATGCCTCATATAAGTGGAATCATGCAGTATTTGTCTTTATGTGTCTGGCTCATTTCACCTAAAATAATGTTCTCAAGTTCCACCCATGTTGTAGGATATTGCACCAATTCCTTCTTTTTAAAGGCTGAATAATATTCCATTTTGTATAATGTTTTAACACTATTTGGTTTTTTTGTTTGTTTTTGTGGTTGCCTAATGAATTAAAATATAACATACTATTGTTTTCATGTTCTACTTAGAATCAGTATTTTACCACTTTAAGTGATAACGTAGATACATTACTATCATATAAGTCTCCCTACCCTCTCTCTTTTATGTTGTAGATAACTTACATATTACATCTACCTACCTTGCAAATACTATGAGAAAATGTCATATTTTGCTTTCAACAGATTGCATCCTGAATGTTTTAAATATTAATGTTATACAATTCTGAGTCTTGTTGAAATCCTATGTAGAGTGTTATTTTTGTTTTAGCAGGCAATTGACCCAGTGGGATTAAAGCCCCCAACTTTAAGCAGACTTGTGGTTCCAATGTCAGTTCTACTTCACTGCCTTTCAGTCCTATATGCACCTACTATACACACACACACACACACACACACACACACACACACACATACCTTACAGTGGCCAGTCTGGGACTCAGAAGTGTTCTATCCTATAGTTCAATTCTCAAAGTTTACAGTATTCCATTTTAGGGTCAGAGTCATATATATGCACCTTGGGGATAAGCCCAGGAGTTTATCAACTGCTTTATGGGTTCATTTTCCTGAGCTCTTCTCTGTCTGCCACCTCCATGGCACTTTCTGGTTCCACAGGCCCCCTCTCCTCTGTGCAGTTCTCTGGCCAGAGTGTTGGGGCTTTATTTACCCCACTGTGCAGTGCACTTCCCATAACTATTTTCACCTGCATAACCAAACGGTAAGAGGACACGAAGAGAGAAAAAACCAGTAGAAGTTTGCCACACCCTCTTGGGGCTCCTTACATCAAAGTGGACAATTCCTGTTCCTCAGAGATGTAGGCCCCTGAGGACCTCAATTGCCACTGCTTCTATTGGTGCCACTGCTGCCACCACAGGATTGTTTAGGGGCTGGGCAGTGAAAGAACATAGAAGAGAAAATGCAGGAGAATTAGGAAACCCCTTTCCTAGTCTTCAGGCTAGAGCCAGAGGGCTTCTTCTCAAGCACTTTCTATTATCACTGGGGTCTACTTCTTGGTTTTAAATTGTACTGAGCCTAAGTCAGGGGAAATTTGGGGGAAATTAAATTGTGGAATTTTGGATTCTTGTCTTCTGCAATCTTCCTGCTTTTATTTACTTTTTAGAATCCTCAAATTGATTTTTTTTTTTTGCATTTTATACAGGTTTTGTAACTGAAATAAGAGGAAGAGACAAGATGATGTGCGTTTACTGCATCTTACCTGGAATTACAACTTGGAACTAATATATATGTTAAATACAGATATTAAAAACTAAAAGAGACCAGGAAAGCTGTGGGAACTGCCTGGGCTATCATACAGTGTCAGGAAGGAGGACTCTACAGTGTGTATTAGAAATAGGCTGGCCAACATCCAAACTTTTCATCATCCACACTTTTTCAGAGTGAAAGAATGCACCATAATAATTACACTTGGACAGCAGGTGTAAACCAGGACCCAAAACACACGCCACCTTATTTAGAAATGTGATGGGAAAATACTTTTTACTAATTGTAGTATTCCACTGCATCCAATTATTTGATTACAACCAGTCTCCTATACATAGAACATTTGTTTTGGTTATCTGCTTTGTTTTGGTTGACTTATATGTAAGAAGTATAAATAGTCCTTTGTTTTTAATGCTAATTTGTCATTTTCAGGGTACCTACTAACCTGGAAAGAGTATATCCTGTAAATATCAGAGCTAGATATGTATCCTTTTGTGTATGTACAAACCTGAGGCTCTGTTTGATTTCCTATAAAGCTAAGGACAAAACTCTAGACCTCTGGATAGCACAGTTACAGTAACATCTATCTGAGAATAAGATAAACCTGGATGAACTGGCCAAAAGAAATTTCTGAGCCTTAGATCTCAGAGAGCAGCTGGCAGAAAAGCCAGGGATCCAGGCCATCACCAGAGCACAAAGGCACAATGACAGTGTGGGTTCCTCTCCACTGACACCCTGCAATGATCCTTCCCACCAGAAGCTTCCTCCAGGAATAATTTATACCCTTTAACTCATCGTTAACTCTATCACTGAAATTTCCAACAAGGATGTTGCTTGGTGCCAAAGCCACCATGGTTTTTATGATGTGGGTGCCTGTGTGAAGAATGAGCAGAAGAGCATTGCACACAGGCACCAGGAGTGGCCAGATGGCCGTGACTTTTAGCCACTCTGAACTTGATCACATTGGGTGGATGTGACCCATTACCTGTGAATGAGTCCAAAAGTTGCTTTTCTTTATTGCTCAAATGATGAATCACTCCATTCCATCAGGGAGGACAGAGTATCAGGGTAGGATATCCATATATGACTAGAACACTATTTTAACTGCAGGTTGAACTCTTGTAAAGAAAACAAAATTATGAGAATGAAATTAGCCTTGTCTATCAGTATCAACTACCTAGCCCTCCAGCCCATCCCTCCATTACTTAGGAGGGCTGAAACTGAGACCACTAGGTCAGGAAGCACACAGTAGGCAAATGGCTCAGACTAAAGCCTGTTCAAGCTCCACTCTCGCTGCCTTTTAACCAGTGTATACATTGATTTCCCAGACTCTTGGCATGGCTGCTGACTCTCGCCACTGCCTAAGTTGTATGGAACTGCTCACACATTCCCTGTATCCTCACTGGCCTAATAATTTTGGCCCAATTGGCCCCTATTTCCAGCAGCCCAGGGTAAGGCTGTATACTTTATGTCCAGAACAAAGGTCTCTGACCAACAGCACAAAGAGGAACTAAGATTAACCCTACCCTTCTCCCCAAGCCTATGTCCTGGCACAGGCTGCATCGACCCAAAGGAAAGAGCTCCTTCCACCCAGAGGGGGCACCTCCCATAAGGACACAGTAGAAACTAACAACAGCCCTGTCTACTCTGTGTCCCATCGGTCTCTACCTTTGATACTTACTTTCTGTGCTCCAGAGTTGATGGGAGAACATGGAGTAAAAATTGCCTTCTTTACAGAAATGCTTTAGGCAGAGTTTAAATCACTCGTTTCTAATAAAATATTTATTTGAGAGCAAGTGTACATAAAGTCATCTGTACAATATAGGGTAGATGTGACAGTCCGTGGCCACCAGGCAGCTGCACCTGCTGATTCTGCTCAGACCACTGGGAAGATCTCAGGGGTGTTGTGTGCTGAGTACACACAAGGTCTAGAGGATTTATTCACCCTTTGTCCAGTCCAGGAAATCAAAGGCTCCAAACCACAGCCTCAGCCTCGTTCCAGTGTCTGTCAGGCTTGCTTGTGGCTGTCAGAAAACTGTTTCAATCTCCTATCAGCCTGATCCATGCTGTGTGTTCTGTCCAGCGGTGTCTCTGTCCCTGGGACTGGAGGGGAGGTGGCTCCACTGTTCGCTGGGCTGGGAGCTCCTCCCAGTGGTTTCTGTTTTACTGAGTCCTTTCCAGCAAGACACCCTTGGGATAATCCCGAGCTGGTTCCATGTGAATCCTTTAGAGTTTTTCACGGGCATATGGTAGCGCACTTCAGTCCAGAACCTGGAACTGGGAGGAACTGATTTTAAGCCTCTCCAGGTGACTGTGGGCAAAACCCTGAGAGCTTTTTTCACAAGATGAGGTAGAGACTCTGGCTCTTGGAAGCAGCAGAACTTAATTAAAATGAGTTTCAGGGTTTGATCAGCCAAGGCAAGATTCACGGCTGCTTGTAGTTCAAAGACAGAGGATCCATTGACGTAGCTGGGGCTCAAGATAAAAATTCCTCTTCTACTTTTCTTAATAATGCTCACAATGTCTTCTGTGTAGACTGGAAATAAAGAATTTAATTATTTTCAGTTGAAATGGTTAAACCATTAGTCACCATAACCTTGCATCTCCCAGATCTATCCGGAGAGTTTGTTGTAATGGGTACTCTTGCTTGGGGAGGAAAGGAGACAGGCTTACGCTATCACTTTTAACGTATCAACTCTATTGATAGTTGAAGGTATACTCTAGTGTCCAGTGACCCTCAATTTTACATTCCTCCCTTTGTGATCTGACTCCCCAAATTGTCAATTCCTGTAGGAGCAAAGCACATTGGAACTAGGTAAGCTGGAGTAACAGGGGTCCTGGAATGTCCCAGACTCCTAGGTGGGAGTATCTGAGGCCAGGGAGGCCAGGACAGCCTGAGGTCTGGATGTCCCACGGCAGCCAGGGCTGGGCCCAAGCCTGAGGAGTCTGCTTGAACCGTGCTTAGGTGTGTGGAGGGCAGAGTCCCAGAAATTGGGGATGGTGGGTAGCAGGGCACCTGTTTGGGACAACAGAGACAACCTCCTGCTGCAAAGCCAGGAAAGATATCTTTGTTCTGGAAGGCCTTCCTAGGGCCCCCTATTATTATTTTCTTCTGAAGGTGGATTTTTTTTTTTTAATGATGATGGTGCAGGTCATTTGAATACATATTTTTCTGTGTTGTTGCCCAAGATGTTCTACGTTCATGAAACCTCACAAAAAGATGTATATCCCAAAAGAAAAGATGACACAAAACACTTAGAAAGAGCTTGCATTTGCATTTAACGGCCCTTTTTATTCTGTATTTTTTCTTGGCCTGCAGGACCTACCTCCTCCTGGGGCCACGTCTCTTTCAAGCAAACACAAGGTATAGCCATATCTGTTTTCCAAAACCTCAGGAAACAGATTCAGGGCCAAGTGTTCTTCACTCAGAGATGATGCAGCCTCACTCTCAAAAGAGCTCCATTTCGCATAGGACACAAAAGCATCGAATTCCTTTTTATCTGAGGAAGAGGAAGAAGAACAATAAAAAAAATGTAAGCCATTTACATTTTTTTTACTATCACAGTACACATATACATGCTTGAAACGTATGGTAAATGGATAAGAAATAAGATTTGAGATCCTTACAAAATTGACTTGAAAAATTAACAGCAGCAGCTGCGTCCATTTCAAAACCACGCCTCTGAGTGGTATTGACTGTCCACCCACAATCGAGTTCTAATTTATGAAGCACTCTTGCATCGTCACTGAGGTTACATCAAACAGCTGGGGCCTTCTATGATTAAATCTCACGTACTCGTACTCGGGAGTTCCTCTGAGCCTTCTTTGCATCTGCAGCGTTTCTGTCTCATTAGTTACACATCAAAGAGGAGACTGCGCTATCAAAGTGTGATAAGATCCAGTGAGCAAAGTTCTGCTAACACCTAGCACACTGCATCCGTGGGAGGAAAAAATACCTCCTTGGAGAGCTGACAGCTCATGCACCTATGTTTGAATCCCCATATGTAAAATGAGGGTAACATTAACTCCCCAGGGGGCTGTTTTAGGGGTAGCATAAGATAATGTATATGAAGTACTTAGTGTCTGGTTCCTAGCAGGCCCAAGATAAATGTCCATTCCCCTCCCTTCTAATGGGAAATGATAGAATTTGTTACAGGGTATTTTAAAGATTTCAAACGCTTCTGTTGACTATACTATTACAAATGCACATTGATTACTGGGACATGCTAAGGAACTAACTGGAAGAAGTAGAAAATTCCAGAGGTTAACTCACTGGACTTCGCTTTGGAATGGGACACACAGTGTTCAGATCCCAGCACTTCCCACAAGCCCTGTCAAGGATTTTTACGAAGTGGTAAACAACAG
>CM052437.1:68396791-68440574 GCA_028533085.1 Varecia variegata | reverse complement strand
TCAGGAGAGTGGGCCAGAGACTGGGATGTGCCCTCTCCGAGGGGCTCCTGGCCTGCCTGTGAATTTTAGAAAGCAGATTCTCCAGTGACCAACCATTTATAAATGAATGACCGAGTTCACAGGACATCAGTCGAGGCTGTCAGCTAAAAAGGAAGCCAACCTGTCAGAAGAAAAGGTAGCTTCTGGAGGAAACCTCTGAGGCCAGCTCTGTTGGTGAATTCTTTAGCTGGAGTTTTATGTTTAAGTCAAAAAGCTTTTCTCTCTCCCATTTGTGTCTTAAGTTTCTTTTTGTTGAAAAGTATTAAAGATGTATTATTGATGTAATAATATTAATGAACGATAGCAGCACATTTAAATTTTATTTTTGTTAAAATGTATTTTGTGTCTTATGTAAGAGCTCCTTTTCTCAAGGGGACAGCTGTCTCACATACTTGAACTCTGGGCTGGTGTTCTCAGGCTTGAATAGACTCTCCTATTGTTAGACCACTGCTCTGATTTGGGATTTGTAAAACACAGCCACACAATTTAAAGGGCAGATAAGGCTTCTCCGGCACAGTAAGTTCTGCCCTTTCTGACAGTGGCTCCCCTTGGATAACTTGCTGAGAGCCGTGTGTATCTCCCCAGAACAACCTGCACACGCAGAGCATCTTGGCTACAACTTCAGAAGGTTGACAGACTTAGTCAAGGTCATTAATGGGACCTTATAGCAGGTCTATAGGCCCTGCTCTAGGCAGTCTTTGTTTCTGTCTTCATAAGATGTGATCTCAGAATTTTACAAGATTCTACGTAGAAGCCTAGTGATCAGCAAGTTGGATAAGGGAGTCATTTGGAGTCCTCCTAAAAGTGATTTGGGAAATAGCACAGACTGAGAATTTTAGTGGTATTTTAACAATCAGTCTTCCCAGCTGAATGCCACAAATGAGCTACAGGTCTCCGGAGATAGTTCTTCTTGGTGTGTCCTGAGTCGTGGACCTTATCTGTTCACCCCAGTGGGCTTTATTTGTTTCTATGTGTGTCATGGCATGAAAAAGATTGGGAAACATCAATTCTGCTTTACCACGGGAGAAACTGAGGCCCAGGAAAGTGAAGTGGCTAACTAGAGACACTCAGCAATTTGTGGCAGAGTTAGGACAGATACCTTGGACTTGTAACTGTGCTGTGGTTCTGATCTCACAGCAAAGTATGCCAACACTTAGTCGCACCAACCAATGGTTGGAACTAAATGGATAGTAACGTAAAAATCTAGGAACTGATTTCTAGAAGTACACAATTAAGGCTTCTGAGTGATTGCCCATGCTTTACTCAGGGCTTTGGCAGGTGCTTACACATTTTTGTTTTGTCTTGTTTTTGCCTGGGAGTGGACAAATCAGTAGCATTTAGGTGCATATGGGATTTAACATTCAAGATTGAGAATTTCTTGCATGAATTTTATATTTCTTGAATGGATGCTTCCTAACTGCTGGTGACTTTAAGATGAATGAGGTCAATGAATAAGGCTGTGTCTCAATTGCTCATCTTCCCTGATTCCTGGGACAAATTCATTTGAGACACACCTCTGGCTTGAAGCACTGCCAATTTTCCCTGGAAGACTCTGCTTCCCTCCAGCGCCCCCCAGAATCTCTGTGGCAGGAGCTCAGAGGCACGCTTTTGTCGGGGTGGTAGTGGCAGACAAGAGCTTGAAGTAATGTCGGTGTAGCCTTTTACCTAAAATGGAGACCTTGTTAATTACCCACATCACAGAATGGGCTGAGTCCTAAGGGAGAGTTGGGGGAAGGGGTGCTGGAACTCCTCCCACCTAACCACTGAGATCACTTGACTTTATCCACCAGGCAGTCCTCCAAACGTGCCTGTCCACGTTTCACAAGTTCTTCAATCTTTTACCTGGGCAACTGAACACATGACCAAGCTGCTAAAGATCAAGAAGTGTAAACTTCATACCAAGTAGTTGCCATTTAGAATACTCAAATTCCCATGTCATTTTCAATTTTATTATCACAAGCTTCAGCACTTTGATTTTAAAAATTTCTACTAATTTTTAATGAAATAACAGGGATACAGTGTATCAAAAATACAAATAATTAAATTAGCCTGGCTTCACCACTGAAATGTAGGCAGGTTGGCAGGTAATGGCTCAATGGATGGTTTCAAGTTCAAATTTACATAAGAAAGGTTTAGGTGTTCAATGACTGATAACCAAAAGGCAGGTTGTATGACCCCTGAAGGTCACCCTCACTGCTCTCCTGTTCCCCTGGCTGAGCCTGTGCAGTTATGAGGTTGCTGGGGGCCTTGAGGTGGCCCCGGTGCTGCCGGGGTAACCCAGGGGCAGGGGCTGAGCCCAGGTAGGGCTGAGAGAGGGGACAGGTCAGAGACAAGGTGAAATAAACACAGCTGCTGAGTCTCGCCGTTACCTTTCGGTTCACCTTCCTCTGACGACTGAGTCAGACACAGAACCCACTTCCTTATAATAAAGGGTCCAGGAAGGAAAGATCTTTCCCCAAAATACCCACCGAGATGAGGACACATGTGTGAAAGTGCTTGGCGGCCCACAGAGACCCGGAGGGGCTGTCCTACCAAGACGGGGAGGAGGGAGTGGGGGCCATGCCCCTCCGGGCCTCCCACGCGGGCACCTGTGGTGACTCAGACCGCTTCCTGCCGTGTCACGGTCAGCTGACCTTTCCTCCGCTCTCGGTCCTGCTTTATATTTATAAACTTTCCTCCAACGCATGCTGTCTGATTGATAGGTCCAGGGCTGTGACTGGAAAATTAAGAAAGTGGAAAATTCCTCCCTGGTTTCCTTCTACGATCAGAGGCTATTCCACAGATGAGAAATCCGCAAAGTCGGCTTTGAGCTGCTGAGGTCGGCCTCTGGGAGCTGCAGATGCCAGTCTGAACTGCCAGAGGCCACACGTCTCAAATGCAGTTACTCTGAGGTCCCTGAGAGGCAGGAACCCCTGCCCCCCCCACACCCAGAGCGCTGCTGGCTGTGCTGCATGCTCCTGGATGCCGTCCAACCCGGTCTCCAAGGCCGTGCGTGGAGAGGGCGCTCTCTCCACTTGACAAGGACCTTGGAGCCCTGCCTATTGTTGGCCAAAGTCACCTTTGCTCTGAGGTTCTATCATTAAAGGCGGCAGTTGCCACTGCTCACCTGTGACACTTTGGCACAACCACCTCGAAAAAGTAAGAAAAGGGAAATGGAAGGCACAGGGCTATTCTACCTGATGACCTGACCTCCAAGGTGGAGATTTTCTGGTCCCCACGTGGGTTTCCTGCTCAGCTTCCATCTCCTGCCACCTCAGAAAGGGAGAGAGCAGATCTGTCCTGACCAGGCTCAAGAAGAAAGACATGTATTCTGGTCATTTGCTACGACTGGCTGGACTGAAGGAGCGTGACTTGCGTTGCTCACGTCTCCTCTTTCCTAAATCTATTTCCTGCTGCAGGGTGAGGCTGGGTTGGGATTCTAGACCCCAGCTGAGCTCAGACTTAGAGGGGAGGCGGTTGGGGTGAGAGCTGGGGCCGTCACCTGGTCGTGCTGGCTCAGCTCTATGTGGAAACCTGGGCTTGGGTGGCGTATGCCCTTCCCCCGTTTTTCTACAATGAAAAATTAAACTGAAAATGTTAGAAATATCAGTAATTCATGAAATAAATTTTTCTCTCATTGGAGCAACATAAAAAATAGTTTTATATGCTTACCACCCTGTGAAAACCACAAACATTTTTTATCAGTTTAGAGAATGAAAACCTTTTCTACTACAATCAAGTAATCAGTTTGTCAACATTCAAATATTTGTCACCTTGAATCTGCTCCCTGTGTGGTATTGCCAACTGAAAAATTGGACAAAACCCAAATTGTGTTTCTAGTTATAAAAAAATGTGAGGATAATGTGCAGTTGTGTTTTTTTGTCACTTAGTAGATGTAATGTTCTCAGTATGAGTCACTGGCACCTTCTGTTTTCTGGATTTGTGGATTTACTAGTATTTTCCCTTTAGCCTAGGGAACCCTGGAGACCAAAGCTTTATGTCCTGGTGGGTTTGTGGTCACAAACACCCTCTCTGACCCCCGACTTTTCGGTATTTCTCTCCTTGTCCTTGTTGTTGTCATTAGGATTTTCTTTTGCCCACTCTAACCACCACCACCAGTCTAGTTAGCACTTTTCTGGAAAATAAAAAAGTTATATAGGCTGGGCACGGTGGCTCACACCTGTAATCCTAGCACTCTGTGAGGCCGAGGCAGGAGGATCACTCAAGGTCAGGAGTTCGAGACCAGCCTGAGCAAGAGTGAGATCCCATCTCTACTAAAAATAGAAAGAAATGATCTGGACAACTAAAAAAATATATATAGAAAAAATTAGCCGGGCATGGTGGTGCATGCCTGTAGTCCCAGCTACTCGGGAGGCTGAGGCAGGAGGATCGCTTGAGCCCAGGAGTTTGAGGTAGCTGTGAGCTAGGCTGACGCCACGGCACTCACTCTAGCCCGGGCAACAGAGCCAGACTCTGTCTCAAAAAAAAAAAAAAAAGTTATATAAGGACAGAGGCTTGGGCAGAGGCTTGATGATTTTCCAGCATGACATATAGTGTGGCCAGGCCACAGAGCCACATTTTCCCTCTTTCCCTCTTATATACCTAGAAGTATCTACTTTCTTCTTTTTTCCAGAGAAATGTAAATTTTATTCTCTCTCCATCTCAGAGGCAACCAAGCACAAAACAGAGCAGGGGTGCAGACATTAAGACTCCCAGGGTATAGCGGAAGTGTGGGCAGCCACTACCAATGGCTTTTCATATTTTTAAAACTGTGAAGTACAGGAAGAAATACATTTTACTTTGAAATTCAGTATACATACAGACAGACACAGAATTTTTTAAAAGTTCTATTCTGTGTTATTTGTTCTATTTTGTTCTAGTCTAGTTCAATTTTTCAAAATGCTGGTCACAGTTCACCAAATTTTTTTAATGACCAACTTATGCCTTTCGGGTGAAATCTGAAAAACAGCTTCCCAGGCTTCCAGTCACCCAGTCAATCATGATAGTTTGCTTTCTTCAATCAACATGGCTTTATCAAGAAAGAACTTATTATTGCTCTTCTTTTAATTATCTGACTTCCAGTCAATCAGCTTTGTTTGTTGTTTTAAATGACCCCAGGGTAGTAAAAGCGAGCATAATTTCCTGCCTGTGTAAAAGGATGACATCAAGAGGAAAGGAAGGCAGCCCAGTGGGTGAAGAATCTTGAGACAGAGAAAAGCGTTTCCTCCCATGGGAGACAGAGGACAACAGGTTCACGCCTCGGCTGGGCAAAAACAGGGACGACTCCGGCGTCTTCCCGCGGCGCCATCGCGCCCTCTAGTGGCGGCCGGGGACAGGCTCTCCCTCCCGCCGCTCCCGGAGCCCTTGTCCCCCTGCCGGGCAAGAGGCGGGACGTACCTAGGCCGTGGGCGGGCACGCGCGGGTGCACACATCGGCCTCTTGGGGGGGCTCCAACCTAGGGCCAAGAATAGCTTTCTTCATCTTAGGCTGCAGAGAAGGTTGAGATAATGCCATTTTCTAAGTTTGTCACTGTGTTCCTAACTTTCGAGTTTCCAAGGCTGTAGCAACCTGCGCACACGTCGGAGTGGGAACCAACAGGCTCCACTTCCTGCAAACCCGCCAGAGAGGACTCGAGTGACTGTGATTCCAAAAAGGCGGCCTGGACGCAGACAGCCTGCACTCCAGCCACAACGGCATCACTTGCTGGTAGAGTCCACTAGCTAATTGTTGATTTCTGCTCCCCTCAGGCAAGTCAAGCTCTGTGCCTCAGCTTCCTTATCTGTAAAAGGGGAATCATACAGGTGCCTGCATTGTAGGGGGCCCTGTAAGTAAAGTGCTTATTGGCACCTAGTAAGACATCAGTGAACATTGACTCTTACTATGTTGTAATAATTATTATTATACTATCATTTTTACCATAATTATTACTTTGTACTTATTATCACCTCATTAATGATAATGGTGATAATAGCTAACACTTACTGGGCTAGCACTATTCTTCTCCATGCTTTACATGTATTAATAGACTATAAGCTCTGTGAGGCAGATGCACTAAGAATTTCCACTTTGCGGTTGAGGAAAGGGAAGCATATATCAGATAAGGCTTTGGAATTGACGAATGTAAGTGCAAGGTATCTGACCTCTCTGGGCCACTGTGTTCTATCTCTAGAAAACAGATGGAATAAAACTTCCTTGATAGGGTGGTGGTAAGGTCTACATGAATATGTGAAATGTACTTCAAGCCCTAGATAATCACTGGGTGTTGTTTTATTTTGAATATGGTCAATCCTAGGCTACCTTATGTAACTGAGTTAATTTATACAGTGGTTCTTAAGAAAAACCTGACTCTATAAAAAATAAGCTCATAAACTTAGAGGGTGATTACATTTTTGCTTTTTAAATAAATGAATAGGTTATAGGACTCAAAAAGTAACTCTCAAAATTCATACGAACTAAATAAAAAATAGAAAACCACAAAACACTAGAAAATATAGAAGTGTATTATGTTGGATCAGAACAAGGGGAGGGGAAGAGTGACAAATTTTACTACATAATCATAAGTAAAATAAAAAAGCATAGAACAATCTGAAAAAATATGGGGAGTAGTATGAAAGATAAAAGTTGCTATCCTTACTGACTACTAGAAAAAGGGCTAGAGAATATGAACAGGACATTTACAAAGTAAGGGCCAGTTCATACAAATGCCTAGTGAATGAAAAAGTGTATGACATCACAAATGACACCATGTTGCCAGTTAAAGACATTTACAGTGTGCCAGGCTCTATACCAAGCTCTTTAAATATATTGTCACATCAATACTCTCAATTATCCAATAATCTCTCCATTTTAAAAAATGAAGAAATTAAGTACATACGATATTAGATAACCCACCCAGGAGTAACACAGGTGTAAGAAATGGTCCTAGGGAAGTTTATCACTGACTAGATATTTCATGATATGGTAGCATTATGGTTGAATTTTTAGGTATAATAATTGCATTATTATGTCTTCAAGGACATTATTATGTTTTAGAGGTGGTATATTGAAGCATTTGTGGATGAAATACGATGAAGTCTGAGATTTGCTTCTAAATAAGCCAGAGCAGGGAGAGGCGAAGGGCATGGAAAGCTGCAAGCTGCGAAACAAGGCTGGCCCTGAATGAGGTTCATGGGGGTTTGTAGCACTGTTTTTTCCACTTTTGCATATGTTTCAGGTTTTCTCCCAAAAAAGAGTTGAAAATAAAATAAAAAGAAAATTAAAAAAAAAAACAAAAACCCAACCCTCAGACACTTGAACAAGTTTGCCTGTGAAAAGAAACAACAATATTCTGAAGAGCAGGATGACACTAGGAAAAGAAGTATACGGTTTTGTTTTGTTTTCAAAATTTAAATAGCTCCCCTCCAATTATTTGCTCATTGGAAAAAAATTCACAAAAACAAGAAATTACAAAAATAATTATTATCCTTTTGGTGTGTATATGAAAATTCATATAGATTTGATCTTGTAATATATACCTAATTTATTTAACCTGACATTTTATATATATATATATATATACACACATACATATATAAAATGTCATATTGGTTCTGTTTCTCTGGAAAACCCTAACTAATGCAATTTATAAATCTGGTTAAATAAATGTATATATAATGAAGAATTGTCTCATATGATTATGGAGGCTGAGAAGACCCACAGTCTGCTCACAGCAAGCTGGAGACCCAGGAAAGCCAGTGATGTGTGTCTTCAGCCGGACTCCAAAGACCTAGGAGCCTGGGGAGCTGATGCTAAAAATCTCTCCGTCTGAAAGCAGACGATGAGATGAGATGAGATGGCTCAGCTCAACAGTGAGTCAGGTAGAAGAAAAGGAAAGTGAATTCCTTATTCCTTTGTTTTTTGTTCTATTCAGACCCTCAAAGGATTGGATGATGTCACCCACACTGGGGAAGACCATCTGTTTTGCTAAATCCTTAGATTCAAATGCTAATCTCATCTGGAAACACCCTCACAGACACACCCAGAAATAATGTTTAATCAGGGCATCCCGTGGCCCAGTCAAGCTTTCACATAAAATGAACCATCACATGGATGTTTAGGTTGTTTCCAGCTTGTTATTTTTGCTAACAAAGTGCATTCATCTAATGATTTGCCTTCGATAAATTACTGGAAATAGAATAGATGTCTATCTGATGCATTCTTCCAAATTCCCCTCCAGAAAGCTTGAACCAATTGTGACACCCACCAAGGTTGGCTGAAGATGCCAGTAAGTGAAGTTGTCCTAAAGCCTCCCAATGAAGAATTACAGGGTCAAGTCTGAGTTCCTATTTTGGTAATGACAATGGGAAATTTCTTGTTCTATATATTTTTTGTACATTTCAAAAGAAATAATCAACAAGTTGGGATGGGATGTTTTTGGTCTCGAAGGACCCAGTAGTGCATGTCTCTGTTCCAGGGTGTGGTTATGCAATTCCCAGCCCTGTTGTTTCCCTGTCTTATACACTTACCTGATTGCTTATGCCTTGCTGTTGGTGACTCTTAGCAGGGCACATTCTCAAGTAGGGCTTCCTCCTGGTGGCAGGGACACTCTTGCAGGTTCAGGCTCTTTTGTTGCTTCCATCCAGTTGGGTGCAAAACTTGACTGGCTAATAATACAGGAGCGAGGAAAAGCCCAGGTCTCAAAACAGAACGGAGAATTGTCTAGCCTTTCCCAGTAACCTCTCTGGTAGAGTGAGCTACTTAAACAATAGCAGCCATAAAGCCTGACCTGTGTTGTCGCCTTTCCCCACCCAACCCAAGGCAAAAAATACATAGTATATTGTGTTTGGGGGTCTTTTGTATTTAGGGTCCCATGTGGATGACTAAACTGGATGGTCACTGAGAGAAAGAGGATGGAGGCTGAGGACTGAGGCTGCCACAGAGAGCTGCTCCCCTACGAGGAGGCTGAGATCCCCTAGCACTGAGAGAAAGCTTGGGAAGTTAGCATATGCCTGGCCCTGCTTTGATGTCACTCTCTGATTTCATTTCGCATTTCACAGCTGGCAGGGCACGGATATTCTCCAGACATTTCTAAAAGGGATGCTTGGAATCTTGAGATAGCTATAGGTCTTCTAAGTAGACCCTCAACATTGATATATTATTGAACTGTGTCACCAAAAGCAAATACTTTATTGGCAGATGCGTGGACAAAAGGCGATTCACTCCCAGGCTCCAAGTCTGAACACAGAGTCCCTTCCCAATTTTCTAATTTTCTGTTTCAAGCAACACCAGTTAGCTGGCAAAATGTCCGCAAAGTATTTCTGACTGAACGAATAATAGGTTGGCTTTGTCTGTCTTACTCTGGGTGAAAATAAAGGGTCTGCGCCTCTCAGCTATTACCATAGCCAGTATATGCCCCAGAAGATACAGCCGTGGCCGTGTCTCCCAGAACGGCAGGAGACGTCTGCTGAATGAACAAATATTGAGAACGTGGACACAAGAGCAATGGTGAGATTTGCTCACGGTCTTTCCTCTGCTCAAGTTTGACTTTCAAATCTGCACCATGGCTTCCAACCAAGGTAAGAACCATATTTCTATCAACGTCTTAGCTTGGGGGTTGAAGGACAAATATCAAATGGTGGCAAATTTCTGTTGCCAGGCTGAGCATCTGGTTTCCCTTCAGGCCTTGCACAATGCGGCTCCCAAGAGTTCCCAAGGCACCCCTCCCTGGGCTGTGCCTGTCCCACCTCTCCAGGGTGTGGCGGGAGCCAGGGAATCTAACAGGAGTGCTTTGCTTTGCTTCCTGGAAGCCCCACCACTGTGGAAAGGCACTCAGGATCTGGAGGGAGCAATCCCGTACTTTTCCCTACTCCACCCTTCCCCTTCCAAACCAAAGGTAAAAATCTTGTAACTGTAGACACTTCAGGGGGTAATGAGAGAGCATAGGGCAGTCATTTAGCATCAAACTGGCCTTTCATAGTTTTATTGTTGTTTTCTACCACTCACTGAACAAGTGGGCCTCCTTCATGGATACAGAGATGAGCAAAAGCATGGTCTCTGCCTTGATGGCACGCACAAGTTAAGGAATGGAGGAGAGAGGAACGATCGAGCGGAGGGAAGATGGCTGGGATAGGGGAGGGGAGGTGCAGGCAGAGAGAGGTAAGAGAGAAAATCATGCAAGAGAAAATGATTTGATTGGAGAACCCCCTCCCCATCGCTCCATCTCTTAAAAATGCAACACTAGTTGCAAGAGGCTATGGCTGGCCTGCATGTGACCTCCCTAGATGAAGAGGCCGCAGCATCCCAGCTGGTTTTGATCTCGCAGCCAGGCGAAGGTCTGGCTTTGCGTCCCATCAGGCCTGAGCGTTGGACAGCGCTGTAGCCAGGGGGTACCTGCTTGCTCGGAGCAGAGCGGTGCTCTCGGCCGCGCCGGTTGGCTTAGGTTGAACCCAAGGCTAACCCCTCGCCAGTGTGTCCATTTTGGAGGTGGCTTTGGAGTGTGTATTAATAGAATAAATCATTTAGTGTGGTTTTCCCTCAGTACTCGGGGAAATTGTCGCCCCGTGAAACCAGACTAAAATGAGCACGGAGAGCATGCTTGGGGGTTCAGGTCGCCCGTGGGAGAGGGGTGGCAGTGGCGCGGGGCGGAGAGGAGGGGTCCTGCTTTGCTGAGGAACAGCTAACTGGGGAAGAATGGCTTGTCCTCAGTCAGGACTGCTGTCGCCTCCCTCCACCATACCCAGAGGATCTGCCCCGCCACGCCGTGAACCCTGCCTACGTTCTCGGGAGGTATCTGCTATTCTAACCTCGGTGACAAAAACGGAACGTTAAATAAAACCCTGGCAGGTGAGCAGCCCACAGGTCCCAAACCCAAACCCGTTGGGGGAGATCGCACATGGCCTGAGCGGCGCCCGCGGTTGCTCCACGTGTCCTGCAGGGGGCGCGCTGGGGTCCTTCCGATTTCCGAAGGGTTCTTTCTAAAAAGAACTTGCAGCCTTGCTGTGACACGTCGCCGAGAACGGACAGGCGCGCAGATTCTACGTGCCTCCCTCTTGCCTCGGAAACACTAAAAACGATCCCTTAAAACACAACACACAGCCTTAGGCTTCTCGTATATGACTGGACGGGTAAATGTTCTGCTGTAGACTTTTCTAGAGATGTGCCGTCAAAGTAGGAAGAGTGTAAAATGAAATCTCACTTTTTCATCACAACAACCCCATAGACTATTGTGGCCAGGTAATTGAGCTCAAAGCAGCATGATACAATCGTGATTTCCCCCCCAATGCCAAGCCCCCTTTCCTTCTGGGTAGAAGCTCCCTTAATGATATTTCAGCTAGATTCATAGGTTTGCAGTCACTTTTGGTGCTTTGCAGAGTTTTCTGGGGGTTATAGGACGCAGCTCTGGTTTATATTAAAACTTGAATCATTTGGTTCAAAGCTTTTCTTTTCCTCTACCCCTCTCGGGGGAAGATGGGAGCTGAGACCCTAGTGGCAGGAATGAAGGTGAGTGTAGGATACTGTCATGAATCTGTTCTCTTCCTCCTTCTTTTCTACCCTACAACACTGAGAGATGGAAAAGGAACATGTCTACATCGTTGATAACAAACACTTGGCTCTCTCGCTGGGTACCACACCTGCTGTCCCAGCTCATGTCCAAGGGCATCAGGTAGGTAGATGGTGACAGCTGCAGTTCTACAAGCAGAGACCCTGGTGAAGAGGGTCGGTGGAGAGATCTGGCTATACATTTAGGCTGCCATGCAGTGAGTGGCCACACACCACACACCTGTGAAGTCTACTCTCAGGTCGGCAGGTACTCTCGGGATCCATCTTCCTACTTCTTGGAAACCAGAAGGTCTGGTGGCGTGTG
Organism: Varecia variegata; assembly: GCA_028533085.1. Taxonomy (NCBI): domain Eukaryota; kingdom Metazoa; phylum Chordata; class Mammalia; order Primates; family Lemuridae; genus Varecia; species Varecia variegata. The sequence continues at coordinate 68,428,714 of CM052437.1, read as the reverse complement.
CCCAGGAGTGAATGGGAAGTGTGCATCCATGGCTGCTCCCTGGGCGGTGCCCACCAGGTCATCTCTTCTCAAGTCCACTTTTCTCCAGTTCAGGAGCACAAGGACAGTCCAGCAACTCTACCAGCTGAGCAGAGGCACAGCAGGAATCAAAATCCAGGCTCTCTTTTTTCTCACTGGCATGGCAAGTTTTAGGAATAATTCTCTCGGGGATTTCCCCCTTGCCCCAGTAGGATGACGAAGAAATAGGCTCTTTTTGCAAACCAGACACTCTTACCACAGGTGCAAGGGTGAGCAGTGCTCTCTCTTCATATGGAGTGGCTGTTCATCAGAGTGTGGGTGCTGGTGGGCACATGGGGGTGGGACCAGTTCCTCTGGAACGTCCCTCTCAGTGGGCCTTCGGCTGGAGCTCAGCACGTTCACTCTTCAGCCTCAGCCTCAGCTGAAAATCTCGGACATGAGGAAAAATCCCTCCTGGCATCTAACACCATGTTATTTTCAAAGAATTTCTAAATATTAATGAAAAAAAGACAGCAAATGGGAAAAATGATGTAAAGAGGTAATTCAAAGAATAGGACACCATGTGATTAGGACACAGAGGAAGGCTCAGCCTCACTAATAATAAGGGAAATGCCATTGCACAATAATATGTTTTGTATCTAGCAGATTAACGAAGTGTAAAGAGCTGGTCAGTGTTGGTGAGGCCATGGGGCCGTGGGAGCTCTTCTCCATCGCTGATGAGAGTGCTAATTGGTAAAATGACTGCGGAGAGTGGTAAAATGCACTGGGCAGTAACTGGCAGGGTGAACAGTGCTCATAGCTGTCCTAGGTGTGTAGCCTAAAGAAACACTTGAGTATGTGAACAAGGACATGCGCATAAAATATTTATTGATGTGTGTGTGATTATAAAAAATTGGAAGCAGTCTAAATACATCCATGGATAGGAGAACAGATAAACTGTGTATAACCCCCAAATCAACTGTTAAATCTGCAGTTAAAAAAGAATGAACTCGAGCTACATGTATGAACATGGGTAAACTTCAAAGCCATATTGACAAAAAGTGTCAGAATAATACACATAATATTTATGCTAGTTGTATATAGTAAAAGTATAACAACACATAAAACAGACGATAATTTTAGTTGTGAGTTTATCATAATTTTATTCACGTCCAGCTCTAACGTAGGATCTTTTGGTCGTCACGTGTCATTCTGAGCTCAAGCTTTTGGGCAGCTTGTCCCACAATCACCAAAGACCTTTGATTTTATGTTCCAAATAAAAACTCATTATTGGCTTGAATGGCCCTTGGTGCCTGTTACTTGATCCTGTGCCTCAATCAGATCCAACTTTCTATATAGCTGGTTACCTACCTAGCAACATTGTAGGGGTGTTGGAAAGCTGTGTTGGTCCAAAACATCTCTGGTGGAGACCAGTCTTTTACTGCTTATGTTTCTAGAATTAAATGGGAAAAAAGTTAATGTACGCAGTCTCGGCGAGAGTACTTTATGAATGTCCCCAACAGCTTCATTCGCTGCAGGGGTGAATTTAGTTGACTGTTTCAATTTGACGGCTATCTGAGATGGAAAGGAGACATGAAATGGAAGCTTTGTAATAGGAGAGGACGAAAGAACTGGCACTCAGTGTGAGCTGCTGTGGGGAGAAGGCGTAAGTGGGCACCACGCTGGGGGAGGGGTATGTTCTTTGTGACCAGGAGAAAGCAGGACAAAGTTGCATGAAGGTGGGTGTTTTGTATTAACATACAAACATGCCACAGCAAACTGCACTCAGTATGGCATCTTCAAATAGTGCTGTTGATCACTACAGGGATTAACATCTTGTGGAGCATTTACTGTGTGCTGCCACTTACCATACAAATCTTTACACCAACCTTCTCAGGTACATTTTGCAGGCACAAAGTTGAGGTTCAGAGACTTTAAATAGATTTCCCTAATACCCAGTAGTATTTGAACCCAGAGCTGGTTGACTACAAAATTCAATATACTGTAATGCCCCTAAGTGATAGTTTCCCTCCTATTATAGTATATTCCTAGAGAAGGCCTAGGTTTGTGGTAGTCTACACTTTGGGTCTGGCCAACACATCTTTCCACCTTTCTTTTGATTCCACTGGGAAACTCCTTGTCTGAATATGGCTCCTGTGGGTCATGACCTGCCTTGGTCAATCTTGACACACAGGCTGAAGATAGCTATGTAACAGGATGGATGAACTGAAATCCTCCAAGCTTCTGGGGAAAAAAATCTCTCTCTCTTGCTCTCTCTCTCTGAACATGTAGGGTCTAGCTTTGCTGGTAGCAATCTTTCCTTCCACAAGGATAGAATTTGTTAGCATCAAAAAGAATCCTGCCAAAAAAGAAGAGTTACAGAGATAAGCAAAATCAGAAAAGGAGAGATAGAACAAGAAGGAACAAGTGAGATCTGTGACATTGTTTGAGTTCCTGGATCCTGCCATGCCTGAACCCCCTGGAATTCTCAATTCCAAAGTTAAATCTTCATCATTTCTGCTTAATTTGGGTTTCTGTCTCTCACAATTGAAAGAATCCCAACTAATATAAGCCATCTCAATATTTTAGTCTTTTCCTTCATACTTTCTTTCTGATTAATACCGCCCACAAGCAATGTGAATTTATCTACAAAATCATGTTGCAAGTTTTGCCCCTTGGAAAAGAGAGAAAACAGCCATACAGGGTTTGGGATGTCTATGATGAGTGCATTTTGGTTTAGATTATAAAATGGCTCTGAATGAACTTTTAATATTTCTAATGGGTGTAACTAGCCACATAAATGCTTTCTATAGTTAAGAAAACAAAATGAAATAAATGGCATGCTCCCCTAGCCCTCCCTCACTCCTCTCTATCCCCAAACACACAAGTCTGGGGAATAGATGAGTGAATGAGGGCTGATCCCTGCTTCTAATGAAGCAGCTTGGAGCACATGGGCTATCAACGGGTCTCTTCTGGGGGTTGGCAGTGCTAGGAGGGAGAGCACACCCAGGCAGAAAATGGGGCTGTCACTGGCACATCTGGGTTGCTCAGATGGTGTGCTAAGACACAACAGCTTCCCTCACAGGAACAAGCCAAGCAACCACAAAAATGAGGGCCGTGCACATTTTTTTGTTTGTTTGTTTAAGGAGGTTAATTGACATCACATGCCTTGCCACCTTTATCTGTCCTGAAAGGGTATGGCCAGGTTGTGAGCATGGCCCATCTTGGTTGGGGAAGTTAGAGACTTTTCTTTTTATATCTGACATGCCCAAATAAAGAGAGGTCTCTTTCTTTTTCTTTTTTCCCCCCCCAATGCCTGATTTAAAGATACCTCGAATCAGTCCACAAAAATGGATTTAGATTAACCATTATGCAACAATGCCTTTTCCATAATGACTCATTTTCTGACTGTGGTGGTGACTCGGTGTGTGAAGTTTTGCTTTGGTTGTTCAAAGGAGGGGAGCCTATGAGAGCAACTTTCTGGGACAGCTGTAAGAATTGTGCCTTTCCTTTTAGCTGGAATTACGTGCTAGGATTAACAGCATGATGAAGTTCTGTTTCTTTTTTGCTTTGCTGGACATTGGTGCTGAAGACAAGACATACAGTATAGACTGTAGAAACATAAAATAAATTCTGCTGATAATACACACTTGTTTCTACTGGCCAGGAAGCCCTGATTTGCTAACTACTTTAACACCATTACCATGTGTGAATTCACAGGTTAAAAGGCACGTTTGTTTACTCTGAGTTGTTCTTGAACAGAGTTGGCTTTTTTATTCCCTTGGCTTATAACTGTTGAGTTCATTAATACCTTCTTCCTTAAAACAAGGGGAATAAAAAAGCCATAAAACCAGCAAGAGAATATTGTGGAGGACAAAGAAGAATCACATGATACCCATTTGATGAAGAGTTCAAAAGGAAACCGTTTTCTATCTTAACAGTCAGAGAAAGATTTGGATCACTGATGCTAGAGATAAGCAGAGCAGACAGGGGCCACAAAGGCCACTTTTCTAGAGTATTCAGAACAATAAAACAACAAAATTTAGTGAAGGCCGCTATAGGGGACCCACTCTGTTCTGGATATGTCAATAGAGGCCCCATTTATAAACCCTTTTTAAAATCTCTGTGCTCTAAGTTTCTTTATGACAATTTTCAGACAGATTGTTGAAATCTGACTGAAGAACAAGATTGTAAACATCCCTAGTAACACAGCCAGTTTGTGTTAAAAAAGTATTTTGAGTTACGTTCAATAAACTGGTTTTAAGTCTTTTAAGTCAAAGGTTTCAAACATGAGTAAGACACGAATCTTAAAAATAACCTGATTGAGAAATAAGTAGAACAGATTTCAACATAAGATAATAAAATATATCCCCCTTCCCCAGGGAAATATCATCTTCAATCTAGGTTTGTTTTTCTTTGGTCATCAATTTTCTTACATAATATTTTCATATGCTGTAAGAAGAGCAAGAAGGTTGGGGCACAGGAGGTCAGAGGGAACTTTCTGGAGAATGGGACTGCAAAGCAAAGGATAGTCATATGGAGATGGTGGGTGTGGTGGAGGCAGGAAAGAAGGACAAACACCTGTGAAGCCCTTGGAGCCCCACAGGTAGTTCAGCTTTCCCTCCCCATGAAGCCAGGAATGCAGGTGGGGCTGAGAGGGGTGGGGCTGACGTAAGGGCTAAGGAAGAGGGGAGGTGGGAAGTGTGGGAGCCCCCAGCTGGATGCAGACTAAGAAATACTTAGAGGTATTACATTTCCAAAGATTTTTGTGATTATAAAAACTTGAATAAAATTTTGAAAGCTCAAATAGCACAAAGAAAAAGAAATCACACAATCCTAGAATATAGGCATAAACACTTAATATTTGTATGCTTTATAATGTGTTTTAACATCCAGCAAAACAAGTCACCCTTATTATACTTTTTTCAATACTTTCCTGACTCTTCCATATTCATTAGTATCTTGAATTTCAACAAATTTTTACTGGTATTTTGATTTGTATTGTTTTGGATTTGTATGTTAATTTACAATATTGTGCTTCTCTAGAAACATATAATATCTTTTAATTCAATGTTTCTTTAATGTATCTTAATATAATTTGATACCTTTTTTCTATAGATCCTGCTCTAAGCTTCTTAAGGAGTTTCTTCTCAGAAATTATTTTCTTGTTTTTATCAGGATTTTTTCCCCAATGTTTTCCTAATAGTTTTTCTTTAACTGGTGATGCAGAAGATTACATATTAAGGAAAAGGTTTTCCCAAAACAATACTTACCCTTATGATATGCCCTGAGATGCATTTCTGATATTCTCTATCCTTTTCTTTCATTTTTTATGAATTTATATTATTATTATTTTAATTTCAGAATATTATTGGGCTACAAATATTTTAGTTACATAAATTGCTTTTGTAACATTTGAGTCAAAGTTATAAGTGTGCTTAACCCCTAGATAGTGTGCATTGTACCCAATAGGTATGAATTTATCATCCCCCCACCTTCTCCCACCTACTTGATTTCTGATGAATGTTATTTCCATAGGTGCACATAAATATTAATCAATTAGTTTCAGTTTAATAGTGAGTAAATGTGGTGTTTGCTTTCCATTCTTGTGATACTTCACTTAGAAGAATGGTCTGCAGTTCTATCCAGGTTAATACAAGAGATATTGGTTCATCATTTTTTTTTTATGGCTGAGTATAAGTCTATGGTACACATATACCACATTTTATTAATCTGCTCATGTACTGATGGTCACTTGAGTTGTTTCCACATCTTTGCAATTGTGAATTGTGCTGTTATAAACATTGGAGTGCAGGTGTCTTTTTTATAGAATGTCTTTTTTTCCCTTGGATAAATATCCAGTAGTGGGATTGTTAGATCAAATGGTAATTCTACTTTTAGTTCTTTGAGGTATCTCCATACTACTTTCCATAGAGATTGTACTAGTTTTCAGTTCCACCAACTGTGTATCCTATCTCTCTGCATCCATGCCAACGTTTGTTGTTTTGGGACTTTTTGATAAAAACCATTCTCACTGGAGTTAAGTGCCATCTCTTTGTGGTTTTGATTTGGATTTCCCTGATGATTAGAGATGTTCAGCACTTTTTCCATATATGTCTTGGCCCTTAGTCTATCTTCTTTTGAAAAGCTTTTGTTTATGTTTTTTGCCTACTTTTTAATGGGGTTGTTTGATGTTTACTTGCTGATTTGCTTGAGTTCTTCATAGATTCTAGTTATCAGCCCTTTTTCAGATGTATAGCATGCGAATATTTTCTCCCATTCTGTAGGTTGTCTATTTGCTCTAATGATTGTTTCCTTGGCTGTGCAGAAGCTTTTAATTTGATCAGGTCCCATTTATTTATTTATTTTTGTTGCTGTGATTGCTTTTGGGGTCTTCTTAATAAATTTTTTGCCTAGGCCAATGTTTATAAGGGTTTTTCCAACATTTTCTTCTAGCATTCTTAAGTTTCATGCCTTAGGTTTAAGTCTGTTATCCAGTGTGAGTTGATTTTTGTGAGTGGTGAGAGGTGTGGATCCTGTTTCAACCTTCTACATGTGGCTATCCAATTTCACCAGAACCATTTATTGAATATGGATTCTTTTCCCCACTGTATGTTTTTGTCTGCTTTGTCAAAAATCAGATGACAATATGAGGATGAGTACTCTCTTTTGATCCATTGGTCTATGTCTCTGTTCTTGTGCTAGTATCATGCTGTTTGGGTTACTATAGGCTTGTAGCATAGCTTGAAGTCTGGTAAATTGATGACTGCCAATTTGTTCCTTTTCCTTAAGGTTTCTTTGGCTATACGAGCTCTTCTCTGGCTCCATATGAAGCATAGAATTATTTTTTCTAGATCAGTGAAAAATGATGTTGGTATTTTAATAGGGATTGCATTGAATCTGTTGACCACTTTCGGTAGTATAGATATTTTAATAATATTGATTCTGCTGATCCATGAGCATGGTATGTTTTCCCATCTGTTTATATCGTCTGCTATTTCCTTTCTCAGTGTTTTGTAGTTCTCCCTATACAGGTCTTTCACCTCCTTACTTAAATATATTGATAGGTATTTTATTTCCTTTGTTGCTACTGTGAAAGATATTGAGTCTTTGATTTGATTCTCTGCTTGACTGCTGTTGGAATATTTGAATGCTACTGATTTGGGTACATTGATTTTATAACCTAAGACTTTGCTGAATTTGGTATCAATTCCAGCAATCTCTTGGAAGAATCTTTGGGATTTTCTAGGTATAAGATCATATCATCAGCAAAGAGTGATAGTTTGACATCTTCTGCCCCCATTCGGATACCCTTGATTTCCTTCTCTTGTCAGATTGCTCTGGCTAAGACTCCCAGCACTATGTTGAATAGAAGTGGTGATAGAGGGCAACGTTGTCTGGTTCCAGGTCTAAGTGAGAATGCTTTTGATTTTTCAGTATGAGGTTGACCATGGGTTTATCATATATGGCTTTTATCATTTGGAGTAAGGTCCCATCTATGCCTATTTTGTTAAGCATTCTTATCATAAAAGGGTGTTGAATTTCATGAAATGCTTTTTCTGTGTCTATTGAGAAGATCATATGGCCTTTGTTTTTACTTCTATTTATGTGGTGAATTACATTTATAGATTTGTGTACGCTGAACCATCCCTGCATATCTGGGATGAAGCCCACTTGGTCATGATGGATTATTTCTATGATGAGCAGCTGAAATTGGTTTGTTGGATTTTATTGAGAAGTTTTACATCTGTATTCATAAGGGCTATTGTTCTGTAGTTTTCTTTTTTTGTTGTATCCTTTCCTGGCTTTGGCATCAAGGTGATGTTGGCTTCATAAACCATGTTGAAGAGGATTCCTCCCATCTCAATGATATGGAATAATTTCTGCAGGATGGGTACCAGTTCTTCTTTGTAGGTCTGGTAAAATTCAGGTGTGAAACCATCTGGTTCAGGACATTTTTTGTTGGAAGATATTTTTAGTGCTGCTTCAATTTTGTTACTTGATATTGGTCTGTTCAGGAATTCTATTTCTTTTTGATTGAGCCTGGGGAGACCGCGTGTTTCTAAGAATTTGTCTATTTTCCCCACATTTTCAAGTTTATGTGCATAGAGATTTTTAGAGTATTCAGAGATAATATTTTGTATTTCCATGGCATCAGTTGTAATTTATCCTTTTTCACTCCTGATTGAGCTTATTAGAATCCTTTCTTTTCTGCTTCTGGTTAATCTAGTGAGAGGCCTGTCAATTTTGTTTCTTTTTTCAAAGAACCAACTTTTTGCTTCATTAATCTTCTGTATAGTTCTTTTGTTATCAATCTCATTTAGTTCTGCTCTAATATTGGTTATTTATTTTCTTCTGATGGGTTTGGGATTGGTTTTCTCACCCTTTTCCAGTTCCTTGAAACAATTCATTAGATTATTGATTTGTGATCTTTCTGTCTTTTGGATGTGGGGATTTAAGGCTGTGGGTTTCCTCTCAGGAGTGTTTTAGCTACACCCTATAGATTTTGATAACTTGTGTCCACTTTATCATTTAGTTCAAAGACTCTTGATTTCATATTAATTTCCTCCTTGACCTAGTAATCATTCAGTAAAAGATTGTTTAGTCCATCACTTTGTGAAGAGATGAGTGTTTTTTTGGAGTTGATATCTAATTTTATTCCACTGTGGTCTGAAAAGATGCATGGTGTAATTTCTGCTTTTTAAAATTTGTTGAGACATATTTTGTGGCCTAGGATGTGATCAATCTTAGAGAATGTTCCATGAGCTAATGAGAATAATGTATATTCAGTGGTTTCTAGGTAGAATGTTCTATAAATATCAGTCAGGCCCATTTGTTCTAGAGTTCTGTTTAACTCCATTGTCTGTTTATTTTCTGTTTGGGGGATCTGTCCTATTCCATCAGAGGGGTTTTGAAGTCCCCAACTCTTATGGTGCTGCTGTTTATAATTTTTTTTAGATCAAGTAGGATTTGCATTATGAATTTGGGCACACCTGTGTTAGGTGCATAAATATTTAGAATTGTTATGTCTTCTTGTTGAATTGTTCTCTTTACCATTATATAATGACCATCTTTCTCTTTCTTTACTTTTGTTGATTCAAAGTCTATGTTATTTGATATGAGAACTGCTATACCAGCTTTCTTTTGGTTTCCATTTGAATGGAATATGGTTTTCCATCCCTTCACTTTGAGTCTGAATGAGTTCTTGTGGGTTAGATGTGTTTCCTGAAGATAGCAGATACTTGGCTTGTATATTTTTTTTATATATTTAGCCAGCCTTTGTCTCTTCAGTGGGGAATTTAAGCCATTCACATTTACTGAAAGAATGGATAAGTGGAATGGATTTTTGTTCATCCTGTTGAGTAGGACTTTGTTGCTTTACTTTATTTCATAAGCCATTGTGGTATCTGGGCTTTGACCTTTAGTTTTTGGGTGATTTTACACTGGTGGGTGTCTATTGTGCTGATCCATGTATAATGCAGTTCTGAGTACTTCCTGCAGTGCAGTTCTTTCCTTGACAAATTCCTTTAGTGTTTGTTTGTCTGAGAAAGTCTTTATTTCACCCTCATATATGAAACTTAGTTTTGCAGGATACAAAATTCTAGGCTGGGCATTATTCTGTTTGAGAAGACTGAGAATGGGACCCCAATCCCTTCTGGCTTATAAGGTATCTGTTGAGAAGTCTGCAGTTAGTCTGATGGGTTTTCCTTTGTAAGTTACCTGATGCTTTCACCTCACGGCTCATAGTAGCACCTCTTTTGTATTTATTTTGGCCATTCTGATGACTATGTGTTGTCGAGTTTGCCTCTTTGTGATGAATCTCACAGGAGTCCTTTGAGCTTCTTGTACCTGGATATCTAGGTTTCTAGCAAGGCTAGGGAATTTTTCTTCAGTTATTCTCTTTCAAATAGGTTTTCCAACCCTTGTGTATTTTTTTCTTCACCCTCAGAGATGGCTATGATTCTTATGTTAGGCTTCTTTACATAATCCCATATTTCTTGTAGGGTTTGCTCATTTCTCTTATTTCTCTGCTCTATCTCTTTGAATGACTTGTTTAATTCAAAGACGTTGTCTTCAAGCTCTGAGATTATTTCTTCTGTCTGATCTAACTTATTCCACTGTGTTTTGTATTTCCTTCAATGAATTTTTCATTTCCAGAAGTTCTGTTTGAGTTTTCTTTAATAATTCTATTTGTTTAATTACTTTTTCATTCATTTCCTGCATTGTTTTTTTTTGGTTTCTCTTTGTTGGGTTTCTATTTTATCTTGTATTTCATGGAACTTCCTTTCAATCCACTTTTAAAATTCTTCATCTATCATTTCAATATTCTGATTTTAGTTGGTAACCATTGCTAGAGAGCTGGTGTTCCCTTTTGGTGGTGTCCTTTCACTCTGATTCTGCATACTTCCAGAGTTCTTTTACAGATTCCTTTTCATCTGGAGCAGCTGTTGCTTCTTACTTTTGGATTTCTTTTGTTTAGATAATGACATGCCCAGTTTAGTCTCTGAGCCAGTAGGTGCTTGTGGGTGAGAATTGACCACACCCTGTATGATTGAGTCAGTAAATGTAGTAAAAGTGCATGCAAATTGACCTCCCTGTCAGTAAGTGGTACTTGCTGGAAGGAACAAGCTGCAATGTTATTTTTGGGTTCTGTGACCCAGGTTTAGTTCCTCAGGAGAAGCACTCAAATGCCCCAGGTGGTGAGTGGGGCCCTGGAACTTCCAGGTGAATCCTTATTCTCCACCTCAGCAGGGGCCAGTGGGGGAATGAGGCTGGGTGGGACTGGGTTGGGTGAGCCTGCCTTAACCTCCACAAATGCTGGCAAGGGATGTGTAGTGGTCAACGGTCCATGCCCTGCCTCTGTGCAAAGGTGCCAGGGAAGGGCTGACATGGCCCCACTCAACCAGAAAGTCTGCGTGTGGCGATGGGGCTGTTTGAGACCCACAATCCAGCAATCTGGAGCAGGCCTTGCTCCCCCCAGTTCTGTGGTTCTCCCTGGCCTCTGTCATCAGGCAGGACCTCAAGCCAGCCGAGATCTCTCACGATTGTGATGTGGGCCAAGAGGGAGCACATTACAGCTAGGACCCACACTGTGCTCTCTACCCTGATCTGTCCCTGCAGCCACCCACACCTCCCAAGACTAATTCACAAATAACCACTCTGTGCCCCTGGACAATGTAATTGAGACCTGGGAGTATGGGACCTGGCTGTGGGGGGCTTGTTCCTGAGGCCCCAGAGATCAATCCCTGCCTATGCCAGGGAGAAGGATGCTGGTCCCATGCCCATGTTGGTTTGATGTTCCTCTACCTCAGGGTGTGTCCTGCTCTGATGGGGCCACCAGGCAAACAGCATCAGGGAGGGCTGGTGGGCAGGGAGCTAACAGGTTGAGCACTCCTTAGTCCTCTGCAGGACCCCAAAAGCAAGGTCTGAGCCCTGCTCTCTGGGTAAACCTCCATGTGGTGGTTCGTCTTTCTCGGTAGCTGCAGGTGGGAGACTATAAGGGGAAGAAAAGAGTCTGGATGGAGGAATGTTAGCACTGTGGTCATCTCCAGCCCTCTCTCCAGGAGGCAGTATGCCACCCAGGCTCTAGAGTCACACAGATCATCTGGGACCCACTGAACTCCTGTTGCTCCTGCAAGTCTGGGCCAGAGTTGGGAAATGTCTGTGTGGGGACAAGCAAAACAAAACCTGAGGAGTTGATTTAGGCTAGTAACTATTTCTTCCTTACAGATTTGAAGAACTTGCCCATGAAACTATCTGACTCAGGTACTACTTTGGTGGTGATGCTTAAATTACATTTGTTATTTCTATCACATTTATTGATTTGATTCTTTTTTATATTTTTAATCTAGTTCAGTAATTTAAAATTATCTAGAAATTATGCACATATCCTGATTTTGAAATTAATTACCATAGAGGGATATAAAATACTCCTTCTAAAAGCATTTAATGTCCTAAATGTTTCCTTTGTTTGAACTTTGTTTACTTTCACTTTCACTTTTCCTTCCTGTGGCTTAACTAGCTAGCGATGTCTATTTTACCTTTTATTCCACTTGGATTTATCAATGCAAACATTTTCTCCTAACCAATTAATGTCTTTTTTAATCTTTAATTCCTTCTCCCTCTGTTTTTCATGTTTGTTTGTGACTGTTGTGATTGTTCTTTTATAAATTCTCAAGGTAAGTACTTAATAACTTCATTCAAATATTTTATTTTTAAGAATTAAAGAACTGCCCTTGCAGTACAGCTTTGGCTGCATTCCAGAAGTTTGATATGTGGCATTCTGTTGGCTGTTAATTTATTAATATTGAGACTTTTAAGTTGTGATTTTCATTTTAATCAATGTTGTTGCTTTTTTTGCCTAGTGTTTATATTTTCTTTTTGCATGTAACATTGTTCATTATTTCTAGCTTTATTTCATCATGATCAGAAAACACAACCACAATATAATGTTAAGTAATCTCTTGGCACAATTGCTGTAATTCTATTGGCATTAGAAGCAAGATGATAATTTTCTTATTACTATTTTAGTGTCCAATTGGCACATTCTCAAATTGCGTTACTCACCAATTGTTAAGTCTATAGGACAATACTGAGCCAAGCATAACAGGGACACAGTTCAGAACTGCAGTTGACATGCCTGTAGCCAGAGAGCAAACGTGAAAGGGACTTTCACTTCTAACCTCTCTCACCAAAGCTTTGCCCCTCACTGCTCAGGGACTAGTAAGGATGCTGTCACCGCAGAGTCAGGAGATGGTGGGGATTTGGGCTACAAAAGACTAGTGTTTTGGGCTCTGTTTTAAGTACAAAGTGGCTGGGATGGCATGGTCCTTCTGCTCTGGTCTCTCTAGCCATTACTCATCCGCCTATGTAGGGTCAATATTTTTTCTCCCAGGACAATCCCCACTCTTTTATCCTTTCACCGAATCTACCCCTGTAAGGAAGACACTGCCAGTGCTTCAAAGGGATATGACTTCCTAATTGAAAATGGCCTCTCAGGGAATCCCAAGTGATTTCTTATCCTCACTTACCCTACATCATAGGGGAATCTTCTGTCATTTAAGAGGACCACTGTCTGCACACACACCCAAATTCAATGTCTGGGTGGGTATTTCTCTGGTAGGGCATATCTTATGACATAAGAATATGGAAATATTTCCTGAATTTTTATTTTCACTTTTTTGTTGAGACCACTAACAAAATACCACATTTATGCCTGTAAGCTTCTAACTGGACCCTAACTAGTTGCTTTACTATTAGTGTATCCTTTTAAATACTGTCTGTGCCTTTTTAGCCATCCCTGAACACTCTTTTCACAAAGTGTACATTCTTACTCAAAGCCAATATCCCGTCACCTATTAAAAAGTGTTCAGAATTAGTGAGAAGAACGTTGCATGCATTTAGAAAATCAGCTTCTCACCTGGTCACCTAAGCCTTCTGTGTCCCCACTTCCATATTTTGCTCAGAATTCCACTGTTATCATTAGTTCAATGTCTTGTCACAGCAATAGGAAGAGTGTGGATGACCTGGGTTCAGATTCCAACCTGGCGATGTAGTAGTTGGGTGACCTTAAGGGTACTGCATAGCCTTCATTTTCTGACCAGCAAGACATATTAATGCCTACCCGTGGAAGCATTTTGAGATAAAAAAGAGAGCTTGGGACACTGCACACTCTCAAACACTAGCTACTGTTGTTACCGGCTGTCCTGGACCCGGCGTGCTGCAGACATGTGTCTTCTCCAGTCTGTGTCTTTGCTCAGGCCGATGTCCCCAACACCTGCCTGTGCATACTTTCCTGCAGAGAAGAGCTCTCTTCTAGAACAATGGTTTTTAACTGGGGTGACTGTACCCCAACAGACATGGGGACAGCATTTGACATTTTCTGGAGACCTTTTCCATTGTCAAACTGTGGATTGGAGTGCTACTGACATCCAGTGAGTAGAGGTCAGGGGTGCTGCTGAACACCCTACAATGTGCAGGACAGCTGCCCACAACAAAAGAAGTAGCAGGCCCCAATGTCAACCATGCTGAGGTTGAGAAAGCCTGCTCCAGACAATGAGGAAAGGAGATGGCCTCAGAACCACCTGGGGAGTTTCCACCAGATGATTCTGATGTGCCCTACTTCTGGTTCAGCATAACCGGCCTAGAACAGGGTAAGATCATCTCCTGGATGAAGCTACTCTGGTTTCTCCAAACACTATTGACTTCTCTTTCCTTTGGCTTAACTGTATCACAGCAGAATGGCTTCCAGGAATGTCATTTTTCTTTGTCTCCTACATGCATCCTCTCTCCATAGGAGGGCCTCCTTCAGGAAGATTAAGGCATGTGAGAAGCTTGCACAGTGCCTGCCCCATCCCCTGGAGTGTGAGATGCTCTGTGAAAGGGAACACACTCTCCTTCCCCCTTCTGTAATCTAAATATTTTGGGGTCTGGGGCCATGTTTTGTATAGGTCACAGCAATGCAGGGAGCTGCTCACCTACAGAGCCCCCCATCGAGAGATGAACGCTAAAGGAGTAACTGTTTTCATTCCACCCCTGGGAGTGGTAATGTGGATTTAGTAACAGGCAATTAAAACTCTCAAAACCACAAGTGTCTCCTGAGAGCAGCAAATAACAACGTGAAAAACTTTCCTTTCTGAGAACATTTCCTTTCTCAGAAAAGAAGGTGCTAAAATCACTTTTTCTTGTAAAGTGGTAACTGAAAGTAACCATTGGTCATGACAGCTAATTCAGCTGCTCTGTGAAAGACATGTCATCTTAGACATGACTCCACGGCTGCTCTGCCCTTCCCCCTACCAAACATGCATACTGATATTCTTCTCCAGGCACTCAAGTCTAGAGAAATGACCTATCACACAGGTTTACACTTCTTCTTCAACCTGAAATGAAAGTAATCTAAAATAAACACAAAATCCAGTTGTGTCTTACTGTTATTTGCTAAGGATTCTTAGAGCCACAAGGTTATATAGTATCTTGTTGCTACTGAGAAGTATTTTTAATTTGCAACTGCACATTTTTTTTTTCACTAAGAAACAGTCGCTTGACTTGTACCATCAGGGTTGATTTTTGTGTAAAATTGTGTTTTTGTGTCTTTTACACTCCACTCATACATAGTTGTTCTATCTGGATCCATGCTATTATCCCCATTTCTTTGTATATCAGTTTTAAAATGAACAAATGGTTATAAATTGATTTGCTAAGAATGGTTTCTCCATGAAATGGAAGAAAGATTAGCATTATTTTCACTTTGTGTGCTCTTAAGTAGTCTGCAGACTTAGAATGAGATTTTAAATATAAATACCTCATTATGTTATCCATAATTAACTAGAAATGATTATTACCACTGAATATCCCACCTAAATATGTCATTTTCTTTTCCTTCGTCTTTTGGATACATTTTCAGTTTTGTTCCTTCCATGGGTCAACTTAGGCAAGTTGTGAAGTTATATATCTTCCCCAGCCCTTGGTTTCCTCAAATCTACAGTGAAGTGTTTCAACTGTATTAGTGGGTCTCAAACCTGGCTGCACAGGAGAATTACCTGGAGAACTTAAGAAAATACATAAAGCCCAGTTAATTCCAAGTATGAAACCCTTTATGCAGATCATCTCCTAGATTATTTTCAGCATGAAAATTCTGTGATGTGACAATACCCATTTTGGTGAGGGTGGTGAAATTGGCAAGTCATTGATTTCAAATGGAATGGTTAGGTTGGTGTGGTGATTCTAAGGGTCAGTTTTGTGACAAGGATCAAAAACCTTTAAAAAGTACCTAACTTTTTCTTTCTCCCTCTCTTGTGTTGAAAAAACAACAAAAAACAAGGTATCTAACTTTTAACCCAGAAGTTCTATTTTTAAGCATTTATTCTTAAGAGATAATTAATGTTGTATCAGATATTTTGTTACAATGATATTGTCTCCAGCATTATATAAAATAGAGAAAAAATGAAAATCAGGGAATATTTAAATAAATTACAGTACAGTCATCCAACAAAACACTATGCAGACATTAAAATAATAACACTATAGAAAACTATTTTATATCATGGGAAAATGCTCCTGATATACCACATGAAAACATAGGCAATAACATAATCTCATTTTTGGTAAAAGTCATCTATACAGAATAACATTTGTAAGCTTATAGGGCAAAATGATGACAGTGTTTATCTCTGAGTGGTGGGACTGAGAGTAATTTTGATTTATCTTCTTTCTCTTTCTCTATATTTTTCTATGACCACTGTGTATTATTGCTTTAATTAGGGTTATTTTAGAATCATTCTCTAATCTGGCTCCTTCCAGATATACATGTTTACCCCTTAAACTCTTCTCTTGGCTCTATTTCTTTGTGTTCCAAAATGCAACCTGATAGTGCTTAGCTACAAAGCCAGGTTTGCCAGAAGTACTGAGCTCAAACGAGCAAACACAGGTGGACTCCACTCAGTGTCCTGACCTTAGGTCCCCCCAGCAACTGGAGGAGACAGATTCTTAATCAAAAGTACAATCCAGGCCAAGCACGGTGGCTCATGCCTGTAATCCTAGCACTCTGGGAGGCCAAGGTGGGAGGATTGCCTGAGTTCAGGAGTTTGAGACCAGCCTGAGCAAGAGTGAGACCCCGTCTCTACTATAAATAGAAAGAAATTAGCCAAAACAACTAAAAATAGAAAAAATTAGCTGGGCATGGTGGCACGTGCCTGTAGTCCCAGCTACCTGGGAGGCCGAGGCAGGAGGATCGCTTGAGCCCAGGAGTTTGAGGTTGCTGTGAACTAGGCTGATGCATGGCACTCTAGCCTGGGCAAAAGAGTGAGACTCTGTCTCAAAAACAAAACAAAACGAAAACAAAAACAAAAGTACAATTCAAACCAAAGTGACATAAGTGCTCTATATATGTGTAGCCGGGATGTGGGACTCAAGGGGAAGTCCTGAGCTGGTAGGGATGCACAGAGCCTCCCCAGCTCAAGTGGCATGGGAGAATGGGAAGGTTTCCCCAGGTAGAGAATGGGAGGACAAACTGCTGCAGAGACAATGGGAAAATACAGCACTGGGTTGTTAATGGACATGCTATACTTGGGAAATTAGATTTGTGCCCGAGTGTCAAGTGTGGGGAGGGATATACATGTGTTGAAGAAGAAATATGGGGGAGTTCCAGCTCTAACTGTACCTTTGTGCAAAGAAGGGCAAGGTACTTCCTCCTCTGAGCAGATTAAAGCTCAGCTCAGGTCCTGGAACTGACTTGGTGATTGGAGGATGCGTTGGGTGTTAGTTTCCACTTGCTCCATCAGCTGGGCACACTCCTGCTGTGCACAACGTGAACAACTGTTCCTACAACAATGCTATCAGGTACGGATACAGAGGCTCAAAGAAGGTAAATATGGTCCAGAGTCTCATAGCTCCTTTGGAGCAGGGACATGCATTCAGAGTGAAGACTCTTAAGCAATGAATTTGGACATTATTCTAGGGGCTGTGGGAACCATTGCCAGTTCTTGAGGAGGAAATTAAACTGAGAGCACTAAGACTAGCGCAAGCATAGAGAATAATTAGGAAGCTACTGTGGTAGTTGTGATGAGAGGTGAGGAGGCCTGAATTGGGGCAGTGGCAGGGAGCAGTGAAAGAAGTACACGGGTGTGATGGATATTGTGTAGGTAGCACGAGTGAATTTACAGGTGGGTTAAAGTGAGGAGTGAGAAGATGGGCCACCTTGGTGTGGGTCTTGAAGACATCAACAATTGCTAACAGTTGGAGTTGGAACCCATGAGAGTCCCTGGAAAGAGGAGAGACAGATCTTTAGAGAATGCCCACATTTAAGAGGAATCAGTAAATGAACCCCAAAATAGCAGAGTGATGGGAGGGAAACCCAGAATAAAATGGGGTGTCATGGAGGCCAAGAGTAGAGTGTTGAGGAGGAAGTGGTCACAGCATTCAATGGTACCAGTGGAAAAAAGATGAGAACTGTGAAGATTCCATTACCAAGTCAGTGGGAAGGTGTTTGGTCACCTTCAATGAGCAGTTCAGTACTACTACAGAGACATCAGACCCTAAGGCTCCAAGGGGGAGGTGTGTGGTGGGGTGGTGAAGGCTGGTGTAGAGCTCTTTAGTAAGAACTTGAGCAGAAAGGAGAGAGGGCGGGCAGCAATTTCACTGGAAAGTGAAGATCAAGGGAGGCTTTAGTCATGGTGGGGGCATCTAGAACATACTTAGAGAGCGAGTGAGGAACCTGCAGACACAGATGCTAGAAGGGATGCATGGCAGAATCCTTTAAGAGGTAAGACTGTGTTGGGAGCTGGGAGGATTGTGAGATCAAAGCTAGCACACAAGTGGAGGGGATAAGCATGGGAAAAGAGGCATGTTTTTCTGTGGGGAGGAGACGGGAGGGAGAAGACGGGTGAAGATCCTGGGAAATGTTGGGCTGGGAGAGAGAGGCGGTGATGGTGCACCAGGTGGTGTCCAGTTTCTCAGCGGGTAGGAGGTGAGATCAGTGGCTCATAGCAAGGTACTTGGTGAATTTTCAAATTTTAGCCATACAAAATGTCTGAAAAGAAGCCACTGGAATGGAAATGAAATAAGCTTTGGGTGAGTAGAAGGGTCAAACAGCAGTCTGGCAGGCACTCTGTAGTTGGCTAACTTGAGTTTGTTGGTTTTTGAGGAGAAAAATTATGTCGACCTTGTTGGCCATTCCATTTCCATGATATAACACACTGTCTAGCCAGAGCAGATGCTCAACAGAGATTGATTTAATGAATATGTTCTGTAATTGTGCTGATCAGTAAGATTAGGTGAATTCCACCAGCATTTATTTAGTAGCCATTGGAGAAAACAGGATTAGGGAAATAGAAGACATATGACCAAACGGGAGCCCCACCCTAGGGCCACCACCAAATGCAAGGTCCCTTTGTTGTTGATGCTGGTTAACTTCCCCCTTGTCACTCTCAAATGATAAAAGAGGGAGATATCACACTCTGGCTTCACAGTCATTTCTTACTTTAGCCTTTTTGTCAGTTTCCTCTTTTCAAACCTGTCTACCAAGCTCAGTAAAATCCATCATATGCACAGACAATTCCTGTTACTCAGAGGGTGCATAACCTTACAGGTTACCTTGGGCTACTATGGACTGTGGGCAGGGGTCCTCCTCTCAGCCTGCAGAAGTGTGAAGCGTCCACAACCCCAGTCCTGGCATTGCTCTTCATCAGAGGCTGCAGTTCCTTCCTCTTGTGATTCTCCTCTTTGCAAACAGGATTTTCCCTTTGAGATTTTAGTTCATCTGTAATTTTTATCCTACAATTTGATACCAATCTATTCTCTTTGGCCTCCTCACTACTCTCCCAACCCCACCCCCATTTCTCTTCTGGTCTTTGAAGAACGAAGATCTTTTCCTGCCTGGGATCTATGTCCAACTGTCTTTGGCTTCTGGTGGCACTTCTGTCCCAGGAACCTGCAGTCGCACCAAGGCTGCCTATATTCCCTTGAGCTCATCTTACGTGACAATTTAGGAGTCTCATTGCCAGTGAGGGGTATTCTTGCTCTTGTTCAGTTTCCCTGTGCTGGTCCTACATTTCCAACAGCACTCTGGGGCATGATCCTCCTGACTGAGTTTCCTGGGAGAGGCCCCAGTGATCCTCTTCTGGCAAGTGGGTGGTTCTCTCCGCACCTCCCTGGGTAAGGTTGGGCAGGCTTTCTCTCCAACTGTCTCGGAAGCCACATGTCCACCCCTCAGCCCTCCCCATACTGCAGAACAACTCTTAGGCTGTCAGCTTGCTTGGCTATCCTGGAGGGTGTATTTGAGAATTCATGGTGTGTCTTAGAATGAAAAACAATGACCAAATTTTTCTGCTTCTTTTTCTGAAAAGCAATACTTGCATGTAAATTATGGCACCAAGAAGTGACAGTGTCAAACAGGAAGAAATATAGGAGAGTTTCTTCATATTCGAGGTCAGAGAGTCTTACGATTTTAACAAGGAAGCTGGTGACTTTCTTTTCAGGTGGTGGAAGCTCATTTCTTGGGCCATGTGGCCTTTTCCATAAGCTTTTTCCATCTCCTCGTGCCATAAAGCAGCAGGCTGGAGAGACGTGATTCACACAGTTGGTGAAGACATTATGTTTCTGTGGTGCTGCTGGTTATGAGAACTTGTGCGGCTTGGTGAAAATAAGGTGAGTTGGGCCATGGAAACCATGGACATGCAGGACAACTGTGGTGCTGTATTAGTGAAAACTCAAAACTTTGAAAGGTCATCCATTACCTTGTCATAGTGGTGGGCTTAAAACCCACATCTGTCTTTATGGTAGATAAATATAGACCCCAATAACCAAGGTAAGACTGGGGAGGGGTTGGTGCCAGCTGGGAGAGGCCAGTATGTGATCTCGCTTCTTCCTATCTAGTGACACAGAGACCCCATCTGTATTAGTCTACTCAGGCTGCCACAACAAGATACCACCATCTTTGTGGCATAAACAACAGAGATTTGTTTGCTCACAGTTCTGGAGGTTGGAAGTCCAAGATCAAGGTGTAGGCAGGGTTGGTTTCTCCTGAGGCCTCTCTCCCTGGCTTGCAGATAGCTGCTCTCTTGCTGTGTCCTCACACAGCCTTTCCTCTGTGCAGTCCCATTCCCAGTGTCTCTACCTCCTACTAGGGCACCAGTCCTGTTGGATTAGGATTCATCCATAGAACCTCATTTGAACATACATCTCAAAAGGCCTTATCTCCAAATACAGTCACATTCTGAGGTATACTGGGAATTAGGACTTTGACATGTGCATTTTTGGAAGATGCAATTTAGGCCATATACCTCCAAAGTGAAATCAAGAGCATGGGCTTAAGTAGCAGAGTGGCACAGTGGCAGAGCACTGGACTCCCCGCCCAGAGGTTGGGGTATTGACACCACCCTCTGCTGTGGCTGTGCCTTAACTTGAGGACATTCCTGTAATTGAAATGAGCTGGTCACTGAAAGACAAATACTGTGTGATTCCACTTTATATGAGGTACATGCAGTACTCAAATTCAGAGACAGGAAGAAGAATGGTGGCTGCCAGGAAGCTGGGGAGGGGAATGAAGAGTTAGTGTTTAATAGGGACAGAGTTTCAGATTGGAAAAATTAAAAAGTTCTGGAGATGGGTGGTGGTGATGGTTGCACAACAGTGCAAATGTACTTAAGGCCATAGAACTGTACACTAAAAAATGGTTGAATGGGCCAATTTTATATGATGTGTATTTTACCACAATAATAAAAATGTAAGGTATGTGCTGTGGAGTCAGACCTGAGTTTCAGCCCTTTGTCCTCTCCTGACAGCACACACACATCCTTATTTTACTTTATTAAGCCTCAGGTTTTTGACCTGCAAAGTGGGGATTGTGTTTCCTACCTGGGGACTAAAAGAGATCAGGAAGCTAAGAAGTTTGGTAAAGCCCTTGTCATTCCATTAGCATTCAGCCAGTGACTGCTAATAATGGTAACAAATGCAAGCAGAACAGGAAATGCGAAGTTCAGGTGGATGGTGCATTTACTTTTGAGTGATTTCTTTCCCCACGGGTCAAAGTAAAGCAGAACCTTGCCGGGGGCCTAGATGGCTCAGATCAGCCTCCTTATCATGTCGGGGGCCTCTGGGACTGGGAGGCTCAGGTAGGGCTTCCAGGGAGGCATTTCAGCATTCTCAAACGAGTGTGTTGCTTTATCCTGCACCCGGTAAAATCAAGCAGATGCAGGAAGTTTTGTTGATGGAAAAGTCCAAACTCTAAAATAATTTAAAGAGTTTTATTCCGAGTCGAATATGTGTGACCACGGCCTGGGGAACAAGTTCTCAAGAGGTCTTGAGAAAGTGCGGCTGGGTTACAGCTCGGTTTTATACATTCATGGGGACAGGAATCACAGGTAAAATCGTAAATCAATACATGGGAGGTATACATTGGTTTGGCCTGGAAAGGTGGGACATCTCAAAGCGGGAGCTTATGAGTCATAGGTGGGTTTTAGGGATTTTTTTAATTGACAGTTGAAAGAGTTAAGCTTTGTCTAAAGATCTGGAGTCAGTGGAAGGGACTGTTTGAGTTAAGATAGGCATCTGCTAGGGTGCTTGAGGTAAGGTAAGGTGGTCTCCTATCTCTCATGGGATGCTATACCGGAACCAGGTTGGGAAAGAAAGCACGTCATATTGGGTTAACAAAACCCATGTAGTGAGATTTTATCATTTGGAGGCGTGACTCACCAGGCTTCTTAGAAAGGAATTTGGGCAAAAGCGAACGGTCAGAGTTCAGTGCACAGTGTGTTGGGGTCACAGGAGACACTGTCAGCTGCAGCCTTGCTGCTCTGCTTCTGGCTTCCACGGTTGCTCATCAGATCCTCTGTGACCTGCTAGGCCGGTTCTGCTTGGGCCCCAGTGCACAAAGAACGTGGCCTCTTTTTGGGACACACTGACCTGCCAGCATGAGTGGGCCTTGCTGTCACCAGATCTGGGCCCATGGGAGCTCCAAAGCCCTGGCTCTCCTCTCCCCTCACCGCCCCCTTCCTTCTCCTGAGCCCTGAGCTGCCTCACTCCCCCAGCCTGGCTGCA
The DNA here is from genome assembly GCA_028533085.1 of Varecia variegata. NCBI lineage: Eukaryota > Metazoa > Chordata > Mammalia > Primates > Lemuridae > Varecia > Varecia variegata. Next base: position 68,406,184 of record CM052437.1, on the reverse strand, counting down.
ACCTGTTCCTGCCACCCCACACACAGTTCCCTGAGAGCTGGCCCAGGGCCTAGACACAATTTACTCAATAAGGCATTATTGGGATACAAAGAAATGCACTTGCTCTTAATAAGAATACAACGCAGAGCTTCCACTTAGTACTAGAGAAGGGGTTTTCAAATGTCAGGGCAGAGCAGAATTAAGCCCCTGGGGGATCATCCTTCCCATATCCAGTTCCTGATATAAGGGGTTTGGTAGATCCTGAGGCAACCAGAGGAAACTGTCCTGGGGGAGACAGTGGAGGGCTGGATCACTGGGCTGGGCTCTTCTGAGATCCATATTGCTGTGGGGTCCTTCTTGACTGTGGGCACCACCCCTGAATGCCAGCTTCCCCTACAGGGCACCAGCCATGCCATGCCTCCTGAGCAGCCCAGGGGAGCCCTGGCCCTGCCCACCACTCCCACCTCAGGCCAAGCTCAGTTCTGCAGAGGCCATAGCTCTGGTGAGCATCATGCCCATCCCAGCTTCCCGTCTCTATTCAGGGGCGTGCTGTGCCCACCCTCCAGCTACAGACTGGTCCATCCAGGGCAGCCTCCTGTTCCCCCAAACCTGCTCACCCGCCATCTCCCGCCCCCCAGCTCCTTGTGCTTAGTGATGCTGCTGGTTTTACAACCTAACTCCCAACTTCCTTGTTGGCCTTTTGGATGGAGAAACCAGGCTGAGACTGCTCATGGTGCCACCCCATGGCCCTGACAGTCCTCACACTGTATGTGGGGCAGCCCTCATAGCCCTCCAGCTTCCTGGTCACCCTGGCTCAAGAGTGACCCCAGCACACTCAGAGTAACAGCCTCCTCCCAGGTCTATTGACCTCCATTAACAGGGCAAGGAGGGCCCTGGGTGCTGGGAGTCAGATGATCCCCCAGCCTCCTAGGAGGGCCCGACTCCCACCCTGTGCCTCCCCCTATTCTCAGGGCCTCAGACTGTGGTCTAAGCTCAGGATTCCTTTTGTCCCTACTGAGTCAGTGCCTGAAATGCCACCCACCCCAACTCACCCCTCATTGCCTTGTCTCCTGTCCCCATTTCCCTTCCAGATTCTCCTCCATGTCTTTCTTCCCCTTTATAGCAAAAGCCCCTGAAATAGTTCTATATACTCATTATCTTTAATTCCTCTTCTCCCACTTTTTCTTAAAACCACTCTAAACAGGCTTTCATTCCTACCATTCCACAAACACTAGTTCCTCAAGGTTTCCATGATGTCCCTGTGGCTAAATCCAGTGATTTATCTTCAGTGCTCATCCTGTTTGACCTGCTAGCAGCATCTGACAAGGTTGATCATTCCTTCCTCTTTAAAGGATTTCTTACTTGGCCTCCAGACTGCACACTCCTGGGTTTCTTCCTATCAAACTGCTTTCTCTTTCTCTGTCTCCATTGCTAGTTCTTTTTCTCCTACCTAACTTCTTAATTTAGAAGGCCCCAGGGCTCATTTCTCTTTCTCTGTCTTGGTGATCTCATCCAGTTTTATGACTTTAAATTAAATCAATATGCTGACAATTCCCAAATTGATATCTCTGGACTGGACGGACCTCTCCCCTGAGCCCTATTGGCTTTACTTCCAAGTTACATTCAGAATGTAACCACTTCTCATGACCCCCACCTCTCCCACCTGGTCCCAATCTGGCATTTAGATGACTATGGTAATCCCCAACTGTCCCTCCACCACAGCTTTCACTTTTGATAGCCCCCCAATCTATCTGCCAGAGTAACCTGTTTAATTTCTGTCTCCAGTTTTAAGTCACACTCCCCAATCCTCTAAAGTCTCCCTTATCCATTAGCAGAAAAACTAAATGAAGTCCTTGCAACAGCCAACGGGGCCCTCTGCTTGTGCCTATTTCAGTTTCTGATGTAGTTCCTGCTTTTCTCTCCTTTCCTCTCTCTGCTCCAGTCTCACCCGATTCCTCCCTGTGTTGAGCTTTCCAGGTACTTGAATATTCAATGCCTCTGCATGGCTGTTCCTCCTGCCTGCATTTCTCACCCACAGTAACCCCATGGTGTGATCCCTTACATTCTTTATCCTGCTCAAATGTCACCTCAGTGAGGTCTTCTCTGATTTTTTTTTTTATCTAAAATGCATCACTGCCCCCCCACTTCAGTTCAACATACCACACACACTCACAACCCCCCATCCGTCACTGCTTAATGATTCATCTCAGCACTCATCACCATCTATTATTCATTTCATCTTATTATCACCCCTCCCTCAATCCAGAAGGGCAAAGCTTTTGTCTCCTTTGTCCACTAGTGTAGCCCCAGCCCCTAGAATAGTGCCTGGCCATCAATAAGATTTGAAGAATGGATAAGTAGATGGATGAATGGATGGATGGATGGATGGATGGATGGTTGGGTGGATGATGGATAGATGGATTAATGGGTGGATGAATGGGCGCATGGATGGATGGTTGGATGGACAGATGGGTAGACCTAGGGGCCTTAACTAGCTACTCTTTCACCCAGATCTGAACTTATTCACCAACATTTTGTTTGGAAACCTGGTCAAAGACCCCAGGACACTATCTGCAGCATGATTAGTGAACATCATCCAACTTTGCATACTACTCAGAATCTTTGAAAGTATCGAAATACATATGTCTTTAGATTGGAATTTTAGACAGTTCTGAAACTAGTTATTAATAATACCTTTGTGCCTCTCACACAGGCCCTCCTTCATTACCAATTAATATACAAGTCCCTCTGAGTGGTCTACTTTCTTCTATTTTCTCATCCCAATACCACCTTATTTTTCTTGCCCACTCACTATTCTCCCACTCTTGTCCTCTGGACCAACCATTTGCACTATGCTCTCCAGAATTCCTATAGATTGACTGATTAATTTATTTATCCACAAACTATTTATTGAGCTACCATTAGTTGGGGATACAATAGTGAACATAGCAAATGCATCTCCTGGCTTCATGGGGCTCATAGTCTAGAAGAAACTAGATATTGAACAAGTATCTCTGTGAAGAGTGGCACAACAAGGAGAATGTCCTGGGTCATGGGGAAACATATAAAAAGGGGAAAAGTTCAATCTAGAGAGTTCCTGAGGAGGTCATTTAAGGATTAGCGGAATGAACTAGCCATGGGGTTCTGGGGAAGCTGGGCAGATGCCAGAAAGAATGGTGACAGTCCCACTGTTAGTAGGCACCTTCAGAGAGAACATTCCTGACTTAACTGGGACCTGATTCTCCCCTGAGGACATGATGTCTGCTGTGGGGACTGCTGCTTCTCCCCCTTTTCGTGCCTCTGAGGCATGGCTGGAGAGGGCAGTGGTCTTTCATTTCAGTGCTGTTTCCAAACAAACCAAGCTTGTTGAGCTCAGTGTTTTCACTTCTAACATTAGTTTCCGATCTCTATATCCTCCCCATGCCACGTTGAACAAGCTCATTAGTGACTGCATTAATTGCTAATGGAAACTTCTCCATCCTTCTCTACCTTAACCTCTTGGTGGCCTTTAGCATTACACCTTCATACACAAGCTCTGTCCACCCTCCCTCTGCTTTCTTTCCTACCACATGGAAATGTGTTTACCTTCCTTCATGGGTGCCTTTCTTTCTCTTGCCCATAAGGAGTTCATGATGTCCAGGGCTCCATCTTTGCCCCCATGGATCTTGCTCTATTTTCTCTGCCCGAGTGACTTTGATCATCCCCATGACTTTAGCTACAATTTGTATATTGACAAATGTCAGATTAATGGACCTAGCCTAGGACCTAGTCTATATAGCCTAGCTGACATAACATTTCTAACAGCTTGATGTCAAGAAAGTACCTCAAAGTCAGCATATCCAAAGTTGAACTCACCATGCCTTTCCCTTTGCTACCAAATGTTCCTCCTCCAGTATTTGGTATCTCTGGAAATGATTTCCTACCACCTCACCTTCCTTGAAAGTTGCCCCCAAACTCCTGCTCCTCCCTCCCCTCCAATGCAAAATAACTTAGTGAATACGATTAATTACATTTTTAAACATAGAAACCCAATTTGTTCTCGCTTCCTTCTTCATTCTAACATTCATTTTCTAAATTCCAGCCCCTATTACTTTTTGGTGGGATTACTGAAGGAGCCTCCTGACTGGTATTCCAACTTCTTTTTGGTCACCTCTAATCATCTATGGCATAGATTCTATGCTCTTACTATAAGAATTTAGGACCTAAACTGACTCTTGTATTTAATTAGAATGAAGACCGGGGATACCAAGTGATTACCCAGTTTCCCAATGGGGTCCAAAAGCTTAAATACTCTCATTTCAGAGGGGAGGTGGTGTTAAGGAATATAGGTAGCTCTGTTGAGTGGCAATAAATTGATACTGGGGAGGGAGAATGAATGGATGGGAGGAAAGAGATTGATTTGTAAATGATTCTCTTTGGAAACTAAATTAACCTGAGAGGTATTATTTTAAAATGGTTTGGGTCAGGTCTGTTTGCATTCTTGATTTTCTTTCCTCAATAATGCATTGAAATAACAGGGAGGAGAAAGGAAGTCAACTGTTGTTTTTGATGGGTCCAGCTGGTTTTATGGAGATAGAGGGAAAGCCCCTTCCAAGGTCTGTTGATCTCTAAGGGCCTTTAATTCAAAATACTCTTTTTATACCAAGGTGACTCCATATTAAGGGGTGAAATTTCCTGAAATCCTTCAGTATTGAGAACTTACTATGTTTCAGGCCCTGAGCTAAGCTCATATATTAATGCCCATTTGGATGATAAAAACAACCTGAGATTAAGGTATTAGCATCTTATTGTGTAGGAAACAGAGACACAGAGAAGTGAGAGTCACATTATAAGGGGAAGAGCCTGGATCCAAAGTCTAATCAAGTGGACTCCAGCACCTGCTCTTACAGTTATACTGTCTGCCTAATCTTTGTGTTTATTGTCCATGTATCATCAGAATTTTAGGTGGGTGCCTCTGGTTGTAGGGTAAGGAAGTAGGCTGTGGGCTAGTCAGTAATGTCAGCAGGAACAAAATGCTATTGCTCCAACTTGTTTGCCTTATGTTTGTAACTGATGCTCAGTAACCCTGAATAGATCATGGATCTAGACATACCATGGGAATAGATCACATGTCGGCTTCCTGCTCTCTAGGACTTTCTGTGCCAAGACAGATGTATTAACAGCATTCGCAGGGACAGATAAGGCATCCCAGAACAAACACACATTCTCAGAGAAGTATGAATATCATGTGCCCGACAGAACAGACTATTCAAGTGAAGGAGCTCAGGAAATTGCACCCCAAAATATGACTCCTTGGTATAAAGAGTATTTTGAATTAAAGGCCCTAGAGGTCAACAGGCCTTGGAAGGGGCTTTCCCTCTTTCTTCCTAAAAAATCAAACTCATCAAAAAGAACAACTGACTTCCCTTCCCGTCCCTGTTATCTCAATATATTACAGGAAAGAAGATCAAGAATGCAACCAGACAATGAAGATTTTCCTCTGTTTGTTTTTTCTTCATCTACATCCCTTTTCTCTACACAACTCCTTCCTACCAACCATGATTCCTGGTATCACTATTATTTCTCAAAAATTTTTCTGGGTTCTTCCATAGACAAATAAACAATGTTATGGATATGATCTCTTTGAAATATATTTAAAATCAAATTAAAATAAAAAGTTTACACTTCATTTATATATTTCTCTTAGTTTTAGAAAATCTACCTTTAAAGAGTGGTGAGCCATACCTGAAAGTGCTAGGATTTTATATGGGGGATCCTGTCATGCATTAATACTCAGATTTTCATCTGCCAATTTCCCAACATGTTGTTTTTGTTATTGAAAGTTTGGCACTTGTCCCAAGGCCACATCAGAAGAGCGAGGACAAGTGGTTTGAGGAGAAGGAAAGAGGAGTTTTATTAATTTGCTGGCAAAGGAGGAGAATGGAGACTTCTGTCTGAAATGCCATCCTCCTAATAATAAGCAGAAGTGCAGAGCTTTTGAAGAGGTGCCGTTTAGCTTCAGGCCATTGCTGTTCAACTGGAGTCCATCCCTTCTCCAGGGAAGACAATCTTGTGACCTCTGCCCAGGACCTCCCTCCTGCCAGGTCTAGGCTGAGCCATCTCTTGTAGCACAAAGAACAAAAGACAGTAACCTGCCCTGCCACTGGCCTGAGACAGGGATGCAGGTTTTAGTTCTCAAAAAGGAGTGGAGGATGTTTTAAAGAGACAGAAAATATTTTTTCTATTTTTCTCAGGCCATTCCTTCTGTTACATTTTCTTTGTATATCTCTTTATTGCAAGATTCATGGATTGTGTCATATTTCTTATATAATTTGAACATGTAATTGTGATATTTATTCTTTTAACAAAAGTATGATTTAATTCATCTAATTGTTAAATGTTGTTATGCTGGAAAAACTGTACATAATTAATTTTTAAACATTTTTTATTAATTCATCTGTAAGATCATTTTTGCTTTACGTTATTCTAAATGTGTATAATATTTTACAATGTCATTCAGTATTGTGCTGATATATCATTATTTTAAAGTGTTCTGTGTTCAAAAAGGTTCAGAAAATGCTGACCTAGAGATCTCTGAGGACCTCAGTCATTTTCAGAAACATGTTGCCTTTTTGCTTCCAAAAGCATTTCTTGTGTTGGGGTGAGAGGAAATTTCCCCTTTGCCCCAAGGGTTTGCTGAGAGATCAACTCCTAATAAGGCAGATTAATAAGAGAAAGAGGTTTACCTATCATGCGCATGGACAGCATGAGGCATGACTCAGACCCCGTGGCTGATAAATGGGTTGAGGTTGGGGCTTCACCTGAAAGGGGCACCTGCGGTGGGCAAGCACTCTGGTCTGCAGGTACCATGAGGGGTGCGGTTTTGTAGGAACTTCAGCCTGACGACGCTCACAAGCATACTCGAGCTGCTGCTTCCACCTGCAGGCTCACTGCTTTCAGGGACAGGGGTAATTTCTAGATTTTCCTTGTTAGAGAAGAGGGGCTTTTCACAGACAAGGGTCTCACCATCCCAGCTCCTCTTCAGGACAGAGCCTGCAAGGGGACAGGCTCTGAACTCTTGGCAGAGGCTGAAATGAGGCAGACAGACAGGTTCCATGACCAAGTTCTTCTCAAACGTTCATTAACACGTGGCAAGACGATGGGTGATTTTTATTTCTTCTTTGCATGTTTCATTTACGATATAGTAGAGATTATAGATATTATTGTATATCATAATGTGTTATATCTTATAATTCTATTATGTATTCTAATATATTATGGTTTGTATTCATTTTTAATTTTTCATATATGCTATATATTATTTTGTATTAAGGAAAAAACACATTTAATTTAAAAATAAATAGGGTACAACATCTGGGGTCTAGCGGAAGGTAGCATTTCTGTGAAGTTGTAAAACATTTCATTGGCAATGCACATTTAAAATGGGCTAAAATTTTTAGAGAATGATGACGGATTGGTCTCTGCATAGGTCCACTGAAATCAAACTAGGATTGAACCAAGCGCCATTCCATAAAAGCCTCATTCCAGATCATACTGGAACAGATAAGAACCTTCTAGAACATTTCAGAATCCTCTGGTCCACTCATTCCCATAAGCTCTCTCTTTCTATGCACATTCTGACATTGAGGCTACTTTTATTCACATCTCAGCCTTCTTCAAACAGAGGGTACAATTTTAAAGACCCCTCTTTATTTTCTTACCTAAACATTTGCTTCTACTGTGTCTTAAACTGTTTGCTTCTGTCTAGCTTAGGGGTGGGGAACCTGTGGCCTTCTGGGTCCTTGCATGTGGCCTTTTAACTGAACCCAAATTTTATAGAACAAATCCTTTTAATAAGCACTCTAACTACACTTGCTTTCAGTACTTAACTGAAACAATCTGTGCAAGCCACTGGACGGATTCGACTGTTTTGAGGCAGAGTGGTAAAGTGGTTAAAATGAAGCTCTGGAGCCAGGCTTTCTGCTTTTACATCCCAGTTCCATTCTTTTCTAGCTTTGTGGCACTGAACAAATTACTTGACCTCCCTGTATTTCAGTTTCCTCAGCCTATAAGATGCCTATACTGCCTACCTCATGGGCTGATCTGAAGAAAACAGATGCTATAAGGTACTCAGCAGAGTGTCTTCCTTATGACAAGTGCTCCTAAGATTTGGCTCTTATCAATATGTTTAGCCAGGATGGAAAAATAATTGATGAATGACTCCATCTTTAGTAAATGGTAGGTTTTTTTTTTAAATCATATTTATTTTTCTGCACATCTATTTTGGGTACCTCCTAAGTGCCAGACAACTTGTGCTCCAAATGGTACTCAAAGAAAACTTTGGGAAATCTGTTGGAAAGTTTCCACAGGTGAGCTATCCAATATGACCAATTGCCAGTGGGTGGAACCAGGGGGCCGCTATATGCTTTCAGGGATACCCAGTGTTTTTCTGAAGTAATTATTGTTCTGAGGGCAGCAACAATTGAGTTAATCCCTGTACAATTGGACAGATTAGCATCATTAGCTTTGACTATAAGTCTTCAAAAATTCGTGTGGAATGTTTTTTATAACCAAACTTGTTTATAAGATCACCGTCAGTTAGTATTTATCATGCGTTCACAATGATATTGCAAATTGTAGTCCCTAGAAACACTTGTCTCAGAATTGTCTGTGATTCTCAAATCCTGCTCTCTACTGCTTTGTACATAAACATGATCACCTGCTAAAAAGTGTTTGGAGCTGCTAAAAGAGTTTCTGAATTTCAAAGGGTATGTTTTCTTTAAGATGGATCTTCTTTTGGCAGATTATTTATATATATAATTTATATATTTGTATATATAAAGATAGATCACTGAATGGTTGGGCAAAATACTGGGGTAACATCACAATCCAAGGAGGTTTTTGTGGGTAATCATTGATCCACAGATTCAAATGTTCTGGGTCAGGCATTCCTTTTAAGAGCTCCTTGTATCAGAAATAGCTCTGAATGACAACTATAGCTACACAAAAGACACTAATAACCTAAAAGGAGCAAAAGAGCAAACATTGAAGTATGTCACTTTCTAATACACATTAGCAAAATCAGACTTCAAAGAACTTTTGGAATTTATATGGAATATCCATCCCAGTTCTTACACTGAGATTAAAATATAGGCCTATTGATATTCAGTCCAATGCTCTTACCAAAGATTGCATTTGATCTACTATTTGTGTTGCTATTTCTACCCTCTGCCTTAAAGCAAATAGCACCACTCAATCAGGGAGCTTGAACACTGAGTCTGGGTGGATTTTCAGTATCCTTCTCAACATAGTGCTCTGGGGAACCATTGCCAAAAGATCGGAGTTGGCAAAAAGTTGGAATCTATTAGTCATTCTTAATTTTCCTTAGTCTTCTCCTTTCTATTTTAACCCACTGATGATATTATATTAACAGTA
>CM052437.1:68348215-68396291 GCA_028533085.1 Varecia variegata | reverse complement strand
CAGTAGGACTGCTGCTCCTGCTGAATCCCCAGTAACAGAATCTGCCCCAAGCCCAGAAAGATTGAAATATTTTGGGACATGTGTGTCGGTAAAACTTTATGAAATTAAAGACAGTAACAAAATTGTTCCTGTTTTCCAGGTGTAAGCAGGTTAGAGAGGTCCATCAGGATGCAGGTGTATTTTACCTGAAACTCTATTCCTTAAAAGTCTTACCTATGCACATAAGTATGCACATGAAAGAAGACAGTTCTGCCTGCTAAATATGAACACCATTCCTTCATTTGGAGGCAGATAAACGTTAGATTTTTCATGCAGTTGACTCAACTAGGAGCTAATTGTTTGGCTTGTAGAATTCAGACCGCTTAAAAAAATTCTATTCCCTTGGCACTATTAGCCTTTAATATTTTCACCTCCCCAGGCGAAGTATGGGGAAAACAAAAGATGAAACTGAGGTCAATCCAGCACAGAAGCAAGCCCCTATCCATGACCATAAACACTGCCTCATAGATTATTAATCAAGCTGGATGCGATGGTTTTAACAACACTAGACAGGCTCTTGTCCATTTTCTGTCATTCAGTCTGAGACAATAAAAAGGAGGAAGACTTCGGGATGAAGACTGTTATTTCCTGATCACATTTTGTGGCAGTGGATTGCCATCATCTTTTGATTCTGGAATATTTTGGAGAGTGAGATGCATTCACCAACAACCATAAAACTTGGTGAGGAATGTCTGCTAAAAGTCCAATGAGAATTTTAGAGCCAAGTAATGAAATTGTACTTCTTGCTTTCATTTTCAGATGGAAAGATCTATGATGCTTATGTTATCTATCCTCGGAACTACAAACCTAGTCCGGAGGGAGCCAGTCCCGTGGAGTACTTTGTTCACCAGATTCTGCCTGATGTTCTTGAAAATAAATGTGGATATAACCTCTGCATTTATGGGAGAGATGTGCTACCTGGAGAAGGTAAAGCTATAAGAATACATCAGGGATAGAAATTCATGCTTATCAGAAGGCTAACAGCTAGGTCGCCTTATTCCTGCACTGGGTAAGAAATCGCATTTACTACTCCAGGCCTTAAAAGCAGAGGTTTTTAAATATTTCTCCAGAATGCGGAGACATTTATCCTTCACTCTCCCCACCCCTATCATTGCTCTAGTGATGAGATTGTCACAGTAATGTCGGTGACGTGAAGACAGAGTTAGGGGTCCTTTGCTTTGTGGATTTAGCAGGGCATTACTCCCATTTTGCTCAATCCCCCACTAGGATAACTCTGACACATCTTATTGTAATTCTCTCCATAAGATTTGTAAAGAGGACTTAAAAACTGAAGAATTTTATTCTGATATCCATAAGCATTAGCTAGAATATTTTTAATGACTCAGAGAGTCTTCATGATTTTCCTCATGTTTGTGAAACATTTGAAAATTTATAGTCCCACCAGAACAAGTAGAACTTTGGCTTCTGGTTCTTAATATTTTTGGCCAATTTTATGTACTTTTGACAGTTTTATCACAATTCCAAAGATTTCAGTGGTTATTTTTCTTTTCCCTCCATATACTTATGTCCAGTACCTAACGAACCCTCCTTGTAAACTCTTTTCTAATTAGTCAGAGATCAGGAAGGGTTTGAAATGTGAATTGGGCCAGGATAACATGGGCATAAGCCTAATAAAATAAATTTTCAGTTTAACATTTTAAATTGGCATTCTTACTGAGAAGAAGGATTCAAGTGCCTATAGATTAAAGGTACTCACAACAGTTGAATTTGATCTATCCTGGAATGGCCTAGTAATGGCTCAAGAAACTTGTGAGATGTACAGTTTAGGAGAATGCCATCCATTCTTCTCTCAAAGCTCTCTCCTTCCCCACTTCTCCCACTGGCCATCCCTGCAGGTAGAAATAATGAGTAATGCTCTCAAATGCTCTTTTCATATTCCAAGTGTGCCCAAGGACCTGCAGGGACTCCAGTTGTTTGTGAGGTCACACTCTGTGCCACATCTGGCCTCAAGCTTCTCATCTTTTCTTTCTCAGTCCATCGACCTCGTTTTTGGTCACTCCTCTCCCCAGCCAACCTCAGATGCTAGCTCTTCATTGTTCAAGCTTGTGCTGCCTCATTTGGAACGGTTTCCCACTTCCCTCCTTCAGTGTATGCCTTCTGAGTTTTCCTCAACCGAAATAAAATAAAACCCAACAAAACAACACCAAACTTCACTCTTCCCTTAGAAAAGTTCATGATTGACCAAGGCAGTATGTTTATTCTCATGCTAATCACCATGTATTTGCCCATCAAATTTACTCTGCAGCCCTGCCCCTCTGCCACAATCTGGCAGCCCTAAGTGGGTTGATCATTACGTAACCTGTCACTACCTTGCCCTCTACCATAGGCTGGGTCTGGCCAGTGGGAAGCACAGGCAGGAAGTCAGAGGGTGAGCACATCCCTGCCTCTCCAGGTAGGGTTCCCAGGGCAGCAGTACTCCTCCCTCTTGGAGCACCCCTGTCAGTCGGACTGCCTCCAGCATCTGCGCTCTATCAGCCACCATGCTGTAAGAATATCTTGAGTTGCTTTATTCTTGTGTTTCCTCAACATGTTTTTACTGCCTGCAGTGAGAACTAAGTGTGTCATGTGTTCTTTCTAAGTCCACCCAGAACTATTAACAAATGGAATCACCATGGAGTTGATGTTCCATAAATAGACTTGGAAAGGGCATCCCATCTTCCTTAAGATTTTTCTAGTCTGGCTCAAATCAGCTCCTACAGCAGAGCTTATTGCAGGATGAAGTAGATCCAGGACTTCTCTGAGACTTTGTTCAGTTCAGAGGGGCAATATCACAGAGGGAAGGACCCAAAGAAGGAAAAAAAAAAAAAAAGATTTTCTGTTTCTTTAAAACTTCCCCCACTCTTTTTGGGAACTGCAGCCTGGTCTTCATCCCTGAGGCAGGTTAAGTATGTATTTGTTAAAAGAAATAACTTCCAGGTGGTGCCACCCCCCAGGTGGGCAGATGGGGAGTTCACAGGCTTTGTCTTTGGCAGAGTTGGCAGAGATGGGATGATTAGAGTAATTAACCACAATAGCCTAGAACTGAGGGGCCCTCCCTTTAAAAGCTCTGTATTTCTGCCTATGTTCAAGAAATTTGGATTTTGAGATGAGAAGGTCTACCATTTTTCTCCTTTGCTGGCAAAGTAAAATCTCTTTCCTCATCCCCAAAACACTCATCCTTATCCTTCTAATTCAGTCTCCTGGACAAGTGCCAAGTTTTCAGTAAAAGCAAGGCTTTCCTGAGCTTGTGTCTTTCCTATGTGAATTATTACAATATTAAGTCCTTTTGAAACATGTAAGCAAATAGTCTATTAATAAAAAGATAATATGTAGCTAATGAATCTGAATTTTATGTCTCCCAGGAAATGATAGGCTAAATGTCTCATTCCCATGGAGCTGGGAGGACTTTGTTTTAGTTAGAAATGATCAATTTGGAAAAAATGAGGGCATTGGGGCCAATATCCTCATGGTAAAATGGATGAGAAGAACAAAACGGGTTCTCTGTCCCACTACATTTCCACTTTTCTGAATAAGTGTCAGAATCTCACACCAGATTACAACAATAAGAAGTTTTTAAATGCTCAGAACATCTATGATCAAAGCACTAGATTGAAGAAAACAATGATAGGAAATCTTAATCCATTCCTTGTGTGACTAGATGCAGCCACTGCAGTGGAAACCAACATACGAAAGAGCAGGAGGCACATCTTCATCCTGACTCCTCAGAGCACGCACAGCAAGGAGTTCGCCTACGAGCAGGAGATTGCCCTGCACAGCACCCTCATCCAGAACGACTCTAAGGCAATTCTTATTGAAATGGAGGCTCTGAGTGAGCCAGGTGGCCTGCAGGTTGGGGCTCTTCAGGATTCCCTCAGGCATCTCATGAAAGTGCAGGGCACCATCAAATGGAGGGAAGACCACGTTGCTGACAAGCGGTCCCTGAATTCCAAATTCTGGAAGCATGTGAGGTACCAAATGCCTGTGCCAAGCAAACTTCCCAGAAGGACTTCTAGTTTGACTCCCCAGGGGCAACAGTGCTTGCTTAGAGGTGCTAAGGCATCTGCGTTTATGGATCGCCTAATTCCTCCTAGCTGAGGTGTGCCCCTGGACCAGACACTGGGAGCCACTGGCAGCTGAGGCATGAGGAGTAGGACTGCCAAGGGTGCTCAGGCCTAGGTTTGATGTAGTAACTTTACTTCCATTTCTCATATTCTGGTGGGATGCAAAATGCCCACAAATTTTTCTCAGTCCTCCCCCTACTCAGCACCCCCACTTTCTTCCCTTTCTCCTCCTCTATCGTGGGGGAGGATATCTTCACTGTGCTCTTTTTCTCTCTTCATTTTTCTTGTTCTCTTTCTCCTCATTCCTTGTCCATAATCTCCATTCTGAACATCAAACTAATTGTAGAATCAGTTTTCATGTCATCTTGAAGAACATTCTGATCCCCTCAGGTAGAACGTTGGTAGTAACACTTGTTCCCAAGGTGCCAGAATTTCCTTATTTATTTCCTTGGAGCAGACGCTCAGTCTTATCTTCTCAATATTGACCGTTTTGTTGGAATACCTCATCCGTTTGCCATTAGGATCAAGTTTTGTTTTCAGTTCTAATGTTCCCTTTGTATATTTTTATTCTCTTTAGAAATATTATTTTCTCACTATAAAAGTGATAGCATATTATAGAAGAAGAGAAAGTAAAAGAAGAAAATAACAAAAATCATTCATAAGAGTATAATCATCTTTAGATTATGTTGGGAAATTTTCTTCTTGTTTAAAAATTTTTATTTGTTTTTACACATACCATTTTTATAGCTGAGATTACATGTGTGGAGTTTTCCATTTTTCCTACTTAACATCATAATAAAAATATTTGGTATGTCATCAAAATTGTTTTTAAACATTTAAAAATATTCATAGTGTTCCATCTCATGGTTGTGCTACAGGGATACAACTTAAATATCTATCATTATAAATAATTCTGCAATGACCTTATCCATATATCTCATATCTCCCAATTATAAAACTCCTTTTTTTCTAATTTGAGACAACTTTGTTTGTTGTAACCTTTCTTTGAAATTAGTAGGGCATTTTTGCAAAAATGCTCTGCCAAAATGGAGTGAATGTGCATAGTCAGGGCTGCTTGGGTAGGTTCCCTGAAGGTAGGCACACACTGTTGGGGACCACAGGAATGGATACAGAGCTAAGGTGAGTGTCCATTCAGGCTAGGAGTCCTGCTGGCACCTCATATTTTGCAATTAAATGGAGATCCTACCCTCAGTTGAGCTGCTTAATAAAGTCTATGATTCTGTATTTAACTGATAAAAAAAAATCTGAACTCCAGACTACTGACAGGGAATATAATCTCGAACTCACTATCACCCAATACCTTTTGGAATCCTAACTAAAGAGAACCATATTTCTAGAAGGTTGCCTAAAGGATCTATGGTTACCCATCTTTCTAGGTACCCTATACTCTCAATCTATACTCCCAGATTAGGTTGCCAGATAGAATACAAGACACCAATTAAAGTTGAATTCAGAGAATGATATTTCATCTGATGTTGATCTAAAACTCAAATTTAACTGGATGCCTTCTCTCTTTATTTGCTAGATCTGGCTATCCTATGTTGCTAGATTATTGTGCTTTTATGTACTACCATTTGGTTTTATTGAATTACTAAAACATTAGCCAGTGAAAAGGTTGCTGTATAACTGACTGACTGATATTATGGAACTTGGAATCAACAAGTCACCCTCTGCTGTGGACCCATCAGCTGTGTGACAATGAGCAGGTTACTTAACTTCTCCAAAGCTTAGTTTCCTTAGGTAAAATGAATATCATAATATTAAACACTTTGAATTTCTGTGCTTATCAAATGAAAAAAAAAAGAAGTATTTAAACCAGAGTAAGAATTCAATAAATGGCAGCAGTTGCTATTATGAAACTTCACTGTGTTTCTTATAATGTTGGTTACATTCTGTGACTTTTCTCAGTGAGGACCTCTAAAGAATAAATTCTCTCTAGTCTGACTCTCAGGAATAGATTTGCCTTTCTGTGCCTTTATTCTTCCTTCCCCACCTCCTAGAATGACAGGCGTGCTTTCAATTTATGGACACAGGGAATTTTGGAATTGATTTTATTTCCCTCTTTATATTAGCTACTTGAAAGCACAGACCCAAATTTTGGATTTCTCTACAGGAAGTATATAGAACATCATTACATGAAATTTGTAATGGTATCTTTTTGGCTCCATAATATCTTTGTTTCTGATTTGCCCCATATTTCTTATGTTTTAATGTGTTAACTGTCTATATTATAAGCTCCTTTGCAAGTATTCAACATTTACATTTTCTGAATGTGTGATGAGTACCTCTTTGGGAGGGGCGGGGAGAGGAAGGGGGAGATGATAGCTATAAAGCTGAGAAAAGGACACCCTCTGTGTGCCCTGAGGTGGTTCAGAGCCCATCCTGGAAACACAAGGGGAAGAAGGAAGCATTTCAGAGACCCCAGATGGGGCTGGCTTGCAGGAAATGAATGTCACTGAGCTTTTTCTCCATTACCCCTTTTCCTAATCTTAACACCACTTCCCAAGTCACCTGAGCTCTCTGGGGCACAGTTTCTGTAACTGAAAAACGGGAGGATGGAGAAGATGAGCTCAGCAGTAATGGCTCATGATTCAAAGCTGCACACTCATAGTGAGCCCAGGAAGTTGCCCGAAGACCTGGATTCTCATGTCAGCATTACCACTCAACTCTCTCATTTCTTCCTCTGTGTAGCGAGAGTAACAGATGCTTCACCTACCACACAAGGTAGTGTGAATAAAACAAATTAAGCCAAGACTTGTTGGGTATCTACCACACAATCGTGGTGAAAATGTCTGTGAATTATAAAAACACAAAGAATTATTTTTAATTGGGTCAAGTTTGCCTACAGTAAAATGTGGATCTTCAGTGTTCAGTTGGATGAGTTTTGACA
The DNA here is from genome assembly GCA_028533085.1 of Varecia variegata. Classification (NCBI taxonomy): domain Eukaryota; kingdom Metazoa; phylum Chordata; class Mammalia; order Primates; family Lemuridae; genus Varecia; species Varecia variegata. Next base: position 68,389,280 of record CM052437.1, on the reverse strand, counting down.
GTTGAACATATCTGTGTAGGTATCACCCAAAACAAGATAGAAATATTTCTATCACCCCAGAAAGTTCCATCATGCCATTTCCCGGTCAATCTCACCCGCAAGGCAAACAATGTTCTAATTTCTATCTCCATGGATTAGTTTTGACAGATCTTGATATTCGTATCAATAAAGTCGTGCAGCTACTTCTACACAACATAACATTTTAAAGATTCATCGTGTTTTGCATTAGTCAATACTTTGTTCCTTTGTGTTGCTGAGTAGTGTTCCATTGTATGGCTAGACAAGTTTGTTTAACCATTTTCCTGTTGATGAATGTAAGGGTTGTTTCCTGAGTATGGCTACTATGATTATGGCTCCTATGAACATACTTGTGGACTTACATTTTTATTTCTTTTGGGTTGATACTTAGGAGTGGTCATAAGGTAGGTAGGTGTATGTTGAACTTTTACAGAAACTGACAAATTGTTTTCGCAAACTAATTGTACCATTTTACATTCCCACCAGTTACGTATGAGAGTTCTGTGGCTTTGCAGCCCCCACCAATGATTGGTATAGTCATGTTTCTTTATATTTTAGTCATTGTAGTTTGTTTTAAATGAGTATCATTGTGGTCTTAATTTGCAATTCTCTAATAATGATATTGAGCCTTTTCATGTTCTTATCTATTTACATATCTTCAGTAAAGGTAAAATATTTTGCCCATTTAAATTGTGTTTCTTTTTATATTGTTGACGTGTAGAAATGATTTACGTATTGCAGATACAAGTTCTTTGCCAGATATACGCAAGGTGAGAATTTTTCCAGGTTTGCCAATTCATTTTTAAATGATGTAATTGATTAGCAGACATTTTTAATTTTGATAATATCCAATTCATCAATTTGTCTCACCTGACTAGTACTTTTCATGTCCTAAGAATTTTGTCTGCCTGCTCCAAGGGCATAAAGATAATCTCCTATGTATTTTTATGAAATATTTATGGTTCTAGCTTTTATGTTTAGGTCTATAGTCCACTGTGAGTTAATATTTATATATAGAATGAGGAGGTAAGGATCAAGGTTCTTTTTTTCCTTCTTCCACAGAGATACCCAGCTGTTCCAGCAACAATTGGAAAATACTTTTTTTCCCCCATTGAATTGACATGGTGCTTTGGTCACAAATCAATTGACTACACATATGTGGGTCTATTAGTCTACTTTCTATTTATAGGCTTTTGCAAATATCACACTTTCAAGGTTATTAATACTCTTGCCTTATTGTAAACCTGAAGTTAGGGTAAGGTGTAAGTCCTCCAGTGTTGTTCTTCTTGTTCAATATTGTTCTGACAGTTCTAGATTGTTTGCATTTCTGTGTAAATTTTACAAACATCTTCTCAATTTCTTTGAAAATTTCTCCTGGGTTTTATATTAGACCACATTAAATATAGATTCTATAACATACAGAGTCTAAAAATATACAAACTCTATAATAAACTCTACAGTTTGTGGAGAATAGATACCTTAACAATAATGAGTCTTCCAATCCATAAACATAGTACATCCTTCCATTTTCTTGGATCTTTCATCTCAGCAATATTTTGTAGTTTTCATAATAGATATCTTGTACATCTTTCAAAGAAATTATACTTTAGTATTTGATTTTTTAATGCTATTGTAAATGGCATTTTTAGCAAACTTCATTTTTCAAATTTCCATCACTAATTATAGAATTACAATTGATTTTTGTGTATTGAACTTGTATTCCATTATCTTGCTAATTTCACTTAATATTTTCAGTAGTTTTTTTCTATATTTCAGAGAGTGATCTACATACAATTATGCCCTCTGCCAAAATCAGTAGTTTCACTTCTTTCTTTCCAATCTTTATGCCTTCTATTTTCATTTCTTCACTCATTGCAAAGCAATTGTCCCAAACCAAAATAGACATTTTTTTTTTTTGAGACAGAGTCTTGCTTTGTTGCCCAGGCTAGAGTGCAGTGGCATCAGCCTAGCTCACAGCAACCTCAGACTCCTGGGCTTAAGCGATCCTACTGCCTCAGCCTCCCGAGTAGCTGGGACTACAGGCATGCGCCACCATGCCCGGCTAATTTTTTCTATATTTTTAGTTGGCCAGATCATTTCTTTCTATTTTTAGTAGAGACGGGGTCTCGCTCTTGCTCAGGCTGGTCTCCAACTCCTGACCTTGAGCGATCCACCCGCCTCAGCCTCCCAGAGTGCTAGGATTACAGGCGTGAGCCACCGCACCCGGCCCAAAATAGACATCTTTACCTTGTCACTAATTTAGGAAAAAGCAAAATGTTTCACTATTAATTATGAAGTTACCCTGTAAGTTTCTTAGAGGTGTTCTTTATCAGATTAAGAAAGATCATTCCTTTCTACTCTCCATTTTCTTAGCGTTATTAATCCAGAAAGGGTGTTGAATTTTGTTAGATGCTTTTTTGGCATGTATCGAGATAATGACATGATTTTTCTATTTATTATACAGTGAATTATTTTGATTGGGCAAAAAAGAATAAAAATTACTGTCTTATTAAACTTTTCCCGTCAGCTGTGGGTTTCACTCTTCATTTTTGTTTGAAAACAGTTCTACCATACTACAAAAATTTAGAAACACATATTCTCCTTTGGCCTCTTTTTCTTTAAAGCAATTTTAAACCTTAATTCAACAACTCTGCCCTCTTCTCTTACTGCTTCCCAGTAGTGGAACCTCCATCCCTCAAGGGAAGCTGAAAGCCTGGGGCAGACCTGAGGACAGGAGACTACTGGCCCCTCCTCACCTTAGGCTCACCTCGGGAGCGCAGGTGACTTCAGGACTCTCCTTGGCGGATGTCCTTCCTTTCTCCAGCCCTCCCCGCGCCCTCCCCCAGCCCTTCCCCTAAATGCAGGCGTCGCACCTCTGGGGCACCGGTGTTCTCCACTGCAGCGCCCGACGGCCTGAAGGGTGCGTGCGAGTCGCACGGGTGCACCACCTCCGGGCACTGCAGGTTGCCCGGCCGCCGCCCCGGAGTTCCCGGGGACCCGCGCTGGGCCGCTGGGGCAGAAGGTCCCGACGGCGTGGGGGCCGCCGTCAGCAGGAAGGAGCGAGGCGCGGGATTTTCCAGCTGCTCCCGGTCGCCCCCGGGGGAACCCGCAGGCTGGAGCCTGGGTGGAGGAGCCAGTGCCCCCGCACGCCGCCCGACCCGAGGGCCCCCAGGCCTGAACCCCTCAAGACAGGCGGCACCCCGCGATCGGGAGCACCCCTGACCGCGACGCTCCCCGACCGGGAGCAGCGCCCCAGCAGCGCCCCACCTGCAGCCTTCACCAGCCAGGTTTCGCAGCCAGACGCTTTTTCTTTCCTCCTCCTCTCTGTTTCTTTTTTCTTTTGGTAACCCTCTCCGGCGGCCTTATCTCTTTAATCACAGTCCTCCCCAGCCCCCGCGGCGCCTCTTTCCTCTCAGGTTTCACAGTCAACGGGGGATCGCTCTTCTCACCTGCTTTCTCAGCTCGGCCTCCGCCGCGCCACCCGGAGTGAAGGAGGGGCCGGCGTCCCCGCCCCAGCCTCAGGGACGCCCCTCAGGAGGTAAGGAGGGGCGCTGGGCCACCGCGCCCGCACTGCTCCGCACCCTCGCTGCCCCCCGGGGCCAGGGGAAACCCAGCCTCACAGGCAGGGATTCCGAAAACAAGGTCGTGTGTGTGTGTGTGTGTGTGTGTGTGTGTGTGTCAGAGAGACAGAGGGAAGGAATACCGGCGAGACTGCAGCCTCACCTTTCCCTGACAGTATAGTTTTAGAGGTTATTACATTCTCAGTTCCTTTCTGGAGAAGTGAGAACAGCTAGAATAAGGGATAACAATAGTTCTCATTTACTGAGTGCTCACCATATGCCCGGCACGGTGTAGAAAACTTTTAGAGGTATTATTTTCACTTAATCCTCCTAGTGGCCCAATTAGTCCTCCTAGTGGCCCGGTGAAGTAGGAACTGTTTTTATATTACGCTTGGTGAAAGAAGGGGGTGGGGCAAGCAGAGAGTTTCTGTCACTTATCCAAGAGCATCTAGCTATTAAGTAATAGATCCCAGATTCACACCTAACTTTTCCTGATTTCAAAACCTTTGTCTTTATTCCCATGTGCCTCTAGAGGTTAAAAATGTCCAGCAGGTTGCATTACCGTTATCAGACAAATTAATGACTGGGCAATCCCAGTCAGATATGGAGATCCAAAATGATTGTATGAATTTCTTCTAATTCCCTAGCTCCATTCTTGAGATCTCCACAAACATCCATTCTGTGCCATGCCCAGTGCTGGGATCTGGGGTACACCTCTCAGGTAGGGGGCCTTGGATGGGCTGGGAGGGATAAATTTGGGGACTCTGGTTTGCGCAGGTGGCTGGGACAGCCTGTCCCCTTCTTCTCCCCACCCTCCAGCCGAAATACACAGGCTGAGAACAACTACTCCCAGCAACACAGAATGGAAGGCAGGCTCCCTGCCCCCAGGGACCTCACCAGCTGCGGGGGCTAGTCCAGGAGTGCGGGACATGCCTGTGGTGCGGGCTTGGACAAGAGCACACAGTTTGGGGCAGTAGCATGTGGCGAGCTTCCTTGAGAAGGGCCACCCTTGAGCTGAGTAGCAAGGACTGTAGGAACCTGGCACTGGGAGAAGTGGGGAGGGTGGTCCAAGTGGCAGAGTAGCACAGGCATAGGTGGAGTGGGGAGCATAAGGACAATAATAACGGACACTTGTGTGACAAGGACCATGAGGTGGCATTGATTTTCCTGGCCTTACAGATGAGAAACCAAATTCCACACAAATTCTTTGTTTCTTAGAGTGGAAGAGTGTATGTGCGTGTTACATCCAAGATCATTTTTTCCTCTTTGCATTTGCTTGTTTTATCATCTGAGTAAAACACCTGTGCTTGGAACACAGTGGAGAAAGAATTACATTTAAAAAATCCCTGGTGTGAGCCGGGGTGCGGTAGCACACCTTTGCAGTCCCAACTACTCAGGAGGCTGAGGTGGGAAGATCGCTTGAGTCTGAGAGCTCGAGACCAGCCTGGGCAACACAACAAAGTGAGACTCTGTCTCTAAAAAACCAAAACAAACCAAACTGGTGTTATGATTTTCATCAAGGCAGTTTATCTTAGGAGCTACACAATTCCATGTTTTGCTAATGAGCAGTTTATACTGAGGCAATCTATGTTTATTTGTATGTGAGTCAGTGTAACTAGCTATAATGTCACGTTGGCCATTTTACTTTCTTGAGTCTCAGGTTCCTCATTAGAAAGAGCGTTGAAGCGGCTCTTTCACTGTGCATTATGGGTTTCTGTGAATTATTTTTTCTAGAGAATGGTCAGTTTGCTCAGAGTGGGGTCTATAAACAAGGGCAGCTGGGCAGAACCAGGGCCTCAGGAATGACCGTTTGGGCACTCCGCAGGGGCTTGCACTGCACTAGCTTGGGCAACAGAGAGAGTGATCAGCTGGGATCTGACCTTCATCCTAGGTCACACAATTTTTGGAAGAAAACCTTTTTTTCATTTAGAGAAAACTTCATGCCGTTGGATAAGTTTGTCACTGTTCTTTATGGATGTATATACATATATGCACAAATATTTAATACATATATTTAATATATATTGAATTTACTTTTATAAGTGTACAAATAAGCCCCCTAGATTGGTGGCTCTCTACCCTGGCTGTACAATGGAATCACCTGGGGAGCTTTGAGGGCTCAGGATGTCCAGGCTGTACCCCAGATGGCCGGGTGGAGCCCAGACATCATTATTTGTTTCCAAGCCCTAAGTGAGAGCTAGTGTCCTAGGCTTCACATTAGTTGCTAAAACATACTTTTCAAGATGTCATGATTTAAAAAGCATTAAAGTAGATTATGCAGATGTGCCAGTGGATCAGATGATCACCTATACTCTAAACTGTGTATATTTTATGGATTTAATTCATTCATCAATTCAGCAAATAATAATCAAGTAGATGTAAAGTGAAAATATATAAGTTAGTGATAAGTGCTATGAATAGAAAAATAAAACAAGGTGGGAGAGTGGGGAGAGAGTGGTGTGTGTGTGCCTATGTGTGTGTGTGTTTGCACTTGGGCAAGCAGGCTGTGCTAGACTTTCCAGAGAGTGTTCCGGAAGGACCTGCAAATTATAACCTGGTATCAACAAACTACAGAGGAAATAAAGGACTATTTAATTAATGATGGAAAAATAATTAGTAGCTATTTGGGAAAAGTAAGTTTATTTAGGCCCTATCTTCATGCCAAACAAGACAATTAATTGTTGGGGGATGAAAAAAGTTAAGTGTAAAAAGAAAATGAATAATAACTATGCCATAAAAAATGAAGAAAATACATAAAAGCATCTATTTGACCACTAAGAGGAAAGTAATTTTCTACACTTAAAAGTAATGGAAAAATCACAAAGCAAAATAATGATGGATATGACTGTATCAATATAAAACCTTCCATACGTTAACATATCAAAAGACAGATTAAAAGTAAACTAAAGAACAAGTTGCTCAAAACACTAAACATCTGTGAAGTGGACATAAGACATAAAGCAATGGTTCATAAACATGGAAATAAAATGGCTAATAACACATAATTAATATTTGCCTCATTTATACCAAAAGAAATGCAGATTCAAAAAACAAGGAGATACCACTTTTCCAGTTTGACTGCTTGATTAGATTTAAAAATGGAGAATGTTCAATGCTTGCTCAAGACAGTAGATGAAAACTGTCTTGTGCTATTGAGGGAGGAAGTATGAGTTATTGCAACATTTCTGGAATGCAGTTTGGCTGTATGCATTTATCATTTAAGTACATTTAAGATATAGTCTTTGACTCAGTCACTATACTGCCATATGGTAGCACCAAGAAAATAAGAAATGTAAACAAATAATAATAGTTGATCTTTAAGTGGTATGTATGATTCACCAGACATTTAGCAATAGTAACTCATGTAACCTTTGCATCAGTTTTGGGAGATAGTATTGTTATTCCATTCTATGGATAAAGAAATTGTGGCACAGAGAGGGTAAGTGACTTGCCCAAGGTTGTTCAGCTGGTAAAGGGGAGAATGGAGATTCAAATCCAGCCAGGCTGACATCAGAGTTCATGTTCCAAAAAACTGAGTTATACTGCTTTACACGTGAAGATGGCTTTGGGTTATTTTGTAACATAAAACATCTTATAAATGATAATATATCCATATAAAGCAATATTAGGTGGCAATTAAAATCATGTTAACAACAAGGGTTTTGTAACACAGTAAAATGTTCATCATGTAATATTCCATGGAAGTGTAGTATATGAAATTATTTAAACATCATCTTAATTATTGAGAATATATAGAAAACATGCTAAAGTATTATGCACATTGAGATTATTTTCTTCTTTCAGTCTTTATTTTGTAAATGTCCTACATTGGGTGTAAATTGCTTAGGAAACAAGAAAAATTTTAAAATAGAAGAGAAGAAAGAAACTTTGAAGTTATGAAAAAGCAAAATAAATTATATCAACAACAAACATAACACTAAAAAATACCCTAAAATTCCTACCTGAAAGAAATTGAATATTTATATCCTCCTCCATCTATTTTATTAATACTTGCTAAGGTATCTAAGACATTTCTCAGAATAGCTCTTTTTGTGGAAATGAATTCATTATGTAATAAAATACTAATCTCTTAAATTCACACATAAAACTTAACAAGTATGTTAAAAATTTTATATGCACACATCCACACACAGAGCTGGGCAAATATCAGCTATTTTTTTGTAGACTGGGATCCTAACATGTTTCATATTGAAGCTCAGAGTTAACTTATCAGAATGCTGAATCATCCATAATAACTTTATCTCTTGGCAGACCTTGAAAATTAAAAAAAAAAAAAAAAAAAAAGGAGGTGTTGCTCTTTACAAGGCTATGTCAACCTTAACCAGAGGAGTGACACAAAGGAAGTAACACTTTTCATTCTACCCAAAATAAAAGAATAGACAGAGCTAATGATAAAATGTAGTGTGTGGGGGTGGCAGGGAGGTTTCAAACCATAGAACTGTTCTAATTTGATTATGAACGGTTGGTACTTTCCATACACACTTATCCCTTTTGTCTTTACATTATTGATTATTATCTCTTGGAAATTCCACCAAATATTTGGTGATGTTATTCATAAGGTTGGATGTAAATGGTCTGGCAGCTTAACCTTTAAACTTTATCCTGGATTTGGGTATTAACGGTCCTATTATTAGGATGGGAAGTGAGGGGCAGTTGTTGAGAGGGGAATTATTCTGGGCTAGGAGGAAGACTGCTTAAACATTAGGTGACTTCATCACTGAGTAATTCTGGAGGAGGCTTTCTCATCATCTTCGTTTTGGAAATGGGCAAACAGGCTCTGAGAACTTTACGTAACTTGCCCAAGGCTACACAGCTTGTTGGGGCTCAAACTGGAATGCCAGCCACCTTTTTGTGTTCCTGAAACCAGACTCTTCCATCATACTGAGTTCCCTCCTCCCGGTAAACAAGGAACGTGGGTATATTTACGAAATATTCAGACCCAGTGAAGATCTCCACTGAGGAGGAGCCTTCTTCCATTCTGCTCTCTGAAGTTGTAATTGTAAGGGTGAAGGTTATATTGTAACAGGATCAAAGTTAATGCAGATCTCAGTTACATGGGTCACAGTCTATGTAAAGGAGGGGTCTGGAGTGTAGGAAACGGCTACTTTCTCTCTCCAGTTCCCTAAAATAAACACATATGTGTGAGTCCAGGCACACTCACACATACACACACCTACTCTTCAGTGACAAATGAGAGGGAGTGCTTCCCATGTGCCAGGCATCGTGCTGGATTTTAGTGTTATAGTGATGAACAAAATGGACTTAGTTCCTAGATGTATGACACTTAGGTTCTGAAGAAGGAAGATGGACTTTTAAAAATTCAACCCACAAATGAGAATCTTATTACAAATCATGATGAGATTTTGGTGTGAAAAAACACACTCACACAGATACATACACACATTCCTACATGTGCAGAATTGCTGTCATATGTTGGCATGTCACAGACTGTTTATTCATATAATGATTTTCTAGAAATACTGTTGTCCTCAACTCAGGCCTTGGAGACAGGATTTATCAGACCAGGCCTAAAATTCACCAGGCTCTGTTGTATTAGAAAGATGAGTCATTGGGGCCTTCTTCTGGGAGCCAAAGCTCATTGCCTTGAGATTTTATTAATTTTGTATGTCTGAAGGTTCTGAGAATTGCTGACTATATTATGGAATATGAAGATCTTCTCGGTTTGTTTTTTTTTTTTTTTTAAGGTTTGTGTGCCAGAAGATTTTTTTTAAACCTTCTTCATAAGACAGGTATGCTTGTGTGTGAAAGCTATGGTTGAGTCTGTCTTCTTCTGTTTCCAGAGAAACCATCTGAATAAAGCAGAATAAACATGCATCGTGGACAATTATCCTTGACACTTTGGGCGCTTATATTCATAAGCACCTCTGGTAAGTGATTATAAAAATTCACATACTTCATTAATAATCTAGAAGGAATATTAAAGTTTTGCTTTTTTTATGTGGCGTTAGCTATTGAAGATGCTGAATTGATTGAAATGAGTGATTTGAAATTTTATGTTAGAAAGTTGCCAACCATTTGGCATTCCTGGCACAGCGAGTGAAAGATTCATAGGAAAGAGAGCAAGTAAAGGAGATGCATATGGTATTGTTGAAATAGAAAAGATCCAGCCCTCTGAGTTTACGGGGAGAGAGCAGGATGTAAAAACTTGCGTTTTGAAATAATTTATATTTGCCTGAGATGCAAATTTGTTTTGTGTTATCTGAAGCCAAGGAGGTAACAGCCATCTTTATCACTGATTTTTAGAAAGTTTTATGCACACTGTCTCCGTCCAGAGAGGAAGCCAAAAATTCATCTCATTAGTTAGGTAATAATAAAGAAAATAAATGGAAAATAACTTACGGAAATTTAAAAAAAAAAAAAAGTAGAGTTACAAGGAATATACACAAAAGATCTATTAGGCAAGGGAGCTCCAGTACGCTTTACAGCAGATGTCAAATACCAATTTTAATTTATTAGCAGTGATTGCTTGGAGGTTTGGTTTTCAGTTTTTTGAGTTTTTTTTTTTAAGAATCTGAGGCCTCATTGTTTGGAGAAGAGTTCCATGATTGAGTAGCAAGGTTTTCCTTAGGCTTTGGAGGAGAAAGAGGGAGCAGAAATAATACTTTGCCTTGATCTATTATCTAGGAGAGGGAAACACATGGGACCATGTCCCCTACTTTGAGAATTATTGCTGAAGAGATAGCAAATTAAGATTTGATACTTTCAAATAATACAGGTCTAAATCTTGGGGTGTATTTACTTAAGTGGATCTATTTATTGTTGAGATCCATGCAATGCAATACTTCCCAGATGTTAAAGGCACGAGGTAAATCTTCTTTTCTTGATACGGAATGATCTGTCAGAAAGTACTAAATGAAAAAGCAAGGTGCTGGAAAAGGTGTGTAATGGGTCCCATGTTCTATGGATATACACTGACAACCTTGCTCCCAGTTATAATGAAAGCATGTTTCAGGCACAGACACAGTTATACAGCCTGTTGTGTAAGGTTACTGAAGTCTCGGATGTCTGTTCTCTCCTTTTAGGAACTTGGAGAGCACCTCTCATGAATGGTTCACTCCAAGCAGATGTGATAATGTTCTACATGTAGGATTGATTTAACCTAGTTAAAGCTAGGTGACGACATCTTGTAATTGTCCAAACTCAAGACAATTCTAAACATATTCCAACGGGTGTGTAGGTTCTTGGCCCTGTGGGGTTTGTGGAAGAATGGGAGTGCCTATTCTGGCACTTTGAACTCCACACATTTTAAACTCTACTCATGTCTCCAATCAAAAACAATTTCTAGCATTATATTAACCACCAAGGCCTCTGAGATTAGATATACTAGCTGCCTGGGGAGTGTGAACTTTCACTGCCAACCACCCACCCTGGACAGTATGTAGTTCACATTAGTTTTTTTTATATGGTAATAATCTTCAAAGAAGAATGAGTGCATATATCCATCAAAATACAGTCCTGTGTTTATAGAAGCTTTTGTAAGATTAGCCAAAACCTGGAAACCTGGAAATAACCCAAATGTCCAATAGACATTTGTCCAATAACCCAAATCCCCAGTATTTATTCATTTATAGAATAAATTGTCAAGTAGTAACACAATTGGATACTACAGAAGGATGAGAAAAGAACACATCACTGATACAGGCAGTAACATGGATGCCTATCACAGCATAATAATGTACAAAGTAATCCAGACAGAAAAGAGCATATATTGTATGATTTGTGTACTTTATTATATTATCTCTAAAACAGGAAAATAAACTAAACGTTAATGACTTACAATAGTTATGAATGTCAATTAAAACTGACACCAACATATACACATGTGTCACACTTTCCATGTTGAGGTATTGAAATGTAAAATAGAGATTGCATAACAATCACCAAAAATAAAGCTGATGCTCATTAACTCTGGTGCTATAAGGTAGATTTGACATCGGTGTTTTCAAAGAATGCTTCTACCATTCGAGCCACCTTCCTCTTAATGTTGTGGTTAACAGCATTGAGTTAAAACCAGACTGTTTCTTTGAGAAGTAAACCCTAGCTATAGAAAGGGTATTTTATCCAAGTCTTCAGGGAAATATTTCATTCAATGGAAAGATTCTCATTTTTAAAATGCAGTGAAAGTGCACCCTGGAGCCACTGGAGGACAGGATATGAGAAAGGCCCATTAATGCTGATTTTGGGCCGGGGGCGGTGGCTCATGCCTGTAATCCTAGCACTCTGGGAGGCCGAGGAGGGAGGATCTCTTGAAGTCAGGAGTTCGAGACCAGCCTGAGCAAGAGCGAGACACCGTCTCTACTAAAAAACAAAAAAAAATTATCTGGGCAACTAAAAATATATAGAAAAAATTAGCTGGGCATGGTGGTGCATGCCTGTAGTCCCAGCTACTCGGGAGGCTGAGGCAGGAGGATCGCTTGAGCCCAGGAGTTTGAGGTTGCTGTGAGCTAGGCTGACGCCATGGTACTCTAGCCAGGGTGACAGAGTGGGACTCTGCCTAAAAAAAAAAAAAAAAAAAAAAATGCTGACTTTAAACTACCAGAAGTACAAAAGGAGGAAGAAGAGCACCTGCCTTGTGTAGATGACAGGAGCAGATACATTTCTAAAGCCAGAGAATCTGGGTTCATTGAGAAAGAGGGAGAAAGAGAGCCAGCTCAGGGAGGGAAAGTGACAGACACCAAAATTTGGACTGATATTATATTAGGCCATCCTTGATTATCCACATGGAAACCCAGAGCAATCACCCACGCCCTGAGCTACATAGGCACACCTTCCCCCATCCCACACCTGCTGGGGAGCGGTTAGGTAGACTGGTTGAGCACAAGGTAGCTGAGAACTCTGATGATGCAGATGGAGAACGCCAAGGTCTCTAGGTTTGTTGTTTTCCAAGGAGACTGGGGATGTTTTGCCACAGTGTGGCAACACTGTGACTTCTGTGGCTTTCCTTATGAAGAAATTGTAATGTGTAATTTTGTTTTTTTAAAGATGACACTACACTTATCTGTCTCCTAGCAATGGTAGGTTAAGTTTGATACTTTCCTTGTTTGGAAGAAGCTGTCAAAAGTTGTGTTTTCATTTATGTTCTGAAAACACCTCATCTCTGCTGGTGTTGAAAACATTGACCTTAAAGTAAGGGAACCTACAGGAAAGTGACTGAGATTCCTCAGAACTTTCTAACTAACCATGCTTATTCACCTAATGCATTAGGAGAGAAAAAAATTATCTTTGTCATTTTTTTTTCTTTTATTCGCTTATCTTTTGAAGAAACTTGTACTTTACGTACCTACATTAGTGCGGTTGAAGGGGAACCTTTCTATCTGAAATATTGCTTATTTTCACCTGTGCCTGAGAATGAAACAACCACCATCAGATGGTACAGAAGCAATGGATCACATGAACGTGTTGAGCTAAACCCAGGCGGCTCACCCAGAATTACTTCGTGGGATTATGTTTTGGAGTTTTGGCCAGTTGAGTTAGATGACAGGGGATCTTACTTTTTCCAAATGGGGTGAGTACACCTTTTGTTTGCAATTAGAATATATTTCATAGCACTTTTGGCCTTTGTTCAGAAGCTCACATATGCAGTTATCTGAAAGGTCAGATAATCCATGCATTTTTTTTTCTCTCTTACACTTCCTATAACATACTTCATTATTGAAAAAAAATAAATCAATCTCCCCGTGTTTATTTTCTTAGTGATCTTACTGAAAGGATCTTATCTTAATAGGATTTCCTTTTAATGACTACTTGTCAATGATAAGCAAAGATTGAAAGAAAGTCAGTTTTAAAACTCAGCTTTTCCTGTTGTCTAGACTCTCTGGTCAAATTAAATCAATAGCTTGGACTTTATAATGATATCAACATGTCGTGGAGTAGGGGGCAGTGTCAGTTTCCTGGGTGGCATTGCCAGGCTGGGGAGGAGGGATGGGATTGATGTCAACCCACCCTAGCCTGGTTTTCAGAGTTTCCCTGGGAGCCGGGTGGCAATGGTAGTGGTGGAAGTATGTGTCTGGCAGCCAATCACAAGCCCACAGCCAGGGGAGGTGAGAGAGGGGACACGGGAAGGGCTTTGCAGTCTACTTACGACATAGCCCTGGATTCTGCCAGGATCTTCATAGTCAACAGGCATAACTTCTATGAAATGAAAGCAACCACTGACAGCCTCAACCACTCTTACAGAACTTGGTTCTCTTTATATGCACCTACCTACATAGGTATTTTTACAGAGATTTGAGACTGACCTGTAGGAAATAGCTCAGGGCCAGCTGCATGGTGACAGTGTGCTGTCAGTGCCTCTAGACTGAGTCCTGATCATTATCAACCATGCCGTTGACAGCGGAGTGAGATATCACAGTGAAACCTTGATATCGCTGCTGTGGTTTTGCACAAAATGAGGTCATCTTTGTTTGTTTTTATACATAGGAGCTCCCAGGAGTCAGAAAGAAATCAAAGAACTCTTTCTTTTAAAAAAGTGATAGTTTTATGTGACTTTTTGAGGGAGAATTGGGTCACAACTGGCTCTCTTTTCATGGCAAGATGAAATAAGAATGAATACTTGCAAGTGGAGTAGAGGAAAAAGAACAACAAACACCACTCCCTCCTACTCCTGATTGAAAGGAGGCATGATTTAAAGGAACAAAGTATTCTGGACAGGGCGAGACCACCAGTCTTCTGTGACCATCACTTGGAGATGTTAGAGACAGAGGGCACTGGCCTCTTTCTGATACGGAGAGTGGAGAATTCATCCTGGGTTAGGGAGCAAAAGGAGAATCAACAGATAGTGGTAGGGTGTCAAACAGGCATGGAGAGACAGGGTAGCAGATAGAAGAGGGCAAGAAAACCAGGTGGCTCAGTGTGGCCCTGGTGATGAACCTTAAAGGATGATGGAGACTGATGAGTGGGAGAGTAAAATGATGGTGGGAGAAGCAGCTTTGACAATGGTTTTGACAGTAAACAGGATTCTACATGACAACAGGTTGTTTTGGACACCCAGGAGCACAGAAGATAAAGACGTCTTCAAATATAGGGTGATTAGTAAGCAGTATCCTGTTCGTAGCAGACAGATGTGTGCATGTGTGCGTGTGCGTGTGTGCATGTGTGCACCCACTCAGGCGAGAAAGACTTTATAGTTTGGTTTGGGATCTGTCAAAGACCAGACTCTATGCCTGGAATTCTCCCATTAGAACTATAATCCTTTAATTTTATAGGAATTAATTGCTAATAATCAAATGTTTCTGGGAACTGATAACTTGTCACATTAAATTTTAAGAAAGAAGTCAACTAATAAGGAAGGGAATACAGGAAAGAGAGCTTTCATGATGGAGTTGAAGAAGTGAAGGTAGAGAGAAAAGCACATGCAGAAACCTAATAATCAGATCCGAGGCTGACGAGCAGCAAGTTTGGCTGGGTGAGGGGCCTCGGAAGAGAGAGCCAGGGGCTTTTAAAACCCCTTCTGTGCATGGCCAGAAGTGAGCGGCTCCTTTAACCGGAATGGGATGGGCCAGGCCTGTAGCAGGAAAGTGGTGGGCACAGCTTTGGGTTTGAGCTCCGTGGTGGCAGGTGCAGGGCTGCTTGTGCTACTTGTTTCACATTCCCACCGCAGTGTCCAGTCACAGGGAGGGTGGTCAGTCTGTCAGTATTTGTTGAGTGTTAAGAATCGAGGACTGCAGAGGTAGAAAAAAATATGACCTGACAAGATGGGAATATTCATGTACTCTAGTCCTTGTAAGCAACAGGTCAATGAGATCTGGAAATATGTCAGCACCTCAGTGAGGCTGAAGTTGGGGAAACTTTACAAACACACCTGCAAAGAGGATGCTGCCAGTGGGATCTTGAATCCTTTCCAACCGCCAAGTAGCTCTATTATGCTCCATGGCTACGGGCCCACTGCCTTTAACTGTGATGACAGCTTTATACCCTCTCCAGGCCTGGCCAATCTTGTATAATTCATGCCCACAGTGAAGGGGCCAGATTCACATGGATTGTGAAAGTCCAGTATTGTGCAAAGCACTCCTGGATTTGGGGCCAAACAGATGTGCATTTGCATCCTAGCCCCATCCTGTAACAGCTGTGTGACCTTGGGCATGTCGTTTAACCTCTCTGAGATTTGGTATTTTCATCTAAACCTAAAGAAAATAGTCATCTCCCTTACACATACGTGGTGCAACACCTGGACCTCAGTGAGTGCTAGTCTTGTCTTTTTTCCATCCTATTGTAGACTTGAAGGGGAACTGGAAGAGTCTAAGGTGGGCACAAATTTGTTAGGCACACAGGAAACGTTAACAACACATGTCTGCTGTATTTAGTATATGGATCTATATATCATAAGTGCAGTGTAAGAGAACATCAGAGCACAAATGTTTTGTCTTTAAAAATTTCCTTCTAAAACTACTGCTAATTGTTTCCTTTTTCCAAATTAATTTCTGATCAGAAGGAACAGCTATAGCATTTATTCAAACTCACTTTTGTTCGGTAAAGCATTTAAAGTGCTAATACAGTTTTGCTGAGGGCAAGAACTCTAGGCTTCAGTTTACTCAACAGTAAGAGAAAGGGATTGGAATATACTGCCCTGAGAAATATAAAACCTGATACATATACACACACATTCAGAAAAAAATAACAGGAGTTTGTTTATAGGTCTTATGAAACCAAGACCACCCTCCCATCCTGGGGCTAAGACCTTCTGAACTTGTTTAATCACCACAGATGATTGAGGTTTTAAGCGTTTGCTGTTCTGACATCCATAATATATGGTCTGCAGTAAGGGTGTGTGTGTGTGTGTGTGTGTGTGTGTGTGTGTGTGTGTAGACTGCTCAGGTTTATATCTTTTACCCTCCGCCCCCCAATCCGATGACAGTTGTTAAATTTCTTGCTGCACTGAACCAAGAGGAGGCAGAACAGGGTTTGGACATCAATGAATCCCTGTTTATACAAAAATAAGGGGAAAACATATCGGATTGGTTACTAAAGATAGATGATATTTGCAGTCTCCATAGTAATTACAAAATACCCTTACATCTTTATTCCATAGAAATCATACTCAGGAATGGAAATTAAACATCATCAGAAGAAATAAACACAGCTGTTTTACCGAAAAACAAGTAACTAGTAAAACTGTGGAAGTTAAAAAGTTTTTGCAGATAACATGTGAAAATAGTTACTATCAAAAACTGATCAGCAGCACATCATTGTATAAGGTAACGCTTTTAAAATATTTTAAGACTTGATTGAAAAGATAAAATTCCAAAATGAGGGACTAAAGGCTGTGGACCATTTTGGTCTCGTAACAAATACGCTGTCTGACCCCACACAGCTCAGTCGGCCTGTCTGAGCTGGTGTCCTCTGTGTTGTTGCAAAGCAGTGACGCGTGATGTAGCTGCCGCGGTAGCTGCCCTGGATTTGTGACCAACAAGTGGTAAGGCTTCCCCTCCCCGTCCTTCCCTCATTTTCCTTCCCTTTCAATACATTAATTTTGGGGGATGCTAGTTTAAGGATTTTCATTTTTCTCCTATCACGTACACCTAACATTTAAAACTCTATTATATATATTTTTTCTGAATATATTAGTTCATTTTATAAAATTGGAAGATGAAAAAACAAAGAATGAAGAAAGCAAAAATCACTCATAATCCTAAAAGCCAGAGATGATGTTTTTTTTCCTGTGTAAATATCTACTTTTAAAAAGTAGTATATTTTATTACTTGTGTCTTCACTTCACTTCACTTAGCCAATAAAAATTATATTGTGATTATTCTCCAGATCTTTAAATATTCTTCCAAACATGGGATTACATTTTGCATTGTGCCTGGTTTCATATAACTAATCCCCTTGTGTTTGGACATTTGTGAATCTCCTATTTTGCCGTATTATTTAAAGGATAAAATCAATGTCATCTCCATAAATCTTTGGGTGTTTATATGATTTTTGCCTTAAACCAAATCCCTAAATATAGAATTACTAGATCAAAGGCTATAAGCGTATTTATATGGCTTTTGATCCACATGAGCAAACTAGCCTCTCCAGGGAGCTATGCCAGATAAGACCCCACACCTGGTAACAAATAAATAAGTGAATAAATAAAAATCCTCTTTGCTCACACCTTCACCCTTCACCATACTGGGAAATAATACTTTAAGAATGTTGAAAAATCAGACATGGAAAATTTCTGAAACTCTTAGTGTTTCTTTTTTTTTTTCATTTCTTTTCTTGACAGTAAATTAAATTTTTGTATATATTTATTGTATCTTACTATTACTTCATTTGTGATTGCCTGTTTATTTTCTCCATTTTCTTCAGTTATCTTTTACTTGTTGAGTTGTAAGAGCTCTTTTAGACAGTGCTATGGAGATTGTATATATGCATGTGTGTGTGCGCGTGTATAGGGTGTGTGTGCATAAAAATATACACACATCCATGCACATACACAGCACAAATTGTATAATTTCTATAAAAGAACAGATCTGAGTAGTGTGACTCTGTCAGGCAAACTTTGGAGAGCTGTGAGAGAGTGGTCTTGGCAGAAGAACTTGGGAAAATTGAGGCAACTGATGATGATTTCTTTGAAACTGTTGTTTGTACCTTTTGCTCGAACGCCGTTTACTTGTGATTTTTCAAAGAGAGCTCTTATCTGAAATGTTTTCTAAACATCTGAGTCACTCCTGAGTTGACTAGGCTCTATTTCCTGTCAAACGTACAAATGTTTTACAGTATATGTGAATATGTGAGGTTTAGGGTACTGGGTTTTAAGAAATTCCAACATGCAGATATTTAAATTTAGAAAATAGGTGCACCAAGTATGTTTTTAGCTCAACAGCTGACCACAGGGCTAAGTATGCTAAGCCTGTTGACTGGTCATGACCTACCTGAGAGGAGGGGAGCAAGGACGCTAAATCAGTAGACAACTGATTGGAAATGAAAATGAAATCTCTGATCTTTTGTATATCTTGGAAAAAATCAGTTTGGGTTCATAAAAATTTAACTTGTATATAAACAGTGTACTGACGTGAGGTACACATGTGGGGGCCTTGCAGGCCCCTTCTAGGCACCGGGTCTAGCCCCAGTGGCTACCAGCTTTGAGGGAGAAGAGGTTCTCCCTGTTTGGTGTTTGCAGGAACAGTGTCAAATGGTCAGCAACTGCCAATCAGCTCCCATTTTTCCCATCTGGTCCCCGGTTTGCTTCAGGACCTACCTATGGGTGACTGATGGGCTGAATTGAAGAAGGTGGCTTTATTTATTATTATTATTATTAATTTCCATGACATACATGGAAATCTGTGTGAGAGAGAGAGAGATGTTACAGTGTGCTTATGAATTTGAATATTCTTTCTGCATTCCTGATCAGCCCCCCAGCTTCTGGTGGAGGACGTCATGCCAGGCTGGCCATCTGCTGGGTACTCAGTTCTCTGAGCAATTCCGCTCCTACCTACTAACCACCCCCGGGGGACACGAGATTGGACTCACATGTTACAAAATAAGAGTTGCGACCCAGGCAGGGATTTTTGTTGTAGTGCTTCTGCATGTGCGTGTATGTGTGTGTAAAAGACAGGTTAAAGGAAAATGATGAAAGTAGCCCCACAGCCCACGGGCTCTCTTTCCCTGCATGTATTAATGACAACAATAGTGACAGGGACAGGACTGCATCTCATTGATTCAGTGGAAATTGTGCCAAATCACGGGGACATTTACTAAGAGTTGCTAGTTTCCATTCTGTTTCCCTTTTTCTCTAAAGATCTTTAATGTTACAAAGTTTGAACGATTGTAATATGAATATGGCTTTTACTTAAAGTATTTCAACTCACTGTCTTAAAAACAGAACTGTGAAAAGCTACTGGAGAACAGTGAAAACCCATCTATAAAGAAGAATGCCGTGTTTGAAGATCAGGGCTTTTATTCCTGTGTGTTTTCTGTTCGTCATAATGGAAAGCTATTTAACATCACCAAAACCTTCAATATAACAGTAGTAGAAGGTAAGAGAAATCTTAGTGAGAATTGGGGAGAAACAAAACAAAACAGATTTAGCAGAACAGATTTTTTTCTTTCCTCTAAAGCTGCATAGGAATTGAGAAGCCACTTAGTTGAGGTTGCAGCTACACCACTAGTTCAAATACAAGGGTCAAAATCTTCATTTTGGCACCCATCCATCTGGCTGAAAAAAAAGATTTGGAGGGCAGCATATGAAAGTTTATATGAATAAACCTCACATGAATTGGCTCTTTCTCTTATTTGGAATTTGAGTAAATTGTGGAAGCTTTTATTGTTAAACTTTCATTTGCACTCAACAAATATTTAATGAGGATGTCTGTATTCAATAAACTGTACTTAGTGCTGGGAAGCAAGGGAGTAGGAAATGAAGTGAGTACAGTACTATTCTCAGGAATTTGGTTATCAGGAGAGGCAATAAACCACACAGAGGTGCCCCAGTGTATGAAACAGCGTCATCGTGAGGACTTAAGAGTGCGGTGAGAAATTGGAGGCTCTCCCTTGACCTTGGTGTTGGAGGGCGAGTGTCATGAACAGGCAGCAGGACATGCAGGGGAAAGGGCTTTCAGGTGGGAGAATGTAAAGAACACAGGTGGTGGGAGGGGAGGATGCTAATAGTCTGGTTTGTCATGGACCCCGACTATGTATGATGGAAGAGCAGAAGCCTGGGACCTTAGAGATAATTTAATTAAGCCTCACCCAGTGAAGATATTCTTCATAATGGCACAGCCAATAATTGATCATCTAGTCCCTTCTTGGGAATTACTGAAGAAATTACCAAATCACCCAGCAGCTTAGTCCAGATTTTAGTATCTGATTGTCGAGAAGTCTTTTTTCCCATTGAGTCCAAGTATGCCTTCTCGTAGCTTCCACCCACGGGTTTTGTTTGCCTCCAGTAACTTCACAAATTAAGTCCAGCCCCTTCTTAAAATGACAGCATCTTTGATCATTTGAAGAGAGGTGGCCTGTCCACCCCAGACTTTCTCATCCGTAGTCCAGGAAGACTGTAAACCTGGGTAGATGACTCATTCTACAGAATCCGTGGGCACGCAGTTTACTGCAGCTCCTCTGCTTTGGTAACGTTTGTCCTCTGCACTCCAGCCATCCACTTACACAGGGATTCACCCATGCATTGCTACTGTGACAAATTGCCCCAAATTTAGTGTCCTCCCTAAAATCAAAGTTTTGGCAGGATTGCATTACTTCTGGAGGCTCAAGGGGAGAATGTGTTACTTTGCCTTTTCCAGCTTCTAGAGGCCACCAGAACACGGCTTGTGCTCCTTCATCTTCAGAGCCAATTGTGTAGTATCTTCAAATCCCTCTCTCTCTCTTTCTCTCCTTTGATTCCATCATCCCATCTTCTTTCTGACTCTGACCTTTCTGTCTCCCTCTTATGGGGACCCTTGTGACAACACTGGCTCACCCAGAAAATCCAAGGTAATATCCCCATCTCAAGATCCTTAATTTAATCACATCTGAAAAAAGCCCCTTTTGGCCTGTGACATAATATATTCCCAGGATCTGGAGACTAGGATTTGGAAAACTCTGGAGGCTGTTATTCTGCCTGCCACCGTCCAGAACCTGATAATCCCATAACTGAATTCTTAACCCCCCAAATTTAAATCTATGTATAATCATTTTCCCTAAATTCTTCAGCTTTACTTTCCTGTATGTATATTCTTTAATCTCATATCAATCTCTGGTCCTTTGATACGTCAGTACCTACACCCTCTCTCCACCTGTCTTTTCTGTCAGCCCATCAGCCACTCTTTCACTCCTTCTTTGAGGAAGCGGTATGAATATCCATCATTCTTTTAATGAAGTTACTCTGGGCCAGGAATTGTGGCAAGCACTTGAGTTGAATCATCTCGTATAATCCTCACAATAGCTCTGTGCCGTTGTGACCTTGGGTGAGTTAAATTACATATGAGTGTGTGTAAAGTTCAAAGATGGTTCCAGGGCCAGGGGCGCTCTGCTGTTAGGGCCATCTCCCACCGCCTGGTCCCCCACTCCTGCCTCCCACCGCTGCACAGGCTATTCCTCTATCTCACTGCTCATCTGATGTCCCTTGTCTTCCTGGAGGACGCCAACTGAGTCTTTCAGGATGCCGCTCAAATGTCCCTCCTCCTCTGTGCCTCTGTGTCCTCTTAATTTATATTTCTGATTGCTGTCAGAATCCGATTCCATGTCTGTCTCTGTCAGAAACCTGAGAAGTTTCTGGAAAGAAGG
Organism: Varecia variegata; assembly: GCA_028533085.1. NCBI lineage: Eukaryota > Metazoa > Chordata > Mammalia > Primates > Lemuridae > Varecia > Varecia variegata. The sequence continues at coordinate 68,367,456 of CM052437.1, read as the reverse complement.
ATGGAACTGAGTTCTATTCCTCATCTTTGCACCTCGCACACCTGCAGTTGGCACTTGGTACATTGTAGGTGCTTATTACATGCCTGTTGAGTGAATTACGGAGACAGCAACAGTTCCTTCAATGTTGCCACATACGACAACCAGCAGCCTAGATTCCTCACCATCTTGGCCATTTTTCTTTGGATTTGATAAATGTAGAGCTTGGAATTGGAGTCAATAGTCTGGAGGTGTTCTGACTTGTGCTGAGGACAGTGGGACTCTGAGTTCCCGCCTTCTCTATATTGTGTCTTTATTCCGGTTCACCTGCGGTCACGGATGTAGATCTCTCAGCTGCCACATGGTGAGCACTGTAGGGGCGGAAAGGTGTTGATCCCTTTCCTCACCCATCATAAGGGTCAGGGCCAACACTCCTGTAACAAAAGACAGGTTAGCAAAAGAAAGGTATAACAAATTTATTTAATCAAAGTTTTATGTGGCATGGAAGCCTTCAGAAACGAAGATCCCCAGACCCAGGGAAAACTGTTTGTTTTTATGCTCAGGTTCTGTGAAGCATGGACAGCTGTGTAGAGAGGTGATTGAACAAAAGGGTATTAACTAATGGTAATGGACCAGGTGGGGAAAACCAGCAAGGCCTGACTATTCATATTCTTCTCGGCCTCTCTGTTGTGGCATTCCTTCCTCCCAAGTATAGGGCCAGACCCTCTGGAATGAGGGTCTTAGCACCTACTATCAGACAAGGTAGGGCAGAGAATTTTTTTGTAGGCAGCTCCTGGACAGAAAGGTGGGGGAAGTTGAGAGTAATATTTCTAGGTTTTATGGCTTGCTTTGGAGAAAGGGGGTTCTAGTTTCTATGACCCATCTTGGGGAAGAGGAAGTCTGGTTTCTATGACTAGTTTCAGGTGAGAAGAGGGGTGAGAAATGGGAAGGAAGGAGAAGGTCAAAGAGATCTGAGTTCTGAGGCCTTCCAACATCCTTTAGTTCAAAGCACTCAGCATGCCAAAGTGCCACACTTTGTGGTGTCATTTTCTGAACCCCAGTATCACCACTGCCTTCAGCTTCTGCTCAGGAATCACAGCTCTCTGGACTGCCCCCACCCCGCATCTCCCATTCTCCTCTTCTCATGCTCTGGCTGGTCTGGTGACATCTCCTCTCACTGCTGGCAATCTCTGTGCCATTTCAACTCTGTGACGTTAGCTTCACAGGCAGACTAGTCATGCCAGTTTCACTCACTAGGGTGTTGGCTTCTTTCCATTACCTCAAATGGGGCTGTCCCCTTCCCTTTGCACCAGTTGTAGAAACCCAATGCTGATCTGGGTTTCCAATGATGTAATCTGAAAGTTAGTAGAGAGCATCCTTTACTCAGGTGTCCTTTACTGACGATGTCCTTCATACCACCTTTTCCCAGGTCTCCCATGTAAGTTTCTGGGGGAAAAATGGATCCAGAGAAAGTAGTCAGTAGCAATTTTCCCCATTACCCAAAGATCACCTCCTGCCCCTTCATCTTTGAATCAAGCCCACGTTGCTCCACATTCATAGACCTGAGAGTTAGTTCTTTCTCTGGTTACATCTCGGCTCCTCCCGCCTGTCTAGCAATGTTCCAGGCTTGCCCAGACAGCCTGGACCCCGGGGGAACCCCGTCCTGACTCGCCACCTGTGGATCCACCACACTGGTTTTGTTCCCACGTCCTTGCCCCCCACTGCCCCCGCCATGCCTCACCAGGTAGCACTGCACTTTCTGAGAGGGCTCCGGGAGGCATGGGCGCTTCAGGAGAGCACCCGAGTCATGGTGTAATCCGCACAGCCAGGCACTCTGCTTGCTGAGCGCCCATAGGCCCCAGGAGGGCTGCTCCGGACATGGCTTGGAAACAGCCCAGAAGCACTGAAGTTGCTAGAATGGAATAGTCTGGGTCATGAGGAAAGTTATCTGTGCTGATACCAAGGCCAACGATAACTTAACTGTGTTTAACACATTAACTGCCATGTAAGCTGTATTTAACTCACGCTAGTTTTGAGCCCGGGGCCTCGTGAAGCATATGAAGGAAGACTCCATTCTCCGAAACAAATTCAGTAAGTATGTCATGAGTCACATACAAGTCAACTGGCATGCAGTGTAAAAATTGATTCTAGCGCCGTTTGAGTTGCATATAACTCACGCACAGAATACAATAAAAAATAACACATTTTTTGTTAACCCACTGACTGCCATTGAGTTGTATTTAACTGAGGCTAGTTTTGACCCTGGGGTCTGGTGAAGCAAAATCCTGCAGTTTGTTCGTGAAAATCTTACTTGTTGATATTCTTTTTGTTACAATTAACATTGACAATTTAATTCTAAAAAACGTGGATTGCATGGATAACTTATGCATAGAAAACACTAAAAAAATAATAAATTAGAAAGGATGGTTTTGTTTTAATCAAACACCATGGCCCCAGGGAAAAATTGTTTTCTTTCTAGAGTGACAGTGTGTTAAATCTACTTCCACAGTTGCTCTCGATGTTGTGCGGTATCAGCTGCCTTAGGCTGTATCTAGCATTTAGCAATAGTAGAAGGCTGCAGGGAGATGATTTCCTTCCTAAGCATCGCTACATGTGCAGTACTCCTGGTTGGGGTCGGAAGTCACTCGAGAACAGAAGTAGAACGGGGCCCACAGCCCAGCACACTAGCAGGGCCAGAGCCCGGTGAGTCAGGTGAGACACCCATAGTGCAATACTGAGGGGACACTCCTCGCGGTGTCCTGCCAGGGAGGTTGGTGCCCAAGAGTGAGGGCTTGTCTTGTCTCACCCCTGGCCCTGCAGCCTATAAATCTATCAGTGAGGAGCTGAGGAGGACAGAGGGAGGGAATCAGGCAGGACAGAATGCACTTCCCAGCGACTTTGCATCTTCTCATCTGCAGTTTGGTCATCTCAGGGGTCTGTCAGTGGTCCCCCTGGAGGAGAGTCTTCCTCGGCCTTTAGCTGGGGTGAGCAGAAGCCACAGATCTGAACTGAGAGAAACCCAGATTCAAGGTGCTTTCAACAGTTCTGTGAGTGTGGAGTTGATGGGAAATGAAGTAACCAACATACAAGCTGCGACCTTTAGTTAATGAAAATCTGACCCAAGTAACTACAAAGCATGACTATTTGAATCTTCGTTGTATCAGATGAGCATATTATAACAGATATTTGTCCTAGAGAAGCTCAAGGCAACACTAATGCATTTTTCTGTTCTTTTTTTCATTTTTAGATCACAGTAATATCGTTCCAGCTGTTCTTGGACCAAAGCTTACCCACGTTGAAGTGGAATTAGGTATACTTTGACATACATATATTCTGCAATTATGAATGGGGGCATAATTAAGTCTTCTGAGGGTAAATATGATTCATTATTGAAGGACATCAGGTGCACAACACATTGCATATTTAGTGAAGAACATTACAAAACTAAAACAAAAGCATGTCATTGTTTGCATGTTGCCACCTTTAAACTGATTAAAAGGAACAGTCTGCTCGAGAGGCAGTGGAACTGCCTGTGGTTTGTAAACTAGGGCTTTTGTCGCTCTGCGTGTGGCTTTTCTCTATTGTCATTTCTAAATACGGAAATTCAGTGAGAACACTCTGGAGAGATGATTCTATATTTTGTGGTTTGAATATTTGATTAATGATTCACTTTGAATCAATGGACTGAATTGACTGTACCTTTAGGATTTGTCTAGGTAGGCCTTATGAATCAGTATGTCCAATGGAATGAATGATTTCTTTCACAAGGGAAAGGAAGAATTTCGTGTGCTAAATATGTTAAACCAGATCTTGTGCTAGGTGTTTGAAATATATTACTGAATTAAATCTTCTAAGCAACTCTAAGAGTTGTTTATCCCCATTTTATGGATTGAATAACTGAAGCATAGAAAGGCTAAGTAATTTGTCTGAAATTAAATAATTGAAAAGTGGAGGAGCTGAGTTTCAAGGCTGTGTTGATTGCTTCTAAAGTCCACACTCTCAAGCACAGCTGGAGTCACAGTTGTTTCTGTGACCACATATGCCCAGGGCAGCTCGGGTACGATGCCATTTGCACTTGTGGTTTGCCTGCTGCGTATTTTTATTGAGTTTTGCTTCTATCTTTATTATTTCTTTTCTTCTCATTGGGGTTTAATCGGCACTTTTTTGTTTAGTTTCTTGACATAGAATGTTAGAGAATTAATTTTAATTATCCTCTCTTGGAGTATGTGCATTTTAAGTTCTAAATTTCCCTCTGAGCACTTCTTTAGCTGTTTTCAGTAAGTATTGGCATGCCATATTTGCACACTATTCAATTCAAATCATTTTTTAAAATTTCCCTTGTGATTTCTTGTTTCACCTGTGGATTACTTGTGTTTCTTATATTCCAAAGATGTGGAGGATTTCCTAACTATTTTCTGTTATCAGTGTCCTGTTTAGTTTCATTATGATCCAAGATTATACACTGTGTTGCTTCAATGTTTTGAAATTTGTAGTGACTTGCTTAAGGCCCAGAATATGGTATATCTTGATGAATATTCCAAGTGCTTTTGAAATGCAGGTGTATTCTGCAGGTTTTGGTTTTATCATTCTTTAAATGTCAATTAGGTAAAGTTGGTTAATAGTGTTGTTCAAATCATTTATATACTACTAATCTTCTGTGTGCTTGCTCTACCTGTTGCTGAGAGAAATATGTCAATATCTCCAAATATTATGGTCAATTTGTGTATATCTTGTTTAGGTCTGCCAATATTTGCTTTATGTATGTTGAGGCTATCTTACATGCACTTACAAATTTGTGCCTGTTGAATTGACACATTTATCATTATGAAATGTCTCTTTGTCTATCATAATACTTCCTTTCTCAATGCCTATACTTTCTAATATGAAATAGTCACACCACTTTTCTTTTCTTTTGTTTGGGATTGGCAGGTTTTTTCTTTCTTTACATCTTTTCACTCTTAAAATTTCTTTGTCTTTGTACCTAAAGTGTGTCTCACATAAACTTCACGTATTTAGATCTTTTTTGAAATGCAGCCAGTATAGTTTTTAGTCCCTCTATAGTTAATAAATTACTGATATAGTCGGTTATATCATATATACATGACATACCAAATAATATTCATTTGACTTTTTTTAGATTATACTTCTTGGTTTAAAATGTCCATCTTTTCATCCACTTATTCATCATTTCCTCTATTTTTCTTTCACATAGTTATTCAAAGTCTTTATCTGCTAAATTCAGCATGAGAATCATCTATTTTTTTCTATTGATTATTGTTCAGATTTTCTGCCTCTTTGCGTATCTGTTAATTTTTTACTGTTGCTGATCTTTGTGTATCAAACAACCAAAGTGAATGATGTTTGTGTTCTTTTTTTTCCTATGAGTGTTTGCTCTTCTGTTGGGCACATGGTGTGAGGGGCTGAGTGTCTCAGTTCACTCCGAATTGAGCTGGGGCGGCTAGGATGCAGGTCTGTGAGATCTAACCTGCCTTTCACCTCCGATAGCTGGGGCAGGGGGCGGGGGTGGGTACTGCAGTCATGTGTTTGTCACAGGCCTTTTCCACTAATGGGACTTGCTCTCCCAAGCACCATAGGCTGCAGGTGATGACATCCAGCCTTTGCAGCCTCCCACGCTGCTCAAGCCTTTAGCAATAATCCTCCAAGCCTGTGCATGTGTCGGGAGCTTCCTGGATTCTCTTGTCTCCGAGACTCCTGTTTATTTCAAACCAAAGCAAATTCCTCCATGGAATTAAATGGCTGGCTATCTCAGCTCATGCAAGGGATCTTTCCTCACTACACTTTTAGTTCAACTCTTTCTCTTTATTTTCCTTGCACTTTGATGTCTTTAATGTCTGGTTAATTTAATTTAATTTTTTTTTTTGTGATTTATCCATTTTGTTTATCTAGAAAGTGCAGTGAGTGTGTTGAACTGAAACTACCTACTAAATTGTATACTGAAAAGAAAGTTCACTGGTCACCTTAAGTTTTAATAATTGATTTAAAAATAAACATTTAAAGAGAAGCCAATTCACATTTTAGTGATGATTTGTAATTACTACCTAATTCTTCTGTTTTATAATTTTTTTTAAATTCAAAAACAAGGCATATCTATTTTATTTCTGGGATGTGACACTACATTTTGTGTTAGGTTAACATACATTGATTATATTAATTTGAAACCTTTGGAAAATCTGAGTTCCTAGAATCCAAACTTTGGTTGTCAACTTTGACCTAGGAAAAGATGTACAGCTCAACTGCTCTGCTTTGCTGAACAAAAATGATGTGGTTTATTGGATCTTCGAGACAGAAAATGGATCAGATCCTAATGTACATGAAGAGAACAAAAGTAGAAACTGGTATGTATATGTGTGATATATGACATATATCATGTATATGTGATGTAAGAATTATATCGTATATACATGATATAAAAAACGCTGGATTCCTGAGTGGCTGATGTGGTATTTGGGATTAATTTAAATTATAATTTACATATTTTATAATTATAATTGTCATACTTTAGGTTGATGGATTATGCAGAAATTTATTGCCAAGATCTGAGTTAGAAAAAGAATGTCCATGAGAAGGTCAGCGAGAGTATTTAGCATCACCTTAAAAAAGCAGCTTTTGGGCCGGGCGCAGTGGCTCACGCCTGTAATCCTAGCACTTGGGAGGCCGAGGCGGGCGGATCGTTTGAGCTCAGGAGTTTGAGACCAGCCTGAGCAAGAGCGAGACCCCGTCTCTACTAAAAATACAAAGAAATTATATGGACAACTAAAATATATATAGAAACAATTAGCCGGGCACAGTGGTGCATGCCTGTAGTCCCAGCTACTCGGGAGGCTGAGGCAGGAGGATCGCTTGAGCCCAGGAGGTTGAGGTTGCTGTGAGGTAGGCTGACGCCACAGCACTCTAGCCTGGGCAACAGAGTGAGACTCTGTCTCAAAAAAAAAAAAAAAAAAAGCAGCTTTTGGGCCCGGTGTGTGCGCTGTGGTCCCAGCTACTCAGGAGGCTAAGGTGGGAGGATCACTTGAGCCCAGGAGTTTGAGTCCACCCTGGGCAACATAGAGAGACCCAGTCTTTAAAAAAAATTAAAATAAATAAATAAGTATATTAAAGGTAGCTTTTGATCAGTAAGGATCTGGTGGTGATAAGAGATTTTTACCTAGCTTCTTATAAAAGAGCAATTATCTGGGCCATGGTTTTTGGATTTTGAAAAATGTAAGTTCATTACTTTTACTAATGTGCCATAAAAGTTCCAAATGACATGCATATTGATCCTTAAATAGCCTATATTCTTCCAACAAGGAATGGCCAAATTTATTAAAACGAAACATACTCTGAATATGGTCATTTAAACTTTTCTGAATGGCTTTAGGTCATACTGTGATTATTAATTATTATACTGATACACTACTCAGGGTCTAGTCGGTGTTGATCCTCAAGTGTCTATCATCTTAGCTGCCCTTGTTATTTTTTTTTTTTTTCTGCTTTTTACACTTGTTTTTGGTATATTCTTTGTCATGATGTCAGCAGCTCTCAATTCTTGCTAACACTTGTCTGTAAGCTCTTTACACAGCAAGGTCTGGCTCCTTGCCCAAAAACAGGCACGTGGTTGGTGCCCAATAAATGCTGAATTTGGCTGAATGGTGTGGCTGTCCTGCCAGCATATCCTGTCCCCAGCCACAGACCTGCATTGGAGGTTGGCATTTCTCCCAGCTAATGGCCTCTTTCTAATCTTCAGAGGAATAGAAGACCAACTCATCCAACCTCTCAGGAATGAGCATACGCTGAGAGAGCAGGGAGTTCTTTCTTTATAGTTGGATGCATACCACACACTTTTTATGTCATCTGTTTTGACTTCTCAGTGGCCTTTTGTGTCTTCTGGTTTTCATTGGTTTTAGATGGCTGCTGTTTTCGAATGGGTGACTTCTGTACAAAATGCTTGTAAAATGTACTTAGGTGGAGGCTGCAGTAAGGTCCCCGTCCTGGGCACTGGAGACGCTTGTTGCTAAGCATTCAGGCATGCGGGGGCCACGCCTGGCTGTGCTGACGTGCAGCCCCTCCGAGCCTGTCACTGGCGGGGGAAGTAGACGTCATGAGTGTTTGCTTCACACAACCACAAGACAGCTTGAATCCTTTGAGGAAGAGGAAGAGAGTTTACTGCCAGTGGTTGTCGCAAGGCATTAACTGGTATTTCTCCTGTGCCTGGGGGTGTCTGAGAAGAGTGGTTTTTTTTTTTTGTTTTTTTTTTAAGATTTAACAAAATAAAAATAATCTCTGGAATTGAATGGACAAACTTGATATGAATCTGTATCTGTGCTAAACAACTTACAGCCTTGTCACAATTAGTGGAGACCTTTCTGTGGGAAGAACAAGCAGTGAGGAGGGGAGAAAGTAATTGAGACAGAGAATATTTTCTTATGTTTTCAACTTAGCATCCTTTCTCCCCGCATTTTAGTTCTAGGTAGTGACAATGCCATCCCCAGATTGCCTCCGGAGGGCTGTTTCCAGCAGTCCTGGTGCTCCACAAAGGAGCAGGAGGATTATTGTGGGCTACCTTTACAAGCATCCACCGGGTACAGCCTCTTGGTGTATTATTAAACAACAACAACAACAACAACAAAGTACCCACCAGAAAGGGAAGGTACAACACAGTCAACAGGGTAGCTGCCTTTGGGTATTTGAAACATACGAATTCCCCTCTCATAGATAATTTTGCTGATGAACAAAGCCTATTGCTAAATTATTTTGCTTTCTTACAGGACTTCAGAAGGCAAATTTTATTCTTCAAAAATATTGAGAATTGAGAATATTAGTGAAGATAACCTCAATTTTTTATATAATTGCACTGTGGCTGGCGACGGAGGCACAGACACCAAAAGCTTCATCTTGGTGAAAAAAGGTTTGAAAGTTTTATTTTTGGAAGTTTGTGGAAACTTAGCATATTGCTGCTGAGGGACTCATGGAAGATCATCACTTCCTCATGTTCCACACCAGAACCCAGCTCCTTAGGGGTGACATGATTCATCTCATGTCACAGGCTTTCAGTGGCAGGACTGGTGCTCAGTCCCTGCTGGGAATCTCTGTGTCATGATTCCAAGCAGAGAATGAAAACACAAAGTTTGCTCTTGCAGTGATATTCCAATCCCATGTAGAAATCGGGGGGCCAGAGCAGGCAGGTGGGTGAAGCTTAGGGACGTGAACTTTAGGGACTGAGGCCGTGGGGAGGCAATCAGGGCAACCCCTGCATACCCAGTGCTTCCACCCAGAGCACCTGGAGGGAAATTTGCAGATCAGTGGAGGGTGAGCTTGCACTGTGGGTTCTTAAAGTTTTTCAGTGCCCACCTGATAGAGTCACCCACCTCCAACTTCTACCAGAATTGCACAGCCCAGGGCCAGTGGCTCAGTAGCTACTCAGAAATGGCTGAGACACAGACAGACAGAATGAGAGAGAGAGATACACACAGTGACGGAGAGGAACCGAGACACAGAGATAGAGAGGCAGAGACACAGAAATACAAAGACAGAGAGAGATGAGAGAGAAACAGAGACAGAGAGAGGCACACAGACACACACGAATGCACAGAGAGAGCCTCATATACACGCACACAGATGACTGTGCCTCGGCTTTGGTGAGAGATGGAAGGAGTGGAGCAGAGAGAGCCTAATGCCAGAGGCCCCCCTTGACAGTTCTGCTGTCCTGGTGCCCCCTGGCAGCTCACCTAGTACATGCAGAGCCATCCTTCCACCATGTGCAATAATAACAGCCAACATTCAGTATAGGCTTTGTGCTAGTCTCTTCCCATGAGTTCATCTAATCTTAACAACAAGCTTTTATAGGTGAAGAAACGCGCCCAGAGTCACAGCAGGTAAAGGTATTGACATTCAGACCTGATTAGAGTCTGTCCTCTTAACTTCTACAGGAATTGTCACAGGTGTCCCCCAAACCCTATGTGAATGCCTATGCTATTATCTATGCACGTGTGAGGGTGAGGCTTTCAAATTTGTTATTTTCCTTGGAACCACTGCCTTGCCTGAGTTTCTTGGTGACTGGTTCCCGACAACCACCTCTGCCCTCTTAGAGCAGGGCAGGACTGTCCTATCCCTGCCCTAGAAGGTTCTGCCCTTGTCATTTCTCCTGCTGTGCTCACAGATGTAGGCTGGGGAACAGGATCTCACAACTCACCATCACCCCTGGAGGAATTGGGTGCTAGTGTGCACATGTGTGTTTGTGTTTATGTGTGGCATAGTCATGACTATGTGGACTTTTCAAAGATACAGGAACTCCAGGGCCTGGGTGTGTTCACAGTTCACTTATTAAACAACCTTAGTTGCTTACTTGCATCCTAATTTTACTGGAAAGATAATCCCTAAAAATTGTGCTATTTAAGATGCCAAAAGTTTTAAGCATGTTTTCACTCTTTCACCTAGAAATCCTCCCACCATTGGAATCTATTCTAAGAAAATAATCAGAAATACAGATAAATGTATGTACATTTGTTCATTGCAATTTTATGTATACTTATGAAAAATTGCAATCAATAAAAATATTGGGATACAAATTATAATTTTAATGACCTACTGACATGCTCATACTATAATATTCAGAAATAAAGAGTGACTGCCTTGTGATATCAAATAAGTATAAACATTCAGGGACAAAAAGAAAACTCAGAAGGAAATATACTGTCATGTTCACATGGCCATCACCATATTGTGGGATGGTTGTTAAAAATTACTTTATTCTTTATATTCCTCTGTGTTATCTTATATTGTCCATAATGAGAGTAAACTGAATCAATCAATCTCAAATGCAATTTTAAGGGCCCTTAATTATAAAAGGGCACTTTTAGACATAAAATTTGCTAAAATTCTGAGAGCTGTATGCCAGGCACTACACTAACTACTTTATGTATAATCTCTCATTTAATCTTTCTCAAAACAGTGACCCTACAAGTGAAGCAGGAACTAGTATTATCTTCATTTTACAGATGATGACCTGAGGTTTAGGGGCATCCATGTATTTGTCTAGGATATAAAATGATCCATGGAGCCAGACTCCAAACCCACACAAGCTCAGTCCAGAGTTCTCTCTCTCTGAAAACTGTGCATCTCTATTTATGTTCTTAACCCGCTAGCTGAGACTTAGGTCTGAGTCCCTCTGTATTTCAGCCTTGTATCTTATCACCCCAGAAATCTGATTTCCACAGGTGCAGACAGAATACATTATTGTACAGTGTTTTCAGTTTAGGTCTCTGAATATCCTTGTATACATTTTTATTCTTTAAAAATTTGAGTATAAAGATCACTACTCCAGACCAAAGGCAGGGAAGTGAAGTAACTCAGTGGAACATGTCAGCACTTGGGTGGACAACTGGATTAGTGTTAAAGGTCAAAACTGACAACCACAGTGTGATGACGGAGAACACTACTAACATTTCTCTGATTATTTTTTTTCCTTTTTCTCTTTCTTTTCTAGCAGACATAGCTGATATCCCAGGCCATGTCTTCACGAGAGGAATGATCATAGCCACTTTGATCCTGGTGGCAGTAGTGTGCCTAGTGGTTGTGGGTGTCATTTATAGAGTTGACTTGGTTTTATTTTATAGACATTTAATGGGAAGAGATGAAACATTAACAGGTAACAATTACCATAATGCTGGGATTTCTTATCTTATGCTCTCATTAAAAAAAACAAATAAGGAACCATTAATCTTCATCTTACTTTGATTATATCGTTGACTTAATCTGTGAGAGAAGTTTTCCATGGGGAAAAGTTGTTCTGCATATATCATCCATTATGAATGTTGTTTGTGCCACCTTTTCTTGTGCTTATGTATATGGTGCCAAAAATTGTTCTCTAGTTGTTTCATGTATGTATGTCATAGCCTCCTAAATGCCCTGCGAGATGCTTGAGCCCAGGAACTGTATATCTGGATGCCACTGTATACACACCACCTAGGCACCTTGTGTAGGGCATACACTCAATAAAGTTGGCTTAATCGAATTGAATTGTATTATGGCTCATCATTTTAACTTGGCAAAGGAGACTGCATAATGTACCTGTAAGGACCCTGAGATAGACGCCAAATGACCCAGGTTCTAGTCTCCTAGATCGACTGGGTTTTATCTACTACCATGTCTACCTGGTGATGCTATGCCTCAGTTTCCCTATACTTAAAAGTGATTAGAAGTCCTCAAGTTTCGAGGTGATTACTGAATTTAGGGCAAATCAATCTAATCCATTGCACTTGCCTTTGTTTTTGTATGTGTGTTTGTGTGTATGTTTGTAGGAAAAAAACCCTCGAAACCCAAAATGTTTAAGAACCTATACAGTAGGAAGACCCTGTCCCAGCTTGGTTCATGTCTGTGATTCCCATTCACCCCCTCATTGATAGTGTATCTTATAAATATACTTATTCCACTCCTCCTTTTTAAAAAACAAATCTTGGCTTATTATGCACACTCTTTTCAACTTTTCTTTACTGTACCTTAGATACAGTTCCATGTTACTTTGTAAAGAAGTCCCTCATTTTTTAGTGTTGCACAGTATTTTATTTGTGTGTAAATACCACTGTTTGTTTAGTCTCCTTTTGATAGACATTCAGGTGTTTTCAATCTTTTGTTATTACAAAAAATGATGCCATGGATAGCTTTATACAGTCATTATTTCATGTGTGTGCAGTATTTCTGAAGGAGAAATTCACCCAAGTGGAATTTCTGGAAATACCAGGGCAGATGCAGCTGTTATTTTGATAGATACTGCCAGTTTGCCTTCCCTTACTGTTATATTACCTACCACCTTCAAAGGAGGAGAGTAAATATTTTCCCACAGCTTTACCCACAACCTTCTGGATTTTTGCCAGTTTGATAGGTAAAATGTTGTTTGTCAAAGTGCTTTTAATTTGCATTTCACTTACTATACAATAGCATGAGCAACTTTTCATTTGTTTAAGACTCATTTGCATGTCCTTTCTCAATGTATCCATTCATATTCTTTGTCTATTCTCCCATTGGGCTGATGGCTTTTTTTTTTGCTTCTTTATTTCAAGGAGTTATTTACAGTTTAGGGAGGTTAGCCTACAATATGAAATGCAGATATTCCCAGGTTGTATTTGTCTTTTGATTTTGGTTATAGTAGTGTGCTATGCAGAAGACTTTTTAAAATGTACTGAAATGTCTTTTCTTTTATAGTCATAAGTACAAAGACTTCCTAACCTCAATTTGTAAAGAAATTCTTGTATTAGTTCCTTTGAGATTTTTATAGATACGTTTTTTACATTTACAACTTGTAACTTAACAATATAAAATCTGCAAAGTTAATGAATTGAGCCTTGAGCCTGCATGTGTGTGCGATTTTGCTATGGAGAGAGATGCTGCAACAACCAGGAAGTCTGTATTTGATATTCTCTGAATAGTGTCTGCTTGCATAGACCAATATTTGTCATCAAATGGACATTGACTAATTTCTCTCTTTCGGAGTTTCAACTAAGATTTTTTTTTCTCTAAAGCTGTGTTTGACCTGATTTACAACTGATTTTTTCAATTTATACTCCTCAGCTCTCAATATTATAGTGCACAGAGACATTTAGAGACGTGCTCTAAATCATTTCTACTCAAAGTGTGGTCTATGAACAGATAAAGTCTATGAAAAGGGCAGAAATGGAGACATAAGTACAAAAATACAAACTTTTATAGCAATTTAATATTGCTGCAATATCCAAGAGTATGTTTAGTATTGGTTTATGAAGGCCTGGAAATGAAACTAATCAATTAAAAAAAGCAAATTTAAATTAAAACATGGTCATTCACAACACAGAGTTTGAGAAGCCTGGGTCTACCTGACTCCTTATAATCCCACATATTCATTCACATGATGATTTCCTTTATACACAGTAACCAACCAACCAAACAGACAAAAAATTACCACTAGCTTTCAAATTCCTTATCTTGAGCACTTTGCTCTGTCAATTCTCAAAGCCACTAAACCTTTTGTTACCTGGATTTAAAATAAAATTGTGACATAAATTAGCAGATTTATGTTTAAAAAAGAGAATTGCTTAAAATAAGAAATTTGAAAACAATTAATAGTTGAAAAACTAATTTTTCATGGGTAAGAGCAAAGCTATATTAATATATAATATAAATGCATATTTGATGGAATTGTCTTCCAGGTTTATTACAATCTGTTACATCCTAATTATAAGACCAAAAGTGTGCCTTTTTAAAAAAGTGTGCTGATTTAGTTGTCTTACACCTTGGTGCCTGTTTTCATCACTGACGAAATGACAATGCCAGTGGAAACACTAGCCCTTACTTAACTAGCAAATAGCTGTATTTCACAGTAATTTAAAAGTATTTGGGGGACTTATTTTCTGATTAAACTAATAACTGGTTTTATTTTTACCAACTTTTTGTACCTTTGATATTTATGTAATTCTGCAATTTTACCAAAATTTCTTATCTTTCACATGCATGCAATTCTGCAAAGCAATTGCTTTAGATCAACAGTACATTCTGACTGGAACTGCTGAATCAGAGTGCTGTAGGTATCAATAGAGCTGAAGAAGTTTTTGCCAGAAAGGGAAAGTGGTGTTTGGTTAGCCTGACCACTGTTAAGGATGTTGGGTTGGGCTGTTAAGCACAAATGATGTGGCACTGCAAAGGGCATGGTCCTAGAATGGTTTCATCCTATTACATGACAATAAAGAATCCAATAATATTAGCCTTTAACTCAGTAGCAATTTCATTAATCCCAATAAATACCCAAGCATCAATCTGACTCCTCTGCCATCTAACCAACTGTCATGGGATAAAGACAGACCATTCCCCTACCACTTCCTTTCTTCTTCTACCGATTCCAGTCAGCATCAGTTGTATTTTTTAGGACCCGACTCAAAATTTTCTTCGTTTAGAAAGCATGTCCATGGGGATTACTCCTTCTTCCCTGGCCAGGTTATTTTGTTTGTATCATTTGTGTTACCCTGTTTTCCTTCTGCGAATGTGTTGTTTGTAACTTTTCTCAGGTTGGTGCATGTGTCTGCTTTGCCTTTTTCAAATAGATTGGATGAAGCTAAAAGAGAGAAGTGTGTAATTTTTTAGTTACCTAGTTAGGAGAATGGTCTTCGTTATTTAGGTAACTCATTTCCTCCAGAATTTCTTCCCTTAGCCATGTGAATACTATCTCATTATCAGAAAATTAAATAGGAGCACATGTTATGATCAGTGAAAACCTTTCAATGGATCAGAAGTTTTCCTTTTGACACCAAATATCTTACAGTATTTTAAATATCACAGTATGTGTTCCTATAGCATATTGTTTCAAGCACCTCTGTTGTTTCTTCCCACTCTCCAGTGTCAACACTCAGCTTTGTTTCTATCTTCCCTTCCTAGGGGGTCGTTGTGAGGGTAGAAATTAGGATGGTGTTAGGATTAAGTGACATGAATAAGCCAAAGTGAGATTTGATTTCCACTCCTGGAATAAGGGCATATTTGGGCTCTTTGGTCTGTCTTTAAATGCCTTTAGTGCCCTGATCTAGAGCATTTATTTCTCTCTATCCCTCTATGGTGTCGAGCAGTGGGAATCTTAAAGCAGATACTTAAAAAAAAATTGGCTAATTGGTTGCTTGGTTAGTGTATGAGGTTTAAATATAAACAACACTATATTTCATTTTTCTTTTTCAATGATTCTATACTCATTATTTTTGATGTTCACTCAGGTTTGCACTTAAATAAACTTTTGTTTACACATTAATGAAAAGAGTCAACCTTATCTCCTAGATGGAAAAACATATGATGCTTTTGTGTCTTACCTAAAAGACTGTCGCCCCGAAAATGGAGAGGAGTATACCTTTGCTGTGGAGATCTTGCCCAGGGTGTTGGAGAAGCATTTTGGGTATAAGTTATGCATATTCGAAAGGGATGTAATGCCTGGAGGAGGTAAGAAGGGAATGCCAGACAGAAAAATATCTGAGATATTTTCTTTTTGAAAAAATTAATCACTAGCCCTAGAGACAGCTTATCCCATTTTCCTTACTACCAAATGAACAAGGTCCTTTAAACCAGGTAAGTCGACATAATCAATTGTGAGAGAACAGTGTGCTTTCCATAGTCTCTTATCTTGGGCTCTATGCTTTCCACTTCATGATTCTCTGAAAATCTGGGGAAAGGGACTGGGAGTTTCATTTTCAGATGCAGGTCTGGCGTTGGTGCTATCGTGAGGCATGCATCTAAGCAATGACCCACAGTGAGAATATTTGTACTGCAGAACCCGTTCCTCATGTAAGCCATGTTTGGACTATAAACACAGGTTAATTCTTACCAGGAAATGCTCATTCTTTATTGCATTGATATTGGTGAGAAAATTAGAGTAGAAAATTGGAAAGTTGGAAAGGGATAAATGAGGAAATTGGTGATTCCTATCAGATCATAGTTATGGAATTCAATATTTTTCATTAATATATGAATACAAATGGCCACAGCACAAATATTGAAGAAAATTATAGTTAAAGTAAAAATAGTAACATTTCCACGCTTTCTCTGTTTTTCCCAAAGTCTTCTAGAACATTTGAAATCTGGTGTCAAATTATTTTGGCTTGATTATTTTTGGCTTGATATATTTTGGCTTGATATATTTGGTTTGATGTTAATAAAAACCACAAACATCATTGTTACCATCATTCGCTCATTCATCCGATGTTCATTGAGTGCCATCCCTGTGGCAAGTTCTGAGCTAAGCATTGAAGTTACAGCAGTGAATAAGAAGGAGTTGCATTCTTTCCTCCTGTATTACAAATTAGAAAGGGAAAATGTGACTAACTAGAAAGACAAAATATACTACTGTTTAGTGGTAAACAACTTCTCAAAAGGAATAATGTGGCTAATTGTCAGGCACATATACCACTGTGGTATTTTTGTGTGGCGATTCTTTGTATCTAAGAAGGCATATGATATTTACGAAGCATTCATGCTTGCCTTTGCATCAATTTTACTACATCTCCATTATTTTCTAGGAGTCGTTTTGAAAATAGATTTCTTCTTAGTTATTAAATAAAAGTAAAAAATGTTTGTATGTTCAATTGTAATTAGGTTTGGTTGAAACCTCTGTTTGAGAAGAGTCAGAGGTCTAGAACAGGGATTGGCAAACTACCACCCATAGGTCAAAATCCCAC
This sequence comes from Varecia variegata, assembly GCA_028533085.1. Lineage (NCBI taxonomy): Eukaryota > Metazoa > Chordata > Mammalia > Primates > Lemuridae > Varecia > Varecia variegata. The sequence continues at coordinate 68,350,306 of CM052437.1, read as the reverse complement.
CTGCCACCCCTATTTAAATGCAGCCACAAACATTTGTAAGAGCTACAACAACAGAGTTGAGTATTTGTGACAAAGTGTGACCTGCAAAGCCTAAAATATTTACTATCTGGCCCTTTACAAAAAACGTTTGCCAACCCCTGGTCTAAAATAATGGCTAGGTTTGTTTTTGGTCTTTCATTTGTCTTTCAATCCTTAAATTCTGATTTTAGTGTGCTCCTTTGTGCACACAGAGAAGCAAGGCAGTATAATGGTGAGGGAAATATACTCTGCCTGGTTTCGGATTCTGGTTCTGTAACTTACCAGCTATGTGACTCTGGGCAGGTTACTTAACTACTCTGTCCTCTGGCTTCCTTGTCTGTAAAATGGGGGTAATAACAATACCTTCTTCATAGGGTCATTATGATGATTAAATGAGTTAATATACATAAACAATTTAAAAGAAGGTATGGCACTAAGTGCTCAATGTTCATTATTATTGTGTCCTAGATGATTGTTTGTCATAGGGATCTAAAACTGAAAATAAATGGTTTGTCTTAAAAAAAACTTATTAGTAAGGTTAAGATTTAAATAATATAAAGTAGGACTGTGCAAAATAATTTTTATCTCATGACGACCCTTTCAGTTCTCTTGAATTAATACAGCACATCTTGCCTTTTCAGCTGTTGTTGACGAGATCCACTCATTGATAGAGAAGAGCCGACGACTGATCATTGTCCTGAGCAAAAGTTACATGTCTAATGAAGTCAGGTATGAACTTGAAAGTGGACTCCATGAAGCGCTGGTGGAAAGGAAAATTAAAATAATCTTAATTGAATTTACGCCTGTTCGTGACTTCACATTCTTGCCTCAATCGCTAACGCTTTTGAAATCTCACAGAGTTCTGAAGTGGAAGGCTGACAAATCTCTTTCCTATAACTCAAGGTTCTGGAAAAATCTCCTTTACTTAATGCCTGCAAAAACATTCAATCCAGGCAGAGATGAATCAGAAATCTTGCCTGTTCTTTCAAAGCCTTGATCTCCAGCTGAATGTCAAAAAGAACTCCAGATACTTTGGGATTGAGTGTAAGAGGCTGTTCACAACAAAGGCCGTTATTCAAAATACTTAACTGTATCACAATTCCACTCAGCGTTTGAAGACAAAACTTGTCATTGGGTTGTCGGGAATAAGACGGAATGTTGAGCTGTGGTCATGTGTTCCCAGAAGATTCTGGAATTCAAAAGAAGTGAATCTTCCTTTTTCTCTCTTGTCCATAACTGGATGCAGCTGTTCATACTTAATCCCATACTCAGCAAACGTGAGGCTGGGCATGATGCAAAATAACTGATGCCTTCCCAAAAAGGCACATCTTTAAGACTTTTTAATGCTAGTGATTAATTTGAAAGAGAGGATGTTAAGTGCACGAAAAGGCCATTTCTCTGAATCAGTGGGTGATGGAGTAACTGGAATGCTGCCTTCACTCCCCAGCACTGCGGATCTTGCATGAGATGTGGGAGGAGAGAGCTGGTGGGGCTGCCCGCAGAGCCCGGGAGTGCCTGGAGGGGTGCCGTGGCCACAGCTGCAGACCAACAGTTCTTGGAACCCCAGTAGGGCACTGGGCACAGAGCCTGCTTATTTGAACCTATTTATGGGAACTTCTTAAAGGGAACCCAAAACACCTTCTCTTTCATAAGAGACACAAACTTTAATTCAATTAAAAGAAAAAAAAAAATCACATGTTAAAATACCCCTAGCATGGAAGTAGCATCGTGGTGGTGAAGAGCGTGGTCTATGCAGCCTATCCTGAGCTCCAATCCTGAGTTTGCTACCTAATTCTGCTACCTCTGGAACTTTAACCTCTCTGTGCCTCAGTTTCCTCATCTGTAAAATGAGACTTTGTAATAACTGTACCTACCCCACAGGGGTACTAAATGAATAAATATAAGGAAAGTACTTACCACAGTTCTTGGCACAGACTTAGCACTCTGTAAATGTTGCCATTGCTGTTATTGTTATTATTACCATTATTAATTATTACTAAGATAATTATTCAGCAGTGGACTAAATGGAAGCCACGGGGCAGTAAAGGGAAGCAGATCTAGAGAGGAAGGCAG